>JARUPZ010000025.1:3927479-4569979 GCA_031213475.1 Nereocystis luetkeana | reverse complement strand
CGCGGTCCCGTTTTGGGGGGACAAACCAGTCAAACTCCGAGTAGTTTGGCACCAAAACGGGACTGCAGTGCTAAACGGGCCAAGGACGGTGGAGTTCGCATGGTGGTGCTATCACGGGGGAACATAGTTAATAGGACCAAATATTGTTAGTAGAAATGGTTAAATATATAGATTTTTATGTGTACCATAGGTCCTATTAACTATGGTCCCCCGTAATATGTGTTTTTTCATCACCATATTTTTTCCCCCCAGAGAAAAGTGGTGCTGGCATCAGCGGCCATAGCGCTTCATCCGAACACCACTATTATCGTAATATCACACGCCGGATACGTTGTGCTGTGGGTGGTACTCTTATACCGCTCTGGGGGTAAGCACGAGGAATGTTCAGGCGTGTTTTTCGATGGAAGACTTCGGAAGCTTTCCTCGAATTTTCCGCCCTCCCATTGGTACTGCAGACCCTAACTCCTGCCTGCCGCTGGGAGGCGTTTTGCAGGGCCCGTGCCGAGCTGATGCATCGCAGCAAAAGCGTGCGCGGTATACCGCAGTTCAATTTCAGGTTGTGCGCCGTTTACCGGGCAAGGGAACGTCATGTTTCAGGTCATCACGCAGATCAGGGGTCTATTACGGGGGACCATAGTGAATAGGACCTGTCGTATACATAAAAACCTACCAAGGTGTATAGTTAACCATTTCTACTACCAGGTATTTATAACAATATTTGGTCCCCCGTGATACTGTATATGCCTTGGAAGATACAAATACCAAGAAGCGGGAATCGGTGGCGCGGTGAAAAAAAACATGCAGCTGTCGGAGCTGACACAGCTTTCGAAATCGGGAAACCTGATCAAAGAGGTTAACAACCGGACGTTGCGGAAAAAACACACCCGACCACCGAGACAGGAGGTCTGCCCTGCGATGTTTGAACACTTGCCCAACGAGGCATGCCGCTAAGTTTTTCTTCGGCGCTTCCTCAAAATGTCTGCCTGGTCGGTGAAAACCCGACATGCTCCGTCCCGGCATTGTAGGGATGCGAGGGTCTATGGTCATACGACCACGGCCATGCATGAGATCGAGTACATCTCTCCTATCGAGTACCCCCCCCCCCCCCCCCCCCCCCCCCCCCCCTCCCCCAAAGCTTTTCGCAAGATACCTTGCCTTAAGAGGCATGCCACTATCCAATTCTATTGCCCAAGTCGGTAACGAAAACGGTCCATTAATAGTATTAATAGAAGGGGAGAAAAATGGTACCTCTGCTGACGAAACAAGCTCCAACTGGTCGGAAATAATATTTCGGCCAGAAGTTGCGATCCCTGCTACATCGTGTGGAAGCGCGTCGCCCGTAGCTTGCATCCCCGGGAGGATTGCCCAGTTATGTCCTGACCGGTTTTATTGCCCCCCTCCCGTTGCCTTCCGGTCCGTCCCCCACCGCTCAGCTTGGGTTTCGACGTGGCCCACTACAGGGAGATGTCCCCTCGAAAAGAAGGCGGTGAGCCGGTGCAGGGGCAGTTGCTCGCCCTCGTCAAACGAGGGACTCAGCAGCAACGACAGCAGCAGCAGCAGCAGCAACCAAATGTCGAGCTTTAAGCTTTTGAAAGAGGGTGGGGGGGGGGGGGGGGGGGGGGGGGGGGGGGGGTGCTCCTGTCATGCCGCTACAGTGCGGTAGGGGAGAGAGCCGCCCCGCAGTAGGGCAGAGAGTCATGCCTCTACAGTGCAGTAATTGGGGGCGCGGGGGGGGGGGGGGGGGGTGTACACACGCCATGCACGGCTATAGTTGTATTGCCATATATCCTTGCATCCCTACCATGCCGGGGGCGGAGGAGCACGCCGAGCTTCCAGCTTCCCCCGGGCCAGGGGGGAGCCGGGGGGGGGGGGGCGGGGGGGGGGGTGGAGTGGGGTCAGGGGAAAAGAGAGATAACACCAGCCCAAGATCCACCTCGACGTTATCGAGGGACGGGAGAGGGAGGGATAGCGGGGCGGGGGGGAGGGTGGGGGGAGGGTGGGGGGTGGTGGAGAGGGGTGGAGAGGGGAGGAGGGGGAGAGTAGGAAAGGGGGGGAGGGGTGAAGAGGAGGCGAGTAATCCGATCGCATACGAGCTGGCCCGCCGCGGTTCTCTCGAAGAGCGAGAAGGTAGATAGGCAAGCGGTCGTCAACAATACCCTATCAATAGCAGGGCCGTATTATTTATTAACTGCAGCATGCGTCGCGTGGGCGTTGAGAGAAAACGAACGATGGCAAGATAAACCGGCTACAGCGGTGCACTATCCATCGCGCCTTACGGTTGAGGTAGCAATTGCTCAAGGCACTTCTCGGCATTTACTCCCGCGGAATTCATCCAGGTTTTTTCTGCGGGATTCGGGATAATCCCCGTGGTCCCGTGGTAAAATGTGTGATCCGCGGGCCCGCACAAACTCTAGTGTCCCGCTCCCCGCGTCGCCACGGAATAAGTGTAAATCCCGTTTCCCCCCCGCACAGAAGCGTCCGGCACAAAATCGCAATCTCCCGTTCCCTCACAAGCATGCCCCGCACAAACAGAGAAACAAAAAAAACAAGAACAAACCCCAGCTGAGCGTTTCGCACCTAGGTCTTAACTTTCGGGCAGCTAAGATAGCTCCCCGCGAGAAACCACAACGAAATGATTCGGGCCACGCGTTTTTCATTTTTTGTTACGAGTTGTGTGAAGGGCGTCGGGTGCACCAAGCGGCAGTCGAAGCCAGCCAGAAATCTCGCGGTCTTTGTGCGAGACACTCGGGGATATTCCCGTGGTACGTTGAAGAATGGGACGCTTCCGTGCAGATCCCAACATCCCCGTTCCCGCTAAGGTTCATTCTTATCGGAGAGCGTTTTTTTTTCCAAAATTTCCAAAGTTTGGAAACAATTGGAGATATGTATCAATATACGGAGGCGTTCTGTCGCTATTCGTGAAATTCTCCTGAAGCAAAAATATCAAGTTCGTTAACATTCCAATATTTGAAAAAAAAAAACAAAACAGGAAAATATGGAAGATTAAAAAATTGCGCGAAAAAAATGTCGAAAATTTGGACAAAAAGCTCTGCGATAAGAATGACCCTTAAGACGCGTCCCGCGGTGGCCACATCCCGTACAAATAGTACCGTTTTTCGGTCCCGGGTCCCGGGGTATCTGAGTCCCTCGGGGTATCGTACCGGAATCGGAAAAGGCGTGCCGAGTAATGCCTCGCAATGTTTGGTCAAAGAGTCACTGGGACTGACGAAAGTCCTCAACCAAGAGGTAACAACCTAGAAATAGTATTGCCGTATTAATATTGCGGAGGGACCATAGCAAAAAGGACCTAGGATACAGACAAAAACCTATTATATATTTACCCGTTTTTACTGACAATATTTGGTCCTGTTTACTATGGTCCCCCGTAAATAGTTTGTAAGTTTGTGCCTTCCACTACCTTTTGATAAATATTTGAGCCATGAGCGTTGGCTATAGGGTTCCACTTAACCCTCTTAGGACCCCAGTCTTGTTTTGGGGGCAAGCTACTTATAATTAGAGTGTTTTGTCCCCACTTATGGGAGTGCGGTGCTAAAAGGGTTAAAGACGTTCTATCTCGAGATTGGGGTGGGTTTACTTTTAGTCAGCGCACGGAAACTGCCTCACGCAAGGACCCCCAGAAACTACAAGGTTGCATTTCTGTCGTACAGGCAGCGCGCATCGACAGTATCAAGAGGCATCTCGACGAGAGGGGAGGGTTGGGGAAGGGTGTAGGCGGCGAAGGGCGTGAGAGAAGACGGGGTCCAGCTTGAGCCTGGCGAAGTGTGTTGTGTGTGCATTGAAGGAGGGATATCTCAGCAGGAACGCTACGGTAGACAGAGCTTGAGGCTGATTTAGGGGTTTATGGAGGGGAAGGGGGGGGGGGGGGGGCGCGTGTGGTGGAGGGCAAGGGAGCTATGCCTGGAGTCCGAGCATCGGTGGGAGTGACGTGGGATGATACCCGACGGAATAAATAAATGCGATGGCTTACTTGAAGATTTTGTTTTGCGAGACACGGACCTCGTGGTCGATATATATGCGTGACGCTTTGGGGGGGAGAAGGTCTCAACAGCCGCCCACCCGACAGAGATCGAGGAGAGGTCGAGGGATGAGGGCGCAGGGCGTATAGGGAAAGCAGAGAGCGAGAGCGCGACGCCTTGAGTGCGACAAGGAGGTGAGACACGAGATGAAACACTTCCACACGACGGGGGGAGGGTGGAGCGAAGAGAGCGGAGAGCGACGCCTTGCGTCTGACGAGGAGGCGGAAATCAAGACGGAGGGATGTTCACTGGACGAAAGCTGAACCTGACGAGATAATAACGACACTAAAGGTTTGGGATATTTAACCCGAGGAGAGGCGACTCGGTCCAACGATGTTGGGGCGTCACACACTTTGTAGAGAGTCAAGTGTTTACGACACATCTGAGAGTGAACCTTCCCGTGAAGTGCTTCTTGTACCCGCCAAACGACGCGCGCGTGGGCTGCGATAGGTAAATATACGGGTTTTAGTGTGTACCGTAGGTCTTGTTTAATATGCCCCCCCGGATAAGTGTGCTCGGCCCGACATATGACCTCTGCAGTATAGCGTTGTGGTATCGCTGCTGCTTTTTTTCGCTCCTACCCCAAACGCACGTGTTGCTATTGTTTCTGGCCGACGTCTTTGCGAACGTATCGTTCCTGCTTTTTGGCCACGTTTCTGGGCCCGGCCAATCCCTGAAATTTCCATACCCCCGTCCAACCTAGTAGCGAATGATAACACCTAGGGAACGGCAGGGCAACGCTTGCCCTGCTCTACAATTCACTCTGGTCCCCAGTGTGTTTGGCCCGACATATCGTAAAAAAAAGTGATAGGTTCGCACCGGGAATGCATTCGTTTTTCCAGGGTTCCAATTTTTTCCAGTCACGTGAAGGTTTCTCGAACACCGAAACAACAAAACACAGCGTTGTGCGGAACATATTCTCCGTGTCGTTGGAGCCTTTCCCTTCCGAGAATACAAATATTCGACGTTTGTCACATTCTTTCCCTTGCCGAGGAAACGAGCACTAAAAACCAAAAACGATCGCAACTACTCCCATATTTTGGTGGAGTCTAGTAAGACACGTTCTACGATATCATATTACGGGGGACCATAGTTAATAGGACCTATGGTATACATAACAACCTATATATTTTACCACTTTTACTAACGATATTTGGTCCTATTAACTATGGTCCCCCATAATAGAGGTAGAGCATTTCCGTCGTTTATTGAAAATGGAATGACGGAGCTCCTTGACCCAAAATCGTTGGAATGCCATTCATGTTTCGAAAAACGATTTGTTCTTGAACACTTGGGCCATGGGATTATCCATCGGGAGGCCATTTGATTCTCGAAGATGTCGGTTTTCGGATCAGGTATGGAGCTCCCTTATTTATGTGAGATGCCTCCGAAAACAAATGACGCAACTCCGCTGTAGCATGCGTCTTAGCGCCCTTTGCGGCACTTCAGACTGATGGCGCGGTCCTCAATCGAGGGCCTACTACCGTAGGGCTTGAGATAAGTCCCGCATGTGACGATGCGCACTGTGTTTCGTCCTATACTACCCCCTACTACGTAGGCCATGGGATCCCATTCGCCCGGGTATCGGGAATTTAAGCCCCTACAACAGCAGTTTAGTCGAAGATCAGTTTTGTTTTTTTTTGCGGGTAAGGCGTGTGGCGGCCTCTTGATAGCGAGCAGGCCTCGGAAAATACTTTAAGTCAGACGGCTTCTTCGACGCATGCTACCGGAATCGTGCGACGTGTACGGCCTTGAGGTCGCGTATTTTTTACCCAAAATGTCACTGGGATCGACGGGCGCCCGCCACCGAGGAAGTATCACCCGGTTTAGTCCATTTGTGCCGTGCATATATATTGAGTCAGGCAGCACCCAGGCAGGCCGAGGAGAACGGTAGTAGTGGGAGTAACCCATTCGTGAGACCCAGAGACAAGTAACCTACCATATAAAACTACCAGGTACGTAGGACTCTTGGGGGGGGTATGGAGCTCCTCCAGTACCTCAGGCGAGAGGAGCCAGAGAGTAGCCGCACCGTAGCACGCATGCTACGGTAGGGGACTGCACCCGCTGCTTCGTTTTCTGGCGGGTCCTCACTTATGAGCATATCTTGTATGTACCTCACCCCCCCCCGAAAAAAAACAAAGACGGCGTTGACCCCTTCAGGGCTTGCGGCAGTGCCGTTTATGACGGAACTATTGACTCCAAATTCTGAGCAGTTTATCCCCTAAACCGGGACTGACTGCAGTCCTAAAGACCGTGTGGAAGAAATAACAGAAACAGGAACACAATAACGCGCGCTTGACCCTTTTTTTACTTCAGAAGGGAAATAAACGTTGATCGTTGAAAGTGACGATTGTGCAGCGACGGCCATTTCGTGGTTGAACTGGGGCGTGATTGGAAGTTGGCGTCCGGGTTTATGAACGAAACGGGCTCATACGGGGCGGGCGAAGCAGGATCATCCACCCAAATTTCCGGGCCCTCACGCTGCTCGTAGAACGGTTGATACAACTATGGGTATAATCATTGTTATAGTCGGTATCCCCCGGGGGGGGGTTCCCAAACGGCTTTTTTCTACGCTTAGGCCTGTGAAAAAATAATTGGAATGTAAACATGACACACGTGTGTTGACGCTCGCATAAAATTCGAACGAGGATACACAGCTTGAAATGTGGGGAGGAGTCATGGGAGCAACGCTTGGTATGGACGTGCGCCATGGCGTCGTCGGCATGCACGTTAAAGTACACCGCCGTCTCCCTGCCTCCAAGTCGCTGCTGGGTACCACCGTGCAGACGTTTTACGGGCAGCAACGCTAGGCGTGGACGCCCACCATGTGGGCCTCGGAGGTGTTGCTCGCAAGCGCGCTGCTCTCTCTCCTCCCTCTTGGGTAATCTTCGACCTCGTCATGCTTTCGCATTTTCAAGCAACGCGTCGACGTTGTGTGCGCAAGTATTTGGTTGCCCCGCAGTGCTAGGTATACGTGCACGAATGTTTGTTCATGCCCTCTTGACGTTTCGTGACGACAAATGCGTCAACGTCTCAAGGTGTATTCGAGCAAGGGGTCCGGGGGTCGACTGTCTCCGCACATCGAGGATAGGTGCTCTATTTCCACTTTCTACGATCTACCCGCTAAGTCTTTTTCAGGGAATAGGACATGAACATTCATTCCTTTTCGGTAGCGGGAGAGAGCCGTAAAACCGGCTTGTTCCAGGATGTGTTGCTTTGGGCCGGGTGTGTAACGTACAGATCCTGCACAACCACATCTCGTAGCACGGCAGATTAGTATGTACCTGGTAGGTGATCAACGGCACAGGTTGCTCCTCCCCCCCCGCCCCGCCCCACTCCACATTTTATTTTTTTCAGTGTGCGCGTTGACCAATCACGGAGGAGAGATTGAAGAACAACGTAGCGCGTCTTTGGCATGCCGAATTGAGCCCTTGTCGACGACACCTTGTTGTGGGGTTTGCTGCTACAGTGCTGAATGCAATTCTGGTACAACTTTTCCTCTTTCGCCTCCATTGTGCAACGCAGACAACTGTGTCCAGGCAACTGTGTCCAGGGAACTGTGCGTCCAGATGGTGATACATAGGTACACCGTTTTATCAAATACCGTTTCTGGCTAACGGGGACGCACACTCCATAAGAGGTGCACCCCCCCCCCCCCCCCCCCCCCCCCCCCCCCCCCCCCCCCCCCCCAACTCATTGAAGCTGGCATCCATATATATGCAAGTCCGCCTCAAAAACGGTTCTTAGTAGGATGCAGCTCACTCTTCATGCGACTCGCCAGGCACATCACCGCACTTCGCGCTTGGTGCAGGCAATGTCTGTTGCCTGGTCGGTGAAAACCCGACATGCTCCGTCCCGGCATTGTAGGGATGCGAGGTTCTACGGTCATACGACTACGGCCATGCATGATATCGAGTACATATCTCCTATCGAGTACCCCCCCCCCCCCCCCCCCCCCCCCCTCCGCCTCCGCCTCCTCCGGGGTTCCCAGTTTGAGGAGCTCTATTCCAACCAAGAAAGCGCTGATTTTGATAACCAAATTCAAAAGTGCACCCCGATGAACAATCCCATGGCCTTCACACATGCGTAGAAGGGCTACTATCGCCAAAAAAAAAAGGTAAAACGTTCTGACGGTTTGGGTCTAGAGAAATTTTCCCCGTCATTTCGCAAACGTTGTCTTAGCCGAAAAGTACTACCCTACGCCTGCCGTAACCCGCGTCTGACGAGGCTACTAAAAGCCGTGACCCCCCCCCCCCCCCCCCCAGTGAAGCGTGCCACGGTAGAGACGGCGCCTTGTTTGCCTTCTCACTTCAAGGATCTCGATACTATCAGTATTTCGTCCACAAACGGATGTAGAAACTTGCTTTAGGGGATGCTGTGGCACCCAAGCGTCCCCTGGTTCCCGGGTTTCCGGTCTCTCTAATAATCCCTAGATGTTTCATCGGAACATAATAAAACAAAACATCGCTATCTTATCTAGCTGCGTTTAGAACGTACCTGGTAGGCTGGCCCGTACTCACCGGATAGCGACGGCGACTTGCTAGAGGTTCATCACACCGCAGCTTGTATTTCTCTCTTGATTGATCCCCCGCAGGTTTTCGACGGAGACCCCTACACCTCGACCGAGAGGTGCTCCAGTAGTGGTCGAAATTGGCCGAAATTTGGGGTGCAAAAAAAAAAGAGACAACAACCCTCAACTAACTGAACGTTCGAACTTCACTTGCGGACGGCTGCAACTCTTCACAGGAAATTGATCTGCGAGGGCGTCGGGTGCGCCAGGCCGCAATTAATTGTAGGAAGCGAGAGACGACTCGAAAGGTGTTTTCGTGAGTCCGACGTCGCGACCGAGCAGCGCAAAAAACTCGCCCAAACAAACGCTAAAATGCTTCATTTTATTTCACGCGAGGGAGCATAGCACACTGACCACGTCACCGATGAAGAATCGACTTTCACTAGAAGGTTGCTGCTCTCCAGGCTGATGTGGCTGTTAGGCAGTCGTCGCCGAAGGTGCTGGCTGGCGCAAAACCACCATCCCATGATGGGTAGTAAGTTATTCGGCCCAAAAACGTGCAAAAATGGGCTAAAAAACTCAGGATTCTCGTATAATTGCGTCAACCATTCTAAAACCCCGAAATAAATACGGATCTTGGTTGCAAATCCCTTCCTCTAATTCCAAGCCGTATGTAAATGTTGCCGGAACACCTACGCGCGGGTAGTTAACGACGCATTCCTGAGCGTGCCAGCATCCCCTTAACCCTCTTAGGACCCCAGTCCCGTTTTGGGGACAAACTACTTATAATTAGAGTACTTTGTCCCCACATAGGAGAGTGCGGTGCTAAAGCGGTTAAGGTGGCAACCCGGAAAGTAACCCTAACGCCTCCAGCCAGATCAGAGCTTATCACGAATGAATTTGCACGGCAAAACACCACTCACTGACTGGCATCACAGTCAAACGATATCGGGTTATTAATCCTTTTAGAACTGCTGCCCTGTTAAGGGGGCAAAGCACTCACATTTATTTCAAGTAGCCCCGAAAACGGGACAGTTTTCCTGAAAGCGTTGAGGGGTCCCGTCAGTCCCAGTGACACCTATTATTAACCAAAAAGCGCTACCCGATACTATTATTATTTCTCTTGCCATCCGACAATAATGTGCAGCATGATCTTCAACAACATGGATCACTCATAACTTTCCCGAAAGAATAAGAAAACCTCGGAAACAAGAGGAAACCCATGCACCAAGTCTACCTCCCTTCCGTGCCAACTTTCAGCTTGTCTACTCTTTTTTTTTTGCTGTATTTGCTCCTTCCTTCTCATACTACTATGGCTTATCGTTGGAGTACCATTGGCGGCAGGAATACATGGACTGGTAATTATGACACTCGCTCGCCTTGATGATGTAGTATTTTGTGTTGTCGTCAGCGTTTTTTGCGTGGAGATCATCTGATGGAGAGCTCTCCTGAAGTGAGGAGGAGGATCCTTTCATAGCAACATTCAGTGCACCACTACTACCGTGACAGGCGTTTGTTTGCGGTGCAACAGTGCGGCATAAAAGCAGTACGACTACTAACTTAACACATTCATTCCGCGTAGTATGTATACATACAAACACATACATGCAACACGGATATAATTAATTAATACCTCGACAGCGGCGTGGATATTGCGAGAGAGAGCAAACGCACAGCGATCGTCAATGCGTTTCTATGCAAGCGTCTTGAGAAAGCTCTATCTACCCGAAGCAGCACAACGTTAACGTTCGCTGTGTATACCCCCCCTGTAAGCCGCCGTTACCTTGGAGGAAAATTCGCTCTGAAACTCACCCCAGAGGGAGGGGTGTGCTATTCTCTTGTTGCGCGCTATATCTTACGTGGCCCTACCGCACAATATTGGTGTGAGGGCTCACAGCGGGTATTCGTAGATCTTAAAACGAACCAGTATCTGTGTTGCTGTTCACCGCCAAATATTCCCGGCCGTGGTCACAGGGCAGGCTGAAGCAAACTCCAGAGTAGAACAAAACAATACCTACCTGTGGAGAGGCCTATAATAGACGACTTCTTTCTGAAAACACCACCAATTTTCGCTGTATGTACGTGCATTCCCTCCTCGCTTTCGAGGCGTTCTACGACAGAGACGAATGCTCATCCTAATTTTTCAGAGGCCCTTCTTCACTTGAGGAGCTCCACACCTCACCCGAAAACTGACTTCAGCAAACATCAACTCGCATCCCGATGAATAATCCCATGGCCTCGTAATAAGTACTGGTACCAGGTATACAAAAACGCCATTTTTTGAAACCCTATATTGGGGTCAAGGAGCCCCGTCATTTCAGAATCATTTTATTTAGCGGAAACATGCCTCCTCTATCGTAGGAAGCGTCTTTGATTGAATTATTGAGGGAAACCCGCTCCAAGATTCACACCCAGAAGGGACTATTAATACTTACTTGTATTATTGTTGTTATTAATACTGTCTTGCGTCTTATATCTCACGTAACCTCGCCGGTGTAGCGGGCATATATATATTTAAACTAGACCACGACGTGACTTGATGACGCGCGCCCATCTTTGTTGTTGGTTGTTCGCACATTGAGTGATCGACGAAAAAACTCTGGTCCACGGCGACAGGACAGACAGGCCAGACCAAGCTCTAGACTGGCATAGTACCTACCAGGTACTATGGGAAGACCTCAGCGAGTTACTATTACGGGGGTCCATAGTTAATAGGACCAAATATTGTTAGTAAAAATGGGTAAATATATAGGTTTTTATGTATACCATAGGTCCTATTAACTATGGTCCCCCGTAATAGTTATTATGAAAAAAAAAAACACCACTTTCTTTCTTTTTTTGTGTATGCTCCCCCCCTATTACGGGGGGGCATAGTTAATAGGACCTATGGTGCACATAAAACCCTGTATATGTAACCCTTTTTACTAACACTATTTGGTCCTATTAACTATGGTCCCCCGTAATAGCTTTGGGTGAAGTCGGCTCTGGAAATTTATCCTATGGACGGGTGGGTGTGGTCACGCCTCCAAACCTTCAGCGAGTGTTTGTGGTTATACGAGAACGGTGCTATGTTGCGCGTTGCACCTTACGTATACACTCATTTTGTTGTGTTCATCTATCTATCTGTTTCACAGTCTGGCCACAAAATTTGTATCTCAGTAGGAAAATGAATCAGGACGGGCGCTGGGTGGTCTGACGAAGCTGGGTAGAAAGAACGGTTTTAGAACCGCAGTCCCGTTTTGGGGAGAGACCAGTCAAATTTCAAGTATTTTGCCCCCAAAACGAGACTGCGGCCCTAAGGGGGTTAAGGTGAACACAACACACGCACACGCTCGTGACACAACTTGGTGTGCGGGGACTGATAGCGGGTACAACTATTTCACACACATGGTACGAGAATACGCGTCTGTCTATAGAAAAGGGCTTCGGCGTCAAAGACATGCTTTTCGTTGGGTGAGCCCTCCCTTGCTTTCGGGATAATCCTCTCATAGATTCCTCCCAGAGGGATGGCTTACCTTCGGTCGTTACGTACACTCTCATCGCTCACCTTACAACTTGGGGTACGGACCCATAGCGGGCTTATTTTGAAAATGAAATGATGTACGTCTGCAGACGAATGTTGTTGTTGTTGTTGTTGTTGTTGTTGTTGTTGTTGTTGTTGTTGTTGTTGTTGTAGATGTTGTTGTTGTTGTTGTTGTTGTTGTTGTAGTTGTTGTTGTTGCTGTTGTTGTTATTGTTGATGTTGCTGTTGTTATTGTTGTTGTTGTTGTTGTTGTTAGGGTTGTAGTTGTGTTGTTGTTGCTGTTGTTCCCACGTTATTATTAGCTCATATTTACAGCCCAAAATCCAGCCCCGTGGTTTACACTCGAGTAAAACAGGCTGTTAAAACACTCTGGAGTGGAATGATCCCTCGTATATAGAAGGAGGCGTTCTACGATAGAGGTTCACTCTATCCTTTTTAGGCTTCCCACGTCATCCAAAAACTGCCTCCCGATGAATAGTCCCATGGCCCAAGTATACAACTAGTACGTCGTTTTTCGAGACAAGATTTTCATTCCGACAATTATGGGGTCAAGACGCCCCGTCGTTAACTTTTTTTTCGAGCGGATCTTTGCTATCAGCACCTCTAACGTAGAACGCGCCGAAGATTCTCGACGCATGCTACGATAATAATAGAGGTATCAACATTTCAGCTAAAATCTTTCTTAAACCCCTTTAGAACCGCAGTCCCGTTTTGGGGACAAACTACTTGAAATTTGACTGGTTTGTCCCCAAAATGGGACTGCGGTTCTAAAGGGGATAAATGACGGGGCTCCTCAACCTAAAATATTCGGAATGCTATTATTCCTGTTTCGAAAAAAAAAACGTTTTTTGTATATTTGGGCCGTGGGATTATACATCGGGCTGCAATTTGTTTTTTTGCCTGAAGTCAGTTTTCGGGTGAGGTATGGAGCTCTTCAAGTGAGTAAGTAGCTCAGAAAATTTAGGGTGAACCTCTACCACCACCGTAGAACGCCTCCCTCGACGGGTCTTTTCCAAAAGCCACCAGTTAGTTCCAGTTTGTGTGCCCCTTCTTTGAGATCATTCTGGGCTGATTCGGCCGGGTCGGCATGCTGTGGCTTCGGAAACTCTCTTCGTAGGCTCATTGGGCCGCGCATGTAAGACCCTCCAAGTCATCAGAGCGCGAAAACAGCTACCTGAGGAAAATTCACCCCTCACCGACACTGGTGGGGTGTAATGCTATCTTGCGCGTTATATCTTACGTAAACTCACCGAGCACCCTGGATTGCGGACTATTAACGGGCACATTGACTCTTTACGATAAATGAACGTGCGTCTATGGAGAGGTCTCGACGCGGTTTTTCCAAAGCGTCGTCGTTGTTGTTGTTGTTGTTGTTGTTGTTGCTGTTGTTGCTGTTGTTGTTGTTGTTGCTGTTGTGTGATCCCCTTCCCCCCCTTGTTCCAGAGAAGCTCGGCTTGAAAACTTTTTCCAGAGGGTGTGTGTGATATTTTGCGGGTTAAATCTCACGCACACTCACCGCACCGTTTCTAGGGTGTGCGGGGTCTATAGCGGAGATATTTATAGATAATGCATGAACACCAATTTCTTCCAACATATGTTTTTCTTGGATTTTGCTTTCGAAATCCTGAATCCTTTCACATTTTCATGAGATTAAGATGCCAAATTAAGCTTTCACGATTCGACGCGGCGGGTTTCCACCCCAGGAACGTTCCAAATATATAGATATGTCATACATCAGCAGCTAGCTTGGTGACGCCCTTTGACCCCCAAATCCATTTTTGGGGGCGGAGTCTCTGACGGATACATTTAGATCAGAGATGAACAGTTGAAACAAAAATCCATAATAATGTTTTCAGGGATATTGCTTTCTAGTCCTAAATCCATCAAACCTATTTTGATGAGATCCCGATTCCAGTTTTCAAGTTTCGACGCGGCGGCTCTCCGCCTCCGGAACGTTCCGAAATGGTGATGGTTCTGCTCGACTGGCCTTCGTTTATCTCGGAAAAAATTCTGGTGTGCAGACTTATGCGTAGCAGGTATGTTTTCGATCGCCGGGTGGGCGATCGGAGAGTTCAGTTGAAAGAAGATAAAAAACATAGGAAATATTTGGATCGTAAATAAATGAACATCACGTTCATTCAATTAAGCTACGGTAAGGAAGAATGTTTTCTAATCCCACATCCACGCATATTTTTGATGATATCCCTATTCCGCTTTTCAAGTTTCGACGCGGCGGTGCCCTACCCAGGGAACGTTCTGAGAATATAATGTTCCGACTTAATGGCGGATGGGAGAGTAAACTGATTTTGTTCTCAGACATACATGGAAGCTTTGGAGCTCTGTCTGGAAAGCCCCCACCCTCGCTTGTCAGTCCACATTCGCCAACCATTGCACAAATCACAACCACAACCGTCACCATCATCAGCACCACCCCCGTTCAGTCGCACAGAGAAAACCACACGTCGCCTGCTTTGGAAAGGTGAGAGGAGGGCGCAACGAAGTGAAATTATCGCATCGATTGTGTTGATCTGTCTGGTCTGCCTGCCCTCGGCACCAGCGTGGACTTCCCAGGATCGTTCTAGGCAGCGGAAAGACAAGGAAGGGTTGACCGTTGTACGTACATCTATCTTCACGTGCTGTACATACAATGGTTGTCTACTCGAATAGGATGCCAATTAATTGTAGTGACTATCTTATTTGCAGCTGTCTGCCCGAGGTTGCTGTGTTTGCAGTTAGTTGTCTCATAGCTTGTTGTATTACGAGTTTCGTTCTGAATAATAATAGTCTAATTAATTGTAGGAGCTTACCCCGCCGCGAGTACTAAAACCCAGCGCGACCCCTGCCTCGTTTTCTTCCCTTCTCTCCGTATGTATAGAATGCCTTTCACCTACAGCATCAACAGTAGTAGTAGTAGTAGTATTACGGGGGACCATAGTTAATAGGACCAAATATTGTTAGTACAAATGGTTAAATATATAAGTTTTTATGTATACCATAGGTCCTATTAACTATGGTCCCCCGTAATAGTAGTAGTAGTAGTTGTAGTAGTAGCTTTCATACAGGTTTGGTGTCAGAAAAGAGCGGCCGGCATCAGCTTCGGGCACTTTCTACTTGGAAACAGTTGCACGTGATTCTTCTGGTGGTCTTGCTGCTGCTGCTGCTGCTGCTGCTGCCTCTGCTGCTGCTGCTGCTAGTGCTGCTATAGTAGCAACAGCCAAGTAAAAAAGCACCAGGCACATACATGCAAGACATCTAAACTGAAGCGTCAAGACTATCTTTTTTTCAACATATCCAATAACACAGAAAATAAAATGTAGGAAACGAAGCTCGCCTTCTAGAATCTGTGGCAACTAAAAAAACTCTCCCATTTATTTGGATGAAAGCGCGGGTTAGCCCAACGTGTTAGGGTGGCATGACTCTCCCCTCCAAAGCGACGGACAATCCGCGTCAGGCGAAGTGAGCGGTTTCCCACATTCAGTCTAGTTAGGGTGCGGGACAGCCGTTTCCGTTGCACTGGTGAGTAGCACGCATGCTGCCACACCCCGTCGGACATAATTTAGCTCCTGAAGCTGTTTTGCTTTTTTTCGAGAACGGGGAAGGAAGGGTGCAAACGCCGAGCAATACGCGTTCATGGAGGAAGTATTTCCAACGCGGTTTTGCGAAAAACAACATTTTAGTCGTGTCTGGGGGCCCCCCTTGCTTCGGAGAAAATCGCCTCGGAAACTCGTTCCCGCTGGGCTGCGTGTAGAGTTAGTTATCTCGCGTTCTTTTTATTCTGTAACCGGCGGCGAACGAGTACTCGTGCGTACCTTGTTTGCCGGTTGTTCGAGCTACAGGCGGTGAGCATCGGTCCTCTCGCACGAAACAAGTCTTTAAGACCCGAGGAAATCTATTAATAAGAGCGTAGAAAAAATATTTCCCTATTATTATAAAAAAAACGTTCAACCTAAGAATAGGCGCTCGCCGCCTAAAGGAAATAATGGGAAAACATCTACACTATCAATAGGGCACCCTTCTCAGTTCGCCAGAGGACAACGATTCCCTAGCTCAAGCTCAACATCTGAAATCAGGATTGCGTGCAAGAGGGCTGATATGCTGCTGTATCCGCCGACAGCGGTCGGTTACATACAGTAACTGCTGTAGTATATGACTGCCGAACACGGCCGCCCTCCCAGCTTGAGCATTTAAAAACGCATACTAGGTATACTCGATAGTTTCCCGTGCGACAACAGATTAGATCTTGACCTCTATATTCACCCCCTCGTGCATCATCTGGGGACGTCAACGCCCTTTGACCATTCGCGAAGACTACAGGTCCCCTGGTGTGGATTCGATGGTAGCTACCGGACGAGCCAGGCCAACGAATTGCGCTCTGTTTTCGCAAAAATCTGCGAGCATTTGCGAAGCTGCGAGCATTTGCCAAGCTGCAAGGATTTCACGACGATTTGGGCAGCGTCGCAGCTAATAATGCTACACTGTACAGTAGTAGTATTACGGGGAACACTAGTTAATAGGACCTATGGTATACATAAAAAACTATATATTTAACCATTTTTACTTACAATGTTTGGTCCTATTAACAATGGTCCCCCGTAATAGTAGCAGCATAGAACAGCTAAGAAAACTGGGCCAGGCAAGCATGTATGTGACGATCTTTTCGTCAGCGATAGACGTCCCCGCTTTTACTATTTTGGCCTTCAAACGTGGAGGCACTGACCGTGGCACAATACATTGTCTACATCTGGTAGTTTCTATAATCCGAGGCGATGTCGCCGAGTTTATTATGCGAAACGACTCAAAAATATCTCCTGTCCTAAAGAATCTATTTCTTTGCCGACATTTTGACTACCTGTACGTATATTTTCCAGATGACAGGTCAAAGCCTCGTCGTTCCCGAGAAATTGTTGCAGGCGCCGCTGAAGACGTTGTAAGACGATCGGTAGCAGCAGTGACATTGCTCAAATCGTCACTCATCAAAGTTTACAGAGTATGACCAAAAACAAACCGGTTTTCTTTAGAAACTAAAAAAGTAATGCCGAGAACATGGTACCTGATATATATATTTTCGTACTATTATACTGTATGGGCTGCTCAATTTAGTGAATTTCGATCCGCGAACGATTCACACCGTATCATATTATTATTTCTCTTTCCATCCGACATTGAATGTATGTGCAGTATGATCTTCAACATGGATCACTCATATCTTTCATTTTTTTGTGACACACGTAGTATTTATACGAGTATATATATATTGCAATCTTGAATGCTGGCCTTTTTAGTTTTCAGTTGTCCTCTAGATTTTTTGCCGCATTCTATATTTTATTTTTTGGGATCGTTAAATCGGCCAACTTCTGGTCAGAAACAAAAACGATGCAAGGCTGAGACTGAATGCACGTCAAATTTCGTAAAATTGCGTGCGGCAGGTCGGGTCAACGTGCCCAACTGGGCTAAATTGACACACGACACGAACGTGGAAGTGTGGTGAGCTTAAGCTTTATTTTTACCAATCCGTCGGAGGATAAAAAAAAAAAAAAAAAAGCATCGCCAATAAAAACAGTTACGGCAGAAGAAGCTTGGATGGCCCGGATCGCACTGTGAGCTCATGCCCTCCTCGGCTCATTGATCATCTAGAAACAAACGCCGACCCGCGGAGCATTGGTGTAACAGCTGGAAGAAGAGAGGTTTCTGCACTTACTTACTTACTTGCACGTTTTCGAATGGATGCACACACCCGTCCGTAGATGGGTTAGGACATCCATGTCTTTCGGGGAAAAACCTGATTGTTTGTGTTGTATTTGTTGTTGTGTAAAACGCTCTGCTCGGAAACGCAGGACCCTTTGGATTATATATGTAATTATTTACAGTTATTATTGCGTTAACAGTCTCAAAGCGGTTCATATATATCTTCCATTAATTACACATTAATTAGAGCAGTGAGTGGGCGGTAAGACGGGGCAAGATAAAGAACAAAAATCACGGCTCTCTGGATCTGTTCCGGAATTTCTGGTTTTTTACCGGCGGAGACTTTCTACCCGTCTTATTTTTGGTTTTGATATATAAAAAACTTGTACGTACGCGTACAGCAATCAGGTTAAGCAAAATCTCCCCGCCGTTGGCAAAATAAGCAAAAATAAGCAGATTTTTAACGCACATTCATATAATAATGTCAACTATTACGGGGGACCATAATTAATAGGACTTATTTTGTACATAAATAACTATATATTCAACCATTTCCACCAACAATATTTGGTCCTATTAACTAAGGTCCCCCGAAATAGAACAATAATAGTTGTCTGGGGGCCTCTGGAATAATGCCAAGTAAGTGTGCGTGGAAGACTTCATACCGAACGAATAATATTAAGCCAAGCGTACCTATTATTCCGTACGTACGTACTGAGTACGTGCGACATCTGATCTGGGGTTTGTGGAGCGGGAGAGAAGCTAACAATAAGAGGCGTGATTGGGTATGGGGCACCGGGGATATCCGTTGGACGCTGCATAGCGCTGATATTATTGGTTGCATATATATATATACTATGTTCAAGGTCGATAAGTCAGGAGGTGGACGGGAACACGTACTACTACGAGTAGAAGAGACAAGCACCCGACATCCGACAGACTGGATTGCTAACCACTAAGACTTGCAGGAGGTGGACGGGAACACGTACTACTACGAGTAGAAGAGACAAGCACCCGACATCCGACAGACTGGATTGCTAACCACTAAGACTTGCAGGAGGTGGACGGGAACACGTACTACTACGAGTAGAAGAGACAAGCACCCGACATCCGACAGACTGGATTGCTAACCACTAAGACTTGCAGGAGGTGCACGGGAACACGTACTACTACGAGTAGAAGAGACAAGCACCCGACATCCGACAGACTGGATTGCTAACCACTAAGACTTGGCAAAAACCACTACTTACTTACTGACTATTAATACTAATACTACTGTTACTATATACGCACGTATATAGATATAGATATATATATATCTTCAATCAACATTTCCTCATTAATTTAACTCTTTGAGGGCCCCAGTCCCGTTTTGGGGACAAAGTACTCATAATTTGAGAGGTTTGTCCCCACAAACATGTGGGAGTGTGGTGCTAAAAGGGGTTAATTCACCCCTCTAGAACCGCAGTCCCGCTTTGGGGACAAACTACTTGAAAGTTGACTGGTTTGCCCCCAAAACGGGACTGCGGTTCTAAAGGGGTTGAGCAGAACGCGCAAAGGAGAGGAGATTTCGATACGGCTTTTATTTACCTCGCAACAATTAATTGTGGCCCGAATGTCAAGATTTTCCTGTTCGGTTCCCCTTTTTTTGGGCTTATTTTGTCACGCTTGTTTCCTGATTGCATCTATCTCCTACATACAAAGGAGGGAAATCTAAGGGTTCCCGAATTTTCGCCCTCTTCTTGCGTACCACGCCGCTTTTTCTGGGTCTGATTCCTGTATAATAGATAGGACGAGCGAGCCTCGGACTTGAGCACACGTACTACTGTATGATACCAGGTATCAATCAATCGCTGTCTTGAAATAAATGCAATACTACTACTCGATGACCGACGCGCGTGCGGTGTTTTGGGACTGTAGACCGTGCGACGTAAACATCCCTCGATGAATGCGAGACCGCCGTATGTATGTATGTATGTATGTTATGTGATAGGCAGAGGTGCTTGGCAATAATTTTCAGCATTATTTTGTTTTGTTTTCAAAAATATCGCCTTCACTATTACGGGGGGCCATATTAAACAGGACCAATGGTACACACAAAAAACCCTTTATATTTTGGTATTTTTACGAACAATATTTTTGGTCCTATTTATTTGTTAGTGTCCCCCGTAATAATAGTATACAATAATAAATAAATGTGAATAATATTCCACAGGTAGGTGCGAAGGAACAGTACGTAAAGTTGCGTTCCTTTTTTCCAGGTTTGAGCGGATGCTCGTGAACATCTCGCGTAACACCACCGATTTTTCGAGTCGAGCTTCCAAGGCGATTCTAATTCTTGCGCTCTTCTCCTCCCGCTCTTCTATTAATGGCACGCAATAATTGCACTAACGCGTACCAGCAGAGTATATTGTTGGTGGTGGCTGCGCACCCAGGCTCACGGAGACAGGCAAGCCTGTCTTACGACGCATCTACATGTTGGTAAACCTTTGTCCTTGATAAAATCCCCACCGCTATGCTGTATGGACGTAAGGACTCGGACCAGGTGTGTGATGTCTGGAGCGATGATTCGTTTACTTTTGTTTGAGTTGCTATCCCGCTTTGTGGAGGCCCGTCTCCGTTTTTCTGGCACGTGCCAGTCCATACTGTGGCGGCAGCTGCGTGCACATCCCTCCGCTCAACGCGCGAAACATACTTGAGGCCGCACGCAACTTCAAGCGCATCAGGACGCCATCGCACACAGCGTTTAACCGTGCTGTGCCAGGTTGTTCGTCTGTCTGAAAGAGCGCGGTTCATCGGCTAGCTGCGCGCTTCGGCGATGACCTTGACGTTGGTACAATGGACAAGTCGCGCAGTCCTGGCCTAAAAAAAAAGCGAACTAAAGAAACCCGGGGTTGCTGGTCCATGAGGAGGTTGTTGTAACATACACCTTCGTGGGCGTAAATATGAAGACCACTTGGTGTCGATATTCATCTTTGAACGGTCCTTATATTTACGTCCAGAGCGGTATCAAACTTGATTTTTTTCTTTTGAGAAGAAGGGTGGCTTCCAGACTGACTGGTTGTAATCGTACTGTAGGGGGGTTGGGGTGGGGTGGGGGGTACATATTTGTTGCTTGACTTAAGCCATCTGACCACATTGACCACGCGTCCCTTTCGATACGAAGCAACAGTAAGCGTGGACGTCCTACAGATTCCAGCCGCTTAGAGCATTCAGGCTGAGGGACTTCGGTACTACTGCTTTGCGGTCTCCACGTAGGTCTCGCGAAATGTTCCGCCTTGTGTGGGTCTGCACGCTAACCCCTTGTAGGACTGCAGTCTCGGTCTGGGGACAGGCCTCTCGAGTCGTTGTGAGTATCTTGCCCCCTGAGAGGGACTTCAGTCCTGAAGGGGATTCAGCCGCGCCGAAACATTTTGGAGCGGGATACACAAGGGGTATCTCACCCGCGAGTGTGGCCTCAACGCGGCGATGGAAACAGGGGCACCCCCGCCGGTGCTACCGTAGAACGAGTTTCCACTCGAGCTGCAGCAGGACATCCGCACACACCATAATTATCGTTTGCCCGAAAATTATATCCGGAAACTGCTGTATCCGAAGCTGTCAGGGTGGGTGCAGTGGGTCTTGTGGAGGGTCTTTCTTACCACTCTGGCCTGACGGGGAATTTTCGTGTGTGGACACACCACGTATCGCATATTCGAGGTCAAGATAGGGCTGCTTGGTGGCGTGTTTTGTCCGAGAAATCGTCCACGGCACACGCATCCAGATGATCACCGATCAAACGTGAAAACACGTTTTTGTTTTTTGTTGTTTGCTTTTATTTTGCGTGTGCGATGTGTGAGGTTTTGAATCGAAGCGCCATTTCACTCTCCGCGTAGATACCTTGCGGCAATGTCGTCGACGGACACCAGTCACCAAGCGCGACAAGCGACGACTACCTTGAACAACAACCCAGACTGACGCTACCGAGGCCCTTGCCCCTCTCGTGCCTCTCCTCCGTTTCACCAGCCTCAACACCAACAAACGGCGCACGTTCTCAAGCCAACCACGGCATTCAACATGAAGGTTCTTGCTAAATCCGTCGGTGCTGCCGCCACCGTAATCGCCCTGGGTGCATCTCCCGGAGCGAACGGGCAATCAGTGAGGCAGGGGCTCGCCGGGAACGGCCAGGTCGGAAGGACGGCGGATACGGTGGGTTCGCGGGCGATGCAAGACTTGGACGGCAGCCCCTCGCGTCGGCTCCAAAAGAAGAACCGGAACGACGACGCCCTCGATGTCAACGGGACTGTAAGTACTCGTGGCGCAGACGCCCGTCCTTCTCCTCATTTGAAGACGTTCGGGCCCTTATCTCTGAGGCCATTGTAATCTGCGACAACAAAAAAACAATCCTCACTGCTGCTCTTCTGGACTTCCGCAGTACGTACGTACGTACTGCCCACAGTACGTACGTACTGCAGTTTCTACCAAATGATGAGGGTACAGCAGTTGTAGACTGCTGCAGGCTAGACCTGTATCGTACAGGCAGCACTGCGAAACATTCCTCACCATGCCCGTCGCATGTGGCTGTCACAGCCCGGCACCTGCCTGCCTATCACGTAGCTCGTGGGCAGTCCCCGGTAATCCCGCGATTCTACCCGCCGGAGCAATGTCGTCGGAATCATGGCTGTGCGTTCCATATTTATTCGCCGCATATGCCTACGCCATTGCACTCGTACGCATGTTCGGCTGTTTCTCGTGATAAGCCAGTGTGTATTCGAGGTGTAGAGAGTTAACGTAGTGTAGTGAACACGTGCCAGGCGCACGCACCATCTCATGTTCGTTTTCCCGTATTTTTTCCCCCACTTTCCATCCCCGCGACAAACAGCCTAAACAGAGGGCTAACAACGCGCTGCAGACGCGGAAAGACTGGGCGAACGCCGAGTTCAGGGCTTCACGGAGGACGTTTCACGTCACCAATGGGGACCGGTCCTCCGCGGCCACGTTCCACAAGACGCTGCCGCACGACGACCTGGGGCAGGTGTGACCCCTACTGCCGCTGTACATGCAAGGGGAAGCACATGTCGTCGCGGCGCACGTGTGGAGGGGCTTGCTCCCGTGCTCGTGCGTTATTACGGGGGGCCATAGTTAATAGGACCAATGGCATACTCAAAAACCTATATAGGACCAATGGCATACATAAAAACCTATATATTTAACAATTTTTACGAACAATATTTGGTCCTATTAACTATGCCCCCCCCGTAATAGTAGCCTCAGAAGCACAGTCCCGCTGAGGCGGCGTGCGCGCCGGGAGTGCGAATCCTCCGTGCCAGCGAGGAGACTAGTCCCCACGGTAGTACACGTCTGCCTGCAGTACTGTATATATACACGATGGACTGGTTAGAGCACTAAACTTGAGGAACGTTATCGCGGCATGGGTGTACCGAGGAGAGTAGGGTGCTCTCCGTGTTTATTTCGCAGATTCAGCAGCAAAACATATGCGGTCAAGTATTTTGCAGATCCAGAAGCAGACAAATAGCCGAACGGTTTCTGTTCGATTGGGGGGGGGGGGGGCGGCTCTCCTTGGCTGAGGGGGGACTACCAAATCTCGTTTAAGATTCACCACAGTATTCGTGTCTCATGACATATAAAGCCGCGGGCTACAGCTCTGTTCCTCAGGTTGAGCTTTCGTTGTTCCTCAGCACTAGTTATTTTTCCGCGAAGGTACCATTAACAATGGTACTATGCGTGATACGGGGCAGGGTTACCACTTTTAAATTGTTTCTGAAGCTTTCTTCAGCTGAGGAGCTCAATACCTTCCCCATAAACCTGAAGATCAGAAAAGTAGCCGACGCTAAACCCTTTTTGAACCGCAGTCCCGCTTCGGGGAGACACTCCTTGAATATCGAGCGGTTTCTGCCCGAAATGGGACTGCAGCTCCAAAAGGCTTAGCCTCGGCCTATCGTGGGTGTTGCCCAAATAACGGCGTGACACAAACTGAGATTAGCGGTAAGGCATGCCTTGTTGGGTGTATACTTCCTCAGTGCAGTCGGTTTCCTCAGGCACCCCGCCCGTAAGTTGTTTTCTTGGCTTTATGAAAGGTACAGCACACCTCTATCGTGTTGCCCGCTCCAATACTACCGTAGAAAGAGTGGTTTCCTTCCTTTTTGTTTCGTGTCATTCGAGCGTCGCCGAAAATATTTATGCTCGGCGCTTCGGGGGACAGCATGTGTACTTTTAGCTTTTACTCGATTCTCGTCTGATCGAGCGTCGCCGAGCGCATTCCCTCTGGCGTACGAAGCCACACATATGCACGCGTCGGGTACGTCCACAAGTCGGTGGGGGGGGGGGGGGGGTGTACTCGATAGGAGACATATACTCGATCTCATGCATGGCCGTAGTCGTATGACCATAGACGTGGGGTGTACTCGATAGGAGAGATGTACTCGATTTCATGCATGGCCGTAGTCGTATGAACATAGACGTGGGGGGGATATACCTGTGGGGACGTACGAGTGCATGGCGGACCTACGACCTCAGACAGATGGCGCTCAATGGTTGCTTCGTGTCTTGGGACGTGCCTGTGTTACCATCCTAACACGACTGTGTCGCTTTTTGCTTACATTCTTTCCCCTCTATTGGACGCTTTGTGTGGCTACTGCTGCTGGTGCTGCTGGTGCTGCTGGTGCTGGTGCTGCTGCTGCTGCTGCTGCTGGGATGCTGGCGTCCCTCTTCTTCAGGTGGACCCCGCTGCCTTTTACGCTCTGGAGGAGTGCGTGGTCGGGGGCACCGTCGACAAGTGCGAGCAGGTCCCCGCCGGAGACCCGAACGGCTTCCTCATCAACCCGATCGGGGGTACCGCCGTCGACATGCTCGGACCCGCTAGGTACTCCTATTCTTATCAGAAGCACTCATCATTTTACTGCACAAGAATGAGAGGTGTATCTCGCTGCCCACGGGTTTCCGGATATCTCACAGCATCGTAGTGTACACCGGGGCTGACGCAGACGAAAAGGGCATTTTTCGTCGCTGTACTGTTGCGCTGCACCTACTCGTACCGGCTACGGCTCCAGAGCTCAGACACACCGCTTCTTGGCGGGTGGGTCGACCGTTACACCCGCGGCTTCCTTGATCGACAGGAACGGAACAATGCCACGGTATGGTTACCGTGGTTTGGTGTCTCGAGCTCCGCACACCCGTAGTGGGGGGGTCGCCTCACCCCGACCAACGTGTCCACGCGCGCGAGTCCCGAAACTAACTTACCAGTAAAGGTGTCACGCTACCGCTAGCCGGTAGGTTGCTCGCTTGGAGGGAGCGCGCTTGACCGATTCGGAAGCATTGAGATCTAAAAAGAAAGTGGCACCCTCATCTTAGCTTAGCGCGGTAATGACTGCGCTGAATTTAGGCTCGGTGTGGCAAATCGCGGAACTCGCACCCGGTGCCGGTCTCTGAACCAATCTGATAGAAGGGTCCGCAAGACAAAGCGACGCGACCCTGACCACCGCGAGTGGTGAGGGAGGCACAGCACCAGATATGATTGGGGTACGTGCGGGTGCCCACTTGCGGTATACACGGTTCCCCAGGTTCGTCGCTACTGGGACCCTAACAAATATCGTTACAGATGCCAACGGCACGACCCTAGATCGGTTTGCTCGAAAACATATTTTTTTCCCTTCTTTCGGGGCCTGTTTAGCTCTCCGCGCTCGTCTGTTCACGAGACTCAGCTCTCTCCGCTCGCTGTTCGCTGCAACGACGTTCGCTTTTTCTCTATAACACCTACCACCCGCTCCCGCCCCCACCGTTCGGTTCGGTTTCATGTTCCCACCTTCCTTTGATGTGTCGTCGCCCAAACGGTCTTGCGGTCCTGATGTTTCGGTGGTTCGACGGACTGGTTCTTCTTCGCACGCGTCTGCCTGCCTTCCCTCCCCGGCGGCTTCTTCGACGCGTTTAACGATCGTGGCGGTGGCTTCGTTGGCGCAACCTCTACGCCGGAAAATGTGGACGATTTGACTTTGACGATAACGCTTGACACGATCGATGGGTTCTTTCTTCGGAAACCACTCCGATGAAACGAATCGCAGCTCCGCCGTGAGCGTTCCCAGCGCCCCGATGCTCAACTCCGAAGAGCTGGTGAGTCGTAGCCGCGTTGAGAGGCGTTCTACGATATATTTAATTCGTTTTGTTGGGAAAATGTCACGGAGCCACAACGGCTCGTCCTTACCCGGCGGCAGCTGAAGGATGAATACGTAATTTTAGCTCTAAATTGTTGGGCATAATCCGTACGTATTCATGTGTTCGTCCCTGTTGAATTCCGCAGTACCCGTCGGGAGGACACAGGAGCGTATTCACGTGTTCATCCCTGTTGAATTCCGCAGTACCCGTCGGGAGGACACAGGAGCCTCAGAAAAATTAGGGCGAGTCTCTATATCGTAGAATGTTTCTTAAGCTGATGCAAAACGAAACCTTCGTCGACCGTGGAGCTCTTCCGTGATCAAACGTGTTGTGCCCTGGGCGCCGTCTATGATGAGCGAGAAAGTACCGCATGGCGTAGATACCGGCCAGGTGTGCCCGTACGTTTCCGTGTTCTGGTTGGCGCGCGCCAGGACAGGGGTGTGCACGAGCACCTGCACCGTCTGAGCTCCTCGCTCGATGAGAGCTCCCTGCTCATAGCAAGCCACCCAGAACAGACGTCTGAGAAAATGTGCAGGCTTACTCACAGCCGTTACAATTGGAGATAGTTGTGCTTTTGTCCTTATTTGTGGAGTGATTTCCAAGGTTTGTGAAGTTTTTTATTCTCCTGACAGTGTGCTCTCTGCTCGACCCCACAGATATAGGAAGAAAACAATTGCGCAGATACGCAGGGTATTATTTCGCTAGTATGGAAACTATATCACATCACAGACGTGGAAGGTTTGGTCAGCCAAAGGCTCTCCGACAACACAACGCCCCTTAACCTCACGATCAACAACCCCATTCCTCCAGGTACTAACGAAAACTAAAGAGCAAACACAAACCGGATGTGGCATGCCTCATCGCGCAGACCCTTGGCTGAGGAGCACCGCCAGCCAGAGCCGCTGCTACCAACGTGTGCCACTCTGACCTCTGTAGAGATGCACGCGTCAGTTTAGCGAGCACATACCTCCCGCCGCCGGGAGCGTGGTCCGCCCTGTGCCACAAAGCTACGCCCTTGCTACATTCTACTGCACCAGGTACCTGGTGTGCGTTTCGGATGCCCCGTCAAACGCACACCTGATCGTATGTCGTTAGTCTCTAACGTGTTGTGTTGCGACACTATTGACCCCCACAGGCCGCCCAAATGGCAGAGGTGTACTGGATGTCCTTGACGAGGGACGTGCCTTTCTCCCAGTACGGGGAGGACCCGGCCACGGTGGCCGCAGCAGGTAAGTGACGGGTTCGCCGCGCATGGTGGTGGGGTCCCGTGTGGTACGGAACCGCTGCACCTGCGCAATTTTTCCGAGACTCCTAGCTGGAGCACCTTCTATGTAAAAAAACGTTTGCTTCGAGATAAATAAGTTGCACACTTCACTCGAAGGGCAAAATCGCATGGCCTCGGTCTGTAGCGAACACGATCATAATCCCGGTGACATTTGATAGCTATTGGAATAGCCCCCTCAAGACTGTACACTCGGTGCAGAGACTGACCACCCAAGTTATCATTAGTTTGTTCCCAAAGAGGGGGCTGCGGCCCTCAGCGCCCTCCAGTGGGACACATTCTGCCCAAACATGGGCTGTAAGGCATTCCCTGTCGCAGAACGCGTCGAACATGTAAGGACCGTCGGACAACCATTAGTTGGTAGTTCCTGCAAACATGTATCATCACATTCGTCCACATATTATGTACGTACACAGGCGTTTGACGGATATCGTCATCGCTTTTCCGTAGACGCTTTGACAAACATGTCATTGATGGTATACTGTCTAACCGTCGACGCTATCGGGAACAGTATTAGAAGAACGGGATTATACAGCGGCGTTGCGCGTGTAAACCTGGTCTACCTTGAACCGTCGCTCTCGCCAAACCGAGCACAAGCCAATTGCGGTTTGACCACGATCAAAATTGCTTTAGTATCATTTAAACGGCCTGCCAAACGGTTTCACGCCTGCCAACAGCGATTCAGAGCCTCATCCAGCGCCGAAGAACAGTTCGGCATCTAATATATGGAAGTACGATACTTGACTCCGAGCGCAAACGCTGGGACTCGTACTAGCAAGCGTTTTCATGCTTCCAACTCCCGTCAACATCGTCATTTATTAAATGGCGTTCCACGCAAACTGTCGACTTTCCACCAACCTCCGTTGGCCCACGACATCGGTACTCTAATGTAGTATCCGTTGTATTATCAGCCACCTGCGAGCGACGCGAGCGCCGGGCAGTCAGTAGGGGCAGGACCATGTTACTTCTGTGCCGAACGATGTCCTGGGTTGCAACTCGGACGCCAGTCTGTGTGTCGTCCCCAATCACGCAGAGGCCGTTGCTGCGAGCGGAACACTCAATCGTCCATTTTTCTCTTCTCAACTCCCAAGAGGCTTAGCACGCAGATGCTCAAATGACAGCCACTTCACCAATCGGTGGCCCTGTCTGAGTACGCTCACCACTTTACTCGATGGCAGAATGACTGAATCGCTTGCTTCACCTGCCCCCCCTCCCTCCCCCGCCAACCACGAAAACGTCAACGCATTGCGGAGATATCCAACGAAAGAATTTCCGCCTCGTACGAGCGGCTCTAAGTAGGATGTAGCACACCAGTCGTAGCGAATTACCCAGGACCTCACTGCGCTCGTTTCGCGCATGACGCGAGAAACGCCTGCCTAGTCGGCGAGAAGGACCGATGTGATCCGTCCCGGCGTTGTAGGGATGCAAGGGTCCATGTTCACACGACTACGGCCATGTATAGGTATGAGTACAACCCCCCCCGCGGGAGAGGCATGGGTGTCTGTCCTACCATCGCAATGGCTCTCCCATCTACCGCGCTGTAGTTGGATGGCATGCCTCTTAAGGACTAACCGGTGCCCTTCGATTGATCTGCATCTTGAATGGAATCAACAGACAACCTGGCCGCCATGCCTGGCTTCGCCCACATGAACGGAGTCGCCGTCGACGCGAACGGCAGAGCGGACCCACAGACGCAGCTCTTTCGGTCGTCGGCTCTTGGTGTCGAGAAAGGACCCATGATTTCCCAGGTGCGACGCGCGAGGCTTCGTCGAGGTGTATTCGGGAACATTTTGAAGACCCCCGTCTATGATCGCCTAGGACAGTGCAGTCTCTGGTGCGGGCTTCCGTTCGGTTTGTCTCTCCTGTTCTTCGGGGTGCGTTTCGGTGCCTTGTGCTGAGCATGGGGTGGTCCTCTTGTCGAGGTTGCCGGGTTGGTTGGTCAACGGCGAATCAACGCGGGGGCAGAAGCCGCGCGTGATAGTAGTCTCCGGCCGCTGGTCGGAAACAAGAATCGCGTCATGGATCTCAGACTACAAACGAACTTAGGGCGACAGCTGCGTGAAATGTTTTCACATCACAATTTTATGTACTGTTGACCCGGGTAGCATCCAGGGGAGTCGCTGGCCTATATCCTTGACAAGGAAATACATATAGAACACGCACGAACGGCTTTATCATACAACTTTTAAAATGAGTAAAACATGTGACACAGACGAGACGTATTTATGCAGCTCGCAAAGTTGAGTATTCACTATTTTATCAGTCGAACTCACAGCCAGCTGACGTATTTCATAATTTGATTTATTAAATTGTGTAGGGGTCGCACATTTAGCTTTCTGAGGCAATAAATTATGATCCTTTGAGGCCCTCTAACGAGCAGCTATCAAACATATATTTTGTTGTTTCAGGACTATCTAGCACACAAAATGTTGGTCGGGTTTCGCGAACCAACGTTCCTCAAAAGTATGTGTTTCGGGTGAAACGCTGAGTGAGCTGCTGTCCGTGTGTCGAGCTCACACAAAATAGCCCCCACTCCTAGCCAGGCCTTGCTCTCTGTTGCTCCGCGCTTGAAGAACGAAGTTTCGCTCTTTCACAACGCAACCGCTTTCCTTCGCTCTCCGTTGTTTCTCTTTTTGGAAAAAAAAAAAAAAAAAACACAGCTGCTGGTGAAGGACTACACGATTGACTCCGTGACGGTCACGCCCCGCCAGGTCACGTATGCGACCGGGATAGACTACATGACTGGCTACGACGAGTGGCTCTTCATACAGGTTAGACTGCACGCGACGGAATGTGTAGGGGGTGCGCGACCTGCAACTGCCTGAGGCTCCTCATTCGACGAGCTCTGTGTACCATACCGCTTTGTGCTAAACGTTTAGGACCGTTTCAGTGACGTACTCGTCTGCAAACGGTGCATATATATATATACGGACAGAGTGATACCCCCCGAACACGGGTTCGAAAAAACGTGCGCGCTTGCATACCCCCGACGAGCACGCAATCCCCATCCCCTACATGCTCTAGGTCTCTACCCGCGCATCGTTTTGTTTCATTTTGTTTGTAAACAAAACAAACTGTGTTCGGGTAGTTTCTCGGTGAAGAAGACCGGTCAGTTCCAGCGACAGTTTGGTCAAAATAAATCTCCTGCTGTCGTAGCGCGTGTGGGTAAAAAAAGAAGTGGTGGTCGGAAACCAGATTCTAAACACTCTCGGTCAAAATGGAATGGAGCTTGCGCCGAGAATGGAAAACCGTTGAACGAGAAGGAGGAGTGGAGTTTCTCGTTGCCTGTTTGTTAGCACGGATTTTCCATACAATATCCCTCGCTGTGAGCATAGGCATATATATATATATATATATATATATATATATATATATATATATATATGTAAACGAACTGTCTCCAACCACGAGAATCATGTTTCTGTGAGCGTAGGTGCACGACGCGAAGATCTTTTGGCAAACAGGGGGCGTGACAGTAGGTTTCCTTTAATCGAAAGTGCTGGGTATTATCTCCCAGAGTACGGGACAAGAAGCGGCACAACCGCGCCTGCACGGGAAGGGGGAGGGGGGGTATACCCGAGGAGAGAGATATACTCGATCTCATGCATGGCCTTAGTTGTATGACCACAGACGGTCGCACCCCTACAACGAAGGGACGGAGAATGCCGGGTATTCACCCACCAGGCAGTCGAGCAAGGGGGCGGGGGTGGGGTGGCAGTCCACCTCGCATTGAGCGAAAACACTGCCCGACCAAGAACCGCTCGATCGACAAATCAACGGTGCTGTACGATAGTGTTCGCGTTGCCGCTGCCCACAATCCTGCCACAACTCATGAAACCGGCGTCGACGGCAGGGCACCACTAATTGGGGGCGAGCAGCGTGACAGCACACCGGGTAATTGGCACCCGACGGTTGGTACTCGTACGCATATAGTGTTCGTATGGTCAATTTTCTCAATCCTCGCAAACTCGAGCATTCGGCCAGAACACCACTAGCGAGTCGAAGGGCCTGACGGATTCGAGTCCGGGTGGGGTCTAGTCCGAGCACGGTAAGGGTCGTTGTGGTGGGCTTCCGACGGCACCATGCGGATGCGATCAGGTCCGCGTGGGTTCAGAAGGTCGGGATGGACGTGGTTTCCGCTTGAGGATAGCCATGTGTGGCGATCGCGCTGTCAAGTTTCGCGCAGCACTCTGAAACGTAAGCGCTTGCTGCCTCCGCTGACTCGTCTCTTCAGAACGGAGGCAAACCCGACTCGCCCGAGGCAGAAGACCCGGAGCAGCGGTACATCCGCAACGCCCGCGATCTCTCGAGGCTGGTATTCACCGACACCATCTACACGTGAGTGCTCATCCCGCCAACGCCTGCGCGGTAATGCCGTAACACACCTGGTACGGCGTATCTCGCGCAGCTTACAACGTTGTGTTTCAACCACTTTGATCGGTCCAAACCTCACACACTCCGACGTTTTTGCAACTGCCGCGAACCGGCAGATGGTATAGTACCGTTTCTTTTTTTCCGTTGCGTTTCCTTCAGGTCGACCTTGACGGTCCAGCACAACGGTTGCGGTCGACCCCCCTCACTCTGGCGGAATGAAAACGTTTACACCATATGTATGACAAGCCACCACCCGTTTCCGCGTCTGATGTGAATTTCATGTTCCAGCAAAGTTTACGTTCACAACAAAAAAAAAAGACGCGCTCTACGATAGGCATTGCACGCCTTCTCCTAATACGGGGGGCCATAGTAAATAGGACCTAAGCTACACACACAACAAAACCTATATGTTTCACTATTTCTACCAATAATATTTGGTCCTCTTTTCTATGGCCCTCCGTAACAACTAGCTTCTGACTGACGGGGTCCTCTAGCTGAAGAGCCATCCTACATCTTTACCAAACCCCTCCAATGTAGGACACCTACCGAACGCAGCCCAGCAGGCGAGGTACAACCGAGCCCTTAAATCGCGCGGAGACCCCAAGAGATCTAGGGATGGGGAAACACCTCGACCGTGAAAACGGGCCGACGACAAAACGTCTGGCTCGAGATCCATCGATACTTCGTGCATCGAGACACGCGCTCTGCTTTCAATCTGGAATATCATGTTCCAGCAATGTTTTTTTATTCTCTAGTCTGGGATCTCATGGACAGTCCAGCAATTTTATGGCTCTTCTCCCGCCCGTCCATGAAATCGTCAACGCCAGCCCATCAACGTACTTCGTTCACCCACACGCCTCGCAGGGAGGCGTTACGAGGCGCCTTTGTCCTTTTTGACGAGGGGGCCATCAGCAAGGGCGGGTTTAACGGCCCCTACGCCCGCACCAGCCGCCAGAAGGGCTTCGTCAGCTTCGGCGTGTCTCACGTCATGAAGATTCTCGGAAGCGCCGAGGTGTCCCAGAGGTCATCGTGGTACCAGAAGTGGAACGTGCACCTGTTCGCGCGTCCGGAGGTGAGTTTTTGTTTTTCAAAGTTTACGGTAGTGGCTGGTGCCCTTTTATAGTGCTTGTCGCAACCGCTAGAATGCCTGTAGAATCACTGGGCACGGATGAAAGTCACCAGCCGGTGTGGCAGTGTGCGAAGCAATTGGTGCCGGTTGTTGCAGTAGTGCCGTCATTGTTGGCAGGCACATACCGGCACCATAGCGGCAACCCGCACTACGAGTGTATCGCCGCGTTCCACGATAAAGGTAGCACGGTTCCGCGATGTTTTTTTCTGAATGACGAGGTTCCATAATCCAAACTCGGCGGAACGCCTCGTTCGCTTCGAAAAACGACGTCTTCGTATTGCCTGGTCCATGGGATTACTCATCGAGATGTTGTTTAATGTTTGCTGAAGTCAGGCTACGGGTGGAATAAGGAGCTCCACTCAAGCGGGGAGCCCCAAAAAATTTAGGGTTAACCCCTATCGTAGAACGCCTCCATCCGAGGGCTTGTACGACAGGGGTAATGTTTTCTCTCAGCGTTTCTTTGGGGCTGAAGGGACTGTCCATATGAGCAAATCGTCGCCTCACAAGCGGTCCTTGGTAGGTTGCAGCTCATCTTTCACGCGACTCGTGGGACACCTCACGGTACTTCGCGCTTGGCGCAAGAAACGTCTGCCTGGTCGGTAAAACCCCCGACGTGCTTCGTCCCGGCGTTGTAAGGTTGTGATCGTCTATATCCATCCTACGATCACGGTCAATCATGATATCGGTTGCACCCCCCCCCCCCCCCCTCCCTTTAATGTGTTCGTTGGTTTGATCCCCCCACCCACGCATTGTGTCGCGTGTCGCGAAATCGTTCGACGCGTGATAGGCCATCGCAGGCACCATCCACAACGTCAAGTACGGCAACCTCGACGTGGAGTTTGACACGTCGCTTATCGACAACGAAGCTTTGCTGGAGAGGGTGGCGACGCACAACGCGGAGATGAACGCGGACGAGTCGCGAACCTATCTTCTGTCGATGGTGAACCAAAAACAAAAATAAGCGCGTGCTGCGTATGATAGAGGGTGGTGCAATGTTTCGTAAACGAGTCTAAACGTTTCATAATGAACTGAGGTATGACCTATGAGTAGGCGGTAATAAGGCATGCCATATTTGTAATAGGCGGTAGTAAGCCATGCATATTTGTAACTGGCGATAATAGGGCGTGCCATATGTGTACAACCCTACGCTTTATAATGCGTGGGCCGTAGGAATACTGGTCGGGCTGCCCGTTCGTCGTATTGTCAAGGGGGTCAGTGTTTGGGTGGGAGGGATATGCCTCCTTGACTGCTGTGAAGACCCTCAGAAATTTCTCAAAAAATTTAGATACCATGAAGCCCTACCTCAGCACGAAGTCTGAAAATCAGCTCACTGGCCCCTGATCATGACTGCTGCGTTGGAAGTATCGTAATGTGGGGTAAAACGTTCATCTACTGTATATCTCTAGCTCAAATGAATAAGGGATGCGCCTTCTACCCATCCCACTAAGCCGACCACGTAGGTAGCTGTAGCACCCACCCCAAGTGGGAAAGTTGCGCTCCGGGTCCTTCTCCCGCAACCGAAGAATGGACGGCTTGAACATGAGGTTTGGAGTAGTGCACGGTGTATACTTGTGTAGCTGCCAGCCGTAACCGACATGTACCTTGGGTTGTTAGCTGCAAAGCAGGTGTATTGTTTTGTTGGAAGAAACCAATATTTTATCTGATTCATCAAGTACTAGACCCGCCCTCTCATGCCAGGTCATACACCCGCTATCATACTTGCAGTCTCGAGATGTTTGCTCCGGACGTAGGACACAATGGGGTGGGGGGGGGGTAGGGGGGGGGTGAACTACTTCGTGTAGGGCGTCTACCGATCCCCGAGGCAAACGCATCTTGGTGTAAGTCAGCGCAACACCGCTTTGATGCTCTATCTTGTTGTCGCTTGTGCTTCCCCCGTCACAGGCAGTCAAGGAAGGATCGCCATCCCACCCGTCTTACCCCGCTGGCCACGCCGTCCAGAACGGCGCCTTCGCGACCGTGCTCAAGGTGAGTCACTGCTGTGCCGTCTACCGTTCGTTCACCGCTCACCCCGCAAATAGTTTCGGGTTCCGAGAACACGGCGGTCATGCCCACACCTTTGCCTCGGCAGGATGAGGGAAATGGTGGTATCAGCTCCGGGTTGAGTTACGGAACTGGGAGTAGGGTGGGTAATGCCTATACCGTGGCCCGGAACCGGAGCCGGATAAGGCAGGCATCAATCTCAGCTCGAGTCGCAGAACTGGGGGTACGTCGATGCAGTCTAAACTTGGGGGACACTCACGACACAATCTAGCGCAAGAGATACCCGTGTCGATCGTAGCACGCTCACCGCCGCCGCTTCCGTCTCTCCCCACCTAATATCAGGCTCTTGTCGGACTGGAGCGTGGCTCTGACTGCTTCAACGACCCCGTCTACCCCGCCGATGACGGGCTGTCCCTCTTGCCCTACACCAGCGACGAGTGCCTTACGTACGAGGGAGAGATCAACAAATTGGCCGTCAACGTCGCGTTCGGCAGGTACATTTTCCCTGGAGTAAAGGCGATAGTAACCGCTACCTGGTACACGTAGATGCGTCCCATTAACCTGTTGGGACTGCACCCTCCCGTTTTAGGGACATACCACAATATTACGGGGGACCATAATAAATAGGACCGCATATGTTTGGTAATAATAGCGAACTACCGTAGGTCCTATTTAATAGAGTCCCCTCCCCGTAACACCTGAAATTAGAGTCATAGTTAGGTTTCTGTGCAATGCAGCGTAATACAAGAGTCACGACCTCCCACCCGTGCTAAATATCTACTGCACAAAGACAAATTGCCATGAGGTAAGGGGGGGGGGGGGGGGGGGGAGGGGGGGAGGGAGGGTACCGCCATCCCGTTCTGGCCGGAAATGTAAGGAAGGGCCGCTTCGTCTTCTCATGCTTACGCCCACAGAGGTGTTATTCTCCGCGTGATGTGCCCCCCCCCCCCCCCCCCCCCCCCCCTAAGTGGGTGACTCTGTGAACCTCGCTCGCAACTTTGCTTGATTTCGTCTTATTATGTAGGGGCAGCAGCGCAGGGCAACAACCCCCACAAGGGAGGAGTAGTCTATCCCGAAACCCACGTAAAAATAAAACCTGAATGAAGAGGCCGACTAATTGAGGTGGCCACACGCAGCCGAGTGCCTCCGAGAGGAGGGGCCCAATGGTAGGGGGCGGGTGGCCCTGCGGTTTTTCCGAGGCCCCTCTCGGACTTGGGGAGCTCTGCGTACCGCATCACGGGAACACCCGCTATAAACCAGTTCAGTACTGCGGTCCCGTTTTGGGGACAAACCACTCGGACTTAGAATGCTTTTGTCCCCAAGTTGGGACTGCAGTACTAAAGGGGATATAGACCCAATTGCGCGCTTTACCAAATGCTTGGTCTTGTCTTTTTTTCCGATGGCCTAGTACTCGTAGGTCGCTACAATGTATAGTTTAGTTGAGGCAGAAAATCTTGGGTGGTTCCTTCCCAGTGGAAAAGCCCCCCCCGCCACCACTCATACATTATTTCACCAAAATGTCCTATGCACACACCTCTATCATCGCGAAACGCGTCTGAACCGAACCCCCGCTCCCCCCCCCCCCCATACCCTAGATCCGTAGCCCCAGTCGTTACTGGTAGTGACCTGCCTGTTTCCTAGTACAAATAGCTGCATAACCCATTCTTTGATATATACTGTAAGGGTGTCGTATTTCGACGAAACCGTTTAGGATGCTATCTGGGCTCCATATTCCTTAAACCGATAAGTTTCTACTTCACCGGTACCGACCGTTCAACCCTTTTGGGACGCCACTTCCGTTGTGGGGACAGACTACTCAGAGTGAGGTTGAATGGGTTGTCCCCGAAACGGGAATGCCGTCGTAAAAGGGTTAAAACCCATCTAGCTTGCGTTTTTTTCGCGTGTCCTCCGCTGTGTCCCCAGTCTACCGTGTCTTTGCGATTTGTTGTTCCTTCTCGAAGTAAAAATGTGTTTTTACCCTTAACCGAGCCCCCCCCCCAGAAAAACGTTGGGGCACCCCAACTTAAGCACAATAAGCAGATGGGTGTAACGAAATCGAGAGGTGGTCGACACTTTGAGGCGTTTTGATCCATTGTTCAATGTCTTCACCAAGCAGTTGGTTACCGATGCGTTCTACGATAGAGGGTAGCACATTTGCGCTAAAACGTGTTCTGAATAACGTTTGCCCTTATCCCAAATTCGTCGGAATGTCAATCTTGTTTCGGGGAAAAAACGTTTATTTGTGTACTTGATTGAGGTCATGGGATTTTTCATCGAGATGCAATTTGAGTTTTGCTGAAGTCCGTTCGGGTGAGGTATGGAGCTCCTTAAGTGAGGGACCTCAGAAAATTTAGAGTGAGCTTCTCTTGTAGAACGCCTCTTCCGAGCCTGGGGTATGCGCGGGGGGGTGTCTCGGCGACCTGTGCGCTCTGCCGATCGAGACAGCGCTGTATCTGTCACCCAAGGAGCAGTCCTAGTGTTACCTGGTAATCAACAGATGCTGATGCGGGCGGAGGGCATATTGTAGTAGTCACGGCCAAAACACGGTGTGCGAATACATTGGAGGACACTTCGGTTTCGGGTCCATCGCGCCGTGCGTTCTGATTCCCATGCTCCCTCGTAATAGGCAAACTACGACACACAATTGCCAAGCACCGTAATACAACTACATAGGGCTGCCACGCCACTCTGGGAACGTCCTGATTGGATGATGGGGGCGATGATCATGCCGACGATGAGGATGACGATGATGATGAGGATGGGAATAATGATGAGCTCATCTCCCTTAAACTTACCCCGCGGTCACCTACCTGCCTGAACTAAACAAAACGCGCCTCGATGGGAAAACCCAAACAGGCACTAATCAAGACGCACGGCAGTACCACTACGCAAGTTGAGAAGACTCCGTCTACCGCGAAGTGTACAGTCTCAGAGCGTCGTACCCTCTTTTCCGTAGCAAGTATACAGAGGAAATGAGCAGCATTGTGTGTAACCGAACAGAAGGGTTTCTATCTCTTTGGGCAGGATTGAAGACTGAAAACTGTCGTCGACCCCTCTCTTCCCTCGAGGCCTGAGGTCGGCCTTTCGGGTGAAGAATGTGTGTCTATCTCCTGGGGCGTACTACGATAGAGGTTCGCCCTATGTTTTCTGAAGCTCCTCCCTTAAGGAGGGAGTTCCATACCTCACCCGAAACCTCACTCCAGCAAAAATCAAATTGCGTCTCGATGAATAATCCCATGTGCAAATTTTACGAAAACGTCATCTTTCGAAGCGAGATTGGTAATCCGATGATTTTGGGTGAAGGAACCCCGTCATCAAGAAATAGTTTCAGCGGAAATGCGCCATCTCTATCGAAGAAACCGCGTCTCCTCTCCACTCTCTATTACGGGGGACCATAGTTAATAGGACCTATGGTATACATAAAAACCTATATATTTAACCATTTTTACTAACAATATTTGGTCCTATTAACTATGGTCCCCCGTAATAGTCAAGCAGCAGGTTATGAGCTGCGCACAACCTTTGCCACCCGTCGCGCACCCGTGCTGCTTCACCTTGCAGGCAAATGTGCGGCGTCCACTACAGGATGGACAGCGAGGAAGGACTGCTCCTGGGCGAGATCGTCGGCGTACGGATGCTGCAGCAGGCGAGAGAACATACGCACACGCTTCAATTGGACCACCATGACAACGAACTCGGGGCACACCGCCCACGAAAAACTCCTACAAATGTTTGGCCTGGCTGACGTTTGGTCCAGTATCAAAGCGTGTCGTGCGCAAATGCCACTCTCCACTAACAATGCAAACCGGTTGGTCACCCGTCGAGCCGGGCAAACGTTTTGACCCTGCAGCAACGACCCCCGTGCTTGCTGCTTCGTTTCTATCGCCACCCTTCTTCGTCCCCTACGTTTTTCGTTTTTTGTAGGAGGTGGTAGCCTTCCCGGAGAACGAGCCGTACGAGTTCCGCCTCATGTCAGGGCAAACGATCAGGCTCGAGCCCGACGGGTCCTCTTACGTCGACAACTACAAATGCGAGGAGGACTTGTTCATGGGCGCCCATCTTTGTTAAAAACGGGCGTGAACGGGCGCAATGGTTGGGCTGCGGGTGAAAAACCGATGTAAAACCGAAAACACGCGTAGCAAATGGTTGCAATTTATCGTGCGTTCTCATCCGCGAATGAAGTGTTCCAAAGCCTTTCTCAATGGCCAATCTGGGTTTTCCGCCGTAGATACGTTTCAGTGACGCTTGTTGCATCGCTCCTTCCTTCCGTAGCGGAAAGCCGGCGTAGTCTCCTGGCGCATGATTTGTAACGCATATGTCAGTTCCGCCGCGTTTTATGGTGAGGGGCACTAGCAATAGGCGATGCCGAAAGGGGAAGGTTGGTTGAAACACTAACGCCGTCTCCATGGCGTTGTATTGTGTATTGAAACCTTCATCGGTGGACTCGGGCACCAAGGGTTACCCCCCCTTCCCCCCCCCGCCCCAGCGAGGCCATGGTCACACGTACGTGAGCCTCAAGCGCACGTTTTGTTTTGCGATTGATGCGGATTCTTTGGCGTCCGCGATGTGCGAATATTGGACTGTCATGTGAGCGCTTCGGTCAGGGCTTTGGATTTACGAGTGGCGGATGACGGTAGTGGGGATGGCCGGAGTAACTGGAATATGTACTGTGTAGAATTTCGTATAGGTGATGTCACGGTTGGGGGTTTTATGGCCAGCAAGTCGAGTTTACGGAGAAGAGTAAGACTACGATATGTAGGGCGCCGCCTTGTGCTATATACTTGTCACGTCTTCGGAGCTATTTTACGGACTTGAATTGGAACGGGGAATGATCCCTTCTGTTGTACTTTAGACGAAGGCTACGGCAATGGGGGGGGGGGGGGGCGCTTCTTTCTCGAGCAGGTCGGTTACGCCGCTTTCGTGGGAGGCTACTATATGTATTTATTTGCGGTCGTTGCTTACGGTGTTCTTGCTCTGTTCTGTTTCGCGATATGCACCCCCATGGAACTTGTTTGGTTTGTTACAAGGTGGAGCCCAAACATCAACACCTTATTCTCATGCACGGTTTTGAGCGAGGTGCACAGCCACTCGGAATAATGGGAAACTATTGCGTAGTGAAAAAGGGGGACCCCCTCATTCGGGGAACCTCCTCTACTCGCCCCCCCCCTATCGCGAGACTCCCTCTACTAGAGGGACCCCACCCCTATCCGGGGGACCTCGCTCTCCCCATCGTAGTCTTGGTTTACCATTAGTGTCGATGTTTGCAGCCTTCACTTAACAGCTGGGCTCCAAAGGGGCAGCTTCCCCGCCACGAAGTACTGCCGAGGAAACAGCTCTATCGATCTCAAATATTTTTATTTGGGCAAACTGTTTTTTCACGAACGTGTATGTGGTGGCCCTCAGCAGTAGAAGTATTGTGTCAATGTATCTTACGGGGACCCTTCAAGGATCGCGCACAGCGAGTCTTCCCGGTGCGTGCTTTATTCCGGGCAAGGGGGGTATATGAGGGTACAATGCATCGTTGCGGGGAAGGGAGAATGTACGCTGTAGACGTGTTGTGGGGATGTACCAGTTGTGCGTGTTCAAGGACAGGGAGTGACGTCGACGGAGACGCTCGAGGCTCAGGCGCTGCCACCTCGCGTATGTATGCTACGTAGCTATCTATGCCTTTGGGCGAGGTGAAGCACCTTTTGCGGTCGAAGATGTGCTCCAGACAAGGAAGCTCGTATCGCCGGTTTCTACGTGCCGCTGTGTGTTGCGGAGGAGAAACGTGTTTGTTGGCTTGGCTCAGCCGGTCTCGGTAATATATGCCGATGAAATTGCGCAGACATGACCACCTGAAAGGTCCAGGCAACCTATCTCTTGTACCGATTGTCATGCTCTGTTGTAATGTGTGGGGAGTTTCCAACGTGTGAGCATTAACTAGCCCGGTTGAGTGCGGGCAAAACTGTTCGGCACAGTGCACTCGTAGTGGCTTGGGATTGCGTTCAGAGTGGAAAGCTACGTGGCGTCCCTTGGAATTGCGAGGTGTGTAAGGTATCGCGCAGCTAAAACTGCCGTACGAATATGAATGAACGTGTACAAGTAGTTGAATTGAAAAGTGTGTTGTTGAGTAGGTTAGAATTGTGTCCGCAGTCGTAAAACTAAGTGGTAAAACTATCGGGAATGGAAAATTTTCCGTACCTTCTCAATACGGCCAGTCACTACATACTTTGTATCTGGTATGTATGAGTAAGCGTAATTGGGGCATGGCAGGCCATTCACCACATACTTCGTACCCGGTATGTACGAGCTAGCGTAATGGGGGCATGGCAGGCCGTTCACCACATACCAGGTACTTCGTACCTGGTATGTATGAGTAAGCGTAACTGGGGCAACGGTTATTGTTTAGAGTGTTCCGCGGCTTTGTCGATTTGTCTCTTACAGATACTTTGAATGAATGCGGCCTGCATGCAGGCGCACGTCGCGGCCTGCATGCAGGCGCACGTCGCCTTCGCTTTCGCCCGAGTACTTGTGGACAAGCCGGCCTCGGGCCTCGGGTGCAAACTTGCTGGTCTGTGGGCCTTGTGTCTTCCTTTTTGGCAGTTGGAATCTTCTGCGTCGATAAGTGTTCCAAGAATAATCAACGAACAATGTAAAAATACAAATACAACATCGAAAAATGAGCTCTTCCCCTCGTGACTTGAGGAGCAAAGGACAGGCTCACCCGCTGTGATGGAGTAGTTTTCGCCCATCGCATCGTTAAGGCAGCCACAGCAGGCGGGCACTACCGGCCTGGTTTATTCCGCTGGTCAGAATGACTCCAAGGCTCCCAAAACACGCACCCGTATCTCGGGGAGCCTCTCTCAGAAACCATACCCAGGACATGACGAGGCGATGTCGAGGACGGCAGCGAGGGTGGCCGCGATTGTTTCGGAACGTCGGTCTCTCAGCGGCACACGTCGGGGTGCATCGCCTCTATCCACCTCAGGACTACTAGATCGTTGAAAACCCACTGCACGTTTTGTGATCGACCAATTTCGCTTGAGAATTGCCCTGAAATGAACCCTACATATTTGCTGTGAGTTGGTGAGCGGGGACGCGGCCGTTCCCGATCTCCAAAAGTACTCGGTTATCCATTCCGCTGTGGCACGTGCAATGTACCCTCTCGTTTCGAAAGCGCGGGGGCGCGTTCTCCAGAAAACAGGGCGCACCCGCTCTCTCACGCAAAGTGTTCCACTCAGAAACGCTGAATAGGAGAACAGCCAGAGACATGTCAGCACGTATATACATACATACATACATACATACTTACTTGGTTTTGAGAGTTGAATGTTGGGTTTGCTATCGCTCTGATGAGGCGCACCTCTAGATTATGCTCACAAGCGGAGATGTTGAGGAGGATATGCCACCCCTAGCACAACCTAAGCTAGCGGGACTAACTGTAGGGCTATTGTAGAACGCTCATGCCCCGCGCTCGCCCTGAGCGAGGGTATCCCGAGGGCTGGCGCTCCCTCACGGGGGCTGCGCCTAATATCACCACTCTGTGTCGGCACTCCGGCGAGTGGCTCCGGACCCCCCACTCGAAGCCGGACGCAAAACATGTCTTTTTGGTGACCGTGTGCATGTGCATGCCGCGAACGCAACTAATTCGTTTCACAGCCCCAAACCACACCAAGCAAGCAAGGTACTGCTGCAGTCACCTCGGCAGAGTGGCTCTAGACATCCGGAAATAAATGGAAGACATCAAGCCCCCCTTCGCCCCTTCACAACAAAACCCAAAAGGCGTAAAGTCGTCGCGACAGAGTAGTGAAAAAACTCGAGCGCAAACGGTACCCCGTGCCACACCACTGACGCTGCTTACCGCGAAAGAGCATTGATTGAGTTAGCACCGGGGTGCAACCGTTTATAACAAGCGCTCGGTTTTTTTGCGAGACGGGAGGGCAGTCAAGCTGTCGAGCAAATTAGGCGCTTCCGGTTGAGATCTGGTCCGAGAGCCCTCCGTGAAAACAAACAGGGTTCGATCTTGGCACGTTCACCGTTGTCGAGGAAACCAGAGTTTTGACTCACCCCGTGGTAGCGGCGGCATTTTTTTCGCGCCCAACATTTTCCGACTGGTTGACTCCCTCGAGTGACCAACCACCGGTACATGTAGCAAACGTTACGAGTTTTGTTTGCTCTTTGGACTCACGCATGGAGACCTCGGTCAGGTTGAGCGAACAAAACTTTCAATTTTTTTTTTTTTTCCAAGAGACGTTTAGAGCCCAGGCCCTCTTAAATCTTTGGACTGGCGCATAGAAACCCTGACAGGTTGAGCGAACAAACCCTTGCCAAATACCTTTTTTTTTCCAAGAGACGTTTAGTGCCCTCTCATGAGAGGACCTCAGGCAGTAGGCCACCACCCCTACCGTTGGCATTGCTCCGCTGAGGACCGATCACACCCCTTTTCGCGTACTTTTGACGAGCCTCTTTCGATGCACGCCATGGCTGGGGTAGGGTTAGCACCATTTTCTTGCTGAGGATTGCTGACTCGAGGAGACCTCAAACCCGCCCAAACCCCCACAAACGGTGGAAGGTCATACTAGCGAGCACTAAGCTCGAGGTCAACCTTAGTCACGAAGTAATGCTGCCTACAACAAGGACAAAGTATGCTCTGGGGAGTTCCGCAGTTGAAGAGAGCCGCGCCAGATAGAAATTTCTGGCTAAATCTGCAGCGGCAGGCCAGACGTAGCGCGTTCCTTGCGTGTCTCTCGTATTTCGCTGTGTGCTTAACCTCGCCTGAGGTAAGATCCGCGACAAGGTGATACCCCACCGACCCGGAGCCCCCGTACGTGCCACCCAATACGGGGGACCATAGTAAATAGGACTAAATTTTAGTAGTTAAAATAGCAACTATATACCTGGTACCAGGTAGTTGTTTGTGTGTACCGTAAGTCCTATTCGATATGGTCCCCCGTAATAGATAGAGAAAGCCCTCACCGCGTCTCTAAGCTGAAAATGGCCTCGAGGAAGGAATGGAGATCGATCGTCGACTAGGAGGAGGGTAGGTTTGGTTAACCACTCTTCTTGCGCTACTCGTAGAACAAATATTAGCAGGCCCAGAATGGCGTCGACACTTGTTGGTTTTGACGCAAACAACGGGGGGAAAAAAACTTGGCTGGGGGGGGGGACAGTCAAACTGAATGCTGATAAGCAAGGGATTGAGGACTCCTGCAACAGCACTAGGCTGTGAGCTAGGTACTGCAATGCACAGTGTGAAGACGTTAGCTTGATACATCCCATATGATGTCGGTCACAAACGAGGTCGACGATTGCAGGGGGAAACAAGGAAGGAGCATGTGGGTGAACGTCCCACATTACCGCAACAGCAACTCGTAGCTAAATACAATAAAACATGTTCTTTATGGGGCCATACCAATGATATTATCTGCAGGTGCGTCCACGAGACATCAATCCCTGCAGTTTTAACTGCGCGAAACAACTTATAACCGTAACCTTGTGCTAAGAACTTCGGCGAGAGGATAAATTAACTTCAGTACCCCTCATGATGTCGGACCAGTAAACAAGACTTGATAGTACCAACGCCTACCGCGCATCACGAAGAGCCAAATGATCATACGCTAACAGCGAAAACACCACAGCGCTTCGAAACAACCCGGTTGCCACAGTGTTTCGAAACAATCCGGTTGTAGGCGACAGCCGTCGTGAAGATGTCTGCATGCACTATGAAAAACCGACAAACCTTTCTCTCTTAACACACTCGCGCAGGAAGTGGGGCCTGACGTCGATCTGCTTGCTATTGGACGAGCTGATAGAGACACCACGGTGGAGGCGTCAGGTCTCATTCTCATCTCGCGCGCGTTTAACCATCTCGTGTCGTTGTGAAAAGGGCGACGCAACTTTACGCTTACTTTTTTATATCAGTGGCCCTTGAGCGGAAGTCTTCAAGAGGTGTCGAGGCCGGTTGAAACACTGCGGTAGATGCTTCCGGGGCCGTCAAGTTTCCGGGTTGCAGCAACATACCGCATCGGTTTGACGGCCGGCGTACGTCGAGAGCAGTTCGTACCGGACTGGTGCTGCGGATAGCGGAGCGTGATGCCAATATGCCCGCCCCTCCGTTTACGCCACTCGGGAGAGTAGCTCCGAACCTCGCACATACTTGGACAACAAATACACTTGTTGTTATCACAGATTGATGGACAGTTCCTGGCGGCTTACAGAAGAGAAAATTGACAGTCACTCGGCTGATTGCTTGACTCTGAGATGCTGAAAACAAACGACCTGAGAACCAACCCCCCCTCCCCCTCCCCCCCCGTTTACGGTAGCACCAGTTTACACAGCAGAGTGGCCCAATTCGCAATCCGATAACGCCGAGGGGCGCGTATGCGGTAATAGTACCCCTCCTCCTACCCCCTGGTGCAGCGCCAAATACAGCGGTCGTTCACGCGGTATTCATTTGCGACACGGGACCGTTTACGTAAGTTCCAGAGCCCAACCTCCAATTGTTCAGGTTGAAAACGACGGGCGAACCCCACTTCTAGTGAAGGAGAAAGACACTATAGACGGTCCACTCCACGCGACCCATACATACGTGGAAACCGAATGAGCGCCGAGATTGGGGCTTCTCATAGAGTAAAACAGCCAAACGCTGAATGTTCAACAGAGCGAACTCCGAGCCCCCTTCCATTGGACAGGGTGGCTCCCGCAGTCGCCGTCGGCTACGTGTTGGGGCGCCGTAGGGCCGCCGCGTGAGTTCCATCTCGGCATACGTCGATGGTCTGCTGCACCTGGGACGGGCATTGTCCAATCGCCGCATTTGGAATCCTTCCATACATCAACAATTTCCACAACCCGGAGAAGAGGCCCGTGACCCCCGAGGTCTATACCGCCCTGCACGGTGTGGAGACCCCAGCCTCATCGGCTCATTTCGATTTCTGACGGCCTAGGGTTCATCAATGTCGAGGTAGCCCGGGAGGCTAAAGTCTCATCTCCGGGTCATAACCATTTCAGCGCATGAATCTAGGCTCAACGACTCGCGGGCAAGTTCTTCAAGCAGCTCTTACCCGGAGTCGACCCCTCCCGGCACCTGTGTGGAAACATCAACGCCGTTGGCTTGTTGCTCGATTTTCTGGGTTAATGAACCAAGCTAGACCCGCTGAGGTTGAGTCAATCCCCTCATCAGAAGTATTTCCGCACATCCACGCCTTCAACGGATCGGGGACAAAGACGTGGATCTCGGAGATCGATACCTCTCCGCGCCCCGCACGGTGGAGACACTCCAACGCGATACCCGGATTGCTGATCACCTTTTGTGGGAGCTACGGTAGAGAATGGTCCCCTATTCTTAAATCATAAAGTATTTCCATACATCCACCGCCAACCCAACAAACCGCGGACAAAAAGCGCATGTTCTCCGGGAAAACTGCCCCGCAGGGTTTGGAGATCCAACCGCATTGTTGGCTGTGGTTCGTGAATCGAGTGATCCATTCGGGGACACCCCACACGCGAATCGAAAGTAATTTAGCGAACAAAAAAACTGCGATTAATCTGGGTAGAAAACGGTGACCGTACGGGTCCAAATCCCTGTACGGTGTGGAAACCCAATCAGGTCCCTAATTCTGTTACGGTGTGAAAACCCAATCGGGTCCCTAGTCCTTGCACCGTTTGGAATCCCAATGCGATGAGCTGATTGCTGATTGGCTGGGGTTCGTGAACCCACCGGCACCCGTAGAGGATACGGTCCCATTTCCTGATCATACATCTATCTATTATATCAACACAAATTCGTCAAAACAGGGGTAGACATCCCACGCTAGGGTTTGTTTCTTGGCCTTGTAAGGAAACGTTGGCTGGCAAGTTGAGGTCCTCAATAGACTACCGGTTGGTGTGCTATTTTTACCACTCTACCTTGTTTGAGAACAAGCTAATACAGACGATAGTCGGGCTGCGAGAATATTTTTCTTCGACCTCGTGCTTCGGGTGAGACATAACGTTCTTAATGAGAAGAGCTCAGAAAACAAGGCACCACCCCTATTGTGGAATGGATCGGGAACGAAACGAGTGACCCCCGGGTCTATGCCGCCTTGGCGGAGTTGAAACCCCAATCTCGTTGGCTGATTGCTGAACGGCCGTGCTTCGTGTAATCAATGACAGCTGGAGAAAACATGACGACACCATCCGGGGATCGTCGGGGGGTGGGGTGGGGGTGGCATCTAGACCACCACTGATCAACCAATCGTTTCGTTAGACGTCGAGCCGTCCTGCTCGCACGGTGATAGGTGAACGGTGACGAGTTTGCTTGGGTTACGGTATTCCATGGCTTCCTTTTCTCGACTACGCCCAATGCTTGAAGACGGACTTGGTTACCGGGCACGCAGTTTTGCGGAAGGGGAGGCAGACGTGTACGCCCAACATCTTACCATCCCAACTGGTCTCTGTAGCAATTAACCAACACCAAATACCGGTTGGTGTGGTATTGCCACGAATCATGACTCCAAACGAGACGTGCTGGGGGCGTTAAAGCCGGGGTTGTTGAAATGCACGTCGTGAATTACCGATACACTCAAACGAACGTAAATGTATGGGCTGATGCACACACGGCTCTGCGGAGTCTAGCTGGTTCGCGTGGTTTGTCGCTTGGCCGAATCCCACCGGGAATGTCCGGTTATCCTTCCGCCGACTATATGTCTGTCGATTAGCTTGGAATAGGAAACGGTGCTCGAACCCGAGTGTTCTTTCTTTTGTATTTCCGACTACATTTTTTTCTTGGCGGGATTCGGTCAAACGACCCGTAACACGAACTAGCCAAACTCAGCAGAGCCGTACGCACATCCACCCATACATCTACGAACGATAGTTTGGGCGTATAGCTGATTGGCGAAGCGAGTTTGAAAACCCCCAGCTTGAAGGCTCCTGTCATGGCGCAGGGCAACGTGGTTCATGTACTCAACACCCATGGACTATTAGTAGAGTGTGCGTGAACGTTGTATTTTGATTTGAGCCATAGAGCAAGAAGGAGTACGACAATGGCGGCAGACATCGTCAGACGATTACTTAATGGATGGGCGGAAGAACCCCCGTACGATGGTCAGAGTGCCTCATGGTCGAACGACGGGACACATTGATCGATCACACACAAGAAAATGAGCGACGTTGGTCAAGATGTCGCACCGACAAAAAAATCGAGACCAGGAATACACATGTCTACAGACAGAGGATAGGTGGCGCACATGAGCGCGAACTTCCGACTAAAAAAAGCAACGGCGAACTAATTACGCCGCCGTTGCCTGGCCCACTTGCTACTATATTAGCCCGCCTGTCACCTGTCACGAGGCTGTGCCCCCTCACGTTACACTAGCAATACTTTATTCGGTAAATTATCATCGAAGAATGTACGACAGCCTGAGGTTTGAACTAAAGTTCTTACCACAACACTGAAACGATACCATCGCCCGTTCTGATCTTCTTGAATCGGGAGCAACTTATATGTACATAGCTCTGGAAGTAGTTCATGATAACCCAGATCGTTGACAGTGTAAAACACGGAGTACCAGTACCAGTGAAACAAGGCTTGCACCTTTTTGTACGTACCTCTCGACACGCACAGCCCATGTAGCCAAACGTACACATTATGTCCAACTTCTATCAAACGGCAGACAGTGTTGCTACGGTGGGCCTTACCCGTTGAAGCCTAAGCACGCAATGCTGACGGGGCTACCTCCGTCTAAGGAGATACCCAACCACAATTCGGATCCAGTGCACCATTCAAAACGGTACTTTTTTACTCTTTTTTGCTTGTGTTAACATTTGCCAATGTATCGTACATACACTAGTTTCAACGTATATATTGTACATGTTCCACTCCAACACTTGACTACAGAAGAAAAATCCTGTAATACCGCAGTAGGTAGTGTCTAATATTTAGTTACGCTAGATCCAACAATACACCCCCTTTGCTTTCACGTTCTGCAGGACACCAGTACCTTAATACTGCATTTCACCTGAACAACGCCTCTCGAGACATAGCGCCAACGTCGCTGTGACCTAAGCGCCATAACGACCCTGCTTGTGTATCAAATAGTACTCTATTCACTCGTGTTAAACCTCAGATATCCCCGTTACCCCGCATCCACACTGCCACCTGGGCGACCTCAAACCTGTCCATATCCACAGCTGTCACCTAGATATGTCCTTATCAACACAGCCACCTAGGCCTGTGTCACCTAGACATGTCCTTATCAACACCGCCACCTGGCCTGTGTCACCTAGACCTGCCCTTATCAACACCGCCACCTAGGCCTGTGTTGGCGCCGTGCGTAGCATATCATTACTCCAGTTTTGCAGCGATACACGGCCAAGAAGGTACCCCCGTAACCCCCCAACGCACGCACAAGGGGTGCGGGAAACCTGTGCCGTCAACGTTTTTCGAAAAATCATCCTGGTGCTACTACAGTAGAGAGTACATATTGGTACTGTTACAGTAACGAGCCACCTCGTTGCAAAGCTGTAACGGGATGAGGCCGCAAGTTGGAACATTCATTCTAAGATTACAGAGTAAATGTATCTAACCCCCCCATCGCCTTAAACGCGCCGGTGAAGCGATACCGGATGTGCGCGGCTTTTTCACGAAACGCGAAAATACACATCCTCTCGTCAAGGCAAATAATGCACGCATGTGGGTGCGTAATGTCACAGGGAGAATCTTGGCGACGTTCTAGAGTCCAGTCACGACTCCCTCCTGCTGCTTCGGCTCATACTTCAGCTCTCTAGCAGTTTTCAATGCCCGTGAACGACTCCCCCTTGCACAGCTTGCCGTCCAGGAAGTGAGAGCCGTCCATTTCAAGCTTGATGACTTCGCCTGAAAAGAGGCGGAACTCGTATGCCTCACCCTCAGGCAGTTGCGACACTTCCTGCGAACGAACAGAGACGACAAGGAGGTCGAGAGAAGGAGATATCGGTATACGTTCCCGCGGGGAGAGAGCATTTTTTAAGGCTCTACCGCGGACGATGAAACACCTAAGACTCCGTAGTGTGGTGCTAGCAATCTTCAACCGTAAACGTTTGGATGCCGTGCTGCGTATCACAAGGGGGTTGCACGTTGTGGGCCAAAGGAGTTTCTTTAGTTGAGGCACGTACCAGTTTGGATGAAAAAAAAAACTCGTGTATTCGTTTGAGGACTAGCGGGTGGCTCGAACGAATTTCTTCCAACTACTGTATCTTAGCGAGATATTAAGCTCCTGAGGTGAGGGGTTCAGGCATTGCTGGCGCCCCCCTACCGCGATATGGCTCATTGCCTACTTTATCGGTGTGCTCCAATTAGGTGTGCCGTGTGCTCACCTGCTGCAAAATGCGGACACCGATGGTTTCGCCCAGGATGAGGCCTTCCTCGCTGTCGAACCTCCAGTGGACGCCGTCCATTCCCCTGGCAGAGACGGAAACCGTTCAGGGAAGGGTTGGTGCGCGCGAGTTTCCGTTGCCACGATTTCAGTCACACCGCACGAATAGTCCGGGAGAGTGGGCAGTGCTTCCGTCGCGGTAGAAGCCTGTCGGCGGTGACCGGCGACCCTTTCTATCGTGAGGACCTACGGTGGCACAAAAATCTGTACAATTCAATATTTTCACCAACAATATTTGATCCTGTTTACTACCAGGTACCAGGTAAGGTCGCCCGGAGTAGATGTTTCCTGCTGCTCTGACGCAGCGGGGCGACAACAACCCGAATGCAGACAGAAATCCAATGGTTTTTTACGCTATTCAATCTGTACTAGTTGTTTGTGAAACTCTGGGCGAGATATAGAGAGGGTTACCGGCTTGATGAGCTTCGGAATGAATCAGGAACGGTCTCTGCCACAGCACTCGCCTGTGCCTGCTGCTACCGTAGGGGAGGTCGCTCTTAAATTACCCACGTTTTCAGTCGCAGAGAGCCACTCCGCCGAGTGACCATCTTAGTTCTTGGAATTCCAGAGTACAAATATACCTGAAGAGCTCTCCTAGTTGGGTGCATCCAAACACCAACTCTACCCCCCCCCCCCCCCCCGTCCTTTGAACGCGGTGACGTGCTACCCGGACAAGGAAGTTCGATCGCTGTGGCCTAAACGAACCCCACGCAGATGTTATTTCTGCACTAACCTGCCGAGCGCGATGTTACCGGCCATCTTGTTCAGTTCTCCCTCGAACGTGAGGCAGCCATCGTAGGGCAGAAGGGTTAGCCCTTCGTCGTCTGGGAACACGGGGTCGCTGAAGCAGTCAGTGCTTCTCTCCAGTCCGACAAGAGCCTGCGCATACGTCGGTTGTTTCGCGATTGTTAGCTGCGGGTCCAGTAAACTGTGTCAGGGCATATATGCGCCAACTGCGGTATGCGGGGCACCGTATCAAGAAGGTGCGCGTGGACGCTGGATAGACAAGGCGAAGTACCCCAGGGCTCTTGTCAATGCCTCGGGATTATTGAGCCCATTGGCAAATCTGAGAATAAAAGAACGGCGTGGGAAGGTCGTCTACGAGTCGGCCTGACAGTCGGGCATTGCATGGGTTTCAGAACGTGTTGAACGCCTAGGCAAAATTGTGCCCGGTTCACGAAATACCAATGGGCATCGGGTAGCGTGGAGCCACGCGGGACACACGCGCTCGGCATGAATTGGCTTGCGTTCTACCCGTTGCCCTACCCTCCTGCCCAAATGAACAAGGGGGAACTGCCAGTTCGACCAACCTATCTATAGGTCAAAGTGACGGTGGCGCGAGTGACACCGACGGCAAACGTCACCTTGAGGACCGTTGCGAAGGCCCCGTTTTGGACGGCGTGTCCAGCGGGGTAGGAGGGGTGCCCTGGCGATCCGTTGTTTGACGCCTTTCAGGTAGAAATCGCAGCAAAACGACAAATACGACGTGGTTGTGGGAAACGCCGTTAGAAGCTCGTGCAGCAGGAGGTTTTTCGAACCGTCGTCACCATTCCGCGTGAGCCATCCTCCTCTCGGCACAATCCGTGAACAGTCGAGATGTGACCGAGTCGCACGCGCGTTTTTAACACAACTATTTAATAGCGGTGCGCGGAATGCTTTGCAGGAGACGCGATAAACTCCTCCATTCACCGAATAGTCGTATCTGGTACGAGGGATACTTTTACTGCGCGCCGCCTCCGTAGGCGCTCGCAAGCCGCAGGCGCTCGCAAGCCGCACGCTGCACACTGCCGTGTAGTTGTACCCACCTGGGAAAGCATGTGGGTGCGCTCGCCATTCGCGTTCATCTCGGCATTCCTCGCCGCCACCCTGTCAAGCAATTCGGTGTTCTCAATAAGAGACGGGTGGAACTCGGTGTCGAGCTTGCCGAGTAGGACATTGTGGATGGTTCCGGCAACGGCCTGTCCCGTGGAAGAGGTTACGAACAACCAACGGGATGGAGAGGGGGGGGGGGTGGGGGGGTTCAGCAGAATAGTGGAAAACGCGCCCATATATTGTTTCGTCAAGCTCGCCACACGCTCGGATAGCGATAAAAACGCGCCATCGGCCGGGAGGGGTTCGGCCGATCCTGCACAAGCGCCTACGATTCGGCTTGATTCACCCATGGCTTGGCTAGGGAGTGGAACCTCACCTCCGGGCGAGCGTACATGTGCACGTTCCACTTCTGGTACCACGATGACCTCTGGGCCACCTCGGCGCTCCCGAGAATCCTCATGACGTGAGACACACCGTAGCTAACGAACCCCTTCTGGCGGGTGCTGTCGGCGTAGGGGCCGTTGAAACCCCTCTTGTCAATAGCCACCTGTTGGAAAAGGATCAAGGAGGCCCGGAACGCCTCCCTGCAAAAGGTGTTTCACGCGTGCACCGCAAGTCACGGATCTGCTCAAAAATTGTATAACCTACAGCAGTATAGTAACCGATTAATGAAGATTGTTAACATGGGTACGCGTGAAGGGCCGTACACCACAAGCGACATACCGTGCTGTCCGGGGTGTCACGCCGATGAACTCAAAGTTCACCAAGAAAAGTTAAGACAAACGCAAAAACATCCGACAGCAGTGAGTGGTGGCATAGAAACTAGGCGCGCCTGAAAAAGCACGGGTGAACGGCTGCTTATAGGTCACAGCCGCGTGTGCAGCGATGCAAACGCGGGAGATCAACGCTCATTTTGCTAAATCAGTTTGATCTGACGGCTGCCCGTGGGACGGCGAGAACGTGTGACCATGCAGCCGGAGCCGATCATCTAGATACGTTGGAAGTGACCCGGGTACACTCTAAATATAGGTGAACGGGTACCAGTGCGGGTATAGATTCAGGAACATGCCGTGAATTATCTCCTGAAATTGTCCATCGCACGACTCTTACGTGAAGATGGTGTCGCTTTCGACCAGCCTGGAAAGGTCGCGGGAGTTGCGGACGTACCGCTTGACCGGGTCAACCTGCGCTGGCATGGAAGGATCTGCGCCATTCTGTGTGATGGGAAATACAACGGAGGGAGAGAGAGGAGAGCAAGTCCAGGAGACAAATCCTAAGCACACCGATAATATTGCAACAGATCTCCGCAGCGCGAACAAACGAGCAGCGAGCGGCCGCCCCTCCGACGATTTCCACAGCCAGACTTAGTGCTCGTCATCGACCAATTCGTTTCGCTTTTTGCCGGGTTCACAGGTTTTGTCCGTTGCTCGCAAAAATCGTCACGGATGAACGGTTTCTCGCTTAGACACGAAACTTCCAATATCCTTTGCATTATACCTGAATGTTCAGCCACTCGTCGTAGTCGGTCATGTAGTCGACTCCAGGGGCGAAGGTAGTTTGCAAAGGCGTAACTGTGATGGAATCCAGAGTAAAGTCCTTCAACAAAAACTGAGTTTTGCGCGGAATGGACGCCGGCGTCGGGGAGGGGGGGGGGGCGGGTGTACTCGATAAGGACGGATGTACTCGATCTCATGCATGGCCGTAGTCGTATGACGGGGGGGGGGGGGGGTTACCACCGCAAAGAATATATCTAAAAACATTGTGAGCTCAGAACAAAAAAACGGCAGGATTGCGAAAAAAGAATGTCGGAGCATGAGCGTGGGTTTCCAACGACCAGTACCGGCAGTGGCACGATACGCAGGTGCCGAACCAACTTTGGCTTCGGTTCCCGCCTTTGGAGTAGAATATAATATACCAGGGGTACTAGCGCTTGCGAAGACATCACGGACTACGGGATCGGATCTGGGGCACGCCTAGCGACGACGATGGGCGACAGCTGCGAGACGAACTCCATGTTTGCCTCCGAGCGAGCGAAATAGAGCACCCGATTATTCCATGAAACAATTGGCGGGAGGCCATGCTGCACCTGGGAGATCAATGGCCCCGTCTCAGCACCGACTGCGTTGTTCCGGAAGAGCTGAGTCTGTGGGTCGGCCTTGCCTTCCGAATCGACGGCGACACCCTTCATCTTCGCAAAACCCGGCATGGCGGCCAAGTTTTCTGTGGTCGTGGCACGGTAGTGCCGGGCACGGGGGTGAGCATGACGTGATGAATCAAGATGCTTGCGTAGGCATCGGCCATCCAAAGGCCCGTTGAATGGGCGGAAGGAAAGGAAAGACTACTCCTACACGAATTGGAAAGCTGAATACTACGCTGCACACGACCCCAGAACAAACGTAAGACTGATTTGTCTATACCTGATGCGGCGATCGTCGTCTCGTCCACGCCGTACTTGGAGAAAGGCACGTCCCTCGTCAAGGACATCCAGTACGCCTCCGCCATGTTAGCAGCCTGAGCTCGTTCGTAGGGTAGGGAGAGGAGAGAAGGAAACGGATGGGCCTTACAGTAGACGATGATATTAAACTAAAATGTATCCTCCGATGGACTGGTAAAAACATAGCTTAAGCTCACCACACGTTCATTTCTGGTTTCTGCGGGAAACAACCGGAGCTCGGTGGCGGGCAACTTGAAGAACCAAACACCCTTTCCAACACAGTTTGACAAAACCGCACAATCATAGATAACTCAAACCCACCGTACCCCGTTATATCATGTAATATACATATAGAAATGTTGTAAGCCGCCAGGACGCACCAGTTCCATGGAGTTGAGCGCCGCCGCGGGGGGGATGACCAGAGCCGAGCTGTGGTTGAAACCACCAGCACGTAGAGGGGAGCCATGAAAAAACAGGCCAGGAAGATATCACCAATTTGACGAAACGGCATATATATTCACCGGTTGCACGTGGGAGCAATACACGCGAAAGGACCGGCGATACGCAAAGAAAGGCAGGGGGATCGGTGAATATAAGCGAGGAGCGACGGAGCCAAGGGGTCAAAGAATTCCGGACGGGGAAGCAAGGACATGGGGATGACAGCGATGAAGCAGGGCATTGGCCGGACGGGGCGGCGAGAATTTCACAAGGACAGCGATATATATATATACCAGTACACGTTCGTGGTTTGTAGTGACTTCGAATATATATGGGCTACAATTGCCGGCAAGATAACGTCTGTAAATAGTCATCCAGCGAGCCTACGTCAGTTTCCTACCCCACAACAAACGAACTGGAGTCTGGCAACCCGCGCCCGTTTCCGAAGGCGGATTTCCGACCCAAACCCCTAATAAAGAGCCACCGGTAAACGCCAAGGAGACGCAAGACTTGCATTATTTGTAAATACTTCTGAAACACACTCGAATACATACGGTTAGATCTGCTGCTGCAGACATGATCAAATAATAAAATGTGTAGCTCCTGTACAGACGATGCTCGCAGTGAGAGCCGATGATGCCGCGGAGAAGTCGCCGTGGAGAGGTCGCGAAGCGAGGTTCCTTGTAGCGGTATATGCGGCCCACGAAAGCCGAGCAGAGTTCGTTCTCGTATTCGGTAAGAGGGTTAAGGTTTTTAGAGAAACACCGCAGAGGGCCACAAGGACCTACCTTACCTGATCGGGTCGGTTCTGGAGGTCCTCGTAGTGAGGTCAACGCAGTCCACGTTGCGGACCTAAAAAAACCCGATATCTAGTCCGGTGGAATCTTTCATGCACGACTTTGAGAGGTGTGACATCCTTCCTTGCATGCGCGTTCCGAGGTCTACGAGCGATACGTCTTACCCTGTCAGTGATATAACAACGTTTTCCTGTATATTTTCACACTTGTTATCCAGACTATTATACAGGTATGTACTATTAATAGTAGCTCGCCCCGGTGGTTCAAGTGGTTAACCTCGAATTCTACTTGTTTGAGTCCTGGGTTCGAGCCCTAGGAGGGTCGGACTTTGACTTTATTTGCAAAAAAAAAAAAAAAAAAAGGATTCAATTGTTGAGAGCGCCTTGCAGCGTGGGTAGGCACAATTCGATGCGAGTCGACGAGGGAAGAAAAGGCTGAAATCTTCTCGCGATAAAAATGAAGGCACGTACCGTAGCGGGAAGGGGGGAGAAGAGCCTGCTATGTGACCCCGGATCTGAGTTACGAGTTGGAAGGAGAGAGAGAAGAAGATGTGCGAAGATAATGAATGGGATGGAAAAAAAAAAAAAAAAAAAAAAAAAAAAAAAAAAAAAAAAAAAAAAAAAAAAGGTCGTTGATTGATTTATATACACGTCTTATCAAATTTTGATAAATATCTGGGCTGTCAGTTCGACTGATTAAGGTTATACGTTGTATATAATAGTTGACACTCAACTTTGCAAGCTGCATAAAACGTCGTTTCAAAGTTTGGTTTGTGGCGCCAGATACGGGGGTAGAGCACAGTAAAAAAAAACAGCCTCCTCTCCGTACGGGTTTTATAATGTCTGACGTTTTGTTTTTTTTGTTACTACCTGGTATATTTATATTTATCGTTGTTGTTATTTCTATGATTACTGTGCTTGCCATCCGATTTTTGTGCAGCAGGAGCTTTAACGTTGTATCACTCAAATATTATCCACGACGATGAAAGATAATGTACCGAAGCTGTGCGATATTTTCTTTTCTCCTCGAATCCCGTCGAATCGTTCCGACCTTGGAGACAGCAGTTCGACCACGCGTGCCACGGGGGGTGTAGGTCTTTGCTGCTGCAAGATGCAGTAGTAGCGTACACACGTGAAGGGCAAAAATACGACACACGCCAGGCGAACTTCCTTTCCGTTTTGGCCACCGCACAACGACTGGAGTCCCAATGTTCCCATGTTTCTACGCACGAGGGCTTCGGGCAAGGCAGGACCGTCTCCGAGAGCGGTCGGGGGCTTCGTGCTCATATTCCCCTGGCAGAAATAACCCCACCGATCGTTTTAACAAGGAACAACCAGAGGGCGGTCGACGTCGATGGGATAATAATTCCTTGCCTGGCGGGTCCGGTGCTTTCGACGGCGATGCCTCCAACGGGTTGAATCAGGAAGCCAGCAGGGTCTCCGGCGGGCACGGACTCGCACTTGTCGATGGAGCCTTCACCGACGCACTCCAATAGGGCGGTGTAGGCCTCGGCGTCCACCTGGCACGAAAACGGTGAAACGACAGAAGGAATCAACAACCTGGGAGAAAAACGAATCCCTACTCCCCGTGTGGCCCTTCGGCAAGACTCGAGACCTGAACGAGTGTAGAGAGAAAGTTTTCGGAACACATCTATACATGGTACATATCCGTGTTCAAGCCACGACCACCAAAATACAGGGCTGTGAGTCGTGGCGACGTAAGTCGCCGACTCTTAATAGTATTAGTTACAAGTCGGACAGACCGTCTGTCGGGGAACGTAGGTGCCGGCTTTCCGACGTATTGGGTTTCCCTTATGGTAGGAAGGTGTTGAGTAAACGGGATGCAGGGTTTGAAAACCTATTTAGTGCGGGTGTTGTGGACACCTCAGTGCCCTGTGACACACCAGCGTGCGGCGGGAGATCCACATGCACACGCGCACAAATGGCGGAACAACGAATCTCCCTCGACGTTTCCGACAGCGTCAGCTCTGGCGCACTTGTGATAGGTGTCAACGCTGAGGGAGGAAAGTCCGTTGCATATATATGCATTCGTTCCTTCGACAATCTGGGTATTTTCGCACGCGTTACCTGGCATTCGCTAGCTTTGTACTTCCTGTGTGCCTCAAGTCGAGTATCTGAATCTATGGTGACATCTAACACCGAACGGCTGTGGGGAAACACAGTAGCAGCGAGCTAGGCACCCATAGACAACCACGAGCTTTGCCACACGCAGGACACTCCTGCAGCTGTCAGTCTGCTAGCCGAAGTCATAAATAAACATACCAGGTACCAGGTACCAATTACCGGTAGGTAGTAATATACTTTACTGCTTGCCGCTGTTATCGATGCGCACGTTTTACGCAAGGTTGGGGGCGACACTGCTCAACAAATAATATTACGGATGGATCCAAGACGTTATCTTCTTCTTGAGATTTTTCGACCCACCGCTGACGACGTAGCTTGGTCACGAGTTTCCCGGTTCGCTCGAATCTCCATCAGGTATCAGTGCGACTGGAAAAAAGCTGACACAATCCTCGACGAGGCCTTGGTCTAAAACTGCTTAGTTGAGTACCTACCGTTTAGGAATTTTTCTCAAGTAAGTGCCTGGCAGGTTGCCGTCTGTAGTCGTTTGCCCTTGTTTGGAAGTACCTGGTATGTTGCTGTATGTAGTCGTTTGCTCTTCGTTGGGTTGGGACATGGAGTGAAACGATTTTTTTCAAGTACATTTTTTTGCGTTTTTCTTATGTTCAACAAAACGCCTGATTCGCCTCTGGCGGCGCCTTCATCGCTTCTTCGGGAGACGCCGCCAGCGGGGTTCCCTCTGCCGTTCCAAGTTCTATTAGTCACTCGCTCGCCTGACTTTGGGTGGCAAGTCGTGAAATGCTCACGACCAACAGCCCCACCAAGTGGGGGCAACTAACTGCTTTGTTCACGGTGCCAAATAAATACAAAAAGTACAAGCAATCGCTTAGATTTGCCGCAAACCTACTGAGGAGGCGAAAGCCGCGCCCACGAGCGGGTGGAATAGTTTTGGGCCCCTTGCGCACTAGTTTCAAGACGGAGAATACGTATGATATGATACGATACGATACAACAGGCGGTGGCCGATACAACAGGGGGTGGTGTGGAAAGCTAGACGTACAGGGGACGTACACACGAGGGGCAAATTCAGTGCCTAATGTTATGATTCGTGTCCGGAGGTATTAATCGGACCCTGGGGTGGTGGTACACATACTGCCCGCTCTTACTTACGCACCTGCCCCAGTTCGTCGTGCGGGAGAGTCTTGTGGAAGGTAGCGGCAGAGGAAGAGTCGTCAAGCTTGCTGTGGTAGGCGTTCGTCGCCCCTCGGAATGAGATGTTAGACCAGTCCCTCCGGTGGCCAAGCACGTTGAACGCCCTCTCTTTCGGCTGTGAGCCGCGAATTGAGACGGAAGAGAACAGACGGCATTATATCACGAGACACATCCATCTAAACATACCAACAAACAGCAGCCGTACGTACGTACAGCAGGATTATTTTTTTTAAGAGCACGTCACTATTTTTACCTAAATTGCAGCTTTACGCCGCGACCGGTTCTATGCCCGACTGCTTGGCGCGTTGGGAGGCGGCGTCAGCGACCGGCGAAGTAAGGCCGTCATCGACAGCTTCTCTTGAGGAGCGCAGCGAAGCTAGATAAAACGAGTCTTCTTGGAGAACAACGGAAGAAGTACTCGGTAGAGCGGAACATATGCAGGTCTTGCAGTGGGCATACGTACGTACGTACGTGAGGTAGTGCGCGAATGACGCGAACTACACCAATGGTTTCAGCTGGTCCTGTGTAAATAGAAGCCCGTTCACTCTTAATAGGGAATTACACAAGGATACGAAGTATACGCCTCGGAGAACCCCCAAAACCACAACCACCTACTCGTACCCCCTTGAAATACTAATAACGCTCGCTGCCTGTTTCGCCTCTCACCGAGTCAAAGCGATCGTTAGCTTCGTCCGTCTGCTGACCGTAAACCGCAGGCGAAACGCCTAGTAGGGCGGCAATGGCGATGGACCCCTTCATCCGGAAAATTGATGTCGTCCTGACCGGAAGCCCTTGTTTGATGCTATCATACGATCAGAAACGTGGACGAGGTACGCACGAGGTGCACGCACTGGTTCGGTCATCAAGGCTTGCATGTGAGTGTGCGCGCTTGCTTCTCGTGAGAAGCATTGTCGACACTCATAATAGCGGACGAATGACGCATAGCTCGTGGTATCGGCGTGCACAATACCCTGACTGACGCAATGAATGACGGAAGGTGTACAAACAGCCGAGTCTTGGGGAACATGGTGTTGTTCGCGTGACCGGGGGCGCATGCGACCGTTTCGCTTACGGCCATATAAGAAATATGATGGAATGGTGTATACCTGTATGTCTGACCATCGGGTGAACCATCAAACTAAGGAGTGCAATTGAGGTCAGGAGAGACTCCGCACTCGTTTGTGCGCAGTCAATCCGGCTGATCTCTGGCACGTACTGTTGTCCTTCCCTACCTCTCTCTTTTCACTCCCTACTTCTGACCGATTTTACTCTTGTTATGTTTTTTTCGCGAAGGTTTACGATCCGCTCCAGTTCCTGGACTGTACTCGTATAGGTATTTATATGAGTACCTGGTACGAATTACTACTTGGGGCCTTCTTATTTATTATCATCGGGTTTCGTTTTCATAATTTCCTTTTGCATTCTCCCACTTCAGAGTTGGCAGGCGCCTGTCTTGTGACAACCAGGTATTTTCGGCGATGACTGATGAGTACGGGCGAGAACGCAACAACACAACGCTGACTAAAGGTCTACTACTAATAATAATAGCACTAAGTTCTTTAGATAGAAAAAAAACAAGATTTTCGACCGACATGAGTTTTGACATGTATGTGGGAATGACAGACCCACACCGGTGGAGTGGGGATGGAGCTTAGATGCGGCTTAATAGATGCGGCTTAAAAATGAGATGAGGTAGAAGGGACCAACGGCAACACATAAAAAATCGTAGACAAGGCAGAGGGAAGCAGACGTACAATGTAGATAGACATTGTGCATACAGTTAGTAAGTGTCCCTTGTTTCCGGGGATTTCTTCTTTCAGGAATGTTTTGAGTGATCAACGTCGAAGCTCATGCTGCAAATTGTCGGATGGCAACCTTAAAAGTAATGGAAGACACGCAGGGGAACTGTACCAAGAAGCCCTTTCTTTTTGTGCGACACTGCTGCTGTCTTGGGTAGTTCATTCACACTATCTATTATTAAACCGTTCTTCTTACCGGTCGACATCTGGCGCAAACAGCGTCCGTGCCGATTCTTGAATCCGCGGCCATGTTAAGTACCAGGTATAGTTTAGCACATACATTGATTTCATCTCACAATGTGTGGGAGTTTCGTCTCGTTCATTTATTATGTGTGGAGCGAGGTACAAGCCCTGGGGCGACGAAACTACCTACGACACAGATACACTACAGCAGTACATTGTTGTGCAGTACAACAGTAGTAGCAGAGTAGATGATGAGGGTACTTACTGCCGATTGCAAAAATAAGAAGCCCCTCAAAACCCCCCCGGACGGTAGTAGTAGTGCATTTTGAACGAGGCGACGAGTTGAAAATCATTTTGCTTCCTGGTCTTTCTACATACATGTTGCTCACAGTTTTTCGTGGCATTCTTTCAAAACAGTTTTCGGTAGGTATGTATGTTCAAAAACAGGTTTTTCCAAGGATGGACATATATATATATCGATATATAATATCCCACACATTCGGACTACGTGTTGCAGCACATCCTTTTTACATGGCGCTGAAGCTGTGAAGTCTATCTTCGTCCTTATTTTGTTCCTGCAAAATGAACACAAAAGACATACCAGGTACCTGTCATACTATTAGAGGCTAAATGACTGGTGTGTAAGACTGCCTTCAACCCTTTTAGAACCGCAGTCCCGTTTTGGGGACAAACTACTTGAATATTAAGTGGTTTGTCCACATAACGGGACTGCGGTTCTAAAGGGGTTAACAAGTTACCAATACGCCGTGGAATATCACACCATCAAGTGGGATTGCATCATTTGTCGGGGGGGGGGTGGAACTGCTGTACCGTTCCAATCCATCCTGTAATTCGTCCATGTTATGGAGGATGTACTATTAAGAGTACGGTTTAAAAACATATAAAATCATCGTTGTTATGGATGTACTCGTATATCGTGATGCTGAAAGTGCCGTCGAGGAAAGGTGGCCAAATAAACAGCGCCTATATCGTGATGCTGAAAGTGCCGTCGAGGAAAGGGGGCCAAATAAACAGCGCCTCCCAGATGAAACAGGTGTGGTGGATGCACCCCAAATACGCGGAAAGTGCGTGATTGCCTAGGCCGTAAGATAAGATAAAGCCCACCGATACTTACTTGGGGAGCTGTTTGTTACGTCGTGTGTAATCAAGGGGGGTGTATTGTACGTAAATGCATGTAAGACTCGGGATGAGAGATGAGTGAACGGGGAAAGGACTCCGTACCTACTATAACGGGGGGCCATAGTTAACAGGACCAAATATTGTTAGTAAAATGGTTAAACATATGGTGTTTATGTATACCATAGGTCCTGTTAACTATGGTCCCCCGTAACAGCACCAACACGCGGACCAAAAGAGGTGCGAGACGAGTTTCTACTACCACGCGGTGATAATTACGCCAGACACGTAACAACAGCACAACAAAGAAGAAACGCTCTCGAGCTTTTGTGGTGAGAGATGCCTGAGAACAGAGAAGACATAGACAAAGTTGCACCGTATTGACGCGAGCGGGGGTGACTCTGATGTTAGAATAGCTGGTGTGTCCCAAGCGCGATAGGTGTCGGGTACAGGAGCTCGAAGGGTCCTAGGAATCGAATGACCTGACAAACTGGAAAAAAAAACAATCTGACACCTGACTGAAACATGAGCCGAGAAATATCGTGGTCTGCCGGACGACTCAGCATGGTCTCCCACGTGACTGCGTACTAGAGAGTAGAATCATGGTACGAAAGTCGTCATAGCATCAGCAGCAATGCTCAATCGGGGTGTCCGTGCGCGGAGGCAGGCGCCACCACAGGCCACACTACGGCACAGTCTATTGCGCCGGTAGGAGGCTGGATTCGACGACGAGGGAGGAGGGAGACTGAGCGTCGACGTGCGGGGAAGAGACGGATTGACCTCCCCCTGCGCGAGAATTTTTATTTTCCAGATCAGAACCGCAAGTGCGAGGAGCATTTTGTTTTTCAGGATGACGGAGGAAGGGAAACGACTGGAAGGGAATGGCAACGAGTGCACGCGCAAAGGAGCGGGTGGATTGGGCCAAGGCGATGAGGCGGCCATGAAGAGCGGCAGGAAGACGGTGCATGGAGACCCATGATCTGCGCGCACACTATCATCACGAGAGAAGCAGTCATAGGTTGTTTTTTCCTGGTATTGTTTTTCACGAGGCAGAATAGTATCTACCGGTACTTGTTATAAACGTCGTCACTGCTGGTCTTTGTAGTTTAACGAGTTGTATACCCTTCATGGGGAATAACCTACGCAATTATCAGGGACGTGGGATCATAACTACTGTGCTGCACTTTTTTGTGTCAGACATTACAGGAAGAGATTATGGCGATCGTTGATATTCGTGTGGTAGTAAGGTTCGATTGCACCTTTTTTGACTGCATATCCGCGAGTCTTCACTCTGACAGCACCCCAGATAGCAGGCAGGTGTGTTCCTCTTTCGTTTTCACGACTACCGTGCGTTTCGTACGGTGCAGGCAGCACTTGCAGACAGCATCCGCTGTAGTCAGCAGCCACGAGTTGGTTAGTGGTGGGAACGGGGGTACTCTTCTATGTTATAGTTGAGAGGATATACCCGCGGCGATGTTAGTTCAGTTTTGCACATTGGTTTTATCTTGTGTGCTCTTTTTTCGTCTCGTGTATTTTGAGGCAGCCGAATTTTCGACTTTTTTTTTGGTTTTTCGGATCTTCCTAGGGCTCCAGCACCTTTGTGTGACCACGGACTCCTTCGTCAGAGAGTTAATGTGAGAACAACAACAACAACAACTATAAACAGTACATGAGATACACTGATTCGCTCGCGGGTCGGACTCATGTTAAGAGTACAGAGTCGGACACAAAAAAAACTGGAAGTACTGAGCCGACACGATTTCCGAGCAATAGCGTAAAAACCCTGTATTTCGCTTTGGGATTATATTTCCTATCGCTCTCTAAATCGAAACTGGAAAAAGCGCCAGAACCAGTGATGGGGACGCGAGTCCGAAGCATGTTGAAGTACTGAGTCGCTAGGGTACCGAAAGCTTCGTGAATGAAGCGACGCTGAGTCCACGCGTGTGCCCAGAGCGCCTGAAACCGATATTACTGAGTCTTCTCGAGCCCCCAGAGTACGGGAAGGTAGAACGATTGAGTCCTCCGGAGTGAGTTCGCGCTCGCGGCCTAAGTTGGCTCTTCTTTGGGAAGGAGGGCTGGTTGTATTTAGACACCACTAACTAGGCACGAAATCGGGATCGGAATGGGATCAGGGATCTGGTCTCGGGGGGAACGGGGCGGAGGAGTTGACGCTAAGGTGAGTTTACTCCTTTAACTTCAAACAAGGGCTTCATGATAGATAGACAATTTATTGAGTACTGGTAAACGTCAAAGACAAATGGCGCAGACACAGTGTGACTCTCCAAAAACCACAAGCAATCACAGCAGGTAACCCAAGAAATGCGGCAGACGAGAGCGAGCAAGCGCATCGGATACATACGCGGAAAACGTAGGCAGCAGAAAACCACGCACGACGACTTCACGAACTACTATAGTGTTGACATGAACACGACATTTAATTTCCGAGCCATCTGAAAAAGAAGCCCACGAGAAAATTTAAATGTGTATCATCACGCGCCGGAGTCTGGGACTCTGTGGCTCGTACACTGCTGTAATGCCGGGATTCTCCGAAAGATATCTGGCCTCTCGTTTCTACGCGTAAGCAGACCAGACAGGCCGAGTAGGACGAGCAAGAAACGCTTCAGGCTCAAGAAAGGGCTGGCAAATTTGTCGGGCCTAAATAAAAAGCCCAAAATATTGTCTCTCTATTAATCTCCGGATTCTCGATTTTTTTTAGCAAGAAAGTCTCGCGAGGGGGATTTCGAACAAAACGTGGATCTTCTTCGCTAACCGCCGACGCTAATTAATTGTTTCGGCCCCTCTCACAACAACGTGACGAAACACCTATCCGCCCTACGGCCTCATCATCGATTACTGAGATCTTCTGCGAGGCAATGCAATGTATGTAAGGTACTCGCACTGCAGCAGCAGTAGTAGGTACGCCCATGGTTTCTCTACGAGTATATATATATGAATACATACGTGTATATATCTACGTATGTATGTGGAAGTCTATACTATTAATAATGGTGCTTCAGGTTCCTACGACCATTTCTGGAGAGATTTGCGTCATGTCGACGAGTCTTCGTTCTATCAAACAAAGGTGAAATTTCCGCGCGGGCATGAGTGAGGTCCCAACAACCCGTATCGAAATAACTCTTTACCCTCTTTATTAGCACCGCAATCCCGATTCGGGGACAAACCAGACTAATTCCAAGTGAATGTTCCCAAAAACGGGACTGGGGTCCTAAAAGGGTTAAACCTCTATACCCGTCGAAATTATTACCAGGTACCTGGTACATTACAAGCGATCGAGCAGGTGGCACACTCTATTTTTAGTTTTCTTTCCGTCGATTCCGTACCGAAGGGCCGAAGGAGCTAGTATTTCTGCTTGGAAACCAGGGAATAAGAGCGAATGCTGGCAGCCCCCCCCTGCGCGCTTTGTTACTACGCCTTCGACTTGCTTACATATCAAGCCTACACTTGCGACCAGACAAAAGCGGAAGGTCTCCTGGATATGAACGTATTTCGGAGCAACCCGTTATCCACCGCTCGCTCCCAAGCATGGCATCGTTTTCAGCGTAATAAAAGAAGAGTTTAAACCTTGAGGAATTCAGCGGTACGTTCGAGTGTACGAGGCCACGAGACGCACTTCTATACCACCCGACAACGCGCGCATCCAGCGCAGTATCCGCTGTGTTGAACAGCGCTCTAGATATAGCAAGATCCAGCAAAGCGGGGGAGAATTGCGCTGCAGGACAAGAAGCATTGAACATGATAGCGCGTACCAATAGATGCACCCCGGAGGCTTGTAGTTGCAGCACGATAAGGATAATCGTTGTGAAGCCTGAGGTTGCTCGCCCAAGCGTCTGATATTTGTTTTGGCCATACTTCGATAGCTCCTCCAGACGCGAGAGCAGCGATAAGGTAGCACGTCAGCCGGTACTGGTCTGAGGCTCTTTCTCAGTAAGCGATGTATCTCCCACAACACCAACAAACTCTTCGCATCCTAATCAACATGAGGCTAGACTAGGTATATTGGTGACATATCTCGTACAATACGCATCGCGTTCGAAGTCATCGTGTCAACGACGAAAATGATGGTCTCAAAAGCGACGCCCCGACCGAAGTACGCGTCTGTCTATCAAACGACCACAACACGGGGCACATCGTCCTAGGGGACCGCAAACCGGGGGGCAGAATTCACCTGCTCTCCTGGAGAGTGGAAATAAACTCGGTGTAGAGGAGACAGAGATGGGAGGCGAGGGGTCTGGCTTCGCAGTTGTCGTTGGGTAGCTTGTGTGTAGCGCTCTGCGTTGGAGGAAGTCGAACGAATGAGGAAGTGAGGAGCGTGGGCTCAAGACGCCTGCTAGGCCTAAAGACCATGAGCACGCCCGTGGCCTACAATACATATCTCGGAAATTTCTCAAATTTCAAGTTTTATGCGTACCTGCCGTCACCTGGGTCCCTTCAGCATTTTGACCCGGCCTTTCAAAGTAGAAACTTGAATATTCAAATTAGGTGTTCTGGTTTGATCAATCAGTTGTTCACCAATTTGCGCAGATTTGCGCTTAATTCGAGTGTAAATACTGGGGCGAAACAACGCGAGTGGGGGTTTGAACTTGACGACTAAAACTGGGCGATCCCCAGGTGGTCTGGGACAACAAACGGCTATTTGGAGCAGCCCCCCTTGATACAAATTCCTCAAATAAATTGGCGGACACAAAGGGGGGCTGGCGTTGTTAGTATGCCGACTTCAGGAAGGGCAGAGCGAGGCATCCACATCTATCTTCGTGCGCGGACCCCACTTTCGTTTTTTTTGGTCTGAGGAGTAGATGTGCTTCAGTTTGTCACGTCTACTATATTGTTCACCTGTTTTAATTTTCACGGAGGTAGTCTCCCACTCACTCCAGAGTTATTGGCCCCTGTCCGTGCGACCACGGACTGCATAATAATAACGTTGTGGCGATAAGGTACTGCGTGAACGAGGACCTTTAGCAATCTGGGAGAAGGCATCTTTGGGTTGGTAGGCTGTTCAGGATGTTTTGGTTCCTGTTGGGATCAGGGTACGGGCGAAGACCCAACCCAACCCCTGACTCTAACCGTAACCCTCACCCTAACCCTGACCCTAACCCCGACCCCGAATCGCAGCCAAAACGGGCCAAAAATCGCCATAAACGCGGCCGCGCCGCGTTTGTATCGAACCAGGAAATTTCTCAATTAATTCCGGACGACGATTCCGAAGTGCAGACCACGCTGCTCATTATTCAAGTCAAAAACATCCCCAAAGATCCCTTCTCCCAGACTGCTAAACCTTGTCGTGAGAACAACGAGTAACAACAATCACCAGTATAGTTTTACTCTTCGCGCGGGGAAAACTGACAGAACTTTCCGTTGAGGGGCGTGACAAGCCCGTCTTTGGAGCCTCATGAGATTCAGCGTTTTTTTTGGCTCACGAGTGACGACCTTTGCTGTTTCATCTATTCGGGTGATGAAACTAGGCGCATAGGGTGGTCTAGTGAATGAACGTTACAACCGTTTGTTCATAAGAAGGTTTTGACATGATGGTCTGAACCACACCCCGTATCAGTAGGGAGGAGGACTGACTGAGACTAACTATGTCAGTAGCTTTTATGCTGTCTTCAGCACGTGCCAGTACAATTCGATGCGAGTCGGCGAGGGAAGAAAAGGCTGGAATCTTCTCGCGATGATGAAGGCACGTACCGTAGCGGGAAGGGGGGAGAAGAGCCTGCTATGTGACCCCGGATCTGAGTTACGAGTCGGAAGGAGAGAGAGAAGAAGATGTGCGAAGATAATGGATGGGATGATAAAAAAACAAGAAAAAAAAGTACACTTCATTGCAGCAGCATACTGACGTCTGCCCCCTTTCCCCTCTCTCCGTCTCCCCTTTCCCCTCTCCCCTTAAAACGCACTTATGAATAGTGGGTTATTTTCCACCTGTGGTATGTTACAATGATGTGGTTCTCGAGCCCACGACGTACGTACGTGCTGAATATAAACGTGACCGGTCGATCAGGATCTTACTACTGCCAGTTGTTGTTGTTTGTTGTTGTTCTCACATTAACTCACAATTCAATGCAGTCCGTGGTCGCAGGACAGGCTCCAACAACTCGGGAGTGGAAAAAATACCTCAAGTAAAAACAGAGGCAAAAAAAACAAAAAACAAGCATACGCATTCCACCACTGCGGACACCAGGGAAGCAAAAAGGAGACTATTAATAGCAGACAAAAACCTAAAAAAAGAAGATGAAGCTAAGCAAAAGAAAAACAAAAACAAAACTAAATTACTCCTGCCAGTACACTCGGTGCCAGTACTCGGCTCTGCGTATCAGGGAGGTACATTTATACGTTTGTTTGGAAGAAAGGTCTGCATAACGCACGCACTGCTAGCAGCTAGCTGTGGAGTGAGAGAGGAGAGGTTGCCGAATCGGAGCGTACACTCGATTGAAGTGACCGCGTGCAGCAAAAAAAAGAGCAAACCGGAGAGGAGGGAGGAAAGCCCTGAAAGTAACCTCGGATCTACCCTTTTTTTGAATCATACCGGACTACTAATTAATAGTAATATCAATCAATAGTGTGGATACAACATATATTCGAATCTAACGTTGAGCAAGTTGCCCCGAATAGGGGAGTGAGCATATTTTTTTCTAAAGCAGTTAACAAAGTTGACGCAGCTGGTTGGAAATTTACGTACGTACGCTGTCAGACTACCCAGGCATGTATTTGCCCTGTGCGCTGAACGTGTGCGGCCCGAGTCACCACGTATGGATACTCGTAGTGTATCGCCGAGGTAGCACGAAATACCTTTTCATGTATACTTGGGGATATTGGGGTCTCTTCATTGTTGGTGGACTCGGCCTTTCAAAGCGTTTTTTTGTCTGTTTTCACGGAATGTCCCTCTCCAACCTCCAACAGCAGTTACTAGTACCACAACGTCCTACTCCGGAGTATTAATGATATCAATCTGTATACCAGAAGCAGGCCGGTTGTGAGGTTTGCCATCAACAATCAATCTATCCTCGACCTCACAAATAAATGGAGGTCAAATAAATCTCCTTGATGTATTTAGTCTCCCCACGCTACGAAGGCGCTCTCGCAAATAAATGCTTGATAGTATTTTTTTTGACAAATCAATACCGGTACCTGGTACGTACATAGAGTCGTAAAAACCTCAACACAGCAGCAGTTAGTGTATGGGATTCGAGGTCTGGTACCAATTATTGTTGTTGTTGTTGTTGTTGTTGTTGTTGTTGCTGCTGCTGTTGTTGTTATTGTTGTTGTTATCGTTTGTTGTTGATGCTGCTGTTGGTTTTGTTGCTGTTTTGTTGTTGCTGTTGTTGCTGTTGTTGTTGTAGTAGGAGTAGTAGTAGTTGTTGTTGATGATATTGTGTTGTCTTCACATTAAATCGTCCTTTCTACCCAGCCTGATCAACAGTAGTAGTAGTGCACTCAGTGTCCGTCCTGTTTCCTTATACTGGAGAGACACTGCCAATCGACGCTAATCATATTTGCATTCGAACCTACCCATATTGAATTTTCTGTAAATAAATGTCGAGGAGGGCAAAAAGGGCTGAAGTCTTCTCGATCTAAAATACATTTTCGGACGCTCCGAGGTAAATATCGTACGGTATACGATTTACTTCGTATGTATGTTAGTTTATGTGTGAAACCAGCCCGCCGTCCTGGTAATCTTAGTACTGCTGCTGCTGTTAATCTCAGGGGGAACCATACTAAACTGGACTAAAAAGTGTTGGTAAAAGTAGGTACTACCAGGTATATATATAGGTTTTTATCTGCACATACATATATATGTCCCATTTAATATAACGGTCCCCCAATATATATATAGTATACCAGGTATTTTGTTTCTGGTAGTTTTTTTCCCCTCCCGTTTATGACCTTCACCCCTCTTTTTCTCTCTCCTTCTTGGGATTCAAATATTACGGGGGGCTATATATAGTAAATAGGACCCAATATTGTAAGTAAAAATAGGTAAATGTATTGTTTTTCATGGGTGCCGTAGGTCCTTTTCTATGGTACCCCGTTATTATATACCTGGTAGTGGTCTATCTCATCCGGAGTCACCAGGCAGGCTCTTCTGCCTTCCCCCCACACTACGGGTTTTGCCTTGCCGTTTTAGGTTCATTCTCATCGGAGAGCGTTTTTTCCATAATTAATTTCCAAAGTTTGGAGATAAGATATGTATCAATATACGGAGGCGTTCTGTCCCCATTCGTGAAATTCTCCAACCAAAAATATCAAGTTCGGTCACATTCCACTATTTATTTGGAAAAAAAAACAGGAAAATATGAAAGATTGAAAAATTGCGCGAAAAAAAGGCGAGCATTAAATTTGGAAAAAAAACTCTCCCATAAGGCCACCTCTTAATGCAGTCAGATTGGCAGTCAGTTGGAAATGGTGCGGTCAGCACGTTCGCACGAGCTTTTGCCCCGAAATTGTGCGAAACTACTGTTTCTCGCCTCGTAATGACTTGGACTTTTCTCCAAGACCTATCTAGAGCTGTTTCCCACTTCTCCATGCGCCCAGTTGTTGCAGGAAATCACCTTCGGTACTTTTCCGATCCAACTGAGTCAAATACGATTACGATCTGGGATCGGATCGGAAAAAGTTTTTTCCGATCCAATCGGGGGTTGTAATCGTATTTGATCCAGTTGAATCGGAAAAGTACCGGAGGGGATTTCCTGCAACTAACTGGGCACCTGGAGAAGAAGCGGAAAACAGCAGTAGTTAGGTCTTCGAGAAAAGTCCAAGGCATTCTGAGGCAAGAAACAGTAGTTAGTTTCGCACATTTTTGGGACAAAAGCTCGTGCGAACGTGCCGATAGCACCATTTATTTCCAACTGACTGCAAATCCGACTGCATAAGAAGTGGCCTAAGAATGTAAAAAGCTCTCCGATAAGAATGACCCTAAGAATGACCCTTATATTCGATTTAACATCGCAAATATAGACAGACACACCCACTACTTGAACTCTGCAGCTTCAGATTTTGTCTTCCTCATCCACGGACTGTTAGTTACCCTGCGAGAGGCCACACAAACCCATGTTACACGAGATCGGTAGTAGTACGGGTACCACCACACAGAGATCTTGAATATATCAGATTTTGTCTTCCTCATCCACGGACTGTTAGTATACCCTGCGAGAGGCCACCCAAAACCCGTGTTACACGCGATCGGTAGTACGGGTACCACTACCCAGAGATCTTGAATACCTGGTATATTATATGAGTTTCGATGAAATACTCAGTCTCACAGCGGTTGTTTTTATACTTTTATTAATACGTACTGGTATGTGTAATTCGAAATCTACTTGTACGCAAAATCACCATACGTACGCATCAAATATATTCACGCTATTAATAGGTACCTGGTATCATACAAAGAGGAGTGAGAGTACGCTGTACATACAAGACACAAGCCGCCCGCGATAAGACGAAAAAACAGCCGATCACCCCCGGGAACAAAAGTAAGGCAAAAAACTAGTTGGCGTTGAGCAGAGGAAGTGTACTTTTCTTACAGTATTTTTTCCAGGTTATTGAGCAAAACAAAACAAGCATTGAATTCTTAAAAAAAAGAAATTTTTGCTGCGACTCGCTCGTTATACTACTGCTGCTGTGGTACTCGTTTAGGGTGCTATTACGGGGGACCATAGTTAACAGGACCAAATATTGGCAGTAAAAATGGTTCAATTTATAGGTTTTTACTTATACCATAGGTCCCATTAACTATGGCCCCCCGGAATTACAGCTGAGAGCGCTAGGCTCTCGGTGCGCGATGGCACCTAAAGCTTCATACTATGGTATGCTCGTGATGGAAAAGCCGAGAGCGACGTAGAGCGGCGCGCGGATCCGATAATGGAAACTCCACGACGTCGTTGACGTATGATGAATGCGGAGAGCAGCAGCAGTATTTATTTTCATGCTTCATGCTTTTAATATGAACTAGTATTACAAATAGTTCGGCAATTATAATGAGGCATTGAATAATGGACATTTTTGGTGATTGAAGAAGCAAGACCAACCAATGCTGGGACTTTGACACACTGTAAGTAAAACTTGAAGTCTAAGACCAATGATCATCCAGCAATACACAAAGAAACATATATCTAATAATGCTGGCGAAAGACAGCCAAACACCAGTCGTCTAAGACAAAATCATGGCTATCTCACGAAACGTCGCTGTCATGGTATACATGATCCCGTTTCCCTCTTTTGTCGAGGAAGCGTGTTTCTGGTGAAACTCGCCACGAAAAGAATGCATATAACCCCTCCACGTGGTCTCAGAACTATCTGAGAGCCAGGAAAGTGGGAATCGTCAAGATAAGACATCAATCTCTGTGAGCGAGTACACGCGCCTAAGCCGACCTGCATTACAGCAGCCGGTCCTGCCCCATACTGCTCCTTTTGGTATCGGGTATTCAGCCTATACCCAGGCATACTATCCAATCGCCCCCTCAGGAAACGAATGAATGTTCGTAACTATTCATGGGCGGGATCAAGCGGAGATCAAGCGTTTGACTTATTGTTTTTTTCTTGCTTTGCTCGCCCACACCCACAAGCGGAGCTCCTTACCACGAGTATTCGGGGTTTTCCTTCCTATCTCAACCGTTCGCTGACACGTCCCCCAAGTCCAACCAACCGAAGCCGTTGTCAACTCTATGACTCTCGTGTTCTCCCCCTCTTTCCAACGATTCAATACCTCTCCACAAAACACAGATTTCCTCCGTTCAATCTTCCACCTTTCAAGAGTGGGAGAGTTGGCGTCACTGCATTAATCATCTCATAAAACCGACCTTTGCGCCCACATCTCCGTTAATAATGTTATAAAACAAAACCGGATTCAACCGCAAGCCTCATGTGCCGAGAGCTGCCCAAACCGTAGCTAGGATTGTTGGGTGGGAAGCACAGCACCCAGTAATTCTGGAGCGGGATATTCAGGTTAATGGTAAACAAGAAGAAATCTTAACAAGTTCAAAACGACAAGAAGAAAACGCAGCGGCGGCCGGAGATGGGCATTAGATCGTTATCGTTGCCGATGTTTCCGATAAAACACACCCTACCCTCGGCAAAGTGCACCTTGGTGCTTGGGGCGTTTTGCGCCCGCTGGCCAAGAAGAGGATGACAGTGGAACAGACTGGGCTATGTTAGCAGCACCAAGGGCAGCACCAGCAGAGGCAGGGGCAGCCGGAACAACAGTCGTTCTCAAACTCCTCGTCCCGAAGAAAAAACAGCTCTCGCACCCCCCAAGGGTCATGAGACGTTTCGTCGCGGCCTTTTATGAGCGGCCATCTCGGCCAACCGAACGGACTTGTCCGAATGCACCTGACGCGTTATCTACGACAGAGGTTCGCCCTAATGTTCCTGAGGCTCCTCACATGAGGAGCCCCATACCTCACCCCAAACCTGACTTCAGCCATAATCAAATTGCATCCCAGCGAAGTATCCTTGGGCCCCGAGTACACTAAAACGTCATATGTCCAGACAGGATTGGCACTGTGGCGATTTGTGGATAAGGAGCCCCATCATCAGAAACCGTTTTAGGGGATAATTGTTACCTCTACCGTAGAAATCGACACCTGCAACAGATCATGACGGATGTTTCGGCTCATCGTCGCACCTACATCGCCGCGGATGATCTGGACTTTTCGCAAAGTTCGAAACCGTCAGTCTCGAAGAAGTTGATCTTCAGCTGAACAGAGACTCTCACCAAAGCGAGATTCTCCGTTGGGTCTGCCAAGCGCACTGCTCGGGAGGCCGTGCTCGTGACCGCGTGATCAATGTCGATCCACTCCGATCCCGCTTCGACCGTCCCAGCAGACAGACTAACATCCGCCCCGACCGCTCCAGTGCAGGGGCTACGTGCAGCTCGGACCGGTCCCGCCTCAGTCGGCAAACAACACACCACGTCGACCCCTTCCGCACATTTGGTTGCCCGTTGGGGGTCGCTCCCTCTTTACAACCAGCCTGCCTTTGGCGAGGTGGGTGCCACGGAGAGCTACCGGAAATCTTAAAACGGCGCCTTCCTCCATGGCAGTGTCACCAGCACGGCGGGCAAACCCCTAACGTGGCTCGCAGAGGGTTCGGCGGTGGCCGTGGTAGCCAGTGCCCTCGCCCCTCTGTCCGCGGTTCCGGTCTCCCAATTCTCGGTCCTAAGGACGTGGAAGAGAATGGCCGAGGGTTCTTGAGCAGACCAAAGACGAACCAAGATAATTCTGAACTCAGTGGCCCGCCTTCAAAAGGCGCACGACGCGTCCTCCGACATCAACTGCCTGGGCAACGGGTGCGGAAGGGAACCAGAACCTCTGACGGGGAGACGCCTACGGGGCCAGCAAATCCAGCTCCTCGGCGAACAACAGCGGGGGAGCCATCGTTCCCGATATCACTGGTGTGGCCAGCAGAAGGCAAGCGGTCCCGTCGTTGGCTGATGTTGGCTTCTATGAAGGACGTCTAAGGTGACCGACCGTGTTCGAAGACCGTGTCGTGAGGTTTTTCACGTGAATAAATTTAAACCTTATCACAGAGTTGACTTCAGCGCAAACCCAATTGCATCCTGATGAAACATCTCATGGCCCAAGTGAAGTGTATAGAACTGTCCTTTGTCGAAACTAAGCTTGCATTCCGACGGTGTTGAGCTAAGGAGCCCTGTCCCTCGAAATATAAAGCGCTACCTCTCTCATAGAACGCATCGTCGTCCCCGTGTGGTCCACGTTATCCTCGCGCGAATTCACGCTATCGACTTCAGCGCCGCAGTCGCCGGGACCAGGCACACCCTTATTGCGGTTCCAGCCGAGTATTTCCTTTGCTAGTGTTGAAAACGACAGACACTACGCGTATTATGGCCCCAGGGCTGGGTTAGGTTTATAGCCCTTTTACGACTGCAGTCTCGGTTTGGGGATATTGAGGGAAAAAGAACTTCGAATTTTAATGCCTTGCCCCCAAAACGGGACTGGAGTTTTAAGGAAGTTAAGGTGGCTCGGATGGCAGCTAGTGAGCTGTACTCAAGCTTGGTACCCACCAGATGAGCGGGAAACCCTCACCGAGGCTGTTTGGTAGGCTGAACGCCTTGCGGTAGCCTTTCCAGAAAAAACTTGAGAAAATCTAACCCGTAGTAATCAACGGCGAGCAACACGTGTGTATGCCTGATTCGTCGACACGTGCGGGGTCGTTCGCCCTGTCGAGGCCGTGGTCCGTCGGAAGAGAATGAGGCGAGGCCGGGCACCTATCCTGTCGCCTTCCTGGCGGACGGGATCGTGCAATAGTTCGGTTGTCGCAAACGTCAGCGTAACCATCCCCGATTGGACCGGTCCATCACTGGATACGTCTTCCAACCGCCGATGTTCACGCTGTCTGCTGATCAACATCGTCCTAGACGACCCTTTACACAGGAGCGATTCGCTTACGTCGACCGCCGACGTGTTCTGCGAAAGAGGTCGCGCATTCCCGCAAAACGGTTTCTGAATGACCGGGCTTGTTGACCGAAACTCGTATGAATATTTCATTCTCGTTATACAAAAGGACGTAGTTGTATGCTTGGGCCACATGGGAGTTCCGTTCGAGATGCGATTTGATTTTTTGCTGAAGTTTAGTTTTCGCACGAGGTGTAGGGAGCTCCTCGAGCGAGGAGCCTCCGAAAAAAACGAGGTGAACCTCTATCCTACGATACCTCCGCCCCAAGCTGCTGCACTCTGACAAGTCGGGGTCACTGCGTAAACTGCCACGAAGGCAGAGACGTTCAAACGGTGCCTGTCTACACTACCGCGAGCGATTGTTTTCACTATGACTTCTCCCAACAAAAGGACGACGGCGAGGCGTCCTGACGTGGTCAATCAAGCACGTACGACATGACGGCTCCGCGAGGACGAAAAACACCCGCGCCCAAGGAGCCGAATTTACCACGAGAAACGCAAGCGCCGCTATGGCCAAGCTCGCGAGGGAAATACCAACGCCAGGGTCGGCAGAATAAACGAAACGGCGGCTACAACGCACACGCGGAGCACGGTAACGGGCAGTCTCGGCATTGCCACCATAGTTGTGGCGAACCCTCGTCCGCTATATTTCCGCTCCTGCCCCCCCCTCCACTCGTGTCCCCTATGCAACGTGCCTGGCACAACTCTGACGGAAATCCGAGAACTGAGGCTAGCCAGGAACGTTTCTGCACCGGGAACTGACAGATCGAATGCGGTACGGTTCTTCCATCGCATCCGCCGCCAGCATCGCCGAGGCAAACAATGTGAAGTTCACATACTTATTGTATATTAAATAGGTATTTTTGCTGACGTCCGACTCGTGTACCGGCCCTACGCCCAGCACGCTGTCTCGTATGTGCCGTCCACACAGTGACACAGCCACGCTTGCTTTTGCGGGAGGGACGCGGACCTGCCAGGATCCCGTGCCTCCAGCGCAGCTCCATTCGGCCTAGACGAGAGATCATTCGCGTCGAGCACCGCTCTCCCTAATACGCGCGCCGGGCAGTACGAAGATGGGTCAGCCTTCGCGTCGCTCAATTCAGCGAGGGTTCCCCTCTCTTTCTCCGCTCGGATATGCACTGGCGGTTAGTTTGAGGTCCGGGATAGCCGACCCCGAAGCTCCGAGATTGCGTTGATTCTCGACTCGTCCTTTACTAGGAAGAGCAGTGGTGCCTCACCCTTGTTCCTGTCAAGGAAAGGTCGAGTAGATTGGCCTCCTCGCCCCCCTTAATGAGCAGGGCCACAGGGAGGAATCTCTCTCCAGTGACCACTTTGTTGACATCCATCCGAGCCTCGTTTTTGACGTCGTTTATTTGATCTGTAGGCACCATTTGGTCTTCACGCACGACATGACACGCGCGCAGCGCTCCTTTGGCGTCAGTTAAGAAGGCAAGCCAAATTTTCGGACGCGTCAACGGTGACTGTACGACCCCCGGTCCGATCAATTGCACATCATACCCGTGAGGTATGGAACAAGCGTTTTTTATCACCAAGCAGGACGGGCTCAGTTACCTTGCCCCTCTTGGCCAGACACAGAGGCCATCCCTCGCAGTAAGAGCACCATCTGGTCATTTTTTTCCTGCGGCCGATGGAGACTCCAAGTCTGTATACGTGAGTTGGAGTCGGATCGTGCATCCTCGACCCGCCGTTGCCAGGGACGAACACTTGAGCCCCCCGACACTGGAACTGCCACCGACGGTTCGACACTGTACTTTTGAGCCATCAATATGGCAGATAGCGCTGTTATGGCAGCTACCCTCAAACCTGAGGCGGTGCTTTTCATCATTGTTCGTCGTCGACGACGCATCGTATGCCTCCGCAGCCCGGCATATGGTGGCTACAAATGCTCGCCTTTATAGGAACGATGTCGGAACAGAGGGGATAACGTTCTGGCGAGACCTACGTGAGCACAAAGTTATCGGTCGAGACGTGCAAAACACATATTCCCCTTTTGGGGATAACATACAGGACGACGCCGTCCTTGCTTCCACTCGTGCCAACTCCATGACGAACCCGGCCATAAAAGAGAAACATTTATCATCTAGCACTAAAACGTTAGGCTGACGACAACCCTTTCGGCCCTGTGCGGGACATCTATCCCCGGGCAGACGACCTGTGTCGACCTGAACCTCGACGTGCGATCCCCTGAACGTCAAACGCTGTCGAGAAGACGAACCTACGTACGGTAGTAAGGGCCTGCGTGTCTCCGCTCTCGGTGATGCAGCATGCAGTGCTGCTAGGCCGCGGCAGCTGGGAGCGTTCGGACAGATGCTCTTCCTGCTCTTTGCCCCCTCGACCGTCAGCTCATCCCGTTTTTGCGAGCTGAGTTCAGTTCACCAAGCCCCTACAGGCGTGCCGGCTTATGCCATTGACCCCGACGCTTCGGATGGAGGGTCGCCCCGCCGCTTCGAGGGCGCCATGGGTGTCACTTTCTCAGACGACCCACAGCTGCTCACACCCTAGCTTGGTAAGCAGCAATGCCCCCTCGGCGCTCACCGGGCAATGTCTCGTTGACATCCTGCCTCAGTCCGAGCACCCCTCAACCCGCGGAGCACTTTGTCATCTCTTTTCGACAGGCCCGTCCACTTAGTGCAGCGGAACATTGGGACCCGGCGTCCTTTCCAGCGTCACCCAGGCTCCGGTCATGAGCCTTGTGCTGGATACCGCACGGCACGTCCGTCCAACCCCCGGCTGTGACGGCTTCATCTTCAGCAGCGGTGATAACTCCGGCCATTTTCTCACTCATCCAGCTCGAGCGTTTTATCCCAGAACAGCCCGGTTCGTCCCTGCGCGTCTGAGCACGTCTTCCGTCGCACATTCTCGGGCCCCTGCAACCATCTGACAGCTCGGGTATGTATTTTGACAATTTGCAGACTTTCTCCGCCAGGTCCAAAGCGTCTGTAGGCGGGTTCGGCTAGATGTATTTCGATGGTTCAATTGCGAAAGGTAGCGCGCTATTCACGTTCCGGCTACTCCGCACCAAACGCATCATGTGCGGTCAAGGACGTCGACGTTGCCTTTAACGAGTATGTCGTGCCATACCTGATCGAACACGTCGTACCTCCCCATTTGAGGCCACTGGTGTTCCTGCCCGAAAACTCTTGACAGTTTGGACCAATGTGTTTGGATCAACGTGAACACCGAGAAACTCAACAAGATAGGACGCACCACCCGGTTTGTTGCCTATTTCCCTGGGCGGTCAGGTCCACAAACCACATGCAATAACGTTGTTCACAGCACGGAGTGGACAGGTGGCGTCCAACCTAGACTACGTTCTCGTCTTCGACTGTAACCCAACCGGCCCACGCCAAGGCGAAAACGTGTTTCCTTCGAGCAGCTTGGCAAGCAAAAATTCAACGAGTTGTTTTCTCAACTGTTTTTTTCAAGAGCTCGCCCTGTACCACATCGCCCAAGACAATGTTTCGACCTCCGTTAAACGAGCAGCAGCCGAGAGGACCACCGGACGCCGATCGGTTAGTGGCAGAGGTGGGGCCATCGCGATGATGTACGAGAGGCACTGGGCGCAGATCGTCTGACATATGCTAGGAACAGAAACATCACCCTCAGCTCTCTCGCGACCCGACGGTGTGGGCTACTCGGCGGGCACCTCGAACCAACACCGGCGAAACCAACCGCATGTACCGGCGAATCAGAATTCAATGCGGCACAACGGAAGCTGCCACGTACGTGGCGATGGCGGCCGTTTACCTTCACCCGGCTATGGCGGCGTACCTCGCACCAATTGACGTCGATGCCAGTGCTTTCTCACGGGGCTCACATGAAGTACGGGGGGGACGGCGGTTTTGTGGCCACTTTGGATAATCAGCGAGAGTATAGCGACAGACGGGGTATTGTTTGTACGATTTTTGGATGACCCGCAACCGACCAAGCTTTCCTGTTCTCTGGCACGCCAGGCGGTTCCCGAGGGAGCTGTATGGGGTCCTTGACGTATTCAAGTACACTTAGCTATTAATAGCGCGTTTTCACGGATAAGACAGACTAACGTAGACGCACCTCAAGGCGCACCGCGGTGGATAGCTGGTTTTAACGTCGCCGCTGCACTCGTTACGTTTCTGGTTCTCTGTTTTTTTTCTTTTCCTTGTCCTTTTTCTCCAACGTGCCCCAAAGGGTTTGGGTGTGTTTGTTTTCCTAGGAACCCGTTTGGAGGTTTCTGCATAATAACAAGGAGGGGTTTGGGTGCGTATTTACTCCAGTCCAGCCTACCCCCGCCCGCACAGAGCCGGGGCTGGTCTGGGCATCAGCGCTCCTCATGCTGTGGCACAGAACGGCATACCTTTTGGTGTTCATCCTTCAGTGTTTCCAACGACCTATTCCTGCCCCACCCCGCTTGCTTGCTGGCGTTACGATAACGGCATTCGTTGACTCGTTGTTCCCAGTCCCTCACGGGTAGACGAGGCGTTCTACGATAGAGGTTCACTCCAATTTTTCTGAGGCTGCTCACCGAAGGAGCTCCATACCTCACCCGAAAACTGACTTCTGCGAGAATCCAAATGCATCGCGCGAATAATTCCATGGCCCGAGTCTACCGAACGTTTATTTCCGAAATTCGAGATTTTCATTCCGACGAGTTGGGGTCAAGGGACCCCCGTTTTTCAGAAAAAAAAAACGGAAATGTGATACCTCTATCGTAGAACGGATCAGACCGCCTTTTTTTCTTCTTATCCTTCGTTTTTCTCTTATCAATTTTAATTCGGGCTTCGTAGTCTTGCCTGACACTGTAAGGATGGGGTTTTGAGGATCCCCATCTTTCGACTTTTCTTCTATTAATAGTCGGTGGGAATCGGAGATTCCATGACTTTTTTATTATCCTTCCGAAAAGGCTCATCAGAGTGGATCTCTGGTGATATGGTAATTAATGCCTTGAGGCACCTGGAAATACCAACAATTTCCTGGATCATGGATGCAAGCTTCCGGATCGAATTTTTGTTAGAGTTGAGTTTTCTTGGCGCCCTTTTCACATACCAGTAACACTTACTTACAGAAAATCTAAAAATGTAGGCACCCTAATACTATCGTACGATTCGTTGTGAAGAGTTTTGTTTCCCTTGGGAAACCGGCGAAAACAGGTGCGCGCTTCGCGCTCGCGGCGCCTCGTTAGTTACTTCCAACTCTGTTTGACAGTGTTGAATAAAATATACCAGGTATCCTTTTTCCGTTTTCTCAACAGGAAATGAGGACCTCGCACGAAATAGAGGTAATGATCTTCTTGTAGATTTTTCGAATTCGGGCTAACGAAATAATACCCCGTCCATTTACGACTCCTGGTATTAATTACTCGTGTTTCCCTAGCCTCAACTCTTTTAGAAGTACAGCAGTACCGTTTTGGCGGTAAACCACTCAAACTTCAAGTAGCTTGTCGCCAAAACGGGGCTGCGGTACTGAAAGGGTTAACCCCAACCTGTAATTCTGTACGTATATATTCATACGTGATACGTGTCATTTATTCCAATGCCTAACACGAAATATATCCTTTTTTCACTGCATATCCGCGAGTATTCACTCTGACAGCACTCCAGATAGCAGGCAGGTGTGTTCCTCTTTCGTTTTCACGACTACCGTGCGTTTCGTACGGTGCAGGCAGCACTTCAGACAGCATCCGCTGTAGTCAGCAGCCACGAGTTGGTTAGTGGTGGGAACGGGGGTACTCTTCTATATTATAGTTGAGAGGATATACCCGCGGCCATGTTAGTTCAGTTTTGCACATTGGTTTTATCTTGTGTGCGCTTTTTCCGTCTCGTGTATTTTGAGGCAGACGAATTTTCGTTTTTTTTTTTTTTTTTTCGGATCTTCCTAGGGCTCCAGCATTTTTGTGTGACCACGGACTCCTTCGTCAGAGAGTTAATGTGAGAACAACAACAACAACAATACCCCGTATTCCGTTAATTTTTTGTACCTCAAGCGAAAACATCGTGGCCCTTTTAGTGCAATGATTAATGGTCTTTCTATCTTGTGTAAAGCGCCCCCCCAACGCGGTTTTATGAACATTCTCCATCGGCGATAACGACACGTTAGCCCTCTCGTCGTCATCGATGTTACCCTAAGCAAGGCCCAGGGTTCCAATACTGAGCCCCGACCAGGCGGGTCGCCACCGCCTGTCCATGCTCCCCTCTTCATGAAAAAAATGCCTAGAGTACCCCCTTGGTGAGCTTTTCACGACGTCCGGAAGGTTGGCGGTGGCCTATTCATGGTTGCTCTGTGCAAATCCAGCAGCGATAGTTCACAAAGAAATAGTTCCCGCTGGGCAGTGCCCGCCCGTGATAATTACAGGACCTCTAACAGGTACGGGCGAAGACCCAACCCAACCCCTAACTCTAACCCTAAATCCAACCCTAACCCTAACCCTGACCCCAAACCGCAGCCAAAACGGGCCAAAACTCGCCATAAATGTGGCTGGGCCGCGTTTTGCATCGAAGCAGGAAACTTCTCAGTTGCGGACGACGATTCCGAAGTGCAGACCACGCCGCTCATTTTTCAAGTAAAAAGCCTCCCTCAAGATCCCTTCTCCCAGATTGCTAAACCAACTCGAAGGATAAATATAGGGCAAAACAAATGCCAAAATCAGGTATAATTACCTGATCCGTTTGTGCCAAAATCGGTTACATACTAAAACCAAGTGAACATCCCCGCCTCGAGCGGTGTTCTGTCCATGAAGAAGTCCGGTAAGAAAGAATTCCTAAATCATAAAGCGTGCCACATGGCCTCTAAAATCTGCATTGCTTTGTTTTGTTTAGGGTGTACACTATTATTAGGCTTCGTTCGTTTAGCCACGGCGGGGGCGCCAAGAGTATCTGATGCCCCCCCCCCCCGTCCACAGCTTTAAATCTTCTAGACCGTCCTCGCGGAACCGCCTGCTAGGCGAGAAAGTATCTTGTCCTACCAAACCTGAGACCACCTCGACGCGGGGTGGTGCAGACAAAGACCATGGTGCTGTATCGACTGCTGTGGCCAAGCCGGTCGCCCCGGTGGTTCAAGTGGTTAACCTCGAATTCTACTTGTTTGAGTCCTGGGTTCGAGCCCTAGGAGGGTCGGACTTTGACTTTATTTGCAAAAATAAAAAAAAGGGATTCAATTGTGGAGAGCGCCTTGCAGCGTGGGTAGGCACAATTCGATGCGAGTCGACGAGGGAAGAAAAGGCTGAAATCTTCTCGCGATAAAAATGAAGGCACGTACCGTAGCGGGAAGGGGGGAGAAGAGCCTGCTATGTGACCCCGGATCTGAGTTACGAGTTGGAAGGAGAGAGAGAAGAAGATGTGCGAAGATAATGAATGGGATGGAAAAAAAAAATAAAAAAAAATAGAAAACAACACACAGGGTGTGTGTGTTCTTCAAATTGAAAAATCCTTTCTACCCGTCGACATTCAGTACAACCAGTGTCCGCGCCTATTCCACATCACAACTATTAAATATCTGAAACACACACCCCAAAGAAGAAAAAGTGAAACCAGGGTACAGATGCGTGCATGTGTAAATACGTATTTTTACGTATGACGTACGAGTACGAGTTTATACGTTACAACTGAAGAATTTCAACCGAGGGAGGGCAGACACATAAACGCAGAGAAAACACAGTGAACGTATGGCCTCTCCGATTGGTTCAAAGTTGGCAAAATCAGTTGAAAGCTAGACAGAGTAGGAAATAAAAAAGGTACAACTTGGCATTTTCGAGCCAAAATCAGTTACAATGCTCTACGGTTGCGTTACTTGGAGCCCGAGCAAGACTGATTACGGTAGGCTACGGGAGGTCCACCACAAGATGCTCCTCCGATGCATCGGGTGGCGAAAACGAAAGCGCGAAGACCACATTCTATCCTATGCTAGCGCGCTTCTCAGGACAACATCTGAAAGCGTTGAGACGACGGTACGCAGACGTAGGCTCTTGTTTGCGGGCTTTGTGACACGAATGGGAGAGGAGCGTCTGCCGAAGAGGGTGATGTTTGGGGAGATGGTTGGGGGTAAGGGTTACTCCGGAGGACAGGAGTGGGACTGGATGAGGTACCTTGAGGAGGACCTCAAGGAGTTCGGCATCAAGCTCGAAGGGTGGCGCGAGGCAGCACAGAAAGCCGGCAGATGGTTCCGACGGGTCGAGGAAGGGGCGGAGGCCTTCATGCGGAAATGGCATACAGATGAGAAGGAGGCATCGGCAGAACGGCATAGAATAGCTGCAACCACGACCACAGCCGTTGACGCCAACGCGAGTGTGCAGAATGGCAGGGAAGAGGGGGGGGGGCGAAAGGGGGACGCGGGGGGGGGGGAGGGGAGGCGGTCTGCCCAACAGACTGAAGCCTGGTTATGGCCATCATCGTCATGATGCACTCCTTTCTTTGGGACCCAAGTAACTAGCATGGTGCCATCTGGGCAACTTTGCGTGTCTGTATGCTCCAGTGCCTGCCTTTGGTATTTTCTTTCCCCCCCGCCCGTGATTATCGCTTTTTTGTCCCTTCTTTTTTTTCATTTTTGTTTCATTCCCGTTTGTACCTCTTTGTGTCTTTGTTAGTATGGCCCGTTTTGCCTTTTTTTTTTTTTTTGCGTTTTGCCATTTGCGTCTGTTTTAGTTTTGTTTTTGTTTTTCTTTTGCTTAGCTTCATCTTCTTTTTTAAGGTTTTTGTCTGCTAATAATAGTCTCCTTTTTGCTTCCCTGGTGTCCGCAGTGGTGGAGTGCGTATGCTTGTTTTTTGTTTTTTTGCCTCTGTTTTTACTTGAGGTATTTCTTCCACTCCAGAGTTATTGGAGCCTGTCCTGCGACCACGGACTGCATTGAATTGTGAGTTAATGTAGGAACAACAACAACAACAACAATTCCAGCTTGGCCAAAAGCAGGGCTCCTGGCGTGTGTTTTGTACTTGTTTTTGGACTGTTACTGATTTTGGCCGAAAAGTGGCCGGGTATACCCGAGTTTGGCAAAAACCCCTAAATATACGAGGAATGAAGCAGGATAACACTTTGTTGTGTCGAAAACGCTGTTTGTGGAGACCCCAAATCTGCCGGTACGCAGCGGGCGGCTTTCACCAATATTCAGAAGCAACGGTAATATTTTTACTATTAAGCATAGGTGTTGTTGTTGTTGTTGTTGTTGTTCTCACATTAACTCTCTGACGAAGGAGCCCGTGGTCACACAAAGGTGCTGGAGCCCTAGGAAGATCCGAAAAACAAGAAAAAACGAAAATTCGGCTGCCTCAAAATACACGAGACGGAAAAAGCGCACACAAGATAAAACCAATGTGCAAAACTGAACTAACATGGCCGCGGGTATATCCTCTCAACTATAACATAGAGTACCCCCGTTCCCACCACTAACCAACTCGTGGCTGCTGACTACAGCGGATGCTGTCTGAAGTGCTGCCTGCACCGTACGAAACGCACGGTAGTCGTGAAAACGAAAGAGGAACACACCTGCCTGCTATCTGGAGTGCTGTCAGAGTGAAGACTCGCGGATATGCAGTGAAAAAAGGAGCAATCGAACCTTACTGCCACACGAATATCAACGATCGCCATCTCTTCCTGGACTGTCTGACACAAAAAGGTGCAGCACAGTTATGATACCACGTCCCTGATAATTGCGTAGGTTATTCCCCATGAAGGGTATACAACTCGTTAAACTACAAAAACCAGTGACGAGTACCGGTAGATACTATTCTGCCTCGTGAAAAACAAAACCAGGAAAAAACAAACTATGACTGCTTCTCTCGTGATGATAGTGTGCGCGCAAATCATGGGTCTCCATGCACCGTCTTCCTGCCGCTCTTCATGGCCGCATCATCGCCTTGGCCCAATCCACCCGCTCCTTTGCGCGTGCACTCGTTGCCATTCCCTTCCAGTCGTTTCCCTTTCTCCGTCATCCTGAAAAACAAAATGCTCCTCGCACTTGCGGTTCTGATCTGGGAAATAAAAATTCTCGCGCAGGGGGAGGTCAATCCGTCTCTTCCCCGCACGTCGACGCTCAGTCTCCCTCCTCCCTCGTCGTCGAATCCAGCCTCCTACCGGCGCAATAGACTGTGCCGTAGTGTGGCCTGTGGGTGTATCCTACTGCTGTACAGCGGCTGATCATGGAGTACGGAGTAGTAGTTAGTATTAATAGTACACTACTCGTCCGCTATATACCTGGTAATACTACATCTTGTGTTTTACACTACACGAAGATTGAGCCCACGCGTCCCATCCATCCGACTTTGCGCCCCACCCCCTCGCCAAAACGGCGCAGCAACAACGAACCCATAACCTCAAGCAAAAACCACGCACTTTCATAACCCTAATTGATGTCTGCGGAATTCAGCACGGAGGAGACCCCAGTATCGGCATGTTCGCAGGATCTGACATGTTAGCTGCAACTCTAGAAAAACCCAAGATATGTCCTTTATCAATAGATCACTGGATGGATACACACTTTCGTAGCAGACACTGCATACAGCTGTACGTACCCTACCTGAACTTCGCGCTTTGACGATCCGACGCTCATTCATTCCACTCCCTGCCCCTCTCTCACAAATTGGAACACAATCAGCACATAGCCGACTACTACAACCACTAATACTTAGGGTTCTACTACTACTACTACTACTACTACTACTACTACTACTACTACTACTACTACTACTACTACTACTACTACTACTACTCCTACCTCTTCGACACGAGTCCACATCGTCTCATCTCCGTTGTTACTTGGTGCAGCTCTGTTCGGCAGGACTCTTCTGCGCGTGAGGCACACAGACAGGCAGGTGATGTTGTTTGTTGTTGTTGTTGTTCTCACATTAACTCACAATTCAATGCAGTCCGTGGTCGCAGGACAGGCTCCAATAACTCTGGAGTGGAAGAAATACCTCAAGTAAAAACAGAGGCAAAAAACAAAAAACAAGCATACGCACTTCACCACTGTGGACACCAGGGAAGCAAAAAGGAGACTATTAATAGCAGCAGACAAAAACCTAAAAAAAGAAGATGAAGCTAAGGCCAAGTATTATGGGAAATTTTTGAGACGTTATTTCTGGCTTTTTATTTTGTGAGTTTTCGGGCTACAGAAAAGTGTGGGTGAAAATATATAACGTGTATTATGGGTTCTGATTTTTAAAAGTGGTTTTGTATAAAAGTGGCTTCGTCTGAGGTGGGGTCCAACAGCTTGGCTTCGGCCTGTAGCATCTTCATCCAAGTTGATTTTCTGTAGTCTGGGCGTGGCTTGGCACGTCGCGAGCGTTTTACGGCAGGCGTCTCAGCGTCCTCCTCGTCGTCTTCAAACGTTGCGAAGGCAGCGGCGGCCGCGAGCGTGGTTTCAGCATCCAAACACGGGAGGATTAGCGCCGGCGACATCGAGTCGCCATCGCTGTTGCTGCTGCTGCTGCTGCTGTTGCTGCTGCTGCTGCTGCTGGTGCTGCTGTTGCTGCTGCTGCTGCTGGCGGTGCTGCTGCTGCTTCTGCTACTGCTGGTGCCGCTGTTGCAGCTGCTGCTGCCACCGCTAATATTGCTTCCATGTGAAGGAGAAGCCATATCTCTTTACACAAGCGCCGTAGTTACCGCCCGCCGTCGGCTTGATGCTTTCGCGTGGTGGGTGACGGGTGGCAGGTGCGCAGGTAGATAGGTGGGCTGGCAGTAGTAGTGAGATGTAGCACCCAAAATACGAAAAATCTCAGTTCTCAGAAATCAGCCAAACCTCTCAGAACTGAGCTCAGTTCTGAGAGGTTTTGCTGATTTTTGCCCCCTCCAGGAACTGAGATCAAAAATATCGATGATTTCCTGTCCCATAATAGATGGTTCTGATTTTTGGGCTTCGGAGATCGCTGAAAAAGCCAGAAATAACGTCTCAAAAATTTCCCATAATACTTGGCCTAAGCAAAAGAAAAACTAAATCAAAACTAAAACAGACGCAGATGGCAAAACGCAAAAAAAGGCAAAAACGGACCATACTAACAAAGACACAAAGAGATACAAACGGGAATGAAAGAAAAATGAAAAAAAAAGAAAAAAAAAGAAGGGACAAAAAAGCGATAATCACGGGCGGGGGGGAAAGAAAATACCAAAGGCAGGCACTGGAGCATACAGACACGCAAAGTTGCCCAGATGGCACCATGCTAGTTACTTGGGTCCCAAAGAAAGGAGTGCATCATGACGATGATGGCCATAACCAGGCTTCAGTCTGTTGGGCAGACCGCCTCCCCTCCCCCCCCCGCGTCCCCCTTTCGCCCCCCCCCTCTTCCCTGCCATTCTGCACACTCGCGTTGGCGTCAACGGCTGTGGTCGTGGTTGCAGCTATTCTATGCCGTTCTGCCGATGCCTCCTTCTCATCTGTATGCCATTTCCGCATGAAGGCCTCCGCCCCTTCCTCGACCCGTCGGAACCATCTGCCGGCTTTCTGTGCTGCCTCGCGCCACCCTTCGAGCTTGATGCCGAACTCCTTGAGGTCCTCCTCAAGGTACCTCATCCAGTCCCACTCCGGTCCTCCGGAGTAACCCTTACCCCCAACCATCTCCCCAAACATCACCCTCTTCGGCAAACGCTCCTCTCCCATTCGTGTCACAAAGCCCGCAAACAAGAGCCTACGTCTGCGTACCGTCGTCTCAACGCTTTCAGATGTTGTCCTGAGAAGCGCGCTAGCATAGGATAGAATGTGGTCTTCGCGCTTTCGTTTTCGCCACCCGATGCATCGGAGGAGCATCTTGTGGTGGAACTCCCGTAGCCTACCGTAATCAGTCTTGCTCGGGCTCCAAGCAACGCAACCGTAGAGCAACGTTTCGATCACCTCGGCTCTCAGCATTCGCACCTTCAGGCGTAGGCGCACACCCGGGCGGTCATAAATTTCCATCTTATACCGTCCGAAGCATGCCCATGCCCTCTGGAGTCGATGTGCACCCCCGGCGCCTCTCGTGGTACATTGTACGTACGTACACAATACCATCTTTGTATTAGATACTGCCGTAGACCGAACCTGTTGGTACCTGGCGAGTAGTTGGCCCTTAAGCCTAGGACAGGAAGAAACCTGTTGTACAGCCTAAACAGAAAATCCGCTACTTTCAAATCGTTGCGGCAAACAGGGATAGGTGCACTCATGATGGAGGTTGGAAGGATGATCGAGTTGGATTACATGGCAGGAGCAGCGAACACGCGTTCGATGGCGCCACGACCCCCCTCCCCTCCGGAAACGTTTGCGTAGTGGAATCTCGCGTTAAGTTCGGCGCTGTTCACCAATATCTTCGCTCCCGCAAGGTACTGCTTGGATGGGTTAAAGGTATAGGATACCCTCGTAAAAGCTCGTACCACACAACGAGAACCACAAGAACCACGCGCACTCACTCGCCTGTGTATGTACTCAGCCCAAACATTTTCTTGTCAGAAGCGATGCTACTATAGGTTCGAACGCAGACGATGGCATGCAAGTTGGCAGCCTTGAAGTGAGACTTTAGTCAGGGACTTCCGGTTGATGTCTGGTGTATATGAACTTTACGTCTGCATTGATTGGCAGATACCTCCGGTTGATGTCAGGTGTGATACACATAGCCTTAAAGTGAGGCATCAATCAGGGACTACCGGTTGATGTCTGGTGTATATGAACTTGAAGTCTGCATGGCAGATACCTCCAGTTGATGTCAGGTGTGATACACGTATGTATATAATTTATGTTATTATTTATATATCGGCTTGGACTGGCTTGAACGGTTAGCCGGCTGGATGCCATCCTTATCGGGCTCTGACTAAAGGCGCAGCACCACTCTGACCCCTAACCCCTGTGTGTGGGTGCCGGCCCTGCCTACCTTAGAGAAGAACCACGTGCCTCTTCCACTGACGGGCATGACAACCAACGAGGGAATACCTGTGTAATGTCACCACGTTGCCCTGCTCGATGTTTGCTCTACATACATACTCGTACGTACGATTTCTTTTTAGGGCCGTACTCTTGATTTGAGTGGCTTGTCCCCGAAATGAGACAGCACTTCTAAAGGGGTTAAGAACATCCTGTCCGCTCTGTCGAAAAGTATGGAAGCCCGTCCGATTGAATGATTCGCTCTACTGGCCACCCAGAGTTTATCTCGGCGCAATCTTGACAGTTGATCTGTGATACACAATTGGCATCAACCATGAGACCGGGAGGAACTTATCTCCAGCCTCAATACCTAAAATGGTGGGGCTGTGCGTTGGCCGGAGTTCCGGTCAAGGTATTAGTTGGCTTGCGAAACCGGTCAACTAACTGACTTTAGTCGGCTAGTTGGCTGGCCACCCAAAATACGCTACGAGACAGTATTCGGCTTCGTTTTACACTCAAAAAGTATGATAAATCGGCCAGGTTTGCTTGTTTTCGAAAGGGATTGTTTCACTTCGTCTCAGTTCATCAGACTTTGTACGGATGGACCAGAAATATGGGCTTTCCGTCCCCGTTTGGGGGTCCCTCTCTGATGTTACATTTTGTCGTCACGGTAAATACTCCTGCGGCACGCAGTAGCAGACCACCAGTAAAAAAAACTGGGACCTCTTTTACGACAGTACAGTCGACGGGGATGGGTTGATGCGCCATGAGTTGCAGAAGACGTCTCTGTGTGCTCGCAGCGTGTGGTAGTCAGCTATAGTAGTGGTGGAACTACCTGGAGATACCGGGAAATACGTAAGGCACACAATCGACCGAAAACGACACATCATTGTTTCCTTCATCCCTTCGTTGTTTTTGTATGAATAATTCGTCGCGCTTGCTTGCTTGCTGCCCTCCTCGACTCCGATTGGTATTATTTGCCTACACACGCTGGACGCTTTTGAGTATTTCTACGATAGAGGGTAACCCTGTTTTATCTGAGGCTCCTCCTTTGAGAAGCTCCAAACCTCACTCGAAAACTGACTCCGGCAAAAATCACATTGCATGCCGATGAATACTCACATGGCCCAAGTACACGAAAAAGTCATTATCGAAACAGGATTAGCACAGCGACTATTTTGGGTTGAGAATCCCCGCCATTCAGAACGATTTTTGCGGAAATGTGCTACCTCTATCGTAGAACGCGTCTTTTGTGATATTTGTATCTCCCCCTGTCCCTATTAAATATAGGTTGGGCCGGCGTCGGTTGGCAACGACAGCGTATAACATGCCTCACTACTTGAGTTAGACATCCAGGGCACCGTGTTTGATTTTTCGTTTTGGCGGTCGGTTACCGCTGGTTGTCGAGTTAGATCGTTTGTGCGAGGTGAGCAACCTTTCCTAACTAAGCACAAGTTGGAAGGATCGTATCACGTAGTGTTTAGGGTAAGGCACCCGAGGCAGTTAGTTACATAGTACTCCCATTGCTGTCTCTGGGAGTGGCTTCGCCGGGACTTAAATTAGCTCGTTAAAGCTGTCATCCACATGCAAGTCCGCGTCAGAAGTGGTTCTTTGTAGGAAGCAGCTCACCCTTCATGCGTCGCCGGACACCTCACGGTGCTTCGCGCGCTTGATGAAAGCAATGTCTGCATGGTCGGTAAATCACGGCATGATCTGTCCCGGCATTGTAGGGATGCGAGGTTCTATGGTCATGCGATTACGGCCATTCATGGCATCGAGTACAACTCTCCTATCGAGTACCCCCCCCCCCCCCCCCGGCCGCTTGGTTCAAGCAATGTTTGCCCGGACGATGAAAATCCGACGTTCTCCGTCCCGTCGGCATTCCCGAGATGCGAGAAGCCGTGGTCATACGACTACGGTCGTGCGTGATAAGAGTCCCGCCCCCCCTCCCCCTCGGCATACCATCATCGATGAGAATCGAAGTCCAGCAGTGCACTTCGTGGTACTATCGCTGTATAAGGCAATTAATATATATATATATATAAATATATCCATACGTACTCCTGATAACCTTTCTTTTTCCCTATACATCATTTTGCCACGGTTCTTCTTCGACTGTGTTCTCCAACATTTAGAGCTGTTGTAGGTTCCTTCAGGTGGGTACCTGTGCATACGGAGACCACGCGTTATCCCGTGGATTACTGCCGGAGGTTTCTCGCTTCCTCTACAAAAACAACACACACACTTGAAAAACCGTGCTGATCAAACCAGTGCACCTCGTTCGTGCCTGTTTAACGCTTCAGATCAAACCTTCGAGGTCAAGGGCTTCCGGCCAGCACGGTATTCACTGTCAGCATGAAAGGATCTGTTGCCACTGCCGCCCTGTTGGGCCTTGTAACGCTTCCTGCCGCCCACGGGCACACACCGACCGACGAAGCCAACGACCTCTATGCCTCAGTGAGTACTAAGACCCCCTACGTATGTAAGAAGGTGGCTAGGGGAACGTGTCGGAGTCTGCGCCTGTATCAAACTTCACAATGCAAGGCCTTCTACGTGTCATACGCTAGTCAATATGACGAAACGGCCCTGTCATGCGTTGTTCCTGGGGTCAAATGTCGGGGTCACGCCCCACCTTTCCGCCGTTCAAGACATATCGGTTTCTCGCGGTGGGTTAAGCTTCGTCGATCGCTTTTGGCGACTCGCGGTACCACAGGGTCAGGCGTGGGTGCGACCGCTGAAAACATTTAGTACTGGTGCTGTAGTATCGAAGCTCCACGTAAATCGCATTTTTCGTTCCGACTGCTCTCGCACCTGTTGGCTCGTGGTGCAAAGGCAAAAGAAAGGGCGTTCAACGTGCTTGGCCATCGGCGAGAGTGAGGAAACATCGAGTTCAGGGCGTCGACACCCATGTATCACGTGACTACTGGAGACAGCTCTTCTGCCGCTACCTTCCACAAGACTCTACCGCACGACGACCTGGGATAGGTATGACCACGACTGCAACAACTACCCTAGGGTCTGTATATCATTCACTCAAACAAACACTAAAATCGTATAATATTTGAACCCCAAAGCGAGAGAGACGTTAGCCACCGCTAGTTTTTTTTTTGTAGTTGCTGTCGACTGCGGCGACTATGCGCGCCTGTAGGGCAAGGAACAAGGAATGAGTGTGCGCCGGGATGTTTCTTCCATGGGTGTCGCTTTCGATCGATTCTGAGCTGTGTGTACCCGTAGCGCCAATACATAGCACTACTCCGGTGGTAATACCCGTCTTCAAACTATTACCTACAGGACGGGACTATATCCCCCGTGTCGGTACGACTTGCGTTTGAAGTTTGCGGTTTGCGGCAGATGCAGGCGCTTGCGTGTATCACGCATCACAATAAAACCCGAACGGTTTCAATGCCTTCATCCTCGATACGATTCGTAGTTGTACTTCTTTCTTTCGGTTTAGTCATTCAAGATCATCCGGGCAGGAGCGAGGCCTCGTCTTCTCCCCCCCCCCTCCAGATATGTTTTTCAGTTCCCGCCGTTGTTGAACCGGTTTCGTGCCAGGTGGACCCGAGCGCGTATGCCACCCTGTTGGCGTGCGTCGGCGAAGGTACCTTAGACAAATGCGAGTCCGTGCCCGCCGGAGACGATGCTGGTTACTTGGTTCAACCCATTGGAGGCATTGCCGTCGAAAGCACCGGACCCGCCAGGTACGGAATGATTCCCTGGCGATGCTTACCACTCGTGCGTTCATGTTCATAAGACGGTCGGTGGAGGTCTATATCAGAGATATGGCCACGGGACCCCCGCCCTAATGTACGGCCATGCCTTGCCGGAGACAGAACAAGCGTGGACGACGCGACCCTTGGCGGCCTTCGGACAGAAAACTGATGGGAATTCGCCAGGCTCAGGCTGTCCCTGCACCGTGCACGTACCTGTAATTTTTTGGAATAGAGCACCAGAAACTGGAAAGCAGTGCATGTACCAAGTACATGCATGCCCAGAGCAGTACCCTTTCGTATATACTTATACACCCGGCATGTCATGTGTAAGGACCCCTGGCGTTTCCTCGTCCGCCATTCCGTCGGTGTTGAACTATTCGGTACGCAAGCTTTACTTCGTCTCGATGAAAAATCGATATTCTTGCCACACAGCCCATAAACGCTCCACCCGGCTGCGTCTCCCCCTATGAATTTCTCCCCTTAACCCTTACACCCCCACCGATCTTGCTTTGTTCATTGTCGTTCCTTGCAACCCGTGCATCGGTTCGACATTTGATTTTCTCTTGGCCTGGTGTTACATCGCTCGCCGCAACGTGCTGGCTTCAAACCATAGCTCGGCTCTAGTCACCCCTCCTGCGGCGGCGCTCAACCCAACGGAACTGGTGAGTCACGAAGAGGGTGACGTGCACGTCCATCGATGTTGAAGTGTGTTGTGCTCGAAACGCGAGGTCTGGCCTGTTTGCGACTGAGCTGAATGATGGCTTCCGTTCTTGTCCAGAGACCAGACCTTCTGTTACCATCTCGTACGGCACACGCTCATTGACGCTCTCCGTTCTCCCCCCGACCCTTTGGGCATGCGTAGGCTGCCAACATGGCGGAGGCGTACTGGATGTCCTTGACGAGGGACGTGCCTTTCTCCAAGTACGGCGAGCACGAGACGACCATCGCCGCGTCAGGTGCGTACTTGTCTTGGTTGAGTTTGGGATTATGTTGCAGATGTTGCAACAGCTTCTTACTTTCCGACTACACAACAGGCCGCGAAAACGTCAGCTCTTCCTCGGGTTACCCGTGTATTCGAGACTATCTACACTACGACCTCTCGATGAACATTCACGGAATATCGTCCGACCCACCACTCCTGCCGACTTGTTCACCAACATTGTGCAAAACCCCCCGCTTGGTGATGACGTGCAATGACGGACAGAGAACTTGGCCGCCATGCCGGGTTTCGCGACGATGAACGGGGTGGCAGTCGATGGGGAAGGCAAGGCCGACCCACAGTCTCAGCTCTTCCGGAATATCGCCATCGGTGCTGAGACGGGGCCATTGATCTCCCAGGTGCAGCAAAGCCTCCCGCCAAGTCAAATAGTAGTGTGTTCTGTGCTCTCATTCGCTTCGCTTGGGGCCGAATATGTCAGTTGCACTGTAACCGGCCTCCACCATCCTCGCGGGGCGTGATATTGACCCTGTCCTCTGTCATTCATGGGACTGTGTCGCGGTCGTTGGCTTGAGTACGCGAGGGTTTCAAGTTTGTGGCGTTCTAATCCACGCGCGAGAAATGAAAGCTAGTTTGTTCAGATACTGCATATCTTGAAACCACCGGTTGTGGTGGTATCGGTTCTGTCGTTGTCGTAACCGTTCATTTCTATCTGGCGATCGGGAATGAAGCTTTAGCTGCGACATAATGGCAGCGTACGGTGTGTTTCTTTCTGTGTTTTTGCTCACGCCATGAACCTCCCATCCCCCCCCCCCCCCCCCCCCCGACCCCCCGGCGTTTATGACGTACAAAACCCCAGTTTCTTTTGAAAGACTTCACTCTCGACTCTTATCACGGTCACGCCTCGGCAGACTACCTTCGCGACCGGGTTTGACTACATGACCGACTACGACGAGTGGCTTAACATTCAGGTTGGTGCACAACGAACGAACCACCAGTCGTGATGAAAAGAGAACGAAAGACTGCTGTTTGTCACTCGGTGGAGTTGGTAGTGTGGAGTCTGCATGGGAAGGGCCGATGTTAGTGCGGCCGAATATGCCTTATTCGATCAGCAAACTCTCTGTCCATTTCCCAGCTGACTAAAGCTTTGCCTCCGATTTTGTTCTCCTCAGAATGGTGCCAATCCTTCCGTGGAAGCGGAGGTGGACCCGGTGAAGCGCTACGTCCGCAACTCCCGCGACCTTTCCAGGCTGGTAGAGAGCGACACAATTTTCACGTAAGACGTTAGGTTGGGACAATGTCTAGAATTGGTTTTCCACACTCCGGAACGAGACGGGGGGTTACACAATGCGTAGCGTGTGATGCGTTTCTCCCCATTTGTCAACCCGAGATCGTCGCATACATACACGCGTGGGGAAGGATGTGCGCGACGCATAGTGTTCGGCGCCTATCTCACTATAGCCCGTTAGTCGCCTACAGTACGTGAAAACACGGATCATGTCATAAGATACGACAAACACGTGAAACGCCTCGCAGGGAAGCGTTCCGGGCCTCCTTGATCCTTTTCCAGGAGGTGGCTATTGATAAAAGGGGGTTTAACGGCCCCTACACGGACAGCACCCGCCAGAAGGGCTTCGTCAGTTACGGCGCGTCCCACGTCATGAGGATTCTGGGAAGTGCCGAGGTGGCTCAGAGGTCCTCGTGGTACCACAAGTGGAACGTGCACATGTACGCTCGTCCGGAGGTGAGGGCTCGCTAGTTAGCGTAGGTGGGGTTCGAAAACGCCGAAGGGCGTAGGCGCTTGAATGATGGTCAGCCCCAGCCGTTAATGGCAATCAACCAGTCTGCCTATGGAGGTTTGCGTTAATTCCACGTTTCACAACGTCGACGATTTTGTCCCGTGCGACGCAGGATACCGGTCAATACAATTCTCTCTGTGCCCGGATTTCTGTTGGGCAACTTTCGTTTGCAAGATAATAATTGGAGCCACGATTTGCTCCCGGCTGAATAGCCCGTCTCGTATGAAATCCGTGTGGTGTCGGTGGAAATGACCACGGAGCAGGCCGTCGCCGGGACCCTACACAATGTCCTACTCGGCAAGCTCGGCACCGAATTCCACTCGTCCCTCCTTGAAAACACGGAATTGCTGGAGAGGGTGGCGACGAGAAATGCAGAGCTGAATGCAAACGGCGAGCGCACGTACATGTTGTCCCAGGTGAATTTAAGTACAGCTGCACAGTGTGCAGCGCGCGTCTGCTCAACGTTGCCAACGCTTGCCCAGGACACGTAGCTCCGTGTAGTGGTGGGTGTCGAACATACTGGATAGATACTGTCGCGCCCTCCTTCCGTGATGTTCCAGTGCTCGGAAACGACACTGGCTCTGTGCTAGCACATGCATCACCGTATCGGGCAGGGGTCGTGTCCTCTGGCGCGCTCTTACTATGTGCGAGCTCCTTCTGTATCATATGTGTTTCAGGTCTTTTGGTGGAACAATAGAATGTCGTGGTCCTCTCGTAGAACAGGGGTTCGCGTCAATCCATTGAAGCTTTCGAGGTCCGAAACATTGAGAGAAACGTGAACATGTTCCGACATTTATTGGTTCCATACAAGTTGCGCGAACTAGATCAGGCAGAATGCAGACGACAGTAATAATTATCCTGCCGCCGGCGAGTTTCTTACGACAGCTGTACCACCATCTTGTTCTTGGTGCTCGACGTGACAGGCATCGACCAACGGATCGCCAGCGCACCCGTCCTACCCCGCTGGCCACGCCGTCCAGAACGGGGCCTTCGCAACGGTGCTCAAGGTGAGTAATTTGTATCGTAGGTTGTCACCATTGTCAACATCCTCTCGGCCACGTACCATAGATGGTTCCCTGTATGTTCGGCAACAAGAGAGGGAGGCAGGCTAAAGGACGGGCCTTTCATGTAGCCCCAGGTGGCGGATGAGTACGTGCCATTCATGTAACATCTACAGGTAGCCCATGCCCCGCACGTAAAACGCGTGGCCTAATCTTACGAATGATCCAGAAATATTCCCAACCCCACGTCCGACAGGAGTGTCCGGGCGACTCGTATGCGATCGCCAACATCCTTCGCGTTCGTTCGTAGGTGTGCGAGTTGGTAGACTTGGCGGCCATATTATAGCAAGACGGGTTACCTCATCTGCCCCGGGACACAAACATTAATGTTCGGGATTGGTTTTGCAGACCGTACTCGCACTATGCATAAACACCCGTTCCCTTTACTTAAGTCGCAAATATATAACTCACAAACAACTACACACCCGCAGGCTCTTGTCGGACTGGAGCGAGGCTCCGACTGTTTCAATGACCCCGTCTTCCCCGACGACGAAGGGCTGGCCCTTCTGCCCTACGACGGGTGCCTGACGTACGAGGGAGAGCTCAACAAGATGGCCGGGAATATCGCGCTCGGCAGGTCAGTACATACATAAAATAGTAGGCGCGTCGTGTTGGGCCAAGCGTCTGTTCATAGAATGGTAAGCTACAGTAAGCGGGCCGGATGATATATTGGATGGCCTGTCGCCTCAACCTCCGGCCGCCCGACCTACCAGGACGGAGTACCCTCCCCCAACAGTGCCCACCGTGGCCAAACGCCCTGCGTGGTGATGGAGACCTGTTCCTGTGTGTGCCCCGAGGTTGGGTTCAGCATCATCGGTACACATTTAGTGTGCACAATATTGTTGGGTGCACGTAGGCTTTGACGATATCAGGTAGCAAATTTGTTGGGGAGTCCAGTCGAGAGACAAGTGCTGACTCGCAAGCGCTCAACCTCTACCATAACCCGGCTGGTAGAGGGCTGCAGCCACTACGCATGCTCCACCAAGCACGAGACGGCGCGGAATGTGCCCCGGCAACGCGCTCTCTATGTCTCCCGAACGTGTTCCGTCTCTGCCAGGGGAATGGACGGCGTCCACTGGAGGTTTGACAGCGAAGAAGGGCTGATCCTAGGAGAGACCATCGGAGTGCGCATTTTGCAGCAGGTGAATACAAGCACACCGTACTCTTGGATACAATTGTGGCTCGTGAGATGCCTTTATCTGCTACTCTTGCTCCGATTGACACTGCTGATACAGCTATTACTGCTGCTACTGCTCTGCTACTGCTACTGCTAGTTCTATATACCTACTACGACTACTACTACTACTACTACTAACTGCTCCTCCTCCTACTACCACTACTCCTACTACTCCTCCTACTACTACTACTACTACTACTACTGCTGCTGCTGCTACTACCACTACTACTACTGCTGGTACTACTGCTACTACTACTGCTACTACTACTACTACTACTACTACTACTACTACTACTACTACTACTACTACTACTACTAATACTACTACTATTACTACTACTACTACAACACTACTACTACTACTACTACTACTACTACTACTACTACTACTACTACTACTGCTGCTGCTACTACTACTACTACTACTACTACTACTGCTGCTGCTGCTACTACTACTACTACTACTACTACTACTACTAGTGATACTATGCTTAAGGTGGAACAAGGACATTGTTGCAGAATGATCGGAGGGCTTCCGAACATTTGCTTGCCTCTTGTCGGCGGGTCCTCTGCTACCACTATGCATACACGACGTTTGCACATCAAGTTCACAGATACGACGGGACAAGTTAGTGTGAGACTGGCACTGCCAGAAAATACCCAGTGCTCATTTTATCCGACCCCCATTGGTAAATATTTTTCAACGTATTTTCGTTCGCAGGAAGTGTCGCAACTGCCTGAGGGCGAAGCATACGAGTTCCGCCTCATGTCAGGCGAAGTCATCAGGCTTGAGCAGGACGGCTCTCACTACCTGGACGACAAACAATGCGGCGGAGACTCCTTCAGGGGTGTCGACTATTGCTAAGGCTGAACCAGCGCCCGGGCGTTTACCTCCCGAGGGGGGAGGTGTGACTGTCCGCTCAAAGGTCGCCACTCGTTTTTCACGCGATATTACCCATGAAAGAAGTGCATCCTTCTATCGAAGAATTGACAGGTGTTGTCGTGGTCCTCAGCAAAGGTGGCCACACGCTGCTTTGAATCACCGACGTGTGTCTGGCGGTGATGGGAGAACTACCTTTGATAACTCTTTGCTGTCACAATCTAAATGTCTGAACTAGCTGTGAAATCTTCCCGTGTAAGCTGGGGCCCCGAGGGGCCTCTTTCCTGTATCCGTACGATGTACACCGTACTGTTGTATTATCAACTCTCTTCGGAGAGAAAGCACTGCCGCCACAGGTAGGCGTCACGCGCCCCTAGCCTGCTTCCCCGCGTTTATAGGGCTGCCAATCATTCCTTTTTGATATAGCTACCCAACATAGTGACCCTGCGAATCGGAATAAATAGCGGGAGTGCTGTAGGTGTATATCTGAGGAAAACCGTGTGCAACAGTACCACTGTAAAATTTTCGTGCCGCCTGCTGGAGGCCAACAAGATTATAGCGGTCACGCACGAAAGGCCTGGTGTATTTTAACATTCACCCGAGTAGGGTGCTGCATTGGGTAGGAGGAGCTTTCAAGAAGGGAATACGGGACATTTTGCTGGCTCAGGGAAATCGATGAGAGATATATGCAACAATGAAGGGCGGAAAAAGAAAAAAAAAGGATATCTAATCTACCAGAGGTACATTAGACTCAAATATGCTGATATTTCCCAGTCAAAAGGGAGGCCCCGTCGGTGATACATCTTTGGGCTTGATCCGGCAAATCCTATCGTGGGGACCGACGGGTTTGCCTGCCCGCCTGCCATCCAGCCTGCCTGCCGCTTGGGAGAACTTAATTGATAAATGAATTTTATTGTTAGCCCCAGGTTGAACGTTTGTATCCTTGTTGGCATACCCTGACTTGGAACGGTTATTTTCCTGGTTGAATTGGCTTCGGGGATGTCTCTGCTTGGTGGGTTTCAAAGGGTGGCGTGCGGTGAGATGTCGGCGTGAATAGTATTTGGGCCTCAAGCCGAGCGCTGGGTGTAAATATTTGCAGTTTTTTCAGAGGTTCTTTCACTGGGCCATGGATTCATCGAGCTACGAAAGACGACCACTTGAAGAACAGCAGAAATCAGGGATGATGTTCTCGTTTCCACTTACTTTTTGTTTGCGTTGCGACGAATACGTAGGAAACAGCAGTTGGTATCGCTGCTCCCATTTTTGAAACCACGAGCTGTGAAATCAGCACCGATTCAGTAAAGATATGTACCTAACTTTAGTTTTTATGAAGCACAACGTGGCTGCGGGTGGTATCACTGCAAATAGACATATCACGCAGCAACTTTGTTCCGGGAGTTTTTCCGTGTCGGCATTGCAACTAGTTTTCTGCACACCGTCGTTTGTAGGTCTCGTCTTCCCGGTCTAACTGATCGCCACGATCGTTCATGCTATGAGGTCGGAGTTGGCGTCCGTTGTCGATCACACCAATGAAGGTTCGCTCGGTCCATCGTAAGGTTCTTGCTGGCCCGTATTCGCTGTGGTGGGCACACGACACAGACGATAGCAAGCCGTAGATATTTGCAGGGGTAAACACGGCAATAGCCGAAGTACCAATTTAATGCGGGGTGTGTTTCAAAAAAAAAGCTCGGGATCACAATGAATGGATGGGCGAGTTTTCAAAACATCAAGGTATTGTTTTTCCAAGAAGCAGGCGGTGTTTTGGCGTCTCACCGAAGTAGTTGTGCTTCACGCGACCCTCTATTGTCGAACTACCCTTTTAATCTCGTGACGATGCACCCAAAATAGTACTCATTTGTACGTATGTATGTTGATTAAGAAACCAGAAAGCCACACGACCGCCCGCCCCCCCTCTTCCGCACGGAACAGGCCAGCCCGAACAACTCAACTGTGCCCCAAACACAGGTCTCCTCTTTAACCGTGCCCTAATATACTATTTTTTTTCTTTTTTTCGTCTACTGTACGTATCAACGTATCCTGTCCTGTTGAAAGACTTGTCCGCGGCGAGTCTTGGTGTGAAAGGGCCAATCTAGAACTCAAATCCGCAGAGCGGTACGGCAGCCAGTAGTATAGCATCGTTTGTTTGTATGGGTGCTTTTCCTGCGAGGTTTCGTGGATGGGCTCCCCAGGTGGGGTAAACAACGAACAAGCCTAGTTTGAAACGCTCAGCCGAGCATTTTTTTCATGGGCACCCGAGCTTTGATTAAAAGAGCCGCCGAGTTTTTTGTTCAACGCGCCGCCACCGAAAGAGTTGACGGCTTTTTTGTACGACACACACAGACTTCAACGCTGATTCTCGCATTTTTGGAGAAAACTGGCGGGGCGTTACATTCGATCATGCCGTCGCGAGCAGGGGAAATCGGACTGGGCACAAGCTGTCTGCCCCTTTGCCTCCTCTCCGACGGTTCGGTGTGAGGTGAACAGGAAGATTTTTCTGAAGATAGATGACGATCGCAGGTTAGTTTCGTGCCTATAGTGTTTTGTTCGGCATCTCTCCGAGTGTCAGCTCCCACTCGGCATTTGGCGAGCTCTGCCCACGTTCATAAGTTGTGTCAAGGAATGCTGCAGAGGCTTTCTACGGTAGAGGGTCACCCTAAAAATTCCAAGGCTCCTCACTTGAGGAGCTCCGTACCTCACTCCAAAACTGACTTCAGCACAACAAATCAAATTGCTTCCCGATGATTAATCACAAGGCCCAACTATACGAAAATGCCATTTTTCGACAAAAGATTGGCATTGAACGATTTTGGGTCAAGAAGGAGCCCCGTCATTCAGAAGACGTTCTAGCGGAAATAAATGCGGTACCTCTATCGTAAAACGCGTCAGTATATATATGTGTCGTATGGACCACCCTCTCGACACGTGGTTCTACAAAAATCAATAGGTAATTACGCCATGCTTAGCATTTATTTGACGAGTTCTGCTCACTTTCGCTTCTTCTAACTTTGAGAATGCCAGGCGTTGATCACGCTTTATATCCTGTTGTTGGAATTTTTTATAGCCTACCCATGTTCTTCTTGAGGTGGATGGAAAATTCGTTGCTTTCACTGAGCTGTTTCAGTCATCAAGAAGTGCATCTACTTACCGGTCGCATCGGAACACCTTGGCATCTTTACCCGCTCGCTACGATAACTACTCATGAACTTGATTGACTGCATTGCTGTGGTCCACGTCTACTTCGAAAAAAAAAAAAAAAAAAACTGTTGCCGCTCCTACAAGAAAGAAGGCTGCTTGCGCGCCAAAGACCATAGGTAGGTGTAGAAATACCTCACGCCTTTCAATTCTTCTTAACCCAGGGCCAAAGGCGCCAGCAGGCCATGACACCGAATTGACACCAAAAACTATGTTCGTTCCGAGTAAAGCTAATGATGCTAGGAAACCCTGTACCTAAGATCGAGCGCGACGACGGAGATGCTAGCCACCCTGCACATTACGACGAAAGGTATCATGAACCCATCATGAACCCACGGTGCCCATTTTACCACGCCTGGCGCAGTACCATGTTGATGGCTTTATAACTCACACAGTACAAGAGCAGCAGCAGCAGTAGCTGCGGCAGATTGACCCAGAACACGCGAGGAGTACTGTGTGTGTTCTTCACATTAAATACTTCTTTCTACGCGTCGACATCCAGCACAACCAGTGTCCGTGCCGATTCTTCCATCCTAGAAGAGATACAAGTTATGTGGTCACAAAGCTACACCACAGAGATGATTCGTTGCCACGTACCAGGTATGCAGTAAGCACAGCAGTGGGCAATGCAATGCCATGTCATCATACTAGATACCTGGTACGGCAGGCACGACGTACACATTCTATAAAATAGAGAAACGAAAGGAAACTATGCAAGAGAAAATAACATCGAGTTAGGCAAATCGAAAGAGAAAAAGAAAAAAAATGAATGCACAAACTAGAAGAAACAATCTGTCGTGCCCCCCCCCCCGCAGGCGAGGCGGCCAACATTTGTTAAAGAACGAGCTAAAAAAAGGAAAAATAACTAAAACACCATTGCTTGTGAACAGAGTAAGACAAAGACCCAAGGGGAAAAAAAATAACAAATGCAAAACAACAAAGGGATAATAACAGGCAGACCAAAGCCCAAAGCACCCTCCAGGTGGCGGCAGGAGCTTGTGGTACGAGTAGTATAGCCAGGTTCCCCCTGCTAATCCGCCTGGTACCTTGCTACCCAGACTGCCGTCTCCGCCCTGCGTTCGTCAACTATGCCCAGCCCCTTGGCGTCAGACAATACGAAACAAGCAGAGCACGTTCGTCATCCAACCACGCCACACGACTCCTTCAGTACGGCTTATCAATCAGAAAAGGAAGAGAAAGAAATACAAAGAAAATAACGGAGAATCAGCGCAAGAAAAAGAAAAGAAAAAAGAGAAGACAAGTGTAGACCACGTTCGAACCAGCTGCGCCACTTGTTGGCACTACTAGTAGTATGGTCGTGTTCTACTTCCTAGTCGACCTGGTGCCTTGCTACCCTGTCTGCTATCTCCTTCCTACTTTCGTCTACCGCAGTTTCCCTTTTACTCCTCCTGTTGCCCCCCCTCTCCGCATTCCCTTGGTCAGGTTTTCTGCCATTTCTCCTGTAGCCCCCTCCACCCCCATTCCCTTGGACACCATCCACGGCGGATGCATGGCGCTGCCTACTCATCTCAGCCTCAGCCTCGTGCCACCTTGCCACGAACCGTTCGACTGCTTCAAGAATCTCCCGGTACCACTTCCCCGCCTATTTGGCTGCAGTGGACCACAACGCGGTCTCCACTCCAAACACCAAGGGGGCTGCTTCCGTTGACCCTTCGGTGGCTCGGAACACCCTAAGGTCTTCAACTATGCATCTATACCAAGTCTCACACTGTCCGCCTGGTCTCGGGTTCTCCCCACCAGCTATCGTCCCAAGCATTATTACCCGACTGGGTGATCACTCCTTGCTGTGTCATGCCACGCCCCCCGCAAAGAAGAGACGCCGTTTACGAATGAATGGTTGTTTCGATGCTCTCGCAACGTGTCATCTTGAGGGCCTTCGTGTACGAGAGGGTGGCATGGTCAGTACGAAGTCGGCGCTCGAAGCCAATGACTCGCAACAGGACTTGGTGGTGAGCCGTTCAAAGCTTGGTGAAGTGTTCCGCCCTGAGGGTCCACGTCACACACCCGTACAGCACGGTCTCAATCACCTCGGCCTTCAGCATCCGGAATTTAAGGCTAAGGGGGCGGCCGTCTTATAATACAGCTCCGGGCCGAACCATTTGAGGCGGATCCGTCGGTCGTTTTCGAGCGAGAGGTCAACGTTTTCGTGGATAACGCCGACTAGGTACAAGAACTGGGTCGCCTGCTTATACCTCTGGCCTGCCGCTTCGATTACGAGCGGTGATGCGAGGGTTGTCTGGTCTGGTGTTTGTAGGACCATTGTTTCTGTCTTCTTTTCCGACACTGTGAGGCCTGCTGCTTCGAAGACAGTCACGATGACTGTCATCATTTTCGCGAGCCCTCAGCCCACGTCGGGACAATTCCTGCATCATCGGCGTAAAACATGCCCCATACAGCCCTTCGCACACACGCCAATGGCTCCTGCTTCTCTGTTCGAACTACTCTAGCATCACTGAGTTGGACCAAATCCCTTACGATGGCTTCGTCTTGGCTGAATCGTACTAGTACGGCGTGTTAAAGCAGCAGCGAAGAACACGTTGAACAGTAACGGTGAGAGTACACAGCCTTGCCGCAGCTCCTGTGTGGCATCAAACTATTCCGAGTGCTCGCCGTCATCAGTACGCACGCGGGCCCTCATACCATCGTGGAAATTACGGATAATTCTCAGCATCTTGGTTGGTACGCCAAAGCGTGGGAGTAGGGGGGGGGGGGGGGGTGATCCGTTTCCGTTTTAAGTAAAAACGAGGCCAAAAGATCACGCCACGAGCGGTGGTTTTGGCCATGACAAATCACAAACGGTTTGTTTGGACAAAAGTAAAACAAAGGCCCGCCTGTTTTTATTTGACCCAGAAACGTGGACATAGTGAGACGAAGTAAGACACACACCACAAGCGATATTCGTGGTCATGAAAAAACAGCTATTGTTTGCGCGTAAACACTTATACTAGGGAGCATGCGGGCTCCAAGATCATAATTGTGTTGTTTTCGTGAAACGGTGGCTATCACGGGCTGCACTTGGACATGCGAATAGGCACCAGGATTCGTGGCCAAACACTAATCGACACGCCTTCTGCTTCCCTTCCACGCTGTCAAAAACCTTCGTGAAGACGCGGCGGCCAACTTCAACTGCATGTCTCTTGTCCCCCCTTGGCACAGCGTCAAGGCGCCGTCGGTAGGACGTGACAGCAACCCCGGTGAGCAGTAGATCATACCTGAATGATGTGTTACCAACAGTCTTCCTGGGCGCAGCGTCACGGCGCCGTCGGCAGGACGTGACAGCCACCCCAGCGAGCAGTAGATCATACCCGAACCATGTACTACCGAGGCGTTCTACGATAGAGGTTCACCCAATATTTTCGGAGGCTTCTCACTTGAGGAGCTCCTCACCTCACCCGAAAACTGACATCAGCAAAATCTAATTGCATCTCGATGAAACATCCCGTGGCCCAAGTATACAACTACTTCATGTTTCGAAAAACAGACTGGCCTTCCGACGATTTGGCGTTAAGGAACCCTGCCATTCCCAAACAAATAGCGGGAATGTGCTAACTCTATCGTAGAACGCGTCTACCAGCAGTCATTTAAGAGTTTTCCTAAGGATACGGCTGTTTTCCACGAGGGCGAATTGGTAACACATCAACTATTCCTCATCAATTAATGATACACCAGTTGTAGTGGTACCCTATTCGGCTGCTGCTGTTGTAAGCTTTTTTTCCTTCGCGGCCTCCTGTTGCCCTTTCCAGCCTCTTGCATTCAAAACACGCAGCTCTTAGGAAACGGTGCGGAGTCGATCCCGCACATCCTCTACCTGATACTTTCGTTGAAATTATCCAGACAAGTTACTATTCGCGGACGAGGGTCGAAATACCAAACAGCCGCAGCACTGAGGCCGCGCTATCATAGCACCCAAGCGTCTCCTGGCCCCAGGGTTTCCAGCGATTCTAACTCTCTCTTTCTCGTCGGCAAAGAGAAAGCATCGCTATTTCAGCACGCTGCCTTTAGAATTCCGGCTGGTTCATGCTCACCAGGGAGCCATCGTGGTTCGAAGAAGTTTCATCACAGCAGCTTGTGCGTTTACATTAGTTCGATATTGCCCTACAGCCAGTTATCCACCTAGGCCTACACCTCGGCTTAGAGATGCTGCAGTGATCGAACTTGGTCGAAAATTGGCGAACACGAAACGAGATAACAAACAAACCCCAACCGAACGCTTGCATTTCACTTGCAGACAGCTACAGCTCCTCGGAGGAAACTTCCGCGCGCAAAATGGCGGAATGCCCTCGATGAGGTGTGTAAGGGCGTTGGGGGCGCCAGAAGGCAGTCCTAAGCAACCTTAACTGACTGACGAGGGGTTTTCGTGCAGTGGCTTAAACAGCTCGCCAAAACGCCAAAGGGCTTCATCAAACCAGCGAGCTCATCTCGCGGGCGCATAGAGGTCAAATCGCTATACACCGAGAGCCTTCGTCATACGATTGCTGTTATCTAGGCGGATGATATGCACCTATTCGAGTCCTCGTCGAGGATCCTATATAAGACAAAACAGCGTTCCCATGATAGGTAGGTAGTAACGATTTGGGCCAAAAGACGTGAGAAACGCGGCTATGACTAAAAGAGCTCAGGATTGTTGTATGCTTGCTCCCATTGCTCTTAAACATCGAAATACGGATCTTGCCCGCCGAAACGCCTACGCGCGGGTACTTACTTGGCGACACATTCGTGAGGTTGCTAGCGCTCTTTAAACTTCTTGGCATGTCACATTTACCCAGGACTGATGGTCTGTGCCTTTTTATGACACAGACACCCCGCCACTGGTGTCGGGAGACGAATGAAATGGCAGCAGAGACCAACGGGGTGTCCATATGCTGGGCGTACGCGCTTGACCACCCTTAGACACTGCTGCACATCCTTGAATTAAGAGAACTCTCACACTGAAACCATTGACCCCCAAATTATGAGCACGTGTAGCGTATTGTTGACGACGAGATGCGTAGGCCTGTACCAGGATATCGGTGGTCCATCAACGGACGAGTAGGATATTGGCTTGGGTCCTGCATCGTGTAGCGGCTCGGCTGGACACGCGAACCTTAGCGCAGGCAGCTCCGACGTGATTGCGGTAAAGTGAGATAATAATTAAATACGTTTGTACTTTACCCTAACCTCTACTCAGCGCAGGAGTGGTGTCACACTTTGAGCCAGCGTGTGGTTAGTATTGAGTCAACCATGTCCTCCTCTTCTCCGGAAAGGATACTTGCCATTCGACGAGGAACCAGCCCCGAATCATGGTTTGATTACATTAAAGCGGTCGTCAATGAACGAGGATGGGCTAGGCACAGTTATGTCGGCCGCCTAGACCCCCCCAGCAACCCTAGAGGGGTTTACTACTTATTTGTCGGCAGAGGGCATGGTAAACCAGGCAGAGTCACCGCTTTGAGGAGTCAAGCGGTAATCTCCTTACTTTAATGGTGCTGGCGACGCCGGATCCACAAAACAGGAGTGTAATAGTGCTACGGCCCAAGCCGTGCCAGCGTACGCCTAGGTTTGGACGGTGGAGATCGGCGATGAACGTGGTGTTGCGATGATACTTGAGGCCAATTACTAGTTTATAAGGTAGAGAAGACAGGAGCTGGGCGATCACCCCGCCGATTCCAGAATATTACGGTTCCTGCTGGTACTGTTGAGTGATCCAGGCATAGCGCGGAAATTGTGGCGAGCTCGGAGAACTCTGTAATGTCGGAGGCCCAGCGTGCGAGATTCACGCATTATTCGGGTCACTCCCTAATGAGAAGTACTAAAATCTGAAAGACTGCACTACTTCGTGACAGGGAGCGTGATGATAGCCAGTCCTAATTCAATTAAAGATATTCGTATACTCGTACGCGTACGCAATGACAGTACACCAAATATATTTTTGTGCATGGACTTCAACGCCCATACGCTCGTAGGGTGTCAGAAAAAGTAAAATAGTAGGCACTGCTTACTACCGTCTGTATAGTATACCTTTTGCGGTCATTGCGCGCATAGGGTACGAATGACGGGCATAGGACGGGGTAAACTTGCACTATGGCCAGAGGCTGTTGTGCTCGGACGTCGGACGTTACCCTCTCACACGAAAACATTGCGAGCTTGATATGCCGAGTCCAATTTTCTTCAAGACTCGATGGACATGCCTCAAGACAAAAAAACGACAACGAACAGGGGCACAGAAACAGCTTGCGGTGCGGACAAAGAGAACCACGCCGATGAGGCGCCCCGTGGTCTATTCACCGCCGGCAATGTATGCTGCCACCTGATGCCCGGTTGCGCTATTGTATGTTTGTTTCAAGGAGTGTATTAAACTGGCCGTGGACGACACCACAGTTTAAGGACGTATTCGGTAGTACCCCCACGGTCGCCCTCGTTCCCCCCTACATTTCACACCGACTGATTGCTTCAGACAGCTACTATACAAGGATGACACCTACAATCCAGAACAAAAAACTCACTCATATTTCCAAACTTCTCCTAAAAGAAAAAAATACTTTCTGCGGTAGGGATTGGACTTTGCAGCTGGAAAGCTCTTCAACAGATGGGGCGTACAAGCCCTTTACATACCGGAAATCTTCTAGAACACAGTAAACAGTATACTTCGACTGCATCATCACGTTTAGCCAACAAGTATCCCACTTTTGCTGGTTGACGACACCTACTACAACACCTCATTTTTAGAACATCCCCCTCGTGAACAAGATACCACCGAAAGTGATTGATGGCCATATGGCCTTGGCCATCGGTAACCCGGTTTATTCTCAGACCACGCGCTACCGCCCTTCCTCTTCCGAAGACGCCTGGCGGTCTCTCAGAGCTGCTTCGTTCAGAAACACTTAGCCTTAAGTTAGGGCCGCGTTGGACATTGATTCTACGATCCAGATATATCTATCTACAGTAGCCCGTATTGGATTATATCTTGGTCTTACATGGAACGTTTCTCACACACAGTTCTACATCGTTCCACGCGTGTAGGTCTCGGAACGAGGTTCGTGCTACGTAGCTATCCGCACGTTCCTGTCGTCTGGGAAAACGTGTAAATAAGGCGGCCCCTAAGTCTCGGGATTGTGGTGTAGGCGAATACAAGTCTTGGTGGCGTAGGCGAACCGAAACGTTTCCTGTAGTTCTATCGTAGTCGTATACAGCTCAAAGTTTCCTGCTACTACAACTCGCGCGGCCACCTGTCTAGCAGCGACCTGCAACAGCTATCAGCGATCGAGAATAGCCCCCTATGGATCCCGAATTTGCGCACGGGGGCGCGTGAAACCGGCTTCAACGGTTCAAGACAAACGAATTATGAGTAGACTACAGTAAAACATACATCGTACTGCTGTTACAAAGAGCGAGACACCACGCTGCCCCGCCTAGCACAGGAACGTATCACTGTTCCGACATCAATTTGAACGGCACAGACAAACGGGAGGCCAGGTACACAGTACCCCCCTTTCCAACAACAAACGCTTTGGGATCCACCATCGAACAACAAACGCTTTGCAATCCACTATTGTACAGGGTGTTTGCGGTCTTACTAAGCTCCCTGACAAAACAGATACACACGCTCGCCTTAGAAAATATACACCAGACATGCGCTTGGGTAGTACTACAGACGAGTATTGGCGAGTTCAGACATCTATCACAACTCCTTCTGTCGCGGTGAAAGCTCAGGCCTCCGTTGAGCGTTAGCAGTAGTCGACCCCCATGTAAGAGTCCCCGTCGCATTTCTTGTCATCCAGGTAGTGAGACCCGTCCTGTTCGAGCCTGATGACTTCGCCTGACATGAGGCGGAACTCGTATGCCTCGCCCTCCGGCAGTTGCGAGACCTCCTGCAGATACAAAACACAATGCAAGAACAGAAGACGTACGGATCAACTCGGAAAATTGTGAGCCAGGATCACGATTGTGCATCTTAGTTCGTGAATAAATAGCGAACTACCTGTAAGCCGTCGTGCCGATCCCCTTTGTCCGCAAACTTTAATCTTCGTGGCATATCGAATTGCTTATTGCTGTGATGTATTTCGTGTGGGCGTGGTTACCTGCTGGAGAATGCGCACACCGATGGTTTCTCCGAGGATCAGCCCTTCTTCGCTGTCGAACCTCCAGTGGACGCCGTCCATCCCCCTGTCAGAGTCGGAAAATATTCATAAACTCATGAGTGTGTGTGTTGCCGCTGCCACGATGCACGAGGCACCTTTGTTTGCGTGATATTCGTGGTGTAAATTGTGTGGTGTATGTAGGCTATCGCGCGGAAACTAGGGAGTTCGGCTACGGTAGATGAGATGCGCGTTTTCGAGCGTATCGGTTTCGAACCTCATACCCCTCATACCCCTGAACAACTGACGTGCTACCAATAGATCATTTCTGTATTTTACCACATATTGTGTATGACCATGTGTAGTACGGTGATGTCGATGACTCGATTCAATGGTTTGGGCATATTCGTGTGCCACCATTTACGGTTGACGAGTGACAAGTTCACACAGGAGCGCGCTCGTTTTCCAGTCGTAGATTTTGTCAAGGACGGGACGATTGCCAACACACTAAAGGAGGCGATTCCCCGAAAACATCTGGTCGAGAGAGGGATAGAGAGCCTGCCGAAAATACAAGTTCTGGTTTTAGCTGCCATACTGTCGTCGTGAAACCGAGCACCGCAACCCGATCGGGCCTCGGTGCCAACTCAGCGGCCCCCAACGGTATTTTCGTACTTTCAATCGCATGTGGCAGGCTCACCGAACCTAGCAGGTAGGGAACAGCTCTACCGTACCATGCGTAAGGCGATAGGTGCTCCTTAGACAGGATAGGTCAGGGCGGTTGCTCAGACCCAGAGCTCCCATTTCTTCTGAACCTACCTGCCGAGCGCGATGTTCCCGGCCATTTTGTTGAGTTCTCCCTCGTACGTCAGGCAGCCTTTGTAGGGAAGCAGGGTCAACCCTTCGTCGTCGGGGAACACGGGGTCGTTGAAGCAGCCAGAGCCCCTCTCAAGTCCGACAAGAGCCTGCAGTGAGCGATTGTTAGGTAAAAGTAGTTGTCAAGCCACTATTTCCAAATGAGTATATAGGCGTGGTGCTAGTACGGCCTGCGGTATGCAACATTAAAAAAAAACTGTGTATACCCCCGGGTAGACAAGGTGACGCATCCCGATACGCTGCCAATGACAAAAGGGTATACCTGTGGAAACATCTCTAAACGAGCGACATCATTAGGCAATAATTCTGCCAATAATAGGCTAAATACTGCCGTTGGCATAGGGTTTGGAAGCGTGTTGCAAAGCGATGGCAAATTCAAGCCGCGTTGTTGACATATTGCGCGTCACGTAGCTGGGGGCACAACCGCTCTTCCTACCCGGGTAACGTCTGGGCCGTTCCCGCGGCCCCCAAGCCCTCTTTGGCCCAACACAGAGCGGGGTATGGTCACTTTACCCAGCCGACGTATATCAAGGCGATAGTGGTGGGAGTGATAACGAACGGCAGTATCACCTTGAGGACCGTTGCGAAAGCGCCGTTCTGGACGGCGTGGCCAGCAGGGTAGGCCGGGTGTGCTGGCGATCCCTTAGTCGACGCCTGTCAGATGGATATGGGCCAAACAACGAACGTACGGCAATAACTGTCGTTAGAAGCCCGCCCAGCACATTACTTCCAAACACCAGTCGAGCACGTTTGCGTGTTGGATGATGACATATGTCGTCCTGCAACAATGATAAGAGCTGCCTACGTTTTAGTCTCCGTCGAATCAGACACGATGAGGCACGTTCGGGACATACAAGATATGTGAAAACAAAATAGGAGGATCGCTGTTTGACGCGGCGAACTCTGCAGTAGTAGCATAGACTGGTACACCCAGCCCGGACGATCAAGCTTTCGCAACGTAAATGAGCAGCTCGCTGCACATTGTTCAGCTGTAGTCACCTGAGACAACATATAGGTGCGCTCGCTGTTGGCGTTGAGCTCCGCATTCCTAGTCGCGACCCTCTCTAGCAACTCCGTGTTGCCAAGAAGGGACGAGTGGAACTCCGTGTCGAGCTTGCCGCGTAGGACATTGTGCAGGGTCCCGGCGACTGCCTGTTTGGCGGAATGTTTCACCAATAGCCAAAAGAGTAAACGGGGAGGCGGTCGATTCAATCGGGAGTCGAAGAGGTGGATCCAGTAAGCTTGGTAAGGTATTGTAGAAACCTAATGCCGGATAAATGGACAATGGTAGAGGCTGATATCCTATTTTAGGCCATAATGGGCAGAACGCGTTTCTATGTATCGCTTAGAACAAGAATGAACCATCACAAACATACGAGTGTTTGGCAAATGACCGGTTTTGTAGACGACGGTCGACTTCATGCAACTGTATTGAATATGTTGCTGATCTGGCAGATAATGCTCACCTCCGGACGAGCGTACATGTGCACGTTCCACTTGTGGTACCACGAGGACCTCTGCGCTACCTCGGCACTTCCCAGAATCCTCATGACGTGGGACGCACCATAGCTGACGAAGCCCGTCTGGCGTGTGCTGTCGGTGTAGGGTCCGTTGAAACCCCTCTTATCGATAGCCACTTCTTGGAAAAGGATCAGCGAGGCCCGGAACGCTTCCCTGCAACGCGTTAACGCGTGATCCCATGGTCATAGTTCACGTTTCAGACTACTAAACGGTAGGCACAGAATGGGATGTGCAAGAATGAATGTGAACCGCCGAACACATACTGTACTCCCGACGCGTGAAATTGAACAAACGTAACTAAACCACGACCCCGAACACAAGGTGTTATATTAACCCCCATATCGTTCCTGTTTGACATACTCCTCAAAGCGTCCTTCTACAACACGCTGAACATCATATCGAGACCCTGCTGTGTACTCTACACAAGCCGCCCAAGATGGAACACCTCTCTTTCAATCAAGCGTCGGACACAGACAGGCAAGATAAATCGCCATTGAAACCTCGATAGGCTAGTTTGACGTACAAGCGAGGCAACAAGACACCGATGTCCCCGGTTGAAGGGGGCAGCTTTCAACTGTACTGCTAGAGCGACGGAGGTACTGTTTGGCTTAGATTCTCACGTGAAGATGGTGTCGCTCTCAACCAGCCTGGAAAGGTCGCGGGAGTTGCGGACGTACCGCTTCACCGGGTCAACCTCCGCCTCGACGGATGGTTCCTTGCCGTTCTGCACAGAGGAGCAAAGGAGAAAAACACCATCACTCAGTTTTGAAAAAACGATTATTGAGCTTGCAGATATCATTTGCTAATCAGCAACACAAGCAACAAATATAGACTAATCGGAGGTTCCTCCCCAAACCTTGCATGCGCACTGCACGGCACCAACCTGAATGTTGAGCCATTCGTCGTAGTCGGTCATGTAGTCGAATCCGGTCGCAAAGGTAGTCTGCTGTGGCGTCACCGTGATAGAGTCTAGAGTAAAGTCCTTCAACAGAAACTTCGGTTCGCGCGGAAGCAACGCAGGGGCATAACATTCAAGGCAAGGAGGAGGTTGGTAAGAGGTAAATGGAGTGCGCTCGTCATACATTAAACATCGGCTCATCACCAAGACCATAGCACAAACAAATACCTAGTACCATTGTATACACATAAGTATTATGTCTATACAATAAGGGGTGAAAGCGCCTCAACGACGAATACGTGCGCCAGCGCCGGTATTGACCTGGTACGCAGGAGCTGAACCATGGTTTTCTGCATCGGCCATGATATCGAAACTTCACAAACTGGACACAAAATGCAAACAAACTTACGTCAGAACAAAACAGAAACAGGGCATTCATGACACGGAAAAAGATCAGGGACGTAGTCGGCGAGTACGCCGGAGGGCGGCTAATGAATAGCAGTCTGCAGTGGCTTCACAATCAAAACGTACAATGAAAAAGTAGCTGAGAGGTATCAACATGTATTTGCGACTGACGGGAGACGTCCTGCACTGCACCTGGGAAATCATGGGCCCCGTCTCCGCACCGATTGCGGAGTTTCGGAACAGCTGTTGCTGAGGGTCGGCCTTGCCATCCGGCCCGACCGCCACTCCCTTCATCTCCGCGAATCCCGGCATGGTGGCCAAGTTCTCTGTTGAGTTGTTGACGGCACGAATAACGGAGGAGGGGGGTTTCCACGGTTTTGATTAGTATGGTAACACGGAGCGGGTCGGCTTACATAGGCCTCGTCGGGAATACTTGAAGGCAATGGCCTCGGCAGCGACGAATTAGGACGTTAGGGGTGTGGCGGATGCGCGGAGATACCTTCCTACTTGTGACAATGCAACGCACAGTTGAAAATTTCCGGTCATTCATCAACCTCGGTTCCAAGAAGAGAAGAGGGGAATCGGGGTAAGCGCTTGCAACGTCTGGTCCCAACGTAGATGGCGAGTTAACCAAACACGTTTATACACACATGTTGTTTCTATGCAGGAGCTTAGGCTCACACAATGAATACGTTAGGTATACCCCTTTATCAGCACTTGGGGGTACTTCTATTGGCGGAGAGGGGTTGCAGCCACCACGCTCGTGAACTAACGGAAGGTTAAATGCGGAGTATTGTAGGACAATATACATATATATACATATTTCGCTGACACCCAGGTTACAGTTGCGCATCCTGTTCGTCCTTAAACGGGTAAATCGACGAAGTCGTACCCCCTGAATTCTAGACACCCTTGCGTTTGTTTCGACAATGAACCGCAAACGCGTTCAACATGAAATACAATTGAAATATATACACAGCATTGTCTACCTGATGCGGCGATCGTAGTCTCGTCTACGCCGTACTTGGAGAAAGGCACGTCCCTCGTCAAGGACATCCAGTACGCCTCCGCCAAGTTAGCAGCCTAGGAGTATTCAAGAGGCGTCGAAAGCAAACGAGAAGTTGACCTTCGAAGGAGATTGTCGTATCATACATACGTCCGAATTATAACAGAACATTCAACACCAGCATGCCCCGTCGGGACACAGCGCGCGCGAGGCTGAGGTCATATATTATAGAGATGGGACACGTGGGCACAGCTAGGCATGGCGAAGAAGCGGCGCATACAGAAGTCTGTCTCATTGCGATAAACCTCATCAAACGCTTAGAGACCAGGGTCTCAAACTCACGCCTTGAGATTTGACTATACTCCGAAAGATCATGGTACTTGAACGAACATTCCCCCATGACTACTCACCAGTTCTTCCGAGTCGAGCGCCGCTGCCGGAGGGGTTCTCAACGCCGAGCTATAGGTGGAGCCAGCAGACAGCGGTGGGTCATAAACACCAGGCACATGGATTTTGCAAGGCAGGGAAATGCACGAAGCAGGATCGGTGGCGGCAGGCGGGACGGGAGAGCATCAGAGGGGCCAGAGAGATCACAGACGGAGCTTGCGTGTGGGTTGTGCGGCAAGGCCACATAGAGGTAAGCAAAAAAAGTCTATGGTTCGGACGGATTCAAGCTTGCGCGTCGTCGTATTTTCGCCACTTCACCAATTAATTGTGGAACGACATAAGAGGGACCTCGACCACGACACGGGTAACTCATGTGTAGTTTGTCTAGTTTTCGTGCCCACATCACCAGGGTCTCTTAGTACATATATATTTTGCTACCCCTGTGAAACCAACTCCGTCTCAGAGGTTGGAGCTTCATGCCTCCATTCCTTGATACTCTTCGGGAGACTCGTCGAACAACAACGAGTGTGAACGTTGCTGATACAGACATCAATATAGGGATGTACCTTGCAGGTCCGGTGCTTTCGACCGCGATGCCTCCAACCGGTTGGACCAGGAAGCCAGCATCGTCTCCGGAGGGCACAGACTCACACTTATCGATATCTCCCTCACCCACGCACTCAAGCAAGGCGTCGTAGGCATCCGCATCGACCTGGAGTGCAACCGCCATGACGATAGGGGGGACAAACGAGTAGGGTGTTAAGAGAAGGGCTCCCGTCCTACCGAATGTACACGAATAAAATGAAACGAAGCCTTTTTCAACAAAGCTGCGTATGTATGCTGTCTATTTATAATTCCAGCGTTTTGCAGTCCAGCCGCACGCTGTCAACCAAGCAGTAGCATTCAGTGTAATCATTGGTTAACGCACATGCCACATGGGCATACTATTGGGCGCACGCGATTTACCGCGATTATGAATACATTTCATTTACTGCTCATCTATGTATGGGACAACACATATGTGATAGAGTAAATATCGGTATAAGATAGAGCTGGTATGTATGTCCAGGAGAAGGGTGAACTCAAAGCTAAATGTGTTTTGAAGTAGGAAAGGACATACTGAGCCTTTGGGTGGTGGTCGTACCTGCCCCAGTTCGTCGTGCGGAAGAGTCTTGTGGAACGAAGCTGCAGAGGATCCGTCTCCGTTGGTGACGTGGTAGTTAGATTTAGATGCCCTGAATTCGATTCGCCCCCACTTATTCCGTTCGCGACGCGCGTTGGATGCTCTTTGTTTGGGCTGTGCGACACAACGGAATACGCGGAAAAGAAACAACGGGTGACGAAATTAAGACCCTCCCGACAGATTACCCCAACAGCTTTTGATGGCAGCAGCAGCAGCCGCACTTCCCATGCCTGTATCCTGGAAACCGCGTCGCGACCCCAACAAATGGAGCTTAAAACGAACGTGGCAAGGGATTCACCAGTTTTGAATACCCAGGGTGGTCGCGGTTTCACTCGACCTCATATATTCAAGGACGTGCTTGGGGTGGTGCGTAGGTGCGAGATGCTTACGAAAGGAACCTACCGAATCGCGTGAGCGGTCTGGTCACATTTTCACGTGGGTCCAACGCCGGGTATTGAAACAATTATTGGAGAAGTTTGGTACAGAGCAAGCACTCAAGACATCTGAAGAAAGCAGACTTTCGATAACTAACTACGCCTAGCCAATCGTGTTTCAAACCACAAAAATGAGTTTAGAGGACATGCTATTAATAGTTTCCGCCGCACCGTGCATACCACATGATCGCAACGTGTGGCGCAGTCACAGCGTGGCTTCTATAACGTATACTCAACAACGCCTGAACCCTTGGACACGCCTACAGAAAGCTAACAAAAGATGACGCTGCTTCATTCAACGAATACGTTTAAACATACGCTAGCTCAGGAAAGCCGCGTTGGGCGCTAAAGGTGTCCCACTTAAGCGAAAACTTTTTAGCACACGCTAGATCAGGGGAGCTTCACCAGGTACTCCTGTAGATGTCATACGTTTGCGGTCGGAATATATATATTCTCGAGGGTGTTACACCCGAACACTGGAGTTACTCAGCAGTAATAGATTGTGGCCCGACATCATACCCGTGCCACGCTCGAGGCACAAAACACTTTGTGGGAGGACCATTTTCGTCCGACGGAGCTCCCTCCCCGACAAGAAGAGCAATTTTTGTTACCGGGTACCCCGCGTGTGTTGCGCTATAATTCCCATGCAAGGTAGTAAGCGTACGCTACAGTAGAGGCGCCCCCTCTGTTTTTTTCTACGGCCACTCGCTCTGGGAGCTCTCTATCTAATCCTCGAGACAAAAATGCCAACTCAATCGCCTGTGTTGGGTACCTATCGAAACAAAAGTAAGTGGAAACACAAAACCGATGCGATACTTCATCCAGCGATAGTGGATACTTCCTGTGTCGAGGGACCCCGGCCAAGTAGATTAAACGCGAGGCAACTAGTCCTACCACTATCATTGCACTGAGCACCTACCGGCGTATATCTATCTTGTTTCGTCAGCACTTACTTGACAAATACCAGGCTTAGACTAAGGTCGTGAAAATTCTCGTCGGGTTGAGCCCATGTGTTTTATCGTAAGTTCAGCTTGAGCGAGAGTTATAGAAGCTCCTCCAGTGGGGAGCGACCCTTTCTTTGGAGGCAAGCCACGACAAGTACATATACGTCATGGCATCGTATAGTGAACGTTTTACCATACGGCGAATATCGGGATCGGCCTACAAATGCTTGGTGTGAACAAAAACGGCTGTTAACTAAGGTGGTCGCAGGGAGTGCCCCTTTCCTCCCATACAATAACGCAAACACCGAAATTGATGACATCGGCGGCAGACTGTGAGACATCCCTCGAACCCCCTTCTGCACTGGCCCCACGCTTGACATATCGTGCGCAAAAGCCCTCGAGCACTCACCGAGTCAAATCGGTCGTTGGCTTCATCGGTAATTCTGCGTCCTAGTCCAAGAGGAATCGTTACAAGGCCGAGGAAGGCGGCGGTGGCGACAGACCCCTTCATGCCGAAAACTGGTGGCGTGCTGTGGATGAAAGTCCTCCTCGAGTTTTTCGATCTGCAACGTTGACAAGACACCGGGTTTAGTTAGCAGGATATTGCCTGTGTATGCATTGTTTCGCAATGGTGTTCGTTTCCACCGCACCGCTGTGCTAAATTAAATATTAATACACGGAAGACTCTTGGTTTATGTACTTCCTATCCCCCAAACAAAAAATAACGAATATATGTGCAACAGGAATATAATAGAAGTGCCTTGGAGTAGCACCAGAAAACGAGCTCTTTAGACATGGGTGCATTGCAGGACGAAGAAGGTAGTGTTGCTTCCGTGATGTGCGCGGGGGAAACACGTTGAGACCAAACGTGTAACACCTGTTTGTTGTGGATTATCGTGCACTTCTTCCAAATCAACTATTACGGGGGACCATACATAGCACATAGGACCTGTGGTACACTCAAAACATGTATAATCCACTTTTTTACTCTATAACAATACTTAGTCTGATTTACCATGGTCCCCCGCCAGAGCTGTAGATACATGCGCGACACTATGCTCCGGATGCAGGAACGAATTTCAGAGACACATACCTACAAAATATGTATCTCCGGTAGGCTGCTATATCGATAGTGAGTGGGGGTTATCCCTACTGATGCCTCTGTCGACGAAGACGGACACAAAACGGTGCAAACTCGTGCGGCAACAGTGTTGACAACTAGATCGATGGGCACCTGACATACCACAACCCCGAATCCACCGTGGCTTGCCTTGGTTTCGTTGGGGGGGGCAGGAGATGCGACAGGCGGCATTATTGATAATTGACACTGCTAGCTGTACCCGTAGATCAGAGTAGAGTAAAAGTGCCCGGATAGGTCGTCCAGTAGCAGAGATGGCAGCCTGTGCTTTGAGTTGCATTTTGTTTCGCGGATTTCATGAAATTCGATTTCTTTGTGACACAGCAGTATTCTATCCGTACATCATCCGTATCTCTATTCGAGCAATTATCAGGGCCTACCCCGTGGGTGCTGACGTAGTGGGGAAAGCGTAAATACAACACATATTCTTGATGTGAAAAATTGTGTAAGTGTCTCAGATGGGTTCACCCCTGCGGTGTAGATGGAGATATTTATATATGTTTATAGATATTTGCCTATGCTCCGTGTATGCCTGTATGTACACGTGCTGCGACTAAACAAAAACTAAAACAAACCGTGGAGGGGGCGTGGGGGGGGGTGGAGAGGGATATTGCACAGCAGTCTCTGGTAACCCGCACCAAGATTGTTATATTTTGATGCAGGGTGAAATTCGCGGGCTGCAACCTTTACATTTTTGCATCCGACGACTTTTGACCGTTCGATGGTTTCCGGCCATTTTTTTATACATACGCCCTACGCGCTCACGGCCTCCCGTGGATCTTGCGGAGGGATACGAATATTTCTGCACCTCGCCGTTTATAGCAGGGTGCAGGAATGATATCACATCCGGGTGGGATCAGGAGGTCCGGGTGGGATCAGGAGAGCCAAGCAGAGGTCTGTTATGGGCTCCCGCATTTTACGAAGAATATTCTCAGAAACAAATTTATCTGCAGCATGGAGAACTCTGCTCAAGTGTCGGAATCGTTGTGAGCATGACGGAATGCATACAAAAAGTGGTGCACTCGCGTTACGGCCAGTCTCTGGGAGCTGCTTGCTGGCTCATTTTAGGTCCGGGTGGGAGTCACTCATTAGGCCACATTACCAAGTTGGGTCTACACCTACCTGTCTGTTTCCATCCTCCAGCAGCAAGTACCTCCAAGCCTGCAACAATGTACATAGTGAGAGACGCTACCGGACCCATAAATAATAGTGAAAATTGTCTTCTATTTCTTCGGTTCGACTTGCAACGTATCAGCCTGCAACCAACCGCTTCGCTTGTTGTGTTCGAAGCTGACATCGACTCCGTATGGCAAGATAGTGTATGGTGCATGGTCTAAGCTCCCATGTACTAACATTTATATATCGTTTGCATCTTCACAGACCGTACCTTACCAGCGCTGTACTAACGCCAATCCCAACGAGCGTGAGAGGGAGGGGTGACATGATGTTTTTGCCTGCAATGATGGGTGAACATATGTCGGCTCATCATACCGGCTGTGACATAATATTATACGTAAAATCACGATTTAGGAGCTTGTGTTCACTCGGGCAAAAATAAGTCTGAATACGTTGGATCTCGTACTTAAACCTCTTGCTCTGATATTATGATGTTGTATGACAATCTGCTGTTCAAAAATATTTGCCCAACAACGGGCCATCAAAAGCGCGGGGAGTCGTAGCATTCACCTGTCGGTCCGTGTTTTCGATGCACAGAAAGAAGTAGAGTTCTTGTTGAACGCGGATGTTGTACTAAAAACAGGAAGACGAGAAGAAGGCTTGTCTCGCGTTGCAGTCAGTCGGCGATGAGTTATCGGTGTGTCTGCGGTGGGGAGCGATGATAGTCGATTGAATGGTAAGCGTGGGCTGAACGTCCAGATAGAGAGTAAGTACCACCTAACTATTAATGGGCAATGGCTTCTGAATCGGGAACCCTTCTATAAGATATATCCTGGAAAAATAATACAAGTGACTGCACATGCCGTTCATGTGGGAAATGCACTCTTAAATTTGTTGGATCGCGTCTGAGTCGGGAATTCTTCTGTAAGATATATCCTGGATTTTTTGTTAGAGGTGACGCTACAAGCCGTTCATGTAGAAGATGGAGTTCTATGTTTATCTTGGTTTTCGGTGGGCTATCCACAGCTTTGATCCCCGCGTCAAAACAAAAATTTGGGGTGTTCCGATATATTCGTCATGGTTTCACACAGAGGGGGGTCGTGATATATATACGTACAAACATACGCACGAGTATACCTATACCAGGTACTCGGTATAGTACCAGGTATTGTTAATATCAATATTAATAGTATGTACAAGCACCAACGAATATCAATACCCTGGTAGTAGATAATAATATATATTAACATCAATAGTACAAAATTACCGGTAATTATATTTCGTTTTTGTTTTGTCGCTTCTTAGTTATCATCTTCACTTTTTTTTCACTATCCGACCTATAAATAATCGTACATCAAAAAATCCGAAGACATATAACCCCCTCCTCTCCCATAGTAACCGCGGTTTCAAATGCCTTGCGTTTTCATCGCGAGGAGATAACTTGTTCAGGTCTTGCTTGACGCGGGACGTTGTCACTTTCTGGCGATTTGATGGTTTCTGTTCGTCAACACAAAATGTGGCGAGTAGTGTCGTCCGCATTTCGGGAGCGTGGTCCACGTTCCGAAAATCTTCGATTGAGGCGCAAGCACCGCAGTCAGAGCGAGGGGGTTCCTGGATTTTTCGCAGTCAGGTCGGGGATATGTTGTTATCACGTTCGAGTTTTAGCTAGAACTTTCGTGGAAATTTGCCGGCACTTCCGTCGTAGTATCACGGGGCGATATCGTTGTGTGCAGGTTTAAAAAAAAAAAAAGTGAGAAAGCGGTGCAGCCTCGTTATCCCCTGTTTTTGACCGTTTGGGTCCGGCTTGACATCGAGGTTGTAGAGTTCGGGCACACAGACACGGTTGGTTGGGATTAGGCCTGGGTTGGGCTTCGGCTGAGCCTCCCCCAGCGCCTGTTGCAGCGAGGAGTGAGAAGGCCGATTTTACGGTAGATAGGCCTGGGTTATTAAAATACGCTCTAACTGCTGTCGCTATTTCTTTGCGCCTACCAGGGTAGTTGTTAGGAAAGAGGACAGAGTTTTCGTCCTGGGGTCATCTCTTATGAGAGGGTTTTGAAAACCGAAAACTTACCCGAAACTGTGTTTTTTACGGGCTTTAACGCATTTTAGACCCGGTGTCCGACAGAATCAGGCTCGCCCTTTCTTTTCAGAATATATGCAATCTGTTGGGGAGAGGTATCCAGACCCGTTTTCCTTTTCTCCAGGGGTGTCGTTCAAGATTTTTACGATGTTCTCATTTTCAGACAAAAAAATCAACAAGGCATTTTCATGTATCTATCGACGTTTCAGCTCAAAAATCACGTCATTTTAAGATAAATCGCGTCCGAAAGTGAACAAGAGAAACTGGAGTGTATCGACAATTAATTTTCCAAACAAAACTGTTATAATACGTATCCTAAAGAAACGGCAAACGGCGTTGCATGCCTCTCGCAAAATGGCTGTTGTAGGACTTGAAGAAAAGCGGGCTCGATTCGCCCGTTTCCCTACTCAAACACGCCTGCTAAGGTGCTGAAACCTGGGTTTTCAAAAAACCAAAACCGGTTTGCCGTACGTAAGAGGTGTCCTGAGGGCCGAATTCTGTTCAAGAGCCGATTTTCTCTCGTCACCTGCAGAAAAACGGCTTTCTTTGTTAATTTGTTTCTTCCAACACAAAATGGGAGCTGCCTCACGGATTTAGGATGCGTAGGCAGAGCTCTGCTGATAAATCGAGCTGGTCGGAAGTGCGATGAGCACAACAGCAACAACAACAACGACAGCAGTGAGGCAGTTTAGAAAATAATTTAATTCAAAACAATTTTACACCTGCAATATATGTTTGTTGTCTCCAGCAGCGATGTAATTTCTGCAATCATTTCGACCTTTCATGATTACCGTTTGTTTACCGAAAACCATTCTTCAGTTCACTCGCTCCAATCATCTTACGCACGTCAGGTACGTTTCGAACGTAAAATAAATAAAATAAAAGTGTCTTCGTCCGATCGATCTGACGAGTTTCTTTGCCTCCGAGCTGCCTCTTCGACTGACTCCCCATTCAACAGACAAAACGGAAAAATGAGAACGAAACAAAAAATGGGAACGGACGGTTTTTTTTAGAAAGCAAACCAATTGTGTACAACTCCAAGAAAAAAAGTTGACAGTCCTGTGGGGCTGTACAGCAGCCTTCGAATGAGCTGTCGCTCAGGCTGGAAGTCCTCGGCATCGCCGCGGTAGCCAGCATCTAGAGAAATCACAATAGAGCCAGCGTATATCGCTTTTTGCGCCCACCCGAAGGCACGAGATGGAGCATGACCGTTCTGACGAGCTCCTCTCACAGGGCTGGCCAAGGGGTTTCGCAGGATCATTTTGGTTCTCTGATACACCACATGGTTCTGGAGATACGGCTTGGTTCTCATTTTAGGCTTCGTTCCCATTTTTCAGATTTGTCTGTTATTCCCCATACCTTAGCCACCCACACCGACTACATTGAGACGAGGAAGTTTCTCGGGCTATTGGTACTGCTTGTATTCGGATTTTCGTCCAAAACGTACCAGTACACCCCTTCGTAAGTGTGAATATCTATATTAATAGTGGACAAACCTTCCTGGACCTTTGTCTCTACTGTCCGCAGCGTCCCACGTCCCACGCGGCCACACGAAACAGGAGCTCTGCTGCGGAATGATCCAGAATATTATTGCTGCTGGTGTGAACACAAACTGTCATTTGCTTTTCGGTACTATTAATAGTAAGACGCAACCAGGTATTCATTTTTTGTGGTTGACCGAAGGAGCTCCTAATGCCTCTAACTTTAGAACCGCAGTCACGTTTTGGGGACAAACCAATCAAACTTCAAGTAGTTTGTCCCCAAAACGGGACTGCGGTTCTAAAGGGGTTAAGGACTGCAGTCTTGTTTTTGGGACAAACTACTTAGAATTTGATTGGTTTGCCTTCAAAACGGGACTGCAGTTCTATTACGGGGGACCATAGTAAATACGACCAGATATATATAGTTATTAATAGTACGGAAATATATACCAGGCAGGTTTTTGTGTGTTGTACCGTAGCGTAGGTCCGTCCCCCGTAATATAAAGGTTAGAAGTAAGTGTTGTTTTCAAAACGGGACTGCAGTTCTAACAGGGCTAAAATTGTTTTTTCGCCCTGTTTCCGACCCGTCTCCGGCCCGTCGTGTGACTGGTTTGTAGGACCAGAGTTGGTGGTTTTTGTTGTTCCCGGATCAACGACGTGTCAACAAAAAGTTCTAGTCGGATTAAAAATTGAAAACTACCCCAATGCAGGAAAAAAGGAAACGCAACAGAAACAAACTTTTTTAGTATCGCGGGGGGGGCATAGTTAATAGGACGAAATATTGTCAGATAAATATATGGGTATTTGTGTGTACCGTAGGTCCTATTAACTATGGTCCCCCGTAATGATACTTATATTAATAGTTATACATACAACGAGATTACCAAAAACAAAATCGTCCCCCCGATTTACTATGTAACTCAAACAGCTAGCTGTGAGCTCCGATTTCAGAAAATAAATACCGGCTGATTATTATTTCTAGCCAGCTGTACCTACCTATGGATCCACCATCGCCTCTACATGACGTTACGATGGCATTCCTCGTAACAGGAGTGTGTCTTTTTGTACGTGGGGACGGGCAGGCTTCCGGCTTCCATCGTCGCTCGTCGCTCGGGACCGGTGCCGTGAGCCGTGGACTTGTCTTAGCGAGGCGGGGGGAGACATTCTGCCATATACATATATAGGCAGACTTGCTGCTTTCACGTGTACACTACCACCGCCGTATGACCAGGCACCGTGCTATCGTGTTGCTGTAACGTGAAGAACAAACACACTGGCATGCCACTTTGTCCCGGAATGTGCTGCTGGAGTAGTAGTACCCGCATTTAACAATGAGGCGATCGAGCGCGAAGTGCCGACTGGTCTCTTTCCACACTCGCACCAACTCCAACTGCGACTTCACAGAACAGAAGACAAGCAAACATAAGAACAAACAGAGCACGAATACAATTCATCGAGGGCTATAACAATACTTATATTATACCTGGTATGCAACATTATTCCAAAAAATGCGTACTCCTGACTGCTCTATCTACTCCTTAGACCACACCAGTAGTAATAACTAAGATCGGCGAAACACTAAATTTTGTTACGTATGTATGTGATACAATACGCCGTATGAGTAGCAACAAAAGCCGAAGAGATTGCTGTGTACGACAGCAGTAGGTGCGAGTACTTGGTGTTAAGAGAAAGGCAAAACAACATGAAATAAATCGCCGTCAAAATCGAACGCGGAGAAAAAGTACGATATATTATTACCAACAGCGAAACGAAGTTGCAAAACTGCTCTTGATAGATACCAGGTACAATACTACCGTTCGTAAATGAATAGTGTTCAAACCAAGGCGCAAACCAGCTTGCAGGCTCGCACGCAGCGCGGAGGGACTGTACAGCCCAAGCATCTATCTGACTGAATCCGCCTCTACAGCTGCGAGGAAAGAAGGGCAAAACACGGCCAAACCGAAAAAAGCCGATAAACTGGCCAAACCGAAAAGAAAAACAGGAAGCAAACTCTGTTTTAACATCGGGTCGTAGGTTGATTCGCACCAGATAATATGCAGTCTGGGATCAATGAGGCCTCCTGATTCAACGAGCCGGAGACTCTCGCCCAGGGTTACTAACCCCGCGTCAATTGTCAGGCAATCAAAGCGGCATATCGTCGTAGAGAATAAGCAACCCGGCAAAAAATATAGACACTAACAAAACTGGTGTCGTTGTGGACGGTACACCCCGTTACCAACGATGGGCGAGCGGGACAGTCTATTCTGTCTTAGCCTCTCTGGTACATCGTCGAGCCGTTGTACGATCAGTCGCCATATAAATAGCTCAAGGCGTCATACTCCATCACTGTCTGCCAGTACATCAATGAGGCTTTCCCGAACGGGATCCACCTCGCTGGCGTCCCCTCTTTTCTGTTCCAGATTACTGTTTGTAGTAGGTTACGGAAAATACAGTCTGGGATCATTGAGACCTCTCTGCCGCGGCATAAGTGATCACCTTCATACTTGTCGACATTTCTTTTGATCTCAATGACGTCGCTCGTTTGGCTCATATCCTTTCTGCCGGTTCCTTCCCTTCCTTATTTTTATCATTTCTCTTGCCATCCGACAATGTGCAGCATGATCTTCAACATGGATCACTCATAACTTTCCCGAAAGAAAGTGTCTCCAAAATTCTAGTCTTCCCGATCCAGAGTTCTGCTGCCGTGGTTGTTCCGTGGGGACGTCGTGTACGTTTTTTCAACACATTCCGACCGCGAAAACGCGCTTAGATAATATATATATATGGGAGTGTGGTGTGAATCCGGGAAACCGCATATGAATATCATGTGCGTAAATATGAACCCTGCTTTTCTTGTGTTGAATCTTCCAGCTGATCGATGAAAACATAGCGCAAGCTCACCACACTTCCAATTACAAATTTCGTGCCTTGTGTCAACTTAACCCATAGCCCCCGTTGTAACATCATAATGGGCTGCTGCTACGACTGGCGTATGGGCACGTTAAACCTGTTCAGAGTACCTTGGGTAGCGCAACCTATCCCCCAACCCCCCCCCAAAAAAAAACATAATGGGAAAAAAAAGAGAGAAAACGAATCTTTGGTTACGACGTGAGCAGGCCTACCGATATTTTTCCATCCGTGCTACGGAGAACGGACCTAAAATGTATACAGGAGGTACGCGTTCGTAGGCAATTGAACGGTCAGCGAAGCGATCTACAGCCTTGCGAGCGGCGTTAGTGGCCGCAAGCCAAACCCGAACAAAATATGCGGAGTGATTACACTGCGTCAAGTGATGCTACCTCCAATGAGCAGCTCGCCGAAGCGACGCGGCGAATGACCGTTAAATCCCGGGACTCGCAGCAAGCTTCCCTTATTCACAGGAAAAAAATCCTGTTTTTTATCCCGTTTTATTCTTCCCGTTTCGGAGGGGGGGAAATATCTCTCCCTGTGTAGAGAGAAAAAAGTGTATATAACGTACAATGCGTGGAGAAGAAAACGCTCGCCGGCTTTTGTATGGCGGAACGGAAGCATGATGTACTTTTTCGCACATACATGTCCCCGTCGGGGTGCCAGACGTATATGGTAAATACATTTATTTTGTGGTGGGTGCGATAATGGGACGGCAAGGAACGGGTGACGTGACGTCCGTCGCCAAGAAGGGTGATCGTGACCCGTCACTGCCCCATCTATCTCCCCAACGTTTGCATATAATATGGTATCCAGACGAAACGCACTCTGAAATGTCAGCGATTCGCGTTGTTGGGCACATCATTGTGGGTGTGACCAGGGCTTTGCCTTCGTGCCCACGATGACGACTGAATCCCACAGCAGCATCTCCATTTAGACGTATACAAACGAACCACATACACTACGTTGAGAGGCGCTACATGACAGGCTTCTAAGACCAAAGAGATTCGACAATTTCTCATGAGTATTCGGTATTTAGTTGCGGAAAATATACGACGCTACAAGAAGTATCTACAGGAACATTTCACTCTGTGAAGATTTGGAAAAAAAAAGAGTTTTCTTCAACAACGCCATTCAAAAAACCTTTTAGTACAAAGCAAAACTAGTATTGTTGTCGTATGTCGTACAGCTTACCACTGCAATAACCCGCTAGCATACATACGTCGAAGTTCGTATCTTGTTCGGACTAAGTACTTTGTGTGGGGCATGGTCGGGAAAACGGTCATCAACATATAGGAGGAATCAATATACCGAGAACGATGTCTTAAAACAACGGTTGTCCGGAGCAGAAAGAATAAAGGCAAATATCTTTCTAGGAAGCGAATTTTGGAGAATTTTCAGTATGACTGAAGTGAAGGTGTTCTTCAATAAAAACGAAGGAAGTAATATTAAAAGTAACCCTCCACTCGCTCGTGATGACATATTTCTGGGAAAATTCCCTAAAGGAGAACCCGGGCAAATCGAACAGGCCCTGCTTGACACACTGCTGATTCCACCCGAACCTGATTGCAGTTGGCACCCTGCTCCCACTTATTGGTCAAAGATAAGGACTCAGCCCTCATCAGTAGGCGCCGACCAGTCACCAGCCACTACCGTGATCGAGTCTTCAAGCCAAACCAGATCATAGGCTGACCACAAACACGGCTGGCTATGCCGCGTTCAAGAGTTTTGTCGAATTATCGAAACCGAGGAACGCGAATCGTTTGTGATCTGCGCATCACGTTTTTTTTTTTTTCTCTTGGTGCTTACAATACCCTAGTGCAATATAAATATATACTGCACCATTTAAATAACCAATAAATGGTATATTTGGGGAGAAGTCAGCTGTGTCCCGAACACCGAAAGTGTTTTTGAAAGTCTGTTTTCGTCAGTTGTTCGCGACCGAAAACTTGTTTTGTCTTGTTTATTTTATTCGCCATGATGATTAACGGAACAGAGGCGATCAAACTTGTTTTTTCAATATGGTTTGTTCCTCCTGTTCGCTACGCCAGTAAAAAATGCAAATATATACGTATGGAAAACTCAGAAACACGACGTCGACCGGTGGGCACTACCATCAATACATAAACGAAACGACGATGACCGAGCCATTTGTTCAGGTCGGTTTCCAACTTTGGCCATGTGACACCATAGTACCATACGATACCAATGTCGTCAAATGATACCGACATATCGACACATAACTTTTCGAATTCCGTACAACACACGAGTTTGTCGATTTCGCTTCGAAATCGACGGAGAATCCGACCAAACTGCGTTCGGTTGGGGTTTGGTTAGGCTTCGTGTTTGTTCACAGAAGCGGAGGTGCTTTGAAATGCAAGAAGATTTCTAACGCAGGCTCCTGGAGCTCGAACGCGTAGCGGACGTCTCCGAAGTTGTCACAGATCAGCTGAGGGCACTGTCCGAATCTGCGGTCTGAGATAACTTTTTTCATCTGTGAAGAGGAGTGGCGCCACCAACCAGCGATCTCCGGCCAGGTTCACTTCGCCGCGTGTCCGAAGCAGCGCCGATCGAGACCCTCTGTTACGGCACGTAAAGAACTCTCTGGCAGTCTGCAAGAACTCGTCGGGTTCACACAGCAGTGCGGTCATTGTGCCATCAAGTAAGTGAAGAATGTGGTGCGCACTTCTTTTTCTGGCGCAACTTCATCAAACTCTCAGCGCCAACTCAGCGCAAGGTACGCAACGTGTTTCTAAACATTAGGGTACCAGCGGCCGCAAGGATAGGACAACTGGGCTTGCTCCGCGGGGGGCTTTTCAAAGTTACCCAACGGTTGGGGTTGCACTTTTTTGGGCCAAACGTTCCTGAACGATTGAGATCCTTTTTTTGTGAGAAAACAGCAGTTAGCGATAAACCCTTTAACCGTGTATTGGGTTTAGGACCAGCGCATACAAGTGCCGGTCGGCTGGCGCGAACCAAATTTCTTCAAAGTATTGTCTTGGGTGAGATGTTGAGCTCCTAACGTGAGAGGCTCAGGAACGTCTGGTGCAACTCTGCCGTGCGATGTCCCTTTGGTGGGGAGCAAGCATAGGACGCCGCTGACGTTGGACAAACCTCTCACTATGGCCGAGCATTTTTTTCCCACGGCCGAGGGTGCCTACGAAAGAAGGTTCGTTCCGGAACTTGCTTTTTAAACGCAAAGGGTCTTGAAGGCTGGCGCAGCTGAACAGATAGATATCCCGAGCGGGAGATGGGGATAGAGGAGGCCCAGAAAGGTATGCGCCGAAATACGCCCCCTTACAAGGTTGGAGCTGGGTCGGATGAAGTCCGGCCACATACAGGGCACGAACGCAGCACCGGTTTACCCGGTTATGTGCGAGCATGTAGTGTGACGTGTCGATGATTCGTATCGGAAAGCCAGGGGTTCCAATTTGTGGAATAATTCTCGGGTGTATGATTTGTTTCCCAAACAGTGAAAAGGGACGGCGAAGTATTCTAAATTTATCCGAGGACGGAGTATGAGGAGAGTCAAATTTAACAAAGAAGTTGGAAAATGTTTCACCAAATATGCAAACCACTCTACTCGACAACAACACCCACAACCGTGTGGTCGTCACATGTAATGTAACAGGACGCTTATCTAGACGAAGCAACAAGGCTCGTGTTTGGTCCCAGGTACACGTGTCCGGACGGGACTAGTCCGTACGAAGCAATAAAGACAATATCGATGGTGATGTGGTTTTAAGGACACATACCTAGGAATATGTGTGCGTACAGTGGGATGCCTTGGTGTACCTAGGATTTCGACCGTCGCATGGTTACTAGTTCTGCAATCAGATTGGTTGCACCGTTCTTGTTGAAGCCACCTCCGTAGGAAACCCCTCGTACACCATCCGCCTCGTCAATAATGCATCCTCAAAAGCATATATTAATAGAAACGCGCGTCCCCTTGTTCCCTCGCGTCGAGGCCTGGCAGTGGCTCGGTGCTACCGTTGGTTCAGATACACTGATCGTGATGTTACGCCCGAGTTGGACACGGACTATCTACGTAGTGGTGACATCTAGCCAATGCTGGGTTTTGTCGCGGTCTTTCTTAGAGCACGGCCTCCCTCGCAGTCAATTATTTACTGATTACATTCGAAGGAATATGTAGCAAAACACCATGGTACAGGATCTTGACACTAATTGTACCCTACGTATCACGCATCTGGGAGAACATCAAAACTCGGCATTTTATGGCCGAATGCCCATACTACAGAAGTGGCCTAGGTGATACGAACGTTTTACTCTAGCTCCCTCGTACTCGGTACACCTCAAATACTCCTGATATTACATGCCCCAAGGCCACCTGTCTTGCACCGATCTGTCTTGCAGCCATCCGCTATCGAAAAATGAATCCTGTGGGTTCGGAGTGCACGCACGGGTGTGCGTGAAACCGGCTTCAGCGATGCTAGCCAAACAAAAATGATTACTCTACAGTGGAAAGTACATCGTACTGCTGATACAAAGGCGAGACACCACGTTGCCCCACCTGTTATGGTTTTCGGTATTGTAGTACATAAATATATCACTGTTCCGACATGAAATTAAACACCAGAGACCAACTAAACACTGGGTAGACAGTGTCTACCATCGCACAACAAGCGCTGGCGGCCCGATATTCTACAAGGTGTTTGTTTGAGGACTTACACAGGTCCCTGACAAACAGACACATACCCTTGTCGATGAAAACATAAAATTGGTACACCAGGTACGCAACAACACCACAAACTATTAAAGACGGGGGTTGGCGGCTTTAGGCCATCCATCACAATTCCCTCCCGCTGCAACAAGTGCTCGGGCTTCCGTTGAGTGTTAGCAGTAGTCCACCCCCATGTAAGAGTCCTCGTCGCATTTCGTGTCATCCAGGTAGTGAGACCCGTCCTGTTCGAGCCTGATGACTTCGCCTGACATGAGGCGGAACTCGTATGCCTCGCCCTCTGGCAGTTGCGAGACCTCCTGCAGATACAAAACGCAAGGCACCAGCAGAAGCCGGACGGATCAGCTCGGAGAATTGTGAGCCAGGATCAGGATTGTGCATCTTGGTTCGTAAATAGCGAACTACCTGTAAGCCGTCATGCCGATCCCCTTTTTCCGCAAACTTTAATCTTCGTGGCATATCACATTGCTTATTGCTGTGATGTATTTCGTGTGCGTGTGGTCACCTGCTGGAGAATGCGCACACCGATGGTTTCTCCGAGGATCAGCCCTTCTTCGCTGTCGAACCTCCAGTGGACGCCGTCCATTCCCCTGTCAGAAGCGGGAAATGATAGTAAAGGCATGAGTGTGTGTGTTGCCGCAGCCACGATGCACAAGGCAAATTTGCGTGACATTCGTGGTGTAAATTGTGTGGTGTATGTAGGCCATCGTGCGGAAACTAGGGAGTTCGGCTACGGTAGATGAGATGCGTATTTTCGAGCGTATCGTTTTGGAAGCTCATACCCCTGAACAACTGACGTGCTACATGACCTTGAGATGCGCTCTACACTTTAATACAATTTGTGTGTAACCATGTGTAGTACGATGATGTCGATGATTCGATTCATTGTCTTGGGCGTATTCTTGTATCACCATTTTTAGGGTTAAGGAGTGCTGAATTCGAACAGGAGGTCGCTCCTTTTACAAAGTTTGCTTTTTTCCTTACCGCCATCGGGAAAACGAGAACCGAAACCCAATCGGGCCTCGGTGCCACCTCAGCGGTCCCCAACGGAACTATCGTACTTTCAATCGCATGTGGCAGGCTCACCGAACCTAGATCTACCGTACCATGCGTTAGGTGTTAGGTGCGCCTTAGACGGGATAGTTCGGGGCAGTTGCCCAGACCCAGAGCTCCCATTTATCTGAACCTACCTGCCGAGCGCGATGTTCCCGGCCATTTTGTTGAGTTCTCCCTCGTACGTCAGGCAGCCTTCGTAGGGCAGCAGGGTCAATCCTTCGTCGTCGGGGAACACGGGGTCGTTGAAACAGCCAGAGCCTCTCTCAAGCCCGACAAGAGCCTGCAGTGAGCGATTGTTTGGGGATATTTGTTGTATAGCCATTATTTCGAAATGAGGATACATTCGTGGTGCTAGTACGGCCTGCGGTATGCAACATTAAAAAAAAACTGTGTATACCCCCGGGTAGACAAGGTAACGCATCCCGATACGCTGCCAACGACAAAAGGGTATACCTGTTGAAGCATCTCTGAACGAGCGACATCATTAGGCAACCATTCTGCCAATAGGCTGAATACTGCCGTTGGCATAGGGCTTGGAAGCGTGTCGCAAAGCGATGGCAAATTCAAGCCGCGTTGTTGACATCCTGCGCGTCACGTAACTGGGGGCACAATCGCTCATCCTACCCGGGTAACGTCTGGGCCGTTCCCGCGGCCCCCAATCCCTCTATGGCCCAACACAGAGCGGGGTATGGTCACTTTACCCAGCCGACGTATATCAAGGAGATAGTGGTGGGAGTGATAACGAACGGCAGTATCACCTTGAGGACCGTTGCGAAAGCGCCGTTCTGGACGGCGTGGCCAGCAGGGTAGGCCGGGTGTGCTGGCGATCCCTTAGTCGACGCCTGTCAGATCGATATGGGCCAAACAACGAACGTACGGCAATAACTGTCGTTAGAAGCCCGCCCAGCACATTACTTCCAAACACCAGTCGAGCACGTTTGCGTGTTGGATGATGACATATGTCGTCCTGCAACAATGAGAAGAGCTGCCAACGTTTTAGTCTCCGTCGAATCAGACACGATGAGGCACGTTCGGGACATACAAAATATGTGAAAACAAAATAGGAGGATCGCTGTTTGACGCGGCGAACTCTGCAGTAGTAGCATATACTGGTACACCCAGCCCGGACGATCAAGCTTTCGCAACGTAAATGAGCAGCTCGCTGCACATTGTTCAGCTGTAGTCACCTGAGACAACATATAGGTGCGCTCGCTGTTGGCGTTGAGCTCCGCATTCCTAGTCGCGACCCTCTCTAGCAACTCCGTGTTGCCAAGAAGGGACGAGTGGAACTCCGTGTCGAGCTTGCCCCGTAGGACATTGTGCAGGGTTCCGGCGACTGCCTGTTTGATAGATTGATAAGAGTGGATGTTTCACCAATAGCCAACAGAGTAAACGGGGAGGCGGTCGATTCAATCGGGAGTCGAAGCGGTGGATCCAGTAAGCTTGGTAAGGTATTGTAGAACTCTAATGCCGGATAAAGGGACAATGGTAGAGGCTGATATCCTATTTTAGGCCATAATGGGCAGAACGCGTTTCTCTGTATCGCCTAGAACAAGAACGAACCATCACAAACATACGAGTGTTTGGCAATGACTGGTTTTGTAGACGACGGTCGACTTCATGCCACTGTATTAAATATGTTGCTGATCTGGCAGATAATGCTCACCTCCGGACGAGCGTACATGTGCACGTTCCACTTGTGGTACCACGAGGACCTCTGCGCCACCTCGGCACTTCCCAGAATCCTCATGACGTGGGACGCACCGTAGCTGACGAAGCCCGTCTGGCGTGTGCTGTCGGTGTAGGGTCCGTTGAAACCCCTCTTATCGATGGCCACTTCTTGGAAGAGGATCAGCGAGGCCCGGAACGCTTCCCTGCAACGCGTTAACGCGTGATCCCATGGCCATAGTTCACGTTTCAGACTACTAAACGGTAGGCACAGAATGCGATGTGCAAGAATGAATGTGAAATGCCGAACACATACTGTACTCCCGACGCGTGAAATTGAACAGACGTAACTAAACCACGACCCCGAACACAAGGTGTTATATTAACCCCCATATCGTTCCTGTTTGACATACTCTTCCAAGCTTCCTTCTACAACACGCTGAACATCGTATCGAGACCCTGCTGTGTACTCTACACAAGCCGCCTAATATGGAACACCTCTCTTTCAATCAAGGGTCCGACACAGACAGGCAAAATAAATCGCCATGGAAACCTCGATAGGCTAGTTTGACGTACAAGCGAGGCAACAAGACACCGATGTCCCTGGTTGAAGGGGGCAGCTTTCAACTGTACTGCTAGAGCGACGGAGGTACTGTTTGGCTTAGATTCTCACGTGAAGATGGTGTCGCTCTCAACCAGCCTGGAAAGGTCGCGGGAGTTGCGGACGTACCGCTTCACCGGGTCAACCTCCGCCTCGACGGATGGTTCCTTGCCGTTCTGCACAGAGGAGCAAAGGAGAAAAACACCATCACTCAGTTTTGAAAAAACGATTATTGAGCTTGCAGATATAATTTGCTAATCAGCAACACAAGCAACAAATATAGACTAATCGGAGGTTCCTCCCCAAAACTTGCATGCGCACTGCAAGGCACCAACCTGAATGTTGAGCCATTCGTCGTAGTCGGTCATGTAGTCGAATCCGGTCGCAAAGGTAGTCTGCTGTGGCGTCACCGTGATAGAGTCTAGAGTAAAGTCCTTCAACAGAAACTGCGGTTTGCGCGGAACCAACGCAGGGGAACAGCATTCAAGGCAAGGAGGAGGTTGGTAAGAGGTATGGGAATGCGCTCGTCATACATTAAACATCGGCTCATCACCAAGACCATAGCACAAACAAATACCTAGTACCATTGTATACACATAAGTATTATGTCTATACAATCAGGGGTGAACGCGCCTCAACGACGAATACGTGCGCCAGCGCCGGTATTGACCTGGTACGCAGGAGCTGAACCATGGTTTCCTGCTTCGGCCATGATATCGAAACTTCACAAACTGGACACAAAATGCAAACAAACTTACGTCAGAACAAAACAGAAACAGGACATTCATGACACGGAAAAATATCAGGGACGTAGTCGGCGAGTACGCCGGAGGGCGGCTAATGAATAGCAGTCTGCAGTGGCTTCACAATCAAAACGTACAATGAAAAAGTAGCTGAGAGGTATCAACATGTATTTGCGACTGACGGGAGACGTCCTGCACTGCACCTGGGAAATCATGGGCCCCGTCTCCGCACCGATTGCGGAGTTTCGGAACAGCTGTTGCTGAGGGTCGGCCTTGCCATCCGGCCCGACCGCCACTCCCTTCATCTCCGCGAATCCCGGCATGGTGGCCAAGTTCTCTGTTGAGTTGTTGACGGCACGAAAAACGGAGGAGGGGGGTTTCCACGGTTTTGATTTGTATGGTAACACGGAGCGGGTCGGCTTACATAGGCCTCGTCGGGAATACTTGAAGGCAATGGCCTCGGCAGCGACGAATTAGGACGTTTGGGGTGAGGCGGATGCGCGGACATACCTTCCTACTTGCGACAATGCAACGCACAGTTGAAAATATCCGGTCATTCATCAACCTCGGTTCCAAGAAGAGAGGAATCGGGGTAAGCGCTTGCAACGTCTGGTCCCAACGTAGATGGCGAGTTAACCAAACACGTTTATACACACATGTTGTTTCTATGCAGGAGCTTAGGCTCACACAATGAATACGTTAGGTATACCCCTTTATCAGCACTTGGGGGTACTTATATTGGCGGAGAGGGGGTGCAGCCACCACGCTCGTGAACTAACGGAAGGTTTAATGCGGAGCATTGTAGGACAATATACATATATATATATACATATTTCGCTGACACCCAGGTTACAGTTGCGCATCCTGTTCGTCCTTAAACGGGTCAATCGACGAAGTCGTACCCCCTGAATTCTAGACACCCTTGCGTTTCTTTCGACAATGAACCGCAAACGCGTTCAACATGAAATACAATTGAAATATATACACAGCATTGTCTACCTGATGCGGCGATCGTAGTCTCGTCTACGCCGTACTTGGAGAAAGGCACGTCCCTCGTCAAGGACATCCAGTACGCCTCCGCCAAGTTAGCAGCCTAGGAGTATTCAAGAGGCGTCGAAAGCAAACGAGAAGTTGACCTTCGAAGGAGATTGTCGTATCATACATACATCCGAATTATAACAGAACGTTCAACACCAGCATGCCCCGTCGGGAGACAGCGCACGCGAGGCTAAGGTTATATATTACAGAGATGGGACACGTTGGCACGGCTAGGCATGGCGAAGAAGCGGCGCATACAGAAGTCGGTCTCATCGCGATGACTGCACCAAACGCTTAGAGGCCAGGGCCTAACAATCACGCCTTCAGATTTGACAATTCACCGAAAGATCTTAACCTGACGCATTTCCCCATGACTACTCACCAGTTCTTCCGAGTCGAGCGCCGCTGCCGGAGGGGTTCTCAACGCTGAGCTATAGGTGGAGCCAGCAGATAGCGGTGGGTCATATAAACACCAGGCACGTGGATTTTGCAAGGCAGGGAAATGCACGAAGCAGGATCGGTGGTGGCAGGCGGGACGGGAGAGCATCAGATGGGCCAGGGAGATCACAGACGGAGCTTGCGTGTGGGTTGTGCGGCAAGGCCACGTAGAGGTAGGCAAAAAAAGTCTATGGTTCGGAAGGATTCAAGCTTGCGCGTCGTCGTATTTTCGCCGCGTCACCAATTGTGGAACGACATAAGAGGGACCTCGAACACGACACGGGTAACTCATGTGTAGTTTGTCTAGTTTTCGTGCCAACAAAACCAGGGTCCCATAGTACAGTTTTTTTCGCTACCCCTGTGAAACCAACTCCGTCTCAGAGGTGGAGCTTCATGCCTCCATTCTTTGACACTCATCGGAAGACTCGTCGAACAACAACGAGTGTGAACGTTGCTGATACAGACATCAATATAGGGATGTACCTTGCTGGTCCGGTGCTTTCGACCGCGATGCCTCCAACCGGTTGGACCAGGAAGCCAGCATCGTCTCCGGAGGGCACAGACTCACACTTATCGATATCTCCCTCACCCACGCACTCAAGCAAGGCGTCGTAGGCATCCGCGTCGACCTGGAGTGCAACCGCCATGACGATAGGGGGGACGAACGAGTAGGGTGTAAAGAGAAGGGCTCCCATCCAACCGAATGTACAAGAATGAAATGAAACGAAGCCTTTTCCAACCAAGCTGCGTATGCTGTCTATTTAAAATTCCAGCGTTTTGCAGTCAAACCGCACGCTGTCAACCAAGCTGTAGCATTCAGTGTAATCATTGGTTGACGCACATGCCACATGGGCATACTATTGGGCGCACGCGATTTACCGCGATTATGAATACATCCCATTTACTGCTCATCTATGGGACAACACATATGTGGTAGAGTAAATATCGGTATAAGATAGAGCTGGTATGTCCAGTAGAAGGGTGAACTCAAAGCTAAATGTTTTTTAAAGTAGGAGAGGACATACTGAGCCTTTGGGTGGTGGTCGTACCTGTCCCAGTTCGTCATGCGGGAGAGTCTTGTGGAACGAAGCTGCAGAGGATCCGTCTCCGTTGGTGACGTGGTAGTTCGATTTAGATGCCCTGAATTCGATTCGCCCCCACTTTTTCCGTTCGCGACGCGCGTTGGATGCTCTTTGTTTGGGCTGTGCGACACAATGGAATACGCGGAAAAGAAACAACGGGTGACGAAATTAAGACCCTCCCGACAGATTACCCCAACAGCTTTTGATGGCAGCAAGCAGCAGCAGCCGCAACCCTTCCCATGCCTGTATCCTGGAAACCGCGTCGCGACACCAACAAATGGAGCTTTAAACGAACGTGGCAAGGGATTCACCAGTTTTGAATACCCAAGGTGTTCGCGGTTTCACTTGACATCATATACAAGGACGTGCTTGGGGTGGTGCGTAGGTGAGATATGCTTACGAAAGGAACCTACCGAATCGCGGGAGCGGTCTGGTCACATTTTCACATGGGTCCAACGCCGGGTATTCTAACAATTATTGGAGAAGTTTGGTACAGGGCAGGCACTCAAGACACCTGAAAAAAGCAGCCTTTCGATAACTACGCCTGGCCAATCGTGTTTCAAACCACAAAAATTGAGTTTAGAGGACATACTCTTAATAGTTTCCGCCGCACCGTGCATACCACATCATCGCAACGTGTGGCGCAGTCACAGCGTGGCTTCTATAACGTATACTCAACAACGCCTGAACCCTTGGACACGCCTACAGAAAGCTAACAAAAGATGACGTTGCTTCATTCAACGAATACGTTTAAACATACGCTAGCTCAGGAAAGCCGCGTTGGGCGCTAAAGGTGTCCCACTTAAGCGAATAATGTTTAGCATACGCTAGATCAGGGGAGCTTCACCAGGTACTACTACTGTAGATGTCATACGTTTGCGGTCGGAATATATATATTCTCGAGGGTGTTACACCCGAACACTGGAGTTACTCAGCAATAATAGATTGTGGCCCGACATCATACCCGTGCCACGCTCGAGGTACAAAACACTTCGTGGGAGGACCATTTTCGTCCGACGGAGCTCCCTCCCCGACAAGAGCAATTTTTGTTACCGGGTACCCCGCGTGTGTTGCGCTATAATTCCCATGCAAGGTAGTAAGCGTACGCTACAGTAGAGGCGCCCCCTCTGTTTTTTTCTACGGCCACTCGCTCTGGGAGCTCTCTATCTAATCCTCGAGACAAAAATGCCAATTCAACCGCCTGTGTTGGGTACATATCGAAACAAAAGTAAGTGGAAACACAAAACCGATGAGATACTTCATCCAGCGATAGTGGATACTTCCTGTGTCGAGGGACCCCGGCCAAGTAGAATAAACGCGAGGCAACTAGTCCTACCACTATCATTGCACTGAGCACCTACCGGCGTATATATATCTTGTTTCGTCAGCACTTGACAAATACCAGGCTTAGACTAAGGTCGTGAAAATTCTCGTCGGGTTGAGCCCATGTGTTTTATCGTAAGTTCAGCTTGAGCGAGAGTTATGGAAGCTTCTCCAGTGGGGAGCGACCCTTTCTTTGGAGGCAAGCCACGACAAGTACATATACGTCGTGGCATCGTATAGTGAACGTTTTACCATACGGCGAATATCGGGATCGGCCTACAAATGTTTGGTGTGAACAAAAACGGCTGTTAACTAAGGTGGTCGCAGGGAGTGCCCCTTTCCTCCTATACATTAACGCAAACACTGAAATCGAAGATCTGGGCGGCAGACTGTGAGACATCCCTCCAACCCCCTTCTGCACTGGCCTCACGCTTGGCATATCGTGCGCAAAAGCGCTCGAGCACTCACCGAGTCAAATCGGTCGTTGGCTTCATCGGTAATTCTGCGTCCCAGTCCAAGAGGAAGCGTTACAAGGCCGAGGAAGGCGGCGGTGGCGACAGACCCCTTCATGCCGAAAACTGGTGGCGTGCTGTGGATGAAAGTCCTCCTCGAGTTTTTCGATCTGCAACGTTGACAAGACACCGGGTTTAGTTAGCAGGATATTGCCTGTGTATGCATTGTTTCGCAAGGGTGTTCGTTTCCACCGCACCGCTGTACTAAATTAAATATTAATACACGGAAGACTCTTGGTTTATGTACTTCCTATCCCCCAAACAAAACAAAACGAATATATGTGCAACATGAATAGAAGTGCCTAGGAGTAGGACCAGAAAACGAGCTCTTTAGACATGGGTGCATTGCAGGACGAAGAAGGTAGTGTTGCTTTCGTGATGTGCGCGGGGGAAACACGTTGAGACCAAACATGTAACACCTGTTTGTTGTGGATCATCGTGCACTTCTTCCAAACCAACTATTACGGGGGACCATACATACCACATAGGACCTGTGGTACACTCAAAACATGTATAATCCACTTTTTTACTCTTTAATTACAATACTTAGTCTTATTTACCATGTTCCCCCGCCAGAGCTGTAGATACATGCGCGACACTATGCTCCGGATGCAGGAACGAATTTCAGAGACACATACCCATAAAATATGTATCTCCGGTAGGTTGCTATATCGATAGTGGTCAAGCGCACCGTTGCTGGTAGGAACGCTTTTTTACGTTTGGTGCTAACACTGTCGAAGGAGAGGGGGGTTATCCCTACTGATGCCGCTGTCGACGAAGGCGGACACAAAACGATGGAATATCGTGGGGCAACAGGGTTGACAACTAGATCGATGGGCACCTGGTATACCACAGGTCCGCATCCACCGTGGCTTGCCTTGGCTTCGTTGGGGGGGGGGGAGATGCGACAGGCTGCAGTATTGATAATTGGCACAGCTAGCTGTAGTCGTAGACCAGAGTAGAGTAAAAGTGCCCGGATAGGCTGTCCAGTAGCAGAGATGGCAGCCTGTGCTTTGAGTTGCATTCTGTTTCGCTGATTTCAATATATTCGATTTCTCTGTGACACAGCAGTATTCTATCCGTACATCGTCCGTATCTCTCCTCGAACAATTATCAGGGCGTACACCGTGTGTGCTGATGTAGTGGGGTAGAAGCACCCGTTAAATATGTGAATGCAACACATATTCTTAATGTTAGAAATGCGTATGTGTCTCAGATGGGTTCACCACTATTTATATTTTTTTTAGATATATTCCTATTATGCTCTGTGTATGCTTGTACGTACACGTACTGGGGCTAAAAACAGACTAAGACAAACCGTGGAGGGGTCGGGGGGGGATGGATAGTGATATTGCACCGCAGTCTTTGGTTCCCATCACCAAGATTGTTGTATTTTGATGCAGGGTGAAATTCGGGGGTTACGACCTTTATATTTTTGCATCCGACGATTTTCGACCGTTCAACGATTTCTGTCCAGTTAAGGTACGCCCTACGCGCTCACGGCCGCCGGTGGATCCTGCGGAGGGATACGAATATTTCTGCACCTACCTCGCTGTTTGGAGCAGGGTGCAGGAACGATATCACATCCGGGTGGGATCAGGAGGTCCGGGTAGGATCAGGAGAGCCAAGCAGAGGTCTGTTATGGGCTTTCGCTTTATATAAAGAAAATTCTCAGAAACTAGTTTATCTACAGCATGGCGAACTCTACCCAATTGTCGGAATCGTTGTGCGCATGAAGGAATACATACAAAACGTGGCGCACTCCTCGCGTTACGGCCTGTCTCTGGGAGCTAGCTGCTTCCTGGCTCATTTGAGGTCCGGGTGGGAGTTACACATCAGGCCATGTGATCAAGTTGGGTTTACGGCCGTCTGTTTCGATCCTCCAGCAGCAGGTACCTCCAAGCCTGCAACAATGAACAGAGTGAGAGACGCTACAGGACCTATTGTGAATAATAGTCTTCAATTGCTTTGGTTCGACTTACAACGTATCAGCCTGCAACCTACCGCTTCGCTTGTGTTCGAAGCTGACTTCGACTCCGTATGGCAACTTTGTGCATGGTGCATGGTCTAGTCTCTAACATTCATATAACGTTTAAATCTTCACAGACAGCACCTTACCAGCGCTGTACTAACGCCAATCCCCACAGCGAGCGTGAGAGGGAGGGGTGACATGATGTTTTTGCCTGCAATGGGTGAGCATCTGTCGGCTCATATAGGCTGTGACATATATATACGTAAAATCACGATTTAGGAGTTTGTGTTCACTTGGGGCAAAAGTGAGTCTGAATACGTTGGACCTCGTACTTATTTAAACCTCTTGCTCTGATATGATGTTGTATGACAATCTGCTGTTCAAATATGCCCAACAACGGTAGATCAAAAGCGCGGGGAGTCGTAGCATTCACCTGTCGGTCCGTGTTTTCGATGCACAGAAAGAAGTGGAGTTGTTGTTGAATGTTGATGTTGTACTAAAAACAGGAAGACGAGAAGAAGGCTTGTCTCGCGTTGCAGTCAGTCGGCGATGAGTTATCGGTGTGTCTGCGGTGGGGAGCGATGATAGTCGATTGAATGGTAAGCGTGGGCTGAACGTCCAGATAGAGAGTAAGTACCACCTGACTATTAATGGGCAATGGCTTCTGAATCGGGAAACCTTCTATAAGATATATCCTGGAAAAATAATACAAGTGACTGCACATGCCGTTCATGTGGGAAATGCACTCTCAAATTTGTTGGATCGCGTCTGTGTCGGGAATTCTTCTGTAAGATATATCCTGGATTTTGTTTTACAGGTGACGCTACATGCCGTTCATGTAGAGGATGGAGTTCTATTTTATCTTGGTTTTCGGTGGGCTATCCACAGCTTTGACCCCCGTGTCAAAACAAACATTTGGACGAAGTATTCCGATATATTCGTCATGGTTTCACACCGAGGGGGGTCGTGTTATACGTACAAACATACGCACGAGTATACCTATACTCGGTATCGTACCAGGTGTTATTAATATCAATATTAATAGTGTGTACAAGGACCAAAAACATATTAATTGTTTTTTTTTTTTTTTTTTTTTTTTTTTTTTTTTTTTTTCCATCCCATTCATTATCTTCGCACATCGTCTTCTCTCTCTCCTTCCAACTCGTAACTCAGATCCGGGGTCACATAGCAGGCTCTTCTCCCCCCTTCCCGCTACGGTACGTGCCTTCATTTTTATCGCGAGAAGATTTCAGCCTTTCCTTCCCTCGTCGACTCGCATCGAATTGTGCCTACCCACGCTGCAAGGCGCTCTCAACAATTGAATCCCTTTTTTTTTATTTTTGCAAATAAAGTCAAAGTCCGACCCTCCTAGGGCTCGAACCCAGGACTCAAACAAGTAGAATTCGAGGTTAACCACTTGAACCACCGGGGCGACCGGCTTCTCTTTATAGTAGATAATGATAGATATTAACATCAATAGTACAAAATTACCGGTAATTATATTTCGTTTTTGTTTTGTCGCTTCTTAGTTATCATCTTCACTTTTTTTTCACTATCCGACCTATAAATAATCGTACATCAAATCCGAAGACATATAACCCCCTCCTCTCCCATAGTAACCGCGTTTCAAATGCCTTGCGTTTTCATCGCGAGGATATAACTTGTTCAGTTCTTGCTTGACGCGGGGCGTTGTCACTGGCTGGTGATTTGATGGTTTCTGTTCGTCAACAAAAAATGTGGCGAGTGTCGCCCGCATTAAATTTTCGGGAGCGTGGTCCACGTTCCGAAAATCTTTGATTGAGGCGCAAGCGCCGCAGTCAGAGCGAGGGGGTTCCTGGATTTTTCGCAGTCAGGTCGGGGATATGTTGTTATCAAGTTCGCCTCCAGGGTTGCGTTGGGTCTTCGCCCGTGGCTTGATCCCAACGGGAAGCAACACATCCGAAAAGCCGACCAACCTAAAGATCCCTTCTCCCAGATTGTTAAAGGTCCTCGCTCTGACTGTGGCGCTTGCGCGCCTCAATCGAAGATTTTCAGGGCGTGGACCACGCTCCCGAAATGAGGACGACACTACTCGCCATATTTTGTGTTGACGAACAGAAACCATCAAATCACAAGCCAGTGACAACGTCCCGCGTCAAGCAAGACCTGAACAAGTTATCTCCTCGCGATGAAAACGCAAGGCATTTGAAACCGCGGTTACTATGGGAGAGGAGGGGGTTATATGTCTTCGGATTTGATGTACGATTATTTATAGGTCGGATAGTGAAAAAAAAGTGAAGATGATAACTAAGAAGCGACAAAACAAAAACGAAATATAATTACCGGTAATTTTGTACTATTGATGTTAATATCTATCATTATCTACTATTAATATGTCTTTGGTCCTTGTACATACTATTAATATTGATATTAATAACACCTGGTACGATACCGAGTATAGGTATACTCGTGCGTATGTTTGTACGTATATATCACGACCCCCCTCTGTGTGAAACCATGACGAATATATCGGAACACCCCCAATTTTTGTTTTGACGCGGGGATCAAAGCTGTGGATAGCCCACCGAAAACCAAGATAAACATAGAACTCCATCTTCTACATGAACGGCTTGTAGCGTCACCTCTAACTAAAAATCCAGGATATATCTTACAGAAGAATTCCCGACTCAGACGCGATCCAACAAATTTAAGAGTGCATTTCCCACATGAACGGCATGTATGTGCAGTCACTTGTATTATTTTTCCAGGATATATCTTATAGAAGGGTTCCCGATTCAGAAGCCATTGCCCATTAATAGTCAGGTGGTACTTACTCTCTATCTGGACGTTCAGCCCACGCTTACCATTCAATCGACTATCATCGCTCCCCACCGCAGACACACCGATAACTCATCGCGGACTGACTGCAACGCGAGACAAGCCTTCTTCTCGTCTTCCTGTTTTTAGTACAACATCAGCGTTCAACAAGAACTCTACTTCTTTCTGTGCATCGAAAACACGGACCGACAGGTGAATGCTACGACTCCCCGCGCTTTTGATCGCCCGTTGTTGGGCAAATATATTTGAACAGCAGATTGTCATACAACATCATATCAGAGCAAGAGGTTTAAGTACGAGATCCAACGTATTCAGACTTACTTTTGCCCGAGTGAACACAAGCTCCTAAATCGTGATTTTACGTATAATATTATGTCACAGCCGGTATGATGAGCCGACATATGTTCACCCATCATTGCAGGCAAAAACATCATGTCACCCCTCCCTCTCACGCTCGCTGTGGGGATTGGCGTTAGTACAGCGCTGGTAAGGTGCTGTCTGTGAAGATGCAAACGATATATAAATGTTAGTACATAGGAGCTTAGACCATGCACCATACACTATCTTGCCATACGGAGTCGATGTCAGCTTCGAACACAACAAGCGAAGCGGTTGGTTGCAGGCTGATACGTTGCAAGTCGAACCGAAGAAATAGAAGACAATTTTCACTATTATTTATGGGTCCGGTAGCGTCTCTCACTATGTACATTGTTGCAGGCTTGGAGGTACCTGCTGCTGGAGGATGGAAACAGACAGGTAGGTGTAGACCCAACTTGGTAACGTGGCCTAATGAGTGACTCCCACCCTGACCTAAAATGAGCCAGCAAGCAGCTCCCAGAGACTGGCCGTAACGCGAGTGCACCACTTTTTGTATGCATTCCGTCATGCTCACAACGATTCCGACACTTGAGCAGAGTTCTCCGTGCTGCAGATAAATTTGTTTCTGAGAATATTCTTCGTAAAATGCGGGAGCCCATAACAGACCTCTGCTTGGCTCTCCTGATCCCACCCGGACCTCCTGATCCCACCCGGATGTGATATCATTCCTGCACCCTGCTATAAACGGCGAGGTGCAGAAATATTCGTATCCCTCCGCACGATCCACAGGACGGAGGCCGTAACCGCGTAGGGCGTATGAGAAAATGGCCAGAAACCATCGAACGGTCAAAAGTCGTCGGATGCAAAAATGTAAACGTCGCAGCCCGCGAATTTCACCCTGCATCAAAATATAACAATCTTGGTGCGGGTTACCAGAGATTGCTGTGCAATATCCCTCTCCACCCCCGCCCACGCCCCCTCCACGGTTTGTTTTAGTTTTCGTTTAGTCGCAGCACGTGTACATACAGGCATACATACACGGAGCATAGGCATATATATATCTAAAAAAATATATAAGTACCTCCATCTACCCCGCAGGGGTGAACCCATCTGAGACACTTACACAATTTTTCACATCAAGAATATGTGTTGTATTTACGCTTTCCCCACTACGTCAGCACCCACGGGGTAGGCCCTGATAATTGCTCGAATAGAGATACGGATGATGTACGGATAGAATACTGCTGTGTCACAAAGAAATCGAATTTCATGAAATAAATCCGCGAAACAAAATGCGACTCAAAGCACAGGCTGCCATCTCTGCTACTGGACAACCTATCCGGGCACTTTTACTCTACTCTGATCTACGGGTACAGCTAGCAGTGTCAATTATCAATAATGCCGCCTGTCGCATCTCCTGCCCCCCCCAACGAAACCAAGGCAAGCCACGGTGGATTCGGGGTTGTGGTATGTCAGGTGCCCATCGATCTAGTTGTCAACACTGTTGCCGCACGATTTTGCACCGTTTTGTGTCCGTCTTCGTCGACAGAGGCATCAGTAGGGATAATCCCCACTATCGATATAGCAACCTACCGGAGATACGTATTTTGTAGGTATGTGTCTCTGAAATTCGTTCCTGCATCCGGAGCATAATGTCACGAATGTTTCTACAGCTCTGGCGGGGGACCATGGTAAATAAGACTGAGTATAGTTATAGAGGAAAAAAGTGGATTATACATGTTTTTGAGTGTGCCACAGGTCCTATGTACTACGACTATGATGTTCCCCCGTAATAGTTGATTTGGAAGAAGTGCACGATAATCCACAACAAACAGGTGTTACATGTTTGGTTCCAACGCCTTTCCCCCGCGCACATCACGAAAGCAACACTACCTTCGTCCTGCAATGCACCCATGTCTAAGAGCTCGTTTTCTAGTGCTACTCCAAGGCACTTCTATTATATTCCTGTTGCACATATATTCGTTTTGTTTTGTTTGGTGGATAGGAAGTACATAAACCAAGAGTCTTCCGTGTATTTATATGTAGTACAGCGGTGCGGTGGAAACGAACACCCTTGCGAAACAATGCATACACAGGCAATATCCTGCTAACTAAACCCGGTGTCTTGTCAACGTTGCAGATCGAAAAACTCGAGGAGGACTTTCATCCACAGCACGCCACCAGTTTTCGGCATGAAGGGGTCTGTCGCCACCGCCGCCTTCCTCGGCCTTGTAACGCTTCCTCTTGGACTGGGACGCAGAATTACCGATGAAGCCAACGACCGATTTGACTCGGTGAGTGCTCGAGCGCTTTTGCGCACGATATGTCAAGCGTGGGGCCAGTGCAGAAAGGGGGTTGGAGGAACGTCTCACAGTCTGCCGCCCAGATCATCGATTTCGGTGTTTGCGTTATTGTATGGGAGGAAAGGGGCACTCCCTGCGACCACCTTAGTTAACAGTCGTTTTTGTTCACACCAAACATTTGTAGGCCGATCCCGATATTCGCCGTATGGTAAAGCGTTCACTATACGATGCCACGACGTATATGTACTTGTCGTGGCTTGCCTCCAAAGAAAGGGTCGCTCCCCACTGGAGGAGCTTCCATAACTCTCGCTTAAGCTGAACTTACGATAAAACACATGGGCTCAACCCGACGAGAATTTTCACGACCTTAGTCTAAACCTGGTATTTGTCAAGTAAGTGCTGACGAAACAAGATAGATATACGCCGGTAGGTGCTCAGTGCAATGATAGTGGTAGGACTAGTTGCCTCGCGTTTATTCTACTTGGCCGGGGTCCCTCGACACAGGAAGTATCCACTATCGCTGGATGAAGTATCTCATCGGTTTTGTGTTTCCACTTACTTTTGTTTCGATATGTACCCAACACAGGCGGTTGAATTGGCATTTTTGTCTCGAGGATTAGATAGAGAGCTCCCAGAGCGAGTGGCCGTAGAAAAAAACAGAGGGGGCGCCTCTACTGTAGCATACGCTTACTACCTTGCATGGGAATTATAGCGCAACACACGCGGGGTACCCGGTAACAAAAATTGCTCTTCTTGTCGTGGAGGGAGCTCCGTCGGACGAAAATGGTCCTCCCACGAAGTGTTTTGTGCTTCGAGCGTGGCACGGGTATGATGTCGGGCCACAATCTATTATTGCTGAGTAACTCCAGTGTTCGGGTGTAACACCCTCGAGAACGTATTCCGACCGCAAACGTATGACATCTACAGTAGTACCTGGTGAAGCTCCCCTGATCTAGCGTGTGCTAAAAATTATTCGCTTAAGTGGGACACCTTTAGCGCCCAACGCGGCTTTCCTGAGCTAGCGTATGTTTAAACGTATTCGTTGAATGAAGCAGCGTCATCTTTTGTTAGCTTTCTGTAGGCGTGTCCAAGGGTTCAGGCGTTGTTGAGTATACGTTATAGAAGCCACGCTGTGACTGCGCCACACGTTGCGATCATGTGGTATGCACGGTGCGGCGGAAACTATTAAGAGTATGTCCTCTAAACTCAATTTTTGTGGTTTGAAACACGATTGGCTAGGCGTAGTTAGTTATCGAAAGTCTGCTTTCTTCAGATGTCTTGAGTGTTGCTCTGTACCAAACTTCTCCAATAATTGTTTCAATACCCGTCGTTGGACCCACGTGAAAATGTGACCAGACCGCTCACGCGATTCGGTAGGTTCCTTTCGTAAGCATCTCGCACCTACGCACCACCCCAAGCACGTCCTTGAATATATGAGGTCGAGTGAAACCGCGAACACCCTGGGTATTCAAAACTGGTGAATCCCTTGCCACGTTCGTTTTAAGCTCCATTTGTTGGTGTCGACACTCGGTTTCCAGGATACAGGCATGGGAAGGGTTGCGGCTGCTGCTGCTGCCATCAAAAGCTGTTGGGGTAATCTGTCGGGAGGGTCTTAATTTCGTCACCCGTTGTTTCTTTTCCGCGTATTCCATTGTGTCGCACAGCCCAAACAAAGAGCATCCAACGTGCGTCGCGAACGGAATAAGTGGGGCCGAATCGAATTCAGGGCATCTAAATCGAACTACCACGTCACCAACGGAGACGGATCCTCTGCAGCTTCGTTCCACAAGACTCTTCCGCACGACGAACTGGGACAGGTACGACCACCACCCAAAGGCTCAGTATGTCCTTTCCTACTTCAAAAAACATTTAGCTTTGAGTTCACCCTTCTTCTGGACATACATACCAGCTCTATCTTATACCGATATTTACTCTACCACATATGTGTTGTCCCATAGATGAGCAGTAAATGGAATATATTCATAATCGCGGTAAATCGCGTGCGCCCAATAGTATGCCCATGTGGCATGTGCGTCAACCAATGATTACACTGAATGCTACTGCTTGGTTGACAGCGTGCGGCTGGACTGCAAAACGCTGGAATTATAAATAGACAGCATACATACGCAGCTTTGTTGAAAAAGGCTTCGTTTCATTTTATTCGTGTACATTCGGTAGGACGGGAGCCCTTCTCTTAACACCCTACTCGTTTGTCCCCCCTATCGTCATGGCGGTTGCACTCCAGGTCGATGCGGATGCCTACGACGCCTTGCTTGAGTGCGTGGGTGAGGGAGATATCGATAAGTGTGAGTCTGTGCCCTCCGGGGACGACGCTGGCTTCCTGGTCCAACCGGTTGGAGGCATCGCGGTCGAAAGCACCGGACCTGCAAGGTACATCCCTATATTGATGTCTGTATCAGCAACGTTCACACTCGTTGTTGTTCGACGAGTCTTCCGAAGAGTATCAAGGAATGGAGGCATGAAGCTCCAACCTCTGAGACGGAGTTGGTTTCACAGGGGTAGCAAAATATATATGTACTAAGAGACCCTGGTGATGTGGGCACGAAAACTAGACAAACTACACATGAGTTACCCGTGTCGTGGTCGAGGTCCCTCTTATGTCGTTCCACAATTAATTGGTGAAGTGGCGAAAATACGACGACGCGCAAGCTTGAATCCGTCCGAACCATAGACTTTTTTTGCTTACCTCTATGTGGCCTTGCCGCACAACCCACACGCAAGCTCCCTCTGTGATCTTTCTGGCCCCTCTGATGCTCTCCCGTCCCGCCTGCCGCCACCGATCCTGCTTCGTGCATTTGCCTGCTTTTGCAAAATCCATATTCGTGGTTTTTTATGACCCACCGCTGTCTGCTGGCTCCACCTATAGCTCGGCGTTGAGAACCCCTCCGGCAGCGGCGCTCGACTCGGAAGAACTGGTGAGTAGTCATGGGGGAATGTTCGTTCAAGTACCATGATCTTTCGGTGTATAGTCAAATCTCAAGGCGTGAGTTTGAGACCCTGGTCTCTAAGCGTTTGATGAGGTTTATCGCAATGAGACCGACTTCTGTATGCGCCGCTTCTCCGCCATGCCTAGCTGTGCCCACGTGTCCCATCTCTATAATATATGACCTCAGCCTCGCGCGCGCTGTGTCCCGACGGGGCATGCAGGTGTTGAACGTTCTGTTATAATTCGGACGTATGTATGATACGACAATCTCCTTCGAAGGTCAACTTCTCGTTTGCTTTCGACGCCTCTTGAATACTCCTAGGCTGCTAACTTGGCGGAGGCGTACTGGATGTCCTTGACGAGGGACGTGCCTTTCTCCAAGTACGGCGTAGACGAGACTACGATCGCCGCATCAGGTAGACAATACTGTGTATATATCTCAATTGTATTTCATGTTGAACGCGTTTGTGGTTCATTGTCGAAACAAACGCAAGGGTGTCTAGAATTCAGGGGGTACGACTTCGTCGATTTACCCGTTTAAGGACGAACAGGATGCGCAACTGTAACCTGGGTGTCAGCGAAATATGTATATATATATGTATATTGTCCTACAATACTCCGCATTAAACGTTCCGTTAGTTCACGAGCGTGGTGGCTGCACCCCCTCTCGGCCAATAGAAGTACCCCCAAGTGCTGATAGAGGGGTATACCTAACGTATTCATTGTGTGAGCCTAAGCTCCTGTATAGAAACAACATGCAAATGCCAACGTGTTTGGTTAACTCGCCATCGACGCTGGGACCCAACGTTGCAAGCGCTTACCCCGATTCCTCTCTTGGAACCGAGGTTGATGAATGACCAGAAATTTTCAACTGTGCGTTGCATTGTCGCAAGTAGGAAGGTATGTCCGCGCATCCGCCACACCTCTAACGTCCTAATTCGTCGCTGCCGAGGCCATTGCCTTCAAGTATTCCCGACGAGGCCTATGTAAGCCGACCCGCTCCGTGTTACCATACTAATCAAAACCGTGGAAACCCCCCTCCTCCGTTTTTCGTGCCGTCAACAACTCAACAGAGAACTTGGCCACCATGCCGGGATTCGCGGAGATGAAGGGAGTGGCGGTCGGGCCGGATGGCAAGGCCGACCCTCAGCAACAGCTGTTCCGAAACTCCGCAATCGGTGCGGAGACGGGGCCCATGATTTCCCAGGTGCAGTGCAGGACGTCTCCCGTCAGTCGCAAATACATGTTGAGACCTCTCAGCTACTTCTTCAGTGTACGTTTTGATTGTGAAACCACTGCAGACTGCTATTCATTAGCCGCCCTCCGGCGTACTCGCCGACTACGTCCCTGATCGTTTTCCGTGTCATGAATGTCCTGTTTCTGTTTTGTTCTGACGTAAGTTTGTTTGCATTTTGTGTCGAGTTTGTGAAGTTTCGATATCATGGCCGAAGCAGAAAACCATGGTTCCGCTCCTGCGTACCAGGTCAATACCGGCGCTGGCGCACGTATTCGTCGTTGAGGCGCTTTCACCCCTTATTGTATAGACATAATACTTATGTGTATACAATGGTACTAGGTATTTGTTTGTGCTATGGTCTTGGTGATGAGCCGATGTTTAATGTATGACGAGCGCACTCCATTTACCTCTTACCAACCTCCTCCTTGCCTTGAATGTTATGCCCCTGCGTTGCTTCCGCGCGAACCGCAGTTTCTGTTGAAGGACTTTACTCTAGACTCTATCACGGTGACGCCACAGCAGACTACCTTTGCGACCGGATTCGACTACATGACCGACTACGACGAATGGCTAAACATTCAGGTTGGTGCCTTGCAGTGCGCATGCAAGGTTTGTGGAGGAACCTCCGATTAGTCTATATTTGTTGCTTGTGTTGCTGATTAGCAAATGATATCTGCAAGCTCAATAATCGTTTTTTCAAAACTGAGTGATGGTGTTTTTCCCCTTTGCTCCTCTGTGCAGAACGGCAAGGAACCATCCGTCGAGGCGGAGGTTGACCCGGTGAAGCGGTACGTCCGCAACTCCCGCGACCTTTCCAGGCTGGTTGAGAGCGACACCATCTTCACGTGAGAATCTAAGCCAAACAGTACCTCCGTCGCTCTAGCAGTACAGTTGAAAGCTGCCCCCTTCAACCGGGGACATCGGTGTCTTGTTGCCTCGCTTGTACGTCAAACTAGCCTCTCGAGGTTTCCATGGCGATTTATTTTGCCTGTCTGTGTCGGACGCTTGATTGAAAGAGAGGTGTTCCATCTTGGGCGGCTTGTGTAGAGTACACAGCAGGGTCTCGATATGATGTTCAGCGTGTTGTAGAAGGAAGCTTTGAAGAGTATGGCAAACAGGAACGATATGGGGGTTAATATAACACCTTGTGTTCGGGGTCGTGGTTTAGTTACGTTTGTTCAATTTCACGCGTCGGGAGTACAGTATGTGTTCGGCGTTTCACATTCATTCTTGCACATCCCATTCTGTGCCTACCGTTTAGTAGTCTGAAACGTGAACTATGACCATGGGATCACGCGTTAACGCGTTGCAGGGAAGCGTTCCGGGCCTCGCTGATCCTCTTCCAAGAAGTGGCCATCGATAAGAGGGGTTTCAACGGACCCTACACCGACAGCACACGCCAAACGGGCTTCGTCAGCTACGGTGCGTCCCACGTCATGAGGATTCTGGGCAGTGCCGAGGTGGCGCAGAGGTCCTCGTGGTACCACAAGTGGAACGTGCACATGTACGCTCGTCCGGAGGTGAGAATTATCTGCCAGATCAGCAACATATTTAATACAGTGGCATGAAGTCGACCGTCGTCAGCCGAACCGGTCATTGCCAAACACTCGTATGTTTGTGATGGTTCGTTCTTGTTCTAAGCGATGCATAGAAACGCGTTCTGCCCATTTTGGCCTAAAATAGAATATCAGCCTCTACCATTGTCCCTTTATCCGGCATTAGGTTTCTACAATACCTTACCAAGCTTACTGGATCCACCTCTTCGACTCCCGATTGAATCGACCGCCTCCCCGTTTACTCTTTTGGCTATTGGTGAAACATTCCGTCAAACAGGCCGTCGCCGGGACCCTGCACAATGTCCTACGCGGCAAGCTTGACACGGAGTTCCACTCGTCCCTTCTTGACAACACGGAGTTGCTAGAGAGGGTCGCGACCAGGAATGCGGAGCTCAACGCCAACAGCGAGCGCACCTATATGTTGTCTCAGGTGACTACAGCTGAGCAATGTGCAGCGAGCTGCTCATTTACGTTGCGAAAGCTTGATCGTCCGGGCTGGGTGTACCAGTCTATGCTACTACTGCAGAGTTCGCCGCGTCAAACAGCGATCCTCCTATTTTGTTTTCACATATTTTGTATGTCCCGAACGCGCCTCATCGTGTCCGATTCGACGGAGACTAAAACGTTGGCAGCTCTTCTCATTGTTCCAAGACGACATACATATGTCGCCAACCAACACGAAAACGTGCTCACCTGGTGTTTGGAAGTAATGTCCTGGGCGGGCTGCTCACTACAGGTTTTCCCGTACGTTCGTTGTTTGGCCCATATCGATCTGACAGGCGTCGACGAAGGGATCGCCAGCACACCCGGCCTACCCTGCTGGCCACGCCGTCCAGAACGGCGCTTTCGCAACGGTCCTCAAGGTGATACTGCCGTTCGTTATCACTCCCACCACTATCGCCTTGATATACGTCGGCTGGGTAAAGTGACCATACCCCGCTCTGTGTTGGGCCATAGAGGGCTTGGGGGCCGCGGGAACGGCCCAGACGTTACCCGGGTAGGAAGAGCGGTTGTGCCCCCAGCTACGTGACGCGCAGGATGTCAACAACGCGGCTTGTACTTGCCACCGCTATGCGACACGCTTCCAAACCCTATGCCAACGGCAGTATTTAACCTATTGGCAGAATGATTGCCTAATGATGTCGCTCGTTTTGAGATGTTTCCACAGGTATACCCTTTTGTCATTGGGAGCGTATCGGGGTGCGTCCTCTTGTCTACCCGGGGGCATACACCGGTAATTTCGGTGTTGCATACCGCAGGCCGTGATGACACCACGCCTATATACTCATTTCGAAATAATGGCTATACAACAAATATCCCCAAACTATCACTCAACGCAGGCTCTTGTCGGACTTGAGAGAGGCTCTGGCTGTTTCAACGACCCCGTGTTCCCCGACGACGAAGGATTGACCCTGCTTCCCTACGAAGGCTGCCTGACGTACGAGGGAGAACTCAACAAAATGGCCGGGAACATCGCGCTCGGCAGGTAGGTTCAGAAGAAATGGGAGCTCTGGGTCTGGGCAACCGCCCCGAACTATCTTGTCTAAGGCGCACCTATCACCTAACGCATGATACGGTAGAGCTAGGTTCGGTGAGCCTGCCACATGCGATTGAAAGTACGATAGTACCGTTGGGGACCGCTGAGATGGCACCGAGGCCCGATTGGGTTTCGGTTCTCGTTTTCCCGACGGCGGTAAGGATAAAAACAAAAAATCTAAAAGGAGCGACCTCCTGTGCGAATTCAACACTCCTTAACCGTAAATGGTGATACAAAAATATGCCCAAACCATTGAATCGAATCATCGACATCATCGTACTACACATGGTTACACACAAAGTGTATTAAAGTGTAGAGCGCATCTCAAGGTCATGTAGCACGTCGGTTGTTCAGAGGTATGAGCTTCTAAAATGATACGCGCACAAACGCGCATCTCATCTACCGTAGCCGAACTCCCTAGTTTCCGCACGATGGCCTACATACACCACACAATTTACACCCCGAATGTCACGCAAATTTGACTTGTGCCTCGTTGCTGCGGCAACACACACACTCATGCGTTTACTATTTTTGTCCGTCTCTGCCAGGGGAATGGACGGCGTCCACTGGAGGTTCGACAGCGAGGAAGGGCTGATCCTCGGAGAAACCATCGGTGTGCGCATTCTCCAGCAGGTGACCACACGCACACGAAATACATCACAGCAATAAGCAATGCGATATGCCACGAAGATTAATGTTTTTATTTTGCGGAAAAAGGGGATCGGCACGACGGCTTACAGGTAGTTCGCTTTTCACGAACCAAGATGCACAATCCTGATCCTGGCTCACAATTCTCTGAGCTGATCTGTCCGGCTTCTGCTCGTGCATTGCGTTTTGTATCTGCAGGAGGTCTCGCAACTGCCGGAGGGCGAGGCATACGAGTTCCGCCTCATGTCAGGCGAAGTCATCAGGCTCGAACAGGACGGGTCTCACTACCTGGATGACACGAAATGCGACGAGGACTCTTACATGGGGGTGGGCTACTGCTAACGCTCAACGGAAGCCTGAGCACTTGTTGCAGCGGGAGGGGATTGTGATGGATGGCCTCAAGCCGCCAACCCCCGTCTTTAATAGTTTGTGGTGTTGTTGCGTACCTGGTGTACCAATTTTATGTTTTCATCGACAAGGGTATGTGTCTGTTTGTCAGGGGCCTGCGTAAGTCCTCAAACAAACACCTTGTAGAATATCGGGCCGCCAGCGCTTGTTGTGCGATGGTCGACACTGTCTACCCAGTATTTAGTTGGTCTCTGGTGTTTAATTTGATGTCGGAACAGTGATATATTTATGTACTACAATACCGAAAACCATAACAGGTGGGGCAACGTGGTGTCTCGCCTTTGTATCAGCAGTACGATGTACTTTCCACAGTAGAGTAATCTTTTTTGTTTGGCTAGCATCGCTGAAGCCGGTTTCACGCACACCCGTGCGTGCACTCCGAACCCACAGGATTCATTTTTCGATAGCTGATCGCTGCAAGACAGATCGCTGTTTGACAGGTGGCCTTGGGTATGTAATATCAGGAGTATTTGAGGTGTACCGAGTACGAGGGAGCTAGAGTAAAACGTTCGTGTTGCCTAGGCCACTTCTGTGGTATGGGCATTCGACCATAAAATACCGAGTTTTGATGTTCTCCCAGATGCGTGATACGTAAGGTACAGTTAGTGTCAAGATCCTTTATCGTGGTGGTTTGCTCCATATTCTTTCGAATGTAATCGGCAAATAATTGATTGCGAGGGAGGCCGTGCTCTAAGAAAGACCTCGACAAAACCCAGCATGGGCTAGATATCACCACTACGTAGATAGTCAGTGTCCAACCCGGTCGTAACATCACGATCAGTGTATCTGAACCAACGGTAGCACCGAGCGACTGCCAGGCCTCGACGCGAGGGAACGAGGGGACGCGCGTTTCTATTAACATATGCTTTTGAGGATGCATTATTGACGAGGCGGATGGTGTACGGAGGTGGCTTCAACAAGAACGGTGCAACCAATCTGATTGCAGAACTAGTAACCATGCGACGGTCGAAATCCTAGGTACACCAAGGCATCCCACTGTACGCACACATATTCCTAGGTATGTGTCCTTAAAACCACATCACCATCGATATTGTCTTTATTGCTTCGTACGGACTAGTCCCGTCCGGACACGTGTACCTGGGACCAAACACGAGCCTTGTTGCTTCGTCTAGATAAGCGTCCTGTTACATTACATGTGACGACCACACGGTTGTGGGTGTTGTTGTCGAGTAGAGTGGTTTGCATATGTATATATGTAGAGAAACATTTTCCAACTTTGTGAAATTCGACTCTCCTCATACTCCGTCCTCGGGTAAATTTAGAATACTTCGCCGTCCCTTTTCACAGTGTGGGGAAACAAATCACAAACCTGAGGATTATTTCACAAATAATTTGGAACCCCTGGCTTTCCGATACTAACCATCGACACGTACGTCACACTACATGCTCGCACATAACCGGGTAAACCGGTGCTGCGTTCGTGCCCTGTATGTGGCCGGCCTTCATACGACCCAGGCCCAACCTTGTAAGGGGGCGTATTTCGTCGCATACTTGTCTGGGCCTCCTTAATCCCCATCTATACCCCGCTCGGGACAGCTATCTGTTCAGCTGCCGACAGCCTTCAAGACCCTTTCTTTGCGTTTAAAAAGCTAGTTCCGGAACCTTTTTTTGTAGGCACCCTCGGCCGTGGAAACAAAATGCTCGGCCATAGTGAGAGGTTTGTCAAACGTCAGCGGCGTCCTATGGTTGCTCCCCCCCAAAGGGACATCGCACGGCAGGGGTGCACCAGACGTTCCTGAGCCTCTCACGTTAGGAGCTCAACATCTCACCCGAGACAATACTTTGAATAAATTTGGTTCGCGCCAGCCGACCGGCACGTGTATGCGCTAGTCCTATAACAATTGCACGGTCAAAAGGTTTATCAATAACTGCTGGTTCCTCACATAGGGAACTCAATCGGTCAGGAACGTTTGGCCCAAAAAAGTGCAACCCCAACCGTTGGGTAACTTTGAAAATCACCCGCGGAGCAAGCGCAGTCGTCCTATCCTTGCGGCCGCAGGGACCCTAATGTTGTGAAGCACGTTTTTATTCCTTGCGCTGAGTTGGCGCTGGGAGTTTGATGAAGTTGAGCCAGGAAAATAGGTCAGCACCACATTCTTCACTTACTTGATGGCACAATGACCGAACTGTGTGAACCCGACGAGTTCTTGCAGACTGCCAGAGAGTTCCTTCCGTGCCGTATCAGAGGGTCTCGATCAGCGCTTCTTTGGACACGAGGCGAAGTGAACCTGGCCGGAGATTGCTGGTGGCGCCTCTCCTCTTCACAGATGAAAAAAGTTATCTCAGACCGCAGATTCGGACAGTGCCCTCAGCTGATCTGTGACAACTTCGGAGACGTCCGCTACGCGTTCGAGCTCCAGGAGCCTGCGTTAGAAATCTTCTTGCATTTCAAAGCACCTCCGCTTCTGTGAACAAACACGAAGCCTAACCAAACCCCAACCGAACGCAGTTTGGTCGGATTCTCCGTCGATTTCGAAGCGAAATCGACCAACTCGTGTGTTGTACGGAATTCGAAAAGTTATGTGCCGATATGTCGGTATCATTTGACGACATTGGTATCGTATGGTACTATGGTGTCACATGGCCAAAGTTGGAAACCGACCTGAACAAATGGCTCGGTCATCGTCGTTTCGTATATATATGTGTTGATGATGGTAGTGCCCACCGGTCATCGTCGTGTTTCTGGGTTTTCCATACGTATATATTTGCATTTTTTACTGGCGTAGCGAACAGGAGGAACAAACCATATCGAAAAAACAAGTTTGATCGTCTCTGTTCCGTTAATCATGGCGAATAAAATAAACAAGACAAAACAAGTTTTCGGTCGCGAACAACTGACGAAAACAGACTTTCAAAAACACTTTCGGTGTTCGGGACACAGCTGACTTCTCCCCAAATATACCATTTATTTATTGGTTATTTAAATGGTGCAGTATATATATTGCACTAGGGTATTGTAAGAACCAAGAGAAAAAAAACAAAATGACGCGCAGATCACAAACGATTCGCGTTCCTCGGTTTCGATAATTCGACAAAACTCTTGAACGCGGCATAGCCAGCCGTGTTTGTGGTCAGCCTATGATCGGGTTTGGCTTGAAGACTCGATCACGGTAGTGGCTGGTGACTGGTCGGCGCCTACTGCGGAGGGCTGAGTCCTTTTCTTTCACCAATAAGTGGGAGCAGGGTGCCAACTGCAATCAGGTTTGGGTGGAATCAGCAGTGTGTCAAGCAGGGCCTGTTCGATTTGCTCGGGTTCTCCTTTTTGAGGGAATTTTCCCAGAAATATGTCATCACGAGCGAGTGGAGGGTTACTCTTAAAAGTACTTCCTTCGTTTTTATTCAAGAACACCTTCACTTCAGTCATACTGAAAATTCTCCAAAATTCGCTTCCTAGAAAGATATTTGCCTTTATTCTTTCTGCTCCGGACAACCGTTGTTTTAAGACATCGTTCTCGGTATATTGATTCCTATTGATGACCGTTGTCCCGACCATGCCCCATACAAAGTCCGAACAAGATACGAACTTCGACGTAAGTATGCTGGCGGGTTATTGCAGTGGTAAGCTGTACGACATACGACAACAATACGAGTTTTGCTTTGTACTAAAAGGTTTTTTGAATGGCGTTGAAGAAAACTCTTTTTTTTTCTAAATCTTCACAGAGTGAAATGTTCCTGTAGATACTTCTTGTAGCGTCGTATATTTTCCGCAACTAAATACCGAATACTCAGGAGAAATTGTCGAATCTCTTTGGTCTTAGAAGCATGTCATGTAGCTCCCCTCAACGTAGTGTATGTGGTTCGTTTGTATACGTCTAAAAGGAGATGCTTCTGTGGGATTCAGTCGTCATCGCGGGCACGTAAGCAAAGCCCTGGTCACACCCACAATGATGTGCCCAACAACGCGAATCGCTAACATTTCAGAGTGCTTTTGGTCTGGATACCATAGTATATGCAAACGTTGGGGAGATAGATGGGGCAGTGACGGGTCACGATCACCCTTCTTGGCGACGGACGTCACGTCACCCGTTCCTTGCCGTCCCATTATCGCACCCACCACAAAATGTATTTACCGTATGTATGCTTCTGGCACCCCGACGGGGACATGTGCGAAAAAGTACATCATGCTTCCGTTCCGCCATACAAAAGCCGGCGAGCGTTTTCTTCTCCACGCATTGTACGTGATATACAATATTTTCTCTATACACAGGGAGAGATATCCCCCCCCCTCCGAAACGGGAAGGAAAAAACGGGATAAAAACACAGGAATTGTTTTCTGTGAATCAGGGAAGATTGCTGCGAGTCCCGGGATTTAACCGTCACTCGCCGCGTCGCTTCGGCGAGCTGCTCATTAGAGGTAGCATTACTTGACGTAGTGTGGTCACTCCGCGTATTTTGTTCGGGTTTGGCTTGCGGCCACTAACGCCGCTCGCAAGGCTGTAGATCGCTTCGCTGACCGTTCAATTGCTTACGAACGCGTACCTATACATTTTAGGTCCGTTCTCCGTAGCACGGATATAGATCGGTAGGCCTGCTCACGTGGTAACCAAATATTCGTTTTCTCTCTTTTTTTCCTATTTTGTTTTTTTTTTGGGGGGGGGGTTGGATGATAGGTTGCGCCACCCGGGCTACTCTGAACGGGTTTAACGTGCTCATACGCCAGTGAGTGGTAGCAGCAGCCCGTTATGATGTTACAACGGGAGCTATGGGTTAAGTTGACACAAGGCACGAAATTTGTAATTGGAAGTGTGGTGAGCTCACGCTATGTTTTCATCAATAAGCTGGAAGATTCAACACAAGAAAAGCAGGGTTCATATTTACGCACATGATATTCATATGCGGTTTCCCGGAGGCATCACACCACACTCCCATATATATATATTATCTAAGCGCGTTTTCGCGGTCGGAATGTGTTGGAAAAACGTACACGACGTCCCCACGGAACAACCACGGCAGCAGAACTCTGGATCAGGTAGTCTAGAATTTTGGAGACACTTTCTTTCGGGAAAGTTATGAGTGTTCCATGTTGAAGATCATGCTGCACATGGTCGGATGGCAAGATAAATAATAATAATAAAGAAGGCAAGGAACCGGCAGAAAGGATACGAGCCAAACGAGCGACGTCATTGAGATCAAAAGAAATGTCGATAAGTATGAATGTGATCACTTATGCCGCGGCAGAGAGGAATGATCCCAGACTGTGTTTTCCTTAACCTACTACAAACAGTAATCTGGAACAGAAAAGAGGCGACGCCAGCAGGGTGGACCCCGTTCGGGAAAGCCTCATTGATGTACTGGCAGACAGTGATTGAGTATGACGCCTTGAGCTATTCATATATATATATGGCGACTGATCGTACAACGGCACGACGAAGTACCAGAGAGGCTAAGACAGAATAGACTGCCCCGCTCGCCCATCGTTGGTAACGGGGTGTACCGTCCACAACGACACCAGTTTTGTTAGTGTCTATATTTATTTGCCGGGTTGCTTATTCTCTGCGACGAGATAGATGCCGCTTTGATTGCCTGACAATTGACGCGGGGTTAGTAACCCTGGGCGAGAGTCTCCGATAGTCGAATCAGGAGGCCTCGTTGATCCCAGACTACATATTATCTGGTACGAATCAACCTACGACGCGATGTTAAAACAGTGATCGAGAGTTTGCTTCCTGTTTTGGTTTTCGGTTTGGCCAGTTTATCGGCATTTTCCCAGGCCTTCTTACCCCTCGCTGCAACAGGACCTGGTGCTGGCGGAGGCTCAGCCGAAGCCCAACCCAGGCCTAACCCCAACCGTGTCTGTGTGCCCGAACTCTGCAACCTCGACATCAAGCCGGACCCAAACGGTCGAAAAAAACGTATAACGCGGCTGCGCCGCTTTCTTACTTGTTTTTTTTAAAACCTGTGCAAAACGGTATCGCCCCGTGATACTACGACGGAAGTGCCGGCAAATTTCCACGAACGTTCTAGCAAAAACTCGAACATGGAAGACCTTTAACAATCTGGGAGAAGGAATTTTTTAGGTTGGTAGGCTGTTCAGGTGTTTTGGTTCCTGTTGGGATCAAGGCACGGGCGAAGACCCAACCCAACCCCGGACTGTAACCCCAACGCCAACTCTAACCCTAACCCTAACCCTGACCCCAAACCGCAGCCGAAACGGGACAAAACTCGCCATAAACGAGGCTACGCCGAGTTTGCATCGAACCAGCAACTTTCTCAGATAGATAGATAGATGCGGACGACGATTGCGAAGTAAGTGCAGACCACGCTAATCGTTTATTTTTCATAAAAAAAACACCCTTCCTTAAAGATCCCTTCTCCCAGACTGCTAAATATACCTACTCGTCATTGCAGAGCGGGGGGGTTCCTGGATTTTTCGCAGTCAGGTGGGGGATATGTTTTTATCATGTTCGAGTTTTTGCTGGAATTTCCGTGGAAATTTGCCGGAACTTCAGTCGTAGTATCACGGGGCGATATCGTTGTGCGCAGGTAGGTTCTGAAAAATATATATCACTGGGCGTTTTCCGCTGTTTTCGACCGTGTGGGCCCGGCTTGACATCGAGGTTGTAGAGTTCGGGTACACAGACACGGTTGGGGTTAGGCCTGGGTTGGGCTTCGGCTGAGCCTCCGCCAGCGCCTGTTGCAGGCCGATTTTACGGTAGATTAGCCTGCGTTCAAATATATTCTAACTACTGCTGTCGCCATTACTTTGCGCCTAGTTGTTACGGAAGAGAACAGAGCTTTCGTCCTGAGGCCATCTCCTCCTGTGGGAGAGTTTTGAAAACCGAAAAACGTACACGAAACTGTGTGTTTATACGTGTTTTAAATCTTTTTAGACCCGGTGTCCGACCGAAGCAGGCTCGCTCCTCTCAGAATACCTGCAGTATTTTGGGGAGAGGTAACTAGACCCGTCTTTCTTTCTCCGGAGGTGTTGTTCAAATTTTTTACGATGCTATCATTATCAGACAAAAACATCAACAAGGCATTTTCATGTATATATCGACGTTTCAACCGAATAGATGGCGTAACTTTCAGATAAATCGCGTCCGAAACTGAATAAATAATAGAGTGTTTGCGATAGAGGTAATAAAAAAAAAACTTTACTTGCGCTAAAAAAAGTGAATTTTCTTCCCTTCCTGATTTCGGTGTGTTTGCGAGTGAGGTAAATCAAATCCTGCAGGCGACGCCTCCGAAAATAAGAAGGGAAGGGGGGAGGTGAGGCAAACGCGCCAAAAAAAAAATCAAAAAAACTAAAAAACAGCTTGGGAGTAGCAACGGCGGCCCAGCAACGTTTCGGCGGTAGAGTTGACAGCGGTGCCACCACTGCCAGCCCACGACTGCAAGCAGCAGCACAGACAGCAAGCGGCAGCTAGCAAGCGCTAGCCGCAGCTAGAGGCAGCTTGAGCAACAAAAATAAACAGCGTCAGCACCAGCACCAGCAAGCTTCCCTTTTTAGATTGCCTGCTGCTGCTGCTGCTGCTGCTGCGCTCAGCCTACGCACGCCACAGCGCCGGCGGGCTCCGTTTCGCCGCCACTGTCGCGGCCACTGCTGCCGCCGCCGCCGCCGCTGCTGCTGCTGCTGCTGCTGCTGCTGCTGCTGCTGCTGCTGCTGCTGCTGCTGCTGCTGCTGCTGCTGCTGCAGTGTGGTGGAATCGAAATGATACACGAGCTGTCGCGCTCTGTGCGAGCACGAGTACGAGTACGAGTGTGATGCGAGTCCTTTTTTGGAACGAAGCATCCTCCACGTCGTCACCAAGTAGGCGAAAGCGTGTACCCTACGTAGCATGGGCGGCGGCCCGCTGGCACAACAATCCAACGCCGGTCGTGCGCGCTATACTCAAGCTACACCTCTCGAGCCTCTGTGCTCCCAGCGGTTGTCGTGATGCGTACAGCAAGCAGCATGGTGGCATGGAAGATGCTCGGTGTTTTGATCCTTCGAGATTTGAGATGATGCGTTTTGCGTCGGGATAATGCTCGGTGCGTGTAGGTTAATGAGACAGAGAGCCAAAAGTTACCATAACTTTTGATGAAATCCTGACTTCGCTGAAGTACTTTTTCGCGTTTTTTTCAGAAATGTACCTCAAAAAGTTACCTCGGGGGATTTTTTGGAGAAGTAAAAGTAAAAAATAAATAAATCGCAAACACTCAAATAATAGAGGAAACAGTTACTGGAGTGTATAGACATTAATTCTCCAAACTTTTATTAGAATAGGTCTCCTGAAGAAACGGCAAACGGCGTTGCATGCCTCTCGCAAAATGGCTGTGGTAGGACTTGAAGAAAAGCGGGCCCGATTCGCCCGTTTCCCTGCTCAAACACGCCTGCTAAGGTGCTGAAACCTCGATTTCCAGAATCCAAAAACGGTTTGCCGTAAGAGATGGCCTGGGGGCTGAATTCTGTTCAAGAGCCAATTTTCCCTCGTCCCCTGCAGCAAAAAAAACGTCTTTCTTTGATAATTTATTTGTTGCTTCAAACACACCCTGGGAGGTGCCTGACGGATTTAGGACGCTTAGGCAGAGGTCTGCTGATAAAACGAGCTGGTCGGACGTGCTTCCAGCACACCAAAGGCCCATATCGGTGTGAACGAGCCTATTCCCAACATCTCGAACCGGTTGTACCATATATATCCAAGCCGGACAGACCGAAAACTGTTTTTTTTCCGAGTCGAAAAAGCCCTGGAAACAACAATTTCATACATACATACATACGTACGTTCGTAAGTGTGCCGGGTTTTCACATTCCGGTGGTTGTCATTTTAGTTTTGTCGAAATGAGATGAAAACGTTTTTTTTCAGACGATTTCGTCAAAAACCAAGGAAGCCGATCGATATCGAAAAAGTAAACTCCGGCGGAGGTTCAGTGGATTACAGTTATCAGGAATTACTCCCGAATAGTCTTGATCTCGCCAGAAAGTGCTTCCTTGCCCGCATACAACGAACATATTTTTCCTCGGAGGTGTTACCGGGCGCTCGGCATGGAAGCCTCTTCGGTAAATACGAACAAGAATAACAACAACGACGACAACAGCAACAACAACAACAACAACAATGACAATGACAACAACAACGACAACGACGACAACAACAACAAACAACACAACTGCGACTTCACAAAGAAGAAGTCAAGCAAACTGAGAACAACGCACGAACGAATTCCATCGAAGGCAACAACAATACATACAACGTTACAAAAAAAGTTTTACACTGACTGTCCTACTCTTTAGACCACACCATGCCCAGTTAGTTAGTCCCTAGCCTTCAAGGCTTGCCCTAAAAATTTGCCTTGGCGCCCTTTTCTGAGAAAGGCGTGCCTTATGAGGTGTTTCGAGCCTTACCAACCTTACTGGGTTAAGGCTCGTTGCCTGACGCTTCAGGAGGTCTCTCGAAGGCTCTAAAGGCACGTTCTTGATGATTCTCGCGTACAAAAAAACGCCGTTAGACTGGAAACCCCAAAAATAGGGGGCAGGGGGTTACACCTTCGGATCGCAGCAGACACTTGTGCTGAACGATTTGTTCGAGCTTAGTGTCATGCTGCGCCACAACTGTAGTGTTCGCCGCGGCACCAGGGAGGACTCGGCGAGCGGTGGTGACTCAGCGGTCGGTGGTGCTTCAGCGAGTGGTGGTGCCTTAGCCAGCGGCGGTTCCTCAGCGAGCGGTCGTGCCTCACCGTGAGGTGGTGCCCGCGCGCGCCTGGTCGAGGTGGAGGACGGCAGCGATGATGGGGAGGGAGAGGGGGAGGAAGACGTCGACATGTAGGTTCTCCGCACTAGCGGGAATGCGGGAATCGAAGGCCCAAGGCCTCGAGCGTCTTGTTTCCCTGCCCTCGTGAGCGTATGATAGCTCTAGGGGTCTAGAGAGAGTAGTAGTGTGCAGAGTTGATGGATACACACCATGGGCAGTTTTTTGTGAACGGTTGCGCGTGGTTCTGTGTAGTACAACAAGCGTCGCGGTTGTGCTCAACAAGACCATACCGGTAGTGTACAGTGCGCCACTTTGCGGGCAACCGGTACTTTTTTTGGTGTTTGCTGCTTTGGGCGGGGATGTACTATTATTGTCGTTGGGGCCGATGCTGAAAATACAATGTCGACACATTAAATTTGTGCAATCAGCGGCGGTAATACTACACGGTACCTGATATTGTTTTTAAAAGACTACCACCGCTGCAGTACTTGCTTTTCTTCTTGAATGTGCGCGCATCCACAGCGAGGTCTACCGTGGCATATTACCAGCCTCGGTGGTTCAAACGTAACACTTTACGTGGTAGCTACGAGTAAGACTCGTACGCAGCGAATACTTACATAGGCTTTATTGCTTATTGTTCACGCAACGTGCACACGTACCGTAATCATGCGGAGGTTCGCACCGGGTGTGATCGCGTTTTTACATGGTTCTACGTTGTGTATTCTATCGCACCTCGCTGCTATCTTTCCGATGGGTGCGTCCTCTCCGATAGGGGTGCGGAAACACAATTAAATCTAGCCGTTCTTCTATTTCGGCGCACCCCCGGTGCGATCTCTCGGATGACTTCGCTGCTGAATGAATCAAAATACACCGGGCCGTACTGGGGCAACGGTGCTGCGTGCATGCGATCTCTCCGATGGGTGCGATACCGAGTACCACAACAGCTGGGTACCGGTAGCGTATCACGAGCTTGTTCTGTGATTTGTGATGTGTACCGGTAGGCAGCATGTACCGGATGATGTGTGCTGTGTGCTTGGTTGAGAGCATACAAATTAAATGACTCAAAGCTACCTAAACCGACGTGAGCTACCATGCGTTGGTAAAGTACGTTTGAGAGTAGTGGTGCACTGGTGATATCTCATCGGAGTATGAAAGAAATTATAATATTACCTACTACAGACCCGCTGCGGTGGCCTTCAAATTTCTATTTATTATGTCGGAGAGATCACACCGGGGTGCGATCTCTTTGATGGGGATGTGAAAACACGATTGAATGTTTCTTTGTGTTTTTATCGCACCCCGGTGCTAACTCTCCGATGGGTGCCAACCTTCCGATGGGTGCGAACCTTCGCATGATTACGGTATTTATTTGCCTTTGTTCAAGGGTACACCCATTGAATTATGCGGCAAAAATGTCAGTCAACACTACCACTATATACACTACCACCATGAATTATGATGTACGTCACGAACCCGGCACTTCCCTCTCTTTTATAGCTATGTTCAGGCAACATAAATAAGCGTTAAGGCTCACAAGAGGCTGTTTTTAAGGCTCGTGCCTATCTGGTTAAGGCTCGTCAGGGTTCGTTAAGGCCGTCAAGGCTTTTTACTGAAAACGTGTCTTGACCAAAGTTTTTTTTCGACTGCGGCGAGCCTTAGCCATTTGCCTTAACGGGCCTGAAGGCGAGCCTTAACGGCTAGGGCCTACCACCAGTAAGTAGTAATAACTAAGATCGGCGGCACACTAGGTAAAACTACGTAAGTGGTACAATACGCCGTACGAGTCGCAACAAAAACCGAGGAGACTGCTGTGTACGACAGCAGGAGGTACGAGTACCTGGTGTAAGAGAAAGGCAACACGTACAAGATGAAATAAATCGCCGTCGAACTCGAAAGCGGAGAAAGAGTACGATATACTATCATTAACACTAATAGAACGAAGTGACAAAACTTCTAGATACAATATTACCGTTCGTAAATATTTTTGAAACCAAGGCGCAAACATGCTTGCAGGCTCGCAAGCAGCACGGAGGGGCTGTGCAGCCCAGGCAACTGACTGAATCCGCCACTAGTGCTTCGACCAAAGAAGGGCAAAGCAGAGCTAAACCGGCCGATAGACTGGCCAAAACGAAACCCAAAACAGAAAGCGTCGTAGGTTGATTCGTACCAGGTACCTATCTATGCAGTCTGGGATCAATGAGGCCTCCTGCTGTGACCAGCCGGAGACTCTCACCCAGGGTTACTAATCCCGCGTTAATTGTCTGGCAATCAAATCGGCACCTTTTCGAAGAGTATAGCCACCCCGGCAATAAAGACACGAACAAAACTTGTGTCGTTGTTGACGGTACACCTCGTTACCAACGATGAGCGGGCGGTATAGCCTCTCTGGTACTTCGTCGTGTCGTTATACGATCAGTCGCCATTTACCTCAAGGCGTCATACTTAATCACTGTCTGCCAGTACATCAATGAGGCTTTCCTTAACGGGATCCACCCTGCTGGCGTCCCCTCTTTTCTGTTCCAGATTACTGTTTGTGGTAACATCGCGTCGTGGGTTAAGGAAAATACAGCCTGGGATCAGTGTGACCTCTCTGCCGTGGCATAATAAGGCCACACTTATATTTGCCGACCCTTCTCTTGATCTCAATGCCGTCGCTCGTTTGCCTCGTATCATTTGTGCCGGTTCCTTCCCTTCCTTATTGTCTCAAAACTTCTAGACTACCTGATCCAGAGTTCTGCTGCCGTGGTTGTTCCGTGGGGACGTCGTGTACGTTTTTCCAAAACAATGCCACCATGAAACTGTGGTATGATGTATCCGGGAAACCGCCTATTGGGTGCGCGAGCACCCTAAGTTTGTTTTGTTTTATCTTCCGGCGGATTGGTAAAAAATCATCTCGAGCTCCCCATACTTTTAAGTTCGAATTTCGTGTCGTGTGTCAACTTAACTTAACCCCATAGCTCTCGTTGTAAAATCTTAACAGGTTGCTGTTATCCCTGCCGCGAGACCAAGCTACCTCGTTCAGAGTACCCCAGGGGGGACAACTTATCCACCAACCCCTTTCCGTAAAAAAAAAGAAAGGAAAATGAAAAGATAATACGAACGTTCGGTTACTACGTGCGCAGACCTACCCCCTTAATCCGTGCTACGTACAACGGATCAAAAATGTATAGATACGCGCTCGCAGGCAACTGCTCGGTCGGCGATCCACAGCCTTGCGAAGGGCGTTAGTCGCCACTAGTGAACCCCGAACAAAATATATATGAGTAGTGATCACACTACGTCAAGTGACGCTACCTTTAATGGGCAGCTCGCTGAACCGACGGCAAGTGACGGTTTAATCCCGGGACTCGCAGCACGCTTCCCGCATATATATTCACACAAAGAAATTCTGTTTTTGTAGAGTTTTTTCTTGGCCTTGCGAAAAAGGGACATTTCTCACGCTGTGTACGAAGAAAAAATGAAAAACAGCTACTAACTATGCGTGGAGAAGAAAACGCGCGCCGGCGTGTATGGCGGAACGGAAGCATGCGGTATGATGTTCGTTTTCACACATAACTCCGTCGGGGTGCCAGAAGTATATATTTTGTGGTGGGTGCAATTATTGGCCAGAAAGGAAACGGGTGACACGACGGCCGTCGCCAAGAAAGGTGATCGTGACTCGTCACCTCTACTTCTATCTCCCAAATTTTGCGTTTGGTGTTTAGTCAACAAGGAAGGGCTCTGAAAGCTCGGTGATTTGGGTTGTTGGTACACCATTGTGAGGGTGAACAGGTCTGGCTTTGTTTTCGCGCCCATATCTCCTTTTAGAAATCTACAAACGAAAAACATACACTACGTTGAGGGGCGACAAGACAGGCTGCCAAGAGCAAGGAGATTGAACGATTTTTCTCAGTTTGACAAGCAAAGCTCTCCGATAAGAATTACCCTAAGTACGGTGGTTTGGTTCGTAAAATCCCCAACCCTACAAAGGTATACATGAACCTTCATTATGTAAACATACATGCGAAAAAAAGGGCTTTCGTGAACGCCATTGAAAAGTGTTTTTTTTACACGGGAACACTCGTAGTGTTGTTGTCGTATGTCGTATAGCTTACCACAGCAGTCACCCGTTAGCAAACGTCGAAGAGCATATCTCGTTCGGACGCTGTGTGAGGCTTGGTCGGGAAAAAGGGTAATCTTTTGGAATCCATTTACCGAGAACGATGGGCTAAAAACAACGGTTGTCTAGAACATCCAGAAAAATGGCGAAGATCTTTGCATTAAGCGACTTGTCGAGAATTTTCATTTTTTAGTCGAGGTTTCCTTGAAGAAAAACCGAAAAAGCCAATAATACTACTGCATAATATTAACCCTCCACTCGCTCGAGATCACATTTTCCTTGGAATACTCACTATAGGAGAACCCGGGCAGATAAACAGGCACTACTTGGCACACTGCTAAAAGGACCTGATCCCACCCGGACCTGATAGCTGTTGGCACCCTGCTCCTACTTGTTGGTATAAAAACAAACCCAGCTCTCCGCAGTAGGCACCAACCAGTCACCAGCCCCTACTCTGATCGAGTCTTTAAACCAAACCGGATCATAAGCTGATTTTAAGCACGGCTGGCTATAACGCGTTCAAGGTCTTTGTCGAATTCTCGCACCCGAGGAAAACACCAATTAATTGTGATTTGCGGATCACGTTGTTTTTACTTCTGGCGCTTATAATACCCCATTGCACAAAAACGCTAGCGCTAACCCTGACTCTTGGCATAAGTCAGTAGTTAGTTGTGTAACGAACACCGAAAGTGTTCTTGAAGGCCTGGTTTTGCCAGTTTTTCTCGACCGAAAACGTGTTATTTTTTTCAACAGCTCATTCGCTAAGAACCACAAAACAGAAACGATCAGGCTTGTTTTTTAATAGAGTTTGGTTCCCCTGTAGGCTGCGCCTAATATCGCACCTACCAAACTTATACGTATGAAAAACTCAGAAACACGACCGGAACTGGTGGACACTACCACCATCAAAACAGAAACGAAACACCTATCGAGCCATTTTTTCAGGTCGGTTTCCAACCCTGGCCACTTTGGCACCATGATGGCATACGATTCTAATGCCCTGAAATGATACCAACATATTGACACGGAACGTTTCGAATTCTGTACAACATACGAGTTGGTCGGTGTCGCTTCGAATAGGTTCGGTTGGATTTCGTGTTTGTTCACAGGAACGGACCGAAACAACGACGAAATGTTTTTTTCTTGGTTCACAGCGAACCCTTGGTGCACTGGTATTCGTTCCATCCAATGGTTGTGCTTTTGTGGGCACGTTAAATAGTCGAAAGTTTGTACAAAACTAGATAAGTCGGGTTTGTTTTGGTAGTGTTTACCGTGTGGCCAGGCGCATGTGTACGCGAAGGATCCGAGACGTTCCCGGGCATTCCAAAGGCACTATGAAGGTGTCGGGAGAAACCATGGCCCTCGGGTTCGTCACAAAAACATCGCACAACACGAGCGCAGCCACGTTTCTCACTCGTTGTTGAGCTGTGGTAGGCCCGCATTGAGATCGGCGTTAGGGAGGTATGGCTAGGATCATGGCTTGGTCCGGGAGCTGTGTTTACCACTGTGTAGATCAGATATTTATGATTGTCCTTGAAAATATTCCTTTTGACTGTATATATATGCTTGTACGTATAAGTACTCCCACTCTGAATAGCCTAATAAGAGTCGCGTAGGGGGTGGGGGGGGTGGAGGGTGATATACGCTCCGTGGTCTATGATGCCCAGCCCCATGATTTCGTTGCTGGGTTCAGTTCCCGGTTCGTGACGGTTTGTTCTTTTAATACATCCGACGAGTTTTGACCGTTTGACGATTTCTGAGCGTTTACGGCCAGCGCTTCGCGCTCAAGGCTTCCGGCGGCTCCCCGGAGAACCAACCTTGTTTCACACCTAACCTTGTGGGTGGGGGCAGGGTGCCAAATGGGATCACTTACGAGTGGAATCACTTACGGGTGGGATCAGAAGAGCCAACCAGGGGCGTGTTTTGTTTTCCTGCTTTAATGGAGAATAATCCCAGTTTGTTTTCCCTCTACAACCTGGAGAACGTTGCTGTGGTTGCAAGGTTGAGCGTGTTCACGACCAGACCGTCATACCACGAGGAAGTGCTTTCCCAGCATCTCAACAACGAACAGCCCGGCCCCAGGAAGATTCTGCCGGACACACTCGGTATGGTAGTACGGTCCTTCATGTCTGGTGGTAATCAAAAACAGGTATGCTGTTGTTGTCGTTGTTGTTGTTGGAGGTCGTCAACAATTATGCCTGACCGTAGTGATGAAGCCCCAATAACTGCTACCAGGTAACTGTCTGGAGTAGAACGATGTATCATGAATTGCCACTTTATGGAAATGATAAAAACGTAAACACAACTTCCCGTACAGAGAAATGACGGGTTTCGTTTTGTGAGGGCGTTGCGGAATCGATACCCACGCCAGAGTATTGCGCCAATGGTTGGAAAAGAGAGACAGAAATTTCAATGGGTACAACTACCGGACGAACTGACGCACTAGTCGTGAACGTCAGCTCTCGCACGTGAAACACCTCGCAACACCGCGTTAGTTATTGAGCGGAGACGAATCGGCCTTTTTTGTTGGCCGTAGCTGAAGTGATGGCCAGCGCCACGTTTGGTCCCCAGCTGTTGAACGATGTACGCACTCTTGCTCGTAGCAGAAGTGGTGGCCAGTGCCAAGTTTGCTCCCCAGCTAGCTGTTGAACGATGTTCGCACGATTTTCGTGTAGATTCGTCAACAACAGCTGGGGAGCAAACATGACACTAGCCATCACTTCAGCTACGGTCAACAAAACGGCAGATTCAACGTCGCAGACTACACGTGCGTGACCCAAAGCTATGAAGGTACACCGCCCAGCTGCATTTCCTCCCATTCCATTTTCTTCTACTCCTCCCTCTCCTTTTTTTCTCCTACTCCTCCTCTCTTTCTCCTCTTCCCTTCTTTTCCTTTTGGCCACTAAGCGCCCTTTTTTTAAACCATCTTCTTTCTTCATCACAAGTGATCTTCACAGACACTTCGGTGCCACCTCTGCCATATCTCCTCACAGAGACAGAGCCTCGACACATGCATTATCCTTTCAGGTTATGAGCCTCGACTTCTAGTCTACCAGCTACACGTCGACTGGCACCACGGGACGACATCTCCACGGCTTCGTCAAGCTATTATACAGGAATTACGAAGAAAGTCCATCAGGTTTTCAAGTGTGGAGGGCAAGGGATGTTTCTCCAAAAAACCAGAGGTCCTCGACCAGCACCGACCTGGCGTCATCTATATCGGATTTCGTCAAGTGTATTGTACAGGGTTATTACAAGGAGGACTGATCACGCTCCCATGCGCGAATCAGGTAAGGGGACTAATGGCGCGCATTCACGCGCGTAGCACGTACGAGTAAGGAGTCCGGTTTCACGCTTCCACGCGCGAAGTTCGTATTCGTACGGAGAACATTATTTTCACGCTGTAAGCGCAAAATATGTCACGCGACCATTTTTGTACCATCACACTCAAAGCATTGTTTTCCATACTTCTTTTAAGTTGTAAGCGTGAAACACGTCACACCGCTCTTTCTGCTCATCACACGCGAAGCTAGTTTCCGCACTACTTTCACGCTGTAATGCACGAAGAACGTTACAAGAAGACTGTTTCTACGCCATCGCAGGCCAAGTTAGTTTCAAGCCAGTTTTCACGCCATCGAGCGCGAAGTACGGTAAAGCCAATTCTTCAAGTGCATTGTTCAAGACCTACACGTGCTGTAATACACGCAGCCAGGTCTTTGACGAATCAGCTACTCATCGCAGTATCGGGAGAACCGCTTCCTGTCTATACGGAGCTGTCACGCCTATACGGGGCATCCATTTCAGCAACGGTTTTCACGCTTCAAGCGGGGGTCACGAATTTCTAGACTCGGAAACTTTACTCGAACAATACTCCTGCGTGACGGGTTTTCGCTCATAGCGAAAGGGCATCTACGCACGCGTGTACGAGTAGCAGTAGTGCTCTGCTCACACTGCACAAAGCCCAGGTTATCGAGTTCAAAATTGCTCTGCGCGCTTGAACTTGATGAGGAAATTACTTTCGCTTGCACACAAGCACTCTTTGCGTAACGTGCACCGGACGGATCCACAGGACAATAGTGCGTACATCGTTCTACAGCTGGGGAGCAAACAAACACGGCGCTAGCTGTCACCTCGGCTACGGTCAACAAAACGGCCGATTCAACGTCGCAGACTACACACGATCCACGGCGATGTGGGTACACCGCCCAGCTGCATCTCCTGCATCAGCTTCCTCGACTACGGCTGTGACTATTAATACCACGGGTACTTCGCGATACAAGTCCACTTCTGGTGGAAACATTGCCGCTTCATCTCTCCGGTCTCAATGTGGCATATTGGCGTCCTGTTCATCGCAGCGACTACGAGTTCAACACCAATACATACGTACCTGCAGCATTGATTGGCCCCTGGTATTTCTACTTCTACGACAGCCAGTGCACGCGGCTTCTGCACATCGTTTCTTCCCGTGCTACAACAACACTACCCAGAACAACTATCTGGCAGCATGCATGCGGTCTACGCAACGCACGAGGCAACGTCTTCATGGCCAACCAACGCCCGCTAATTATCTATTAACGGGCGTACGAGGGGATCAGAGATCGAGACTTGCCGACGGCAACTTCTTCACAGGAATTTTTTCCACTTTTGCTTTTCTAACCGCATCACCACGTCGAGCCGAGCCAGCTCATCGTTATCATCGGAGCTACATAGATTATCATCGTCACCAGCAGCTCAACTTCACATATCATTTCTTCAAGCGACTGCGTTCTGCTCTCTTCTACTTCCTGAACATGAAGATCATCACGAGCAGCAACACCGGCAACGACGCAGCACTGTACCATGATGAGGCAGAAGAGCCTCCAGGAATACACACCAGGTTATTTCTTACTGTTTTTTTTTTTTTTTTCTTCTTTTTTTGTGGGGAGGGTTTACATTTTGCATAGCCGCATTTCGAGTACGTATCACACATACACGTTCAAAACCTACTTTTCATAAATGTACTATTGATACACGCACAATTCAGTACGTTTGCGTCCGCAGTTTCTCTTTGATTTTGAGTCGTTTCCTTACGACTACAGTACGTATTGTTCAAGTGTCTTAGGATCCATTGTAGGGCGTACAGCAGATAAAAACTTACCAGTACTTCCTTACGTCTTATTTTCTAGGATATAACTCGCTGGTCAACTAAACAGCACCACGAGTAGCTTTTGTGACGGGAATTTTCCCTCCGTCGTATAGTCTATTGCCGTACTATCAGTATTTCTTTCGAGTACATACTACGTACAGGTACGAAACATAAGTATACTCCTCTTCCTTTCGCTGAATGTACGAAACGTAGCGTCTACGGTTTTCGACTTTTCTGCTCTAGGTATCCAGTCAAGGGGCGCGTTGAACACACAACAGACGGGTTGTTAGAGCCTTATTTTCTAGGGCATATATGGCTGGTAATCACACCATGACGTGTTTTTGGTGCTACTCTGTAGTAGTCATACGAGCTAGTACGAGTAGGACGTACCACACGTATATATTGGGCAACTCGTCCTAGTTTTCCCAAATTAAAGTTACTTCAACTATTACGGGGGGCCATAGTTAACAGGACCAAATATTCTTAGTAAAAATGGTCAAACATATAGGTTTTTATGTATACCATAGGTCCTGTTAACTATGGTCCCCCGTAATAACTGCTGTATCCACTCTTGGTTACGGGACAAATGAGTGTTATTACCTACTGGTTATATAGTAAGTAGTGCAACATTAATTTTTGTCTGGACCGACTTTTGTTTGTGCTGGAAGTATATCGTACTATTCGCGTACGTAGCTCTAGATAGTAGCTTTCGATTGAGGGGGCGCGTTGCAGGTACAGCACCTACGCATTTATTTCGTAGTGAATTACTCAGTGGTCATGCACAACCAACTACGGTTAGCTATAGTGACACGAATGTACCCATATTGCGACCGTTCTTACACGGACCTGCGTATGTATGTTGTCATATTGGTGTTTACGGTTTCTCCATATTAACGCTCTGCCATAGCGCAGGTCTCAAAATGTGGTACGATTTTCCAATATGATTTACTGAGTATCAGGTTTATACACCGTAAGCGTAATCTACTGACTGATATTACGGGGGCGTGTCAACATGTGGACGTTGAGATTCATATACGTATCTATTGTGATGTGCAGTCAATACGCACTGATACGAGAATACGAATATCTTAGTAGGGATAGGGAGTAGACACAACATGCGGTAAGATTTACAAGGTCGTCTTTTACTTGTAGTTCAATTTATTGTATGTTCAACTTACCGTTGTCGAGACGTTGATAATACGCCGATAGCGAGGTAGCTAGCTTAGCATAAAAATGTTCCCATAGGAATGTAGCTATAGGACGAACTATCCGCCAGTACACAAACTAGTAGTTTGAATCAACTTTGACAACCTGTAAAATGAGCATTGTTCCATGATGTTCCAGATGATAAAGTCAACATCAACTGCCCGTAGAATAGGCATTGTTCTATGAGAAGGTCAACTCAACTGCCCGTAGTGTGGGCATTGTTCTATGTCAGGTCAACTTGAACTGCCCGTAGAGGGGGTATTGTTCCATGATTGTACCTGATGATCAGGCGAAGGTCGGCCCTACCTCGATCACTCCTCCTTCTCTTTGTTTTGCCTACTCTTCCTCTCTCTCTCCTCTTCTCTTCTTTTCCTTTCGGCCGCTAAGCGCCCATTTTTTAAACCATCTTCTTTCATCATCTCAAATGTTCTTCACAGACACTTCGGGGCCACCGCTGCAATCTCCCTTCAGAGAGACAAAGCCTCGACACATGGATCATTCATTTAGGTTTTGAGCCTCGACACATGCATTACTATTTCACCCACCTGGATGGTATTCCATTTTGGACCCTGCTCCCACCCACAAGGTGCATACATATAGTTGTCCGTCCACGGGAGCCACCTGCGGCCGTGAGCGCGTAGGGAGAACCGTCAATGCCCATCGAAAATGAATCGATCGTCATTCTTCATGTCTGATACTGACCGGGCAAATGAATGACGAACAGCACGTCAAGCAAGAGACGAGGACGCCTTTCAAAACGTTCGATTTTGTCACGGGGGAGAGCCTGGCCTACGTCTACCGGGGAACATCTTAGCGGCAGCAAGCAACGGCCGAAGACGGAGTGATGATCAACGGTAAATATGCCACGGCCGCGGCCACCATACCAGGCATGATCACCATGCTGCGTCAGTTGCTGGCGAGCTAGCAGGAGGTCGGGGCACGTATGGTCCGCGTGAGATACAGCGAGAGTTAAAGTCGACAGCGGCAGAAGCAGCAGGTTATCGACCAACTTTCGGGTGGTGATTCTGCCACGGGCAAGACGGCCCCATATGGGGGCGGGGCGATAAAGCGACGGCGGCGCTCAAAGCTACAAACCCAAACTCTTGCTGGCCACGGGAAATTCAGGGGGCAAACCGAATGAAACGCATACGGAAAATCTAGTTTACCGCTGCTCCTTCTCTCTATCTCCTAGGTGCGTACTCGTTTTCCCGAATCAGGTATCCAACATAACATCCATGGTAAGCATTCCCTCAAGCCCGTAGTCCGAAAATGCATTCAATATCTACTCTTCCCCTACTGCCCTCCTTTTCTTATGTTTCTTCTTCCCTTGTGAACTCTCTCGGAGACCCTTCCGAACCACTGGCTTTTTGACGCGTTTACGTTCGCCTCTTCCCACGCGTTGTTTTAGTTCTCGTATTCTGCGTCGAACCTTTCGTTGGTTGTGGATGTCGCTAGCTTCCGGTACTTCTCTACAATTAAAAAGTAGTACTTCCCTTTTCCCCTTTCGAACCACTAACCATTTTACCTTTATGTGATCTGAAGGCGGCAATTTTAGGGCCTGCCTCTACTACTGCTTGTTTGCCCAGTACGTTTTTATCCCTACCCACATATATGTCATGTGCTTCATCCCACCCTCAAACTCTTCCTTCGATGTTTTTTACCACATATTTCCATATATCTTCTATGTCTCTTTACTTACTTTCTAGCTATAACATATTCTTCCTATCCCGTCTTAGTTTTACTCGACATATGTCTTCCGTGTGCCTTTCTCCTTAGTCGTATAGTCTGTTTCGCATCGTCATCCAATCATTTTACTGCTCCGTTGCATACTAACAACCTATAACTTATTTCTCAAACTCTAATGCTGTGGTCTTGACCAACAGCTCTCATACTTCGATTCCCTAGCGTCTTCATCGTTCATCTCTATATCATTCCTTGTTGTGCCTATACTTTCCAGTAGCTCTGAAATATGGTCCGTGTTTTTTTCCATCTCTTCATGGAACTCTTCCCGTTTCTCTTATACCTGTAGTTTATGTATTCTCCATCTGTGGAATTATCTACTTCGGCTATGTCTGATGACTCTCGTCTGCTTACTACGTCCACATTTGACAGTGATATGTAGTTCCTACATCCGATGCGCATACATGGAGTTTATTCTCCATACCACTTCTATTTTTCACTACTATAGAGTCTATTACGAGGGGGCATAGTTAACAAGACCAAATATTGTTTGTGAAAATTGTTAAACATATACCTGGTAGGTTTTTATCTATACCATAGGTCCTGTTAACTATGGCCCCCCGTAATAGTATAAGGCTTTCTTCCTTTCGTATGCACTATCTAGTCCATTCCGGTTCTGCCATTTAACTCTGTCGGTTACCGTCTTCATCTCGTAGTGCTTGATGCACTTTAAGATCTCTTCCCCTTTCACTCTATTTGTTACTCCTCCATATTGCCCAAAGTTCTCGTTTAGTGTGCTTACCTCCCAATTCTTGAATTGCAATTTCCCACGAGCACTCCTTTTCCTTGCCTCGTACACTTCTGCATATCGTATATTTACTGCTACTTCTCCGAACCTCGGTTTTTTTATCGTATTTTTAGACTCTGGGGGCATATATAATAGGCGATTCCTACGAAGTAAGATTTTACTCCCCGCTCCCCAGGTACCCAAATACATCGTATTTCGTCGAGCTTTGTGTCTCTGGTCAACTTTACTATATCGCACAGGAATCCTTTGACAAGGATTAGGAACCCCACGCCCCCTACCCCCTATAATCGTCACGCTATCCCTTCATTTGTTTCCCACCGATGCGTACTCTCCAACTTTGTATCCTATCTCTCCACCCTCTGTCTACCACGACTCATGAACTCCCACTATATCTAGGTCACGCTTTCTTACTTGCTCCGATGTTTCTATATTTTGGCGCCTCTTTGGTGAACTCACATAAGTCCCATGATCCTATTCTCGGCCTCCATTTCGTTTCATTACCCACTCTACGAGTAGTCCTACCTGTTGCTACTTCTCCGTTGCCCCTGATAGTATTTATGCTACCTCTTTGTTGGGCGTTACTTCCGTTTTCTTTCCTGTTGTTCTTGTCTGCTTGTTCTGCGCCTCCATGTTTCCCCCCCGTTCCTTCGTAAGCCACGTGGTGTTGCCTGCCTCCCCTTACCTTCATTCAACCTAGAACTACGTCTTAGCTTCGCTATTCCATTAGCGACACATACTCTCCATCGTAGTATTCTAACCCATGCGGACACTTTTCCTGTCTCTATCCTCTGCAAGTCCATGCTCGCTTTTGGCTGTTTCGTGACTCGGAAGTGTCCTCCCTCTCGTTCCACGATTCCTAGTGTCCTCTGGCAGAGCAGTACAGTCCTACTACGTCACACTTCCTCTTGAACGCAATATATGCCATGTCGCTAGGAACTCCGAATGTCAGCAGTAGTATTGCGGGGGGCCCTAGTTAACAGGACCTATGGTGTACATAAAAAATATTTACTTAATCATTTTTACTAACAATATTTGGTCCTGTTAACTATGACCCCCCGTAAATAGTACAGTACTTTACCCTGGCGATCATATTTCCTTCGCCCACCCTGCCTCGCCGTCTTTCTCACAATCTCTTCCGAGAATATCATCAGCTTCTTGGTGTCCATCGTAGTAGTGGGAAATGTTCAAGTTTCTGGGACTTCCCAATCCTAGTACTCGTTGAGGATCTGACGTCTTCCAGGCATTTTCGCCGGTGCACCACACTAAATAGTGTCTCCAACACGGGCTCGTAGCCTGGAGCCAAGTTCAAAATCCTTAACACATGTACATCACACGTTTGTGTCAGGCGATCTGCCTGGCAACCATCCTGGCGTCCCACGATCGTATCTTCTCTCTTCTCCCCCCGCTGCTGTACTGGTTACATTCCTCCAGGGAAGTCATTTTTGCCGTGCAAAGTTGAAGGACGGCTTACATAAACACCACAACCTCCCCGCAGCATAGTTTGAAAATCATGTCTTGTTCGGATCAGTAGTATGTGAGGTATTTATCTCGAAATTGGTGGTTTGGAATCTTTATTGAGATTACTGTAGATAAAGCGGGTGTCATCCCACACAGAAGCGACTTAAAAAAATAAATATGTTTACTTAGAGTTTTGTATGGAACAAAAACGTTGAACGTATTTCCTCTACTTTCTACACTATAGTCTATTGTCGTGATACTACCGTTCTGGTAATATCGTCCATCGTACGCAGACCGGGGCAAACCAAACAGGCCCTGCTTTATACACTACCACCAGAACCTTACCCTACTCGTACCCAATTAGTATTTTTCTTCCACTCTGTGGCATATACATATACACTCAGTCCTTTTACGAGCCACTCTCATCGAGCCTTGTAGTCAAATCGGACCATGAACGACCTAAAACACGGCTGTACCGCGTTCGGGATTTTTCTGTAGTCGTTTCGAACCGAAAAACACGATTTTCGAAATACGGAACATGTTTTCCGCTCCCGACGCTAATCTACTCAAACTCTCGGAAGTAAATGCTCCACTCGTGGAACCTACTGTTTAAAATATATGTATGTGCAGATTCGTAGGCAGAGTTATTTTTCGTTTTTGTTTTCGTCGGGTTTTCCCATCTAGACACTGTTTTTCCCGTCTGCTTTCCGTTCGCTAACAACAATGGCCAATAAAAACAAACTTACTTGAGGTTGTTCAGGTCTGTTTTGTTGTCATGTCCCTATCTATGGCTACAATGCCTAGCTAGATTCGTGGAAAGCGAGATAGCACGACCAGAACCGACCGGCACTTCGAGAAAAACAGAAACTAAACATCAACACAGCTATATTCCCACTCTGTTCCCATGCGATATCATGCATGGCCGTAGTCGCATGGCCATTGGTCCTTGCACCCCTACAGTGCCAGGACGGAGCATGTCGGGGTTGGGAGAAAGAGGGGCATCCCAGACACGTGTGGGCAGAAAAAAACTGAACTTACCGCAAGGTTGGGCCTGAACCGGATGCGGGTCCACCACATTCAGTGCTCAGACGCAGCAAAGTCTTACTCGGGTCTTTCTGCGAAGTGAGTGCGTGTCCTACTGCGATGTATCGGCCGTTGTCTGAAGTTTAACGGAGGAACGTGTGAATGTATCCCGAGGGTACGAAACATCAGGAAAGGACCCTTTATCATAATAGTTGAAAGGTTTTCACGAGTATGGAAGAATGCCCTCCGATAAGAACACCCGGAACCTGGTGGTCGCCACCTACCTACGAGCAGCAGCAACATTCTTAGAGCAGATAACTAACTATTATCACTACAACCGCAATAAATAGCCGGATGCAGTTTCCCCAGAAGAAGGCTGAACGGATGTGTGGGCAGGAGACGGAGGTAGAGACGAAATCCCCCAGCGAGCGTCACGTGGTATAGCACAACAACCTGCGCACCCACCAGCAGTTGTGGAGCCTCCGCGGGGGGGTGGAGTAACAGAGTGGAACGGCCGCAACTCACGGCAGGGAGCATGCCGCCATTTTGGGCCGGACGAAGGGGATGCTCATGGGCGGAAGAGGAGCTGGCAATCTTTAGAGGCGGGAGGAGGCCCGGGTGGGGGTTTCATTCCGAAGTCGGCGTTCTCGGCCTTTGTGCCACTGTGATATTCGGCTCACGTTGATCAATCGCAGAGAACGAAGCACCATGCCGAGTGCCAAAAAACGTAATAAGTAGTGAGTTCGCGCAAAGAGCCCACGCCATGAGTATGGTCTCGAAAAAAGAGACTCTCGGGAGAGATTGGCTTACCAGATGATGTATAACCAGATACCTATGTTATTAGCTAGAAATAAATGGTTTTGGGGCACAGTTCATCAAACATAATACATATGTAAACGATAAAATACCCTCGTGTTGGGCCACGGCAAAACGTTTCTGGGCAGGTACGATCCGTAAGAAACAGGGGAGACAAAAAAAAACAGTAGAGACCAGAGGAGAGAGTGGTGCGCTGGTTTCGAGAACATTTGCAGGCACGAAGATGTACGAGTACGGTGAATGGGTTAAATAATGTCCTGTCTAGACCGTCGTGCGGTCTTTAGGTTTCAATATTTTTTATTGAATTGTTCGTCGTTAAGTAGACACGCGCAACTTCTGTGTGACGACGAGTCAGGGCCTGCTTCGCGGAAAAACGCCAACTAACCGCCCCCTCCATGAGGTTCCAGATAATCTTGACTTTCCTACTCGTACGGTAAGTTAGTAGTCACCGTGTTAACACCTGCTCTTACTAGGGTTGCAATTGTCTGTGTCGTGAACCGGTCGTGAAACACACATGTTTTAACATACCATTGGCCGAGGGCACCGCTATACGACCAAACGTTGATTCGATCGGGCGTCGGTCGTCCCTCCAGAACCGCAGTAACATGTTCCGGTCTGCCAAGAGTTTGGAAAACTGGCAGACCGGAACATTGAGGCCGTCAACCGGCGAGTGACCCTCCCCGACGAGACAGACTCTGTAGCACAAAACAACAGGAGTGCCGAAAAAAAAGCTTCCTGCTGGCGAATGTAGCCACGGCGACCAAAGCTTCCTCGATGTTTGCCCAATTACAAAAATGTCGGATCATAATATCTGGCCGTGCTGCCTTGTAAAGGTCTTCATGGTATTCGTTTAAACCCCAGCTGTAACTGCTGTTCTTGCAGCGGTTGCCTTTGCGTAGTTCTGGGTGTACTTCTTAGGGATAAGCCACAGCCGTAGTCTGGGCCGAACTAATTGGTGTAAAATGTCACCAGGTTTACACTCAACCCACCCCAGATACTGTCCTCCCCTGCGTTCCGGCGCTCACTACACCCAGACAGCCCCCAAGGACTGCCAACAGCCGATGGATTACGACCGTAGTCAGTGGGTATTGATCCAACAGGGTTCACGACAAACTGATCAAAATGACAAAAAACATGGAACCATGCTCCGGTGGCGCTTTTCACTCTTGGACACCAAGCCTCCACTCTCGAACCACCCAGTGTACTTACTTGGGGTCCAAAGTACTGTTAAAAAATCACCTAACTATTTTCATTTTTGCCCTGCTTCAGTGTTGTATGGTACATACAGTAGTTCGAAGTATCGAACATAATACAATCGGACACTAACATCGAACATCCATACCTATTACTACTATAGTGATACAGTAGTATCTGCTCTAGTATTACTCCCGGGCAGTCAAGCTTCCCAGTGTACCATACTTGAAGGTACCTCCTATCCCAGGAACGTGGCTCAGTTACTCCCGTTCCGCCAATCTACATTGCTACGTGTTTGGTTAGCAACGTACGGTGAAATGGGAGCCGCATGACGATATGCCAGGAGCGTGGGAAATCCGAGTCATCGCCGGTTCTCGTCAAAACAAAATGATAGTACAAACGTAAAGCATACATGGTACTCTTACAGGAACGGGGCACCTGGCCGCCAAACCGCCTACTGTAATATAACGTATTAATTATACCAGTCGAGGAAAATTGAATCTACGTCGACCATCGCGAAAAAGTCGTCAGCGAAGCGATGCATCGTGCGCGCGGCTTTACGAAAAACCGCAAAACAGAAACATTGCCGTCTATAGGAACACGAACTTGTTTCGGCCGTATCTAAAGTGACCGTCGGAGGCGTCAAGAACAACTCGGTTCTGCTGCTTGTGCTCATGTCTAGCTTTAGCAGTAGGCGACCCCCTTGTACGAGTCCTCGCCGCACAACTTGTCGTCCAGATAGTGCGACCCGTCTTGTTCAAGCCTGATGACTTCGCCTGACATGAGACGGAACTCGTATGCCTCCCCTTCCGGCAGTTGCGATACTTCCTGCAAACACACAAAGTAATGCACGAACCGAAGCAGGAACGATGAGCACGAGTCACGTACCCGCCACCTTTTCGAGCCTCTTACCACCAATGCGAAACTGCCTAAATGCCGTCACCCCCGTACGCTTTATCTGCAACGCCTTATAAGGTCCCGTATCAGAGGAGTTAGTACTAGCCCCTTACAGCAGTCAGAAGTCGGACAAAATGGCACGTCGCGTTCTGTGCGTGATATCACCTGCTGCAATATGCGAACTCCGATGGTTTCTCCGAGGATAAGCCCTTCCTCGCTGTCAAACCTCCAGTGGACGCCGTCCATTCCCCTGGCAGAGACGGATCATTATGTTTTGAAGAACGATTGTGAGTTTACACGCTGCCGTTAAAACACTGCCTCCCATACATTGTGGTGGAGGGTCCCTGTCGGCGAAGGTAGAGGCTGTGCCCTATCGCGGGCATACGCTCCTTGCTGATGGGTGTACCAGCTTCTATGGTGAGATCCGATCCGCCTTTTATCAAGCAGTCTTACGTACACATCGTACTGAGGCTACTTTATTCTAACGACTTGATGTAGAGTCGGTAGTTTGTAGACAGCTCGTGCTGTCGCGCAAACCCGCTGCGCTCATTGCCTTTTCACCCACCTGCCGAGCGCGATGTTTCCAGCCATTTTGTTGAGTTCTCCCTCGTACGTCAGGCAGCCGTCGTAGGGCAGGAGGGTCAACCCTTCGTCATCGGGGAACACGGGGTCGTTGAAGCAGCCGTAGCCCCTCTCCAGTCCGACAAGAGCCTGCAGCATCCGTTTGGTTGCGATTGTTACATACACGACGCGCAATTCGGAATGGGCATCCGTGACGGCGTCCCAAGGCTGAGGCACCAACACATCTCAAAACGAGCGAGGGCGTGAAGCAATCGGAAACGAATCATTGGCAGGTGGCGAAGTTCGTCGTAACGCGGGCTACAGGCCCGTACCGGTTGGGAAATCGTGGTCTATAGCCACTCTCTCCCTTGATACCCTTTATACCCCAACCAATAGCAGAAAACGTCCCCTTTACCTATCCTACGCAAGTCAAGGAAGAGGTGGCACGAGCGATAAAGGACGGTAACTTACCTTGAGGACCGTTGCGAAGGCCCCGTTCTGAACGGCGTGACCAGCTGGGTAGGATGGGTGCGCTGGCGAACCATTAGCCGACGCCTGTCGGATATAGACCGTAAAACCAACAAGGGCATAGTAGAGCTGTCGTGAGAACCTCGCTCAGAGAAATTACCTGTGAATACTAGTCGCCCACTTTTGTTGCAATGGTGGAATGACTTATGTTGGCATGCAGCAAGAATGTAGTTGCCTGCCTCTAGTCGAGACATCGAAAGAGACGGCCACGATATCTCGAAGAAATCTGCAATGCTGCTCGTTCGGGATGTATATTCCAAGTAATAAGGATGTCGATGCACCACATCGCTTACATCTTTACATCCAGCCGCGCATAGCAGGCGGTGGTACCGAACATCAGACGTTCGCTTCGCATAGTATAGCGGTAAATACCTGGGACAACATGTAGGTAGGCTCGTTGTTAGCATTGAGCTCAGCGTTCCTCGTCGCCACCCTCTGTAGCAACTCCGTGTTGTCAAGAAGCGACGAGTGGAACTCGGTGTCAAGCTTGCCGAGCAGGACGTTGTGAAGAGTTCCGGCAACAGCCTGTTCCGAGGACAGATTCCCAAGCGTCCACAACATTGAAGATCAGGGATTAAAATGGATCAGATGACGTTATGATATCATGCCTCGTAAAAGGAGTGGGTCTTTCTGTACGTAGGGACGGGCAGGCTCCAGGCTTCCATCGTCGCTCGGGACCAGAGCCGTGAGCCGTGTGTTTTTAGAGACGAATAGAGACATTCTGCGATATACAGATACCGGCAGACGTTCTTTCCCATACGTACTACCGCCGTATGGGCCAGGATGGCTATCTGGTTATCGTGATAGACGAACCAGAATTACGTACGTACGCAGGGAGAAATACATCGTCAAATGTCCCAAGGTGTTAAGCGCGCAAACCTCGCGAGCGGCTACGAAATCAAGAGTTACTTGGAGTTGAACTCAAGCACCGGTATAATTCGGATGGTGGTTCAGGTAGTGAAACCTCACCTCCGGACGAGCGTACATGTGCACGTTCCACTTGTGGTACCAGGAAGATCTCTGAGCCACCTCAGCACTTCCCAGAATCCTCATGACGTGGGACGCGCCGTAGCTGACGAAGCCTTTTTGGCGTGTACTATTGGCATAGGGGCCGTTGAAACCCCTTTTGTCAATGGCAACTTCTTGGAAAAGGATTAGAGAGGCCCGGAACGCTTCCCTGCAAGGCGTGTTTACATGGTTGACGCGTGTTATGTTATGTAGACAGGTGTTACAAGTGGTGGTCAAATGTAGTTGCCGAATCACACGCGACAGACACTGGGTACGATAAGATTGTATGCGACAATCTCAGGTTTACAAGGGCGACCAAGCGCATGATATGTGATCCACCGTTTCACTCCGAATATATTCCCTGACTATCAGATACTTCTGCAACATGATGGGAACACCAATTGCATGAAACAGTCGATCGTACTCTCACGTGAAAATGGTGTCGCTCTCCACCAGCCTGGACAGGTCGCGGGAGTTGCGGACATAGCGCTTCACGGGGTCCACCTCCGCTGTCACGGATGGATTGGCGCCATTCTGCGGAGCCGAAACACAAGCGGAAGGTGTGAACCAGTTCGGAAATATATCAGGTGCTTTCACGAAACATCAACAGTATACATCGGAGAGAAAACGTTTATTCCGCAACCCTTCCCGTGGGAACACCTATATCGCTCGTCACCGACAAACTGCGCCGCTTTTTTCTCGTTCGATCGTGACGTTTCGTGTCCTTTGTGCGCGAACCTGGATGTTGAGCCACTCGTCGTAGTCGGTCATGTAGTCGTATCCGGTTGCAAATGTTGTCTGCTGAGGCGTCACCGTGATAGAGTCCAGGGTAAAGTCCTTCAACAGAAACTGCGGTGTGCACGGAGCAGATGCCAGGAGGGGAGTATTTCCACAGCAAGTATGGAAACCGGATTGGACATCGTGAACTTATCAGCGAAGCAACAACACAAACTGCACCTGCAGGCAAGCGGTGAAGCGGTACAAGCGAGGGCGTTCGGTCCGAGCGGCCACAAGCATCAAAGGGGCGAACAATAGCCATCGACGACACGATATCTAGAAGATGAAAGCTGGCTTTGCTTTCCTCTGTTCGAGTGAACACCTCAACTCGAATAACCATGCACCCGGCCAGACCTCCCCAACCAACTTTAAATATTTATCAGCTCGGATGCCTTCATTGATGATGGATATGGACCGCGCCACTGCACAACGGATATGGGCGGTCCCAAAGTCGTGGACGTATGGGCCCACTCTACGCTTGTCGGGAGGCATTACCGCACCTGGGAAATCATTGGACCCGTCTCTGCACCGATTGCGTTGTTCCGGAAAAGCTGAGACTGCGGGTCGGCCTTGCCTTCCGAATCGACTGCCACACCTTTCATCTTCGCGAAACCCGGCATGGCGGCCAGGTTTTCTGTTGGTCATGCGACGTCAATCCCGGGCAGGGGGGTCACGTCAACTCGGGACAGGGGGGTTTCCTCGAAAATGGTGAACACGGGGACAGGATTGGTGGGCGGGTGTCGAAGGCGTAGGAAAGGACTTGAGACCGCCCTAACCCAAGGCGCCGTGAGTGTTTCGGAATGCTTGGGCAACATGAATGGACCAACGAAGCACTGGAAAAGTGGGACTCGTTATTGATGTTGACAGTGAAACTCATCGAGCGCCCATTCAACATGAACTCCGGTCACACTCGAAAAAGTGTCTACCTGATGCAGCGATCGTAGTCTCGTGCTCGCCGTACTTGGAGAAAGGCACGTCCCTCGTCAAGGACATCCAATACGCCTCTGCCATGTTAGCAGCCTACGAGTATTCAAGATGTTCGTCAAAGTGTGGGCGAGGACATAAGAAACCGTCAGATATATTGGACATTAAAATTTCTTATCTCTGGACGAAACCTGCATCCCTACCAGTCTGCCTAGTATGGGACGGGTCTATACCTGGTACATTTGATTTCAAGTATTCACAGCACGCATCACGATTGCACTTGGAAGTATAAGGTAATATCGTGTATATAACCTGTAAACACGCCACGACTCACCAGTTCCATGGAGTTGAGCGCCGCGGCAGGAGGCGTGACTAAAGCAGAGCTATGGTTGAAGCCAGAACGTTTCGGTGAGCCAGCAATCACCAGACCATTAGAGTTCAATCATCGGGCACGTTGCAAGGGACAGCATTGAACCAAACAGTATTGGCAGGGGGTGGAGGGGCAGAGAAACCGGGGGGTTAAATCATGGAGTTCACATGTTTCACCCATTGTGATGCAGTGCTATGAACAGTAGATGGTTATCTGGTAAACGCTGAAATTCTTTGGCCTACAATATTCTCCGTCTCGCATGTCAAGGCCGTCTCTGCGCGTAGTTATTCGTGCACATATCCCTATTAGGACTCCACCGACCGTCTGTTGAACGGAATCATGAGTAAGGGATGACCGACTTGTGAATCTAAACCCGTACCTGGCGGGCCCAGCGTTTTCGACGGCGATGCCTCCGATGGGCTGAACTAAATAGCCGGCATCGTCTCCGGCGGGCACAGACTCGCACTTGTGGAAGGTTCCTTCACCGACGCACTCAAGTAGGGCTGCGTAGGCCTCGGCGTCCACCTGGCGTGGATGCGGCACAACCATAGACGATAATCAACAAGCTGGAGTGTAAAAGCACGCTCCCTCCCATGCGGATGATACTGCAAGGCCTGAACGAAATAAATCTGAATATAAAAACTACACCTGCCATATAAAATCAAGCCAGTTCCACTTGTTACGATGCTGGTAACATACACGCAAACATCTCGATCCGCTGCAACCGTACAAAACGAGTGCCGCACCTAGACATGGTGACAAGGAGGTCGCTCTGTTTTGTATTGGCCTCAACAGGGAACCTGCCACAACTGTAGCAGTGTTATTAATATCTACATATATGTATATATTGGTATTTTACACGTAGGGAGGCAATGGGTGAACGTATATATAGTGTTTCAGGAGAGCATATGCGGCCCCTGAGAAAAACGCAATATTTTCACCTGCCCCAGCTCATCGTGAGGCAGCGTCTTGTGGAAGGTAGCGGCGGAAGAGCCGTCTCCAGCGGTCACGTGGTACATGGATGTCGACCCCCTGAACTCGATGTTCCCCCACTCCCTCCGGTTGTTGAGCACGTTGAACGCCCTTTCCTTAGGCTGTGCGCCGATAGCCAACCGGTGCGAAAAACAGTGGCAATAAATAATGAGGCATGTTTACAGCACCGATTCTACCGATTATTTGTTAGATGTCAGCAGCAGCGGTCGGTTCAAGGCCTGCCTCCATGGTACCACCGGAAGGCCACGCCAGCGACCGACGAAGCTGGACCGATCGTAACATATTTCATCTGGCTGGGAGGTCGGGATATATGGTCGGCTCTCGCTGAATGAACCGACGGAAATACAGCACGACGGAACGATTCGCCCGCTGTTTCAAACTGGTGGCCTGTACTGACTGTCAGCTCGTTGGGACCCTAGCGAGGGTAGGATCGACGACCCAGGAATTTTGAAATTGTGAACTCGTAGAAGGGGTGGCCCGGCGAACCAGCCCCAACCATTTATCTCCTGAAGTGACGCTTGTAAATCATGCAAAGACGGTTTAAGCACTCACCGTCTCGTAGAGGTCGTTGGCTTCATCGGTCAGTGTGTGCCCGCGTGCGACAGGAAGCGTTACAAGGCCCAACAGGGCGGCGGTGGCAACCGATCCCTTCATGCTGAAAATTGTTTTCGTCGTAACCGCGAGGCTGTCGTTCGATGTTTCGACCTGGAACGTTACAGAGCCACGGACGAGGTGCACTGGAAAAGTGGTCAGCAAGTCTTGCATGCATGCCCGCTGCGTTGCGAGAGGAACTCGGAATTGCCGGTACCAAAGCAGGGACCAGGAGGGACTTGTGCACACATAAAAATCAGACGTGTTTCGGCATGATGAGGTCCAAACGCACCATGCGGCACAGTAGGTATCCCACAACCGGCTTGTTCACATATATATATATATATGAATTACCAGTTTTCAATATGATGCACAAGAACAATCTATGTCGAGAACACGATGTTGAATTGTGCGCCTTCTCCAGCCTGAGGCCTCTTGTGAGGGAGGAAATCCCCGCCGTCTCCTGAGCGGCAAGGAATGCCGGTCGGGAGTGGACCCGAGAGGCCGTAGTAGTGTAGGAGGAGTGAGAAGCAAGCTCCCGGAAATCCTTCTGGAAAATGACAGTCCTTGCAGGCGTGAAAAGTACACCAGAAGGTTCGGTATAAACGTACAACCAATAAAAAGATGCTGCCGAATTTCGTGCCTGTTTTTGGGGGTGCTGTATGTTCCGCAAACAGGTTAAGATCGGGGTGATGGTAAGGAGTTAACGCTCAGGCTTGCTTTGGGAATACGCCGGTGCCTTGATCCCACCAGATCGGGGTGATGGTAAGGAGTTAACGCTCAGGCTTGCTTTGGGAATACGCCGGTGCCTTGATCCCACCAGAAAGCATTCTTCTTAGGACGCAAAATATTGGAACCAGCCGACCGCACGAAGGGGCTAAAAATGAGGACAACTGACTGCTGTCCCGGGACAGCCGCATTTAGGTTTTGGTCTGGAGGAAGTTTCCGATATTCGTTGGTTAATTTTGCGGGAACTTATAAGTAGAGAATGGGGGGGGGGGGGTGCTCCATAGATAGGAGAGATGCACTCGATCTCGTGCATGGCCGTAGTCGTATGACTATAGACCCTCGCATCCCTACAATGCCGGGACGGAGCATGTCGGGTTTTCACCGACCAGGCAGATATTGCTTGCACCAAGGCCGAAGCGCCGTGAGGTGCCCGGCGAGTCGCATTGATGGTGGGTGAGAATCTTATTAAGAACCGGTTGTGAGGCAGACTTGCATAAGGATAACAGCTTCAATGAGTAATTTTGTTTTGTAGGCTTTTCCAGAGACAGCAATGGGAGTACTGTGTAACTGCCTCTTGGGTGCCTTACCTTGAACACTACGTGATACGATCAATTCCCTTGTGCGGAGTAATTTTCTTTTACCTCGCACAAATGATCCAACTCGACGACCAGGTGGGGCGACCGCCAAACAAAAAAAATCGCTACCCTGGTTGTCTAGCTCGCGTAGTGAGCGGCATGTTTTACAGTGTCGTTGCCAACTGACGCCAACCCAACCTATAAAAAATGGGGGAATAAGTAGTAGAGGGGGGGGGGTATAATCGTCGGCAAGAACTGAGTAAAAAAAAAGATGCGGTTTTATGCCCAATTTCGGGCGGTTTCTTGCCCCAGCTGGTGTTACGGTCAGGGTCAGCGTCAGGTTCGGGGTCCGGGTTAGCTATCGAGTCTAGGCTCGTACTTGCACCACACCAAAACGTGTTCTCTGGCCCGAACACAACGAACTCAGGGACCCTTGGAAGACCCTAGCTGATACTATGTGAAATTTTCTGCAAAAAAAGGGCTGAAAGAAAAGTCTCCATATTTCAGAGTAAGTGTTGACATGACTATTGACAAAATTCATGAAAAAAAAACATTCTCCGAAATTTTAATAAATAAATACTAAACGTGGGCCTAGGTAGGACGTATTTTGAGATGGGCAGCGTGGTGTCGTCTGTAGGACGTATTTTGGCGGGGCAGCGTGGAGTCTGCTGCAATGACACTTTTCTTGACCTCGAGACTACTTGGCAAAGAAAGGCGTACGACGTTTCGTTTCAAGTACATCGGCACACAGACGAAGGACCGAGTATTTCCCCTCCGTAAGCCGCGCGAGAAGTGGCTTCAGTCCAGCTGACCTTCCTTGTGGAACCCACATACCACAGAATACCGCCCCGGTGATTGAGTAGCGACCATCGTCAAATAAATGCTACGGAGATATTTCTGCTGGGTTTCAAAGCTCACCAAATATTTAGCGAGCTATTGAAAATATTTTCAACATTTCGCAGAATTATTTGCGGGGAACGCGTAGCGTAGGAAATCGCTAATTGATTCGCATCCCGAAGAGGAGAAAAACATGTCAAAGTCATCAGGTGAAATTGGAATCAAGGCACGAAGAGTAGGAGCGGTGCGAAGCCAACTGCGTGCCTCCCTCTCGGAGCTGCGACAAGGAGGCTTAGATGACTAATAGTACGGAAAAAAACTATCGTAATGCTTGGATGGGTTGGAAGAATACCACAACCTCGTACGCTGGTACGCCGCGGAAAACCACTAGTAATTCTTAGCCCATGCGGGAACTGACAGCCACTACTGCGTAGACGAAACCCAATATCACGTCAAGACCCCTTGCTGAAATTCTCACAGCGCTAAAAACTCGCAACTAGCACCAGCTCGAGCCGTATCCCCAATTTTAACGCAAAGCTTGAAACCAAGGGATCGCTCGATAATAGTCGCCATTGGCTCGCCCACCGAAGCCCTGATTGTCAGCCCCAAGCCCATGCATTGTTTAGCCAGAATAGATCCTAGGGTTGAACGCAAGCGGTGATCGCTAATGATTTCGAAATTAAAGTGAGAGCCTCTTTAGTTTGATGTCTGGGGTGATATAATCTCAATCACAGAATCATGGTGCTGAATACCGCAGGAATGTAGCCGACACCCAAACAAAGAGTTGAGGCAGCGTTCTCGAATGTTTCACTACAAGGGTAAGAACTCATCGGGCCATTTACGGACGCTGGCTCAAAATCTCCGATCACTTTCGGTATTGTACTCAACTTCCGTATTACGTGTGTTTGATGGTGTTCTTCTTGCGCTACAGTATACGACCTTCGGCCACACTTCGTTTCTCGAATACGTTTTACGCACAATGAGCAAGGAGGGCGGCGGGTCAGATTCACCTATGTCCCTTGTGCGCCGAAGAGTCCTCCTGAACAAAGCTGTAGTATGAGACCGGAAGACTAGACGATGTTCTTCGCGTTGTACCCAGTCGTCGATGCGTTGATGGCGTGTTGCTTTGTGGGGGGAGAGGCAGTCGAATGAATGATGAGGGTGCTTTCAAAATCGCAAAGCTCAGACAAGGTATTCACGGGTAGGGTATTATAGCGATCAGCGTCGATTAGTTTCGGGCCCCCCCGGTACATTCTATGCAAATTCGTGTTACCTGTGGTACGCAGGATGACATTAGGTAGATTTGTTTGGGTATAAAGCTACCTGCGTACATACCGATACTGGGGTCTCCTTCTTTTTTGTATATTCGGCAGATAGATATTATTGAGTGCTCCACAGCATTCGACCGGCACTTCTAGACAATATTTTCGACAAGAACATATTCCGCTTTTTTCATTCTCGTACTGCTGTATACAGCTCAACGTACGCGCACGCAAAGAAACTCTGTTGGGTGTCTGCATCAAAATATTCAACCGATCATCTCCCACCGGTGCCCCACCAAACAGCAACATGTTACAATCTGTTTAAACGGAAATTGAAGAGCGCAAACCTTTCCTTACTGCCGCAGAATTTTACGGGATGACAGCAATACGTTCATGGTGGGATGAAAAGACAGGCGTGGACCCAATACGAACCCCAAACCTCAAAACTAATCGCGACCCTGATTTTTTCCCAAGCACAGAAGAGACGAGTAACAACCCCGGCTGCGCAGCGTTCCTACTCGGCTGGAAATATTTGACTGATCGAGCCCAAGCTCTACCCCCGGCATTGACCGACAAACGGACAACACACAGACAAGAACTAGGCCGGGCACGGGGCTGCACTGACTTCGCATCCAGTGATATACTTCTTACCGCGGACCACAATTGTTTCCGATTTGCGGGCCACACCTATCTATACCATTTCGCAAGACAAAATTTCCCTTTTTTTCAAATCCGTACTCAAACTATCTCTATTGCTCCTCGCTCAGGAAACAGATTGTGAGGTCAACCTCGGAAATAGCGTCCCAAGGTAGTGTCCTAAACACCTGCGAACAGGTTGTCACGCCCATGTTTCTCATGAATGAGCAACATCTCGTCGATTGATTGTGTTCATAAGCAGCAAAATATTGTAGTTGCTTTCTTGTTGCTTTGGGGGATTTTTTAGATGGGTGGGTAAGCATGTTTAGTTGTTCCTGTTTTGTCCGGTTGTCGTGGGCTAGGCTAGTATTTTTCCCCATCAAGCCGTTGCTTCTAACGACGACATCAGCGCACCCAAAACACCTCCGTATTCCTTGTCTTGGAGAGGTTTTAACCTGTATGTATGCGGTCTCACAATGCATTATGTGAGACAGATAAATATCACAACGAATTTCATTGCAACTTCATGCGCGAAGCAAGCGAAAGGCTCACGTGCGGGTCACGAGAGAACGCAACGAAAATCCCGGGCCAGAAATCGAGCAGGAAAGTATATGAAGGCCACACCCTTTCCAGTTGGAACGATCCATAATACAAACAACGCAACAATGTCAGCCAGGCACCTTGAACTATTTTTGTGCTGCAGTGCATAAACACACCTATTATTGCCTCTTTTTTTCTAAAACTAGTTTTAACAAACTGAGAGGACGGCTCTGGAAGGGTTACTAGAAGAAAACCACGCGGGCTAAAAAGTGGCGTTGACTGTGCCGGATTTTAGAACCCATGAAAACGACAGTTTGGTAGGGATATTATACCAAGAGGTCCCTCACGGTGGAGGATGAGAAGATGTCGATGCTGGTCAAATACACGCTTCTTCTCGGTGAAGTACGTCTTGTTGCGTATTTATTTCAGAGAAGCTCAATGATAGAGTACGAGATCAACGTGCGACATAGGGGGGCAGTCGAGTGCCTCATTGCCCCCTGATCCATGTGTACACTGTGTCCATACATGTGTACAATCTACTAGACGTTTCTTGTACTACTGCTGTAGTAGCACGTCAGGTGAGTTTATACTCGTCGTACATATATTCCTGCCTCCTCATACTCCTGCACTTACTTGCGTTCGTAACACGTCACGTGCTCAGCTACTGGCTTGTATTGCACCGCCTTATATTTACCAATACTTGATACAATCACAGTTGTTATACTCAGGGATTAACATAAACTCACAATCACGTATTGATTGTGGTTAATACGCGGTGATTAAATCGTTGATGTAATAAAGTTTAAGGTTTGTTCATTAATGAATATAGATCAGCAAATACTGGTACAAGCAAAAAACAAAAACTTAACAATAATCATGATTATTAGTTGATTAATCATTTATAATCATGATTATTAGTTGATTAACTTAGGAGGACAGAAAAGAGGCGTATCTGTGAAAACACGCGCCTGCGGCGCAACCAGACGGAATATATCAAGTGGGCAGAAGGAGGGACCGAGGAAAGCACTGTACAAGGATAGGTCAAGAGAGCCGGCGCTGGGGTTGGCAGAACGTATCTCGGCGGTCTCCCGCCAGAGAGGCTGCGAGAAAGAACCTTCATACGAACACCGGCGAAGACGAGCAAGGTCGAGCTGCCGCTTCCCTGGCAAAGAAATAAACTCCAGCACGCGCTCTGTCCAAATAATGAGAAGTAATGAACGAATGGTTTGGCGCAAAATCTGATAGGTATAGCACCCTTCTTCATTGCAAGACCGAGGGGATTTTTTGTCCTCCAATCAATGCTATTCACGTCTCACATCTCTCGTTTAGCATTTCAGGTGAATTGGGTTCGGGAATTTACATGCAATCTCGTGGTCCGCAACGCGAAGAGGCTATCGCCTGTGTCTGAGACGTTTTCGGTCCGGGTCGGGTCAGAGGTAGGCCCATGTTAGTGTTAGCGGGTGGCTTGGATCTACTCCCTTAGTCTGACCCTACCAGGGATCAAAGGAGAGGACCGGCGGCAGCAAGGCGCGTGGCGGGGGTCGAAAAATGGGAGATCACGTGACATGTCGGCACGAGACGGCTGAATGGGGAAACACGCACGAAATGTACCGCTGTTTTCAACAAGGCCCTACAGTGAGAAGACTACTGACCGATCGTCGCGCAAGATCTGCCAAGAGGTACGGGCTAGTCGTTATTTGAGGGCAACGAAGCTAATCCTTTGTCCCGGTGGGGTCAAAGACGGGGCGAAGCGCCCATCCAACTACAGTAGACCCTAACCCTGGCATTCACCCTGAATTGAATGGGAGCTAAAAGCGTAGCAAAAGCCGTCGCAAAGCGCTGCGACGCTGCGCCGAAGTTGTCGTTCTTCTATATTCCAAAACTTCGTCCACGGTTTTCCCGAGGTTCTCATACAATCAATGCGTGAACACAGATCTTCCTGCTGGTAGGCTGTTCAGGTATCTTGCTGTCACTACATCAAGGTACAGGCGAAGACCCACCCAAACCCTAACCCTGACCTCAAACCGAACTCCAAACGGGCCAAAACTGGTCATAAACACGGCTGCGGCGCGTTCACGTCGAACAAGGAAATTTCTCCATTGCGGACGACGATTCCGAAGTAAGTGCAGACCGCGCTACGCTTTTGTGAAGAAAAACAAAACCTCAATACTTCACAAGCAGGATGTTAATCTTACTCTTTCCTACCCCAACATCATTAGTGACGGTAAACTTCCCAGGAGTTTTCCCGGAAACTTGCCAAACACTTTTCGGGGTTAACCCTTATCCCTTTTAGAACTCCAGTCCTGTTTGGGGGACACACCAGTCAAATTCCAGGTCATTTGCCCCCAATTGTCCCCAAAACGAGACTGCGGTCCTAAAAGGGTTAAGATGAAATGTGAATACGTTTGGTACTCGAGGACCTTCAGCAATCTGGGAGAAGGAATCTTTAAGTTGGTAGGCTGTTCGGATGTTTTGGTTCCTGTTGTGATCAAGGCACGCGCGAAGATGCAACCCAAGCCCTGACTCTAACCCTAACCCTAACCCTAATCCTAACCCTAACCCTGACCCCAAACCGCAGCCGAAACGGGTCAGAACTCGCCATAAACGGGGCTACGCCGAGGTTGCATCGAACCAGGAAATTTCTCAAATGCTGACGACGATTCCGAAGTGCAGACCACGCTACAAATTTTTCAAGTAAAAAACATCCCTAAAGATCCCTTCTCCCAGACTGCTAAACCTACTCAAATTGAATGACGCGTTGTTCGTCTCGTGTATTGCTTGGCAGGGGAATTCGATTTAGATGGTATTTCGGATCTTTATAGGGTTCCAGCATCTTTATGTGACCACGGACTGCTCCGTTTCGAGAGTTATTTAATGTAACAACAACAGCAACAACAACAACAACAACAACAACAACAACAGCGTGAAGAAGCAAGGGACGAGGCGCCCTACTCGTACGATTCATCATGAAAAGGAAGTATTCCTGTGGAAATCAAACATAAGAAGCTCGCGCCTTGCGCTGGCGTCCCTCATTCCTTATATATTCTTCTTTTTTTTGTTGTCATTTTTTTTATCATCCCATTTATGATCTTCCAACATCTTCTTCTCTCTCTCTCCTTCCAACTCGAAACTCAGGTCCGGAGTCACATAGCAGGCTCTTCTCCCCCCTTCCCGCTACGCGAGAATATTTCAACTTTTTCTTCCCTCGTCGACTCGCATCGAATTGTGCCTACCCACGCTGCAAGGCGCTCTCAACAATTGAATCCTTTTGGTTTTTATTTTTGCAAATAAAGTCAAATGTCCGACCCACCTGGGGCTCGAACCCAGGACTCAAATACATGTAGAATTCGAGGTTAACCACTTGAACCACCGGGGCGCATTCTGCACTTTATTGGTTAGGCACGATTTCTGACCAGTTTCTTTTAGCGTCCTCTTGAAAAAAAGCTTGCTTTCGAACTCCTTTTTGGCCATATTTGGACAACCAAATATCTGAACTACAGTCTTTCGAACGGTTCTTGGATTCTAGCCGTAACCCTGACCCTAACCCAAACCCAGACCTCTAACCGCAGACAAAACGAGCCAAACCTCGCCATAAACGCGGCTGCGCCGCGTTTGCATCGAACCAGGAAATTTCTCAGTAGTTGCGGACGACGAATCCGAAGGGCAGACCACGCGGCGCATTTTTTAAGTCAAAGACGTCCCTAAAGATCCCCTCTCCCAGATTGCTAAACCTACTCGGTATTCTTGTCGATGAGGCCATTTTCAGTTCAGAAGAATGCTTTTCAGGTGTGCGGACCTGTCCGTTACAAGCCTCCCGGACATAATTGTCGGCGAGATATCTCCGACACGCTGCCGGTACGTGTGCAAAAACAGCAGTGGTTTGTGGGAATCCCTATCTCACTCACAGGCGTCCTACCGCGGTATAAAGTATTCACATTTAATCCAATAGCATATTTTCAGGAGGTTTGTACTCGTATGTATGTGCGTTCGTGTTCAGAGTCAGGGGTTGGGGCACTGCCAGATTTCGTTCACAGCATCCACAAATAGCAACCAACAATGCTACGTCTATCTGAAAGCGAAGCATGAACGGGAATCTGTAGAAGGTATTGAACCCATGTTCGATCGATACCTTGGCATCGCTTAAAGCCTGGCTATGCGCCATTTCATCCGCTGTCCATTGCCTGAATTATTATCTGTAGACAAACATGGTCACGGATTTCAAGTGAGGACAAATTTCATGGAACTGGATTGGTCGCGCTGGAAATATTTTGACGAAGGAGGCCGAATATGTTCTCCAAAATTTCGTGCTTGGATATATTAAATCCAAAAAACTGAGGAGACCGCAACATGTCTATTCTGACGATGTCGCTTCATTTATTGCTTGGCATGTGTGTTGGGTCGCGCGTGTCGAGTGGACCACCCGGGTACTGCCTGCCGCGGGTTCGATTCCCACGGACAATGGATACATTTGATTGCGGCGAGGGGATGACCCAACTCAAAAATCAGATATCAATTGGCACCGAGGGGATGATCGACTGAGGAGAGTAGTCACTTGGGAGTTAGTTGTAGAGTAGTCACTGAGTGGAGTAATCACTGAGTAGAGAGGTCGGTTATCTCCCCGCGCCAACACGTTCGCTTTAACGGGTCAAACAAAAACATCAAAACAATCACTTCAGTGTACCCCGTGAAGAAGAATGCTTCTCTGGTGACGGGGACTACATGAACCTTGAGCCCACGCCCATCATTCATTCGACTACCTCCCCTTCAAAACAGCACGCAAACATACGCAACGACCGCCGAGCGCTAACCGCATCGTCCTATCTGCCCGTTCCGAGTACCGCGCTGTGCACGAGGAGGAATCCTCTACGCATCAAGGGCACAGGTGACTCGTACCACCCCGCCCTCGTCGTGGCCCATTCTACGACAGATTTGCACCAGATTTAGTAGCCGTCGTAGTAGTGCCTGCAAGATCAACCTTTTTACATATTTATTTGTAGAAGCTGAATTGGTGTCCCTCTTACAGGGAACGCGTCGTGACCTCTTTGCTCTACGCTGGAGGGTTTCCTTCAGTACGGTACTGTCTAAGGCATCGTCTCTGTACATGGGAGTTCGAGGTCGAATATCTAGTCACTTTCTGAAATGCAGTCGTCCAGCGTCGGTGTCGGGGTTCCTCTTGCAAGCTGCCCTTTGTGCGTGGAAGATGAACCACGTACCAGTTAAACCAGAAACCGTGATACTACGAACGTTCCCCGCCTCAACTCTCACGCCTACGTACGTACATGGCCCATGATTGGTTTGATTAAAAGCTATACAGGCGTGTTGTGGCGGCCGCAACCACTCGGTGTAATGCAACATACATTATGGAATATCAAATATTCGTACGTAGTGCAGCAAGGCATTAACTCGTGGTCACCACCGTGGCTCGGGTAGCTTGACTTGTCAATGCCGTGTTTTTTTATAAAAAAAATTCTTTCAATTGAATATGACTCCATTGATCCAGAGGCGATTCAGGGTATATTTGGAGACTGTAGGTAGAACCGTCGTCAATATTGGTCTCGTCGTCCGGTCCCGGCAACTTATTACCTAGCGGTGAAAAGGTACTGTCGCGTCCCGTCCTGAACCATCTCCCCGCTGTACTTTACCCTCCTATCTCTCCCGGGATTTTGTACATTACCGCCCCGTCCCATGCATAACATTACCCCCGTTCTATATTAAATTACCGTCCGTCTTGCCTATAAATCGTGTAAATCGTGCCCCTTCCCGTCCAGCACTGACTCCTCTCGGTTGTCATGCCCCGTCCATTCCCACCATGCCGTAACATTCCCCACTTCCTTGTTTTCTATGGAAAAACTAGGATTGTGTGTTTATCACACCAGGCGTGCCAGTATTTAGATAAGTATTGCAAATCCGAACCAACATTATCGTCAAAATACCCCGACGATGAAGACTCAAAAATAAGTACAATCAAACTAATCGTTGGTTTGTCCATAATCTTCAAAGATTTACGCGACCCCCACACGCATACAACACCCAGCTCAGACTATTACGGGGGACCATAGTTAACAGGACCTATGGTATACATAAAAACATATATGTTTAACCATTTTTACTAACCTTATTTGGTCCTGTTAACTATGGCCCCCCGTAGTAGAGTGTTTCACAGCGAAGGCACTCGAAATTTCGCCGCCGTGGGTGGGACCGGCCCGATACATGTCTATCTTCAAGGTGAGGCCTAACAACCAGCAACGGCGTCGCTACCACCACCGTGGCTCCAGCCGTCACTACCACCTCACCGCTAGCACCACACCAATTGCCCTAGCGTTTACGGTCCCGTTCCGTCGTGATGAGTTGATGATTTCAGTCCCGTCCCATCGTTAAGCAAGTTCCCGTGGTACTTGGCCGTTCCGTCCCGTCGTGACATGAATTCCGGCTCTATCGTGCCGTTCCGTCTGGTCATGAAACCGTTCTTCGCTGAAGTTTAATGTCTCGCCCCGTAGAGAAATTGTCCTCCCACTGTCCGGTCCAGTCCGGTCCCGCCTCGACGATTATTTTCGGCCTTGTTTTACCGTTCCGTCTCGTCTTCATATTTGTTTGCGGTTACCAAATCAAGCCAGCCCGGTTCCGTCAAGGGACCCAAAATCAAAGTTGCACCAAGATAATAGGCAGTTTTTCTTTTGTCTCGTGAAGTTAATGAATGCGCCGTTGGCTTCAACGAAAACGAAGTTGAAGTTTGAAAACGCGGTTTGTGTTGTAGTACCCAGCAAACTCAATCGGGGCGTCAATACCAACATGCGGTCGTATGTCCTCACGACGGTGTCTCACGAGGGTGGAGAAAGTAACTGAACCTCGACAATAGAGGGGACGGGGGTCACAGCTCCACCCACTGCCTACAGACCATAAGACGGCGTACTACGTCGGTGCGCCCTTAAACCTTGTTTGACCGCAATCCCGTTTGGGGGACAACCTACTTAGAATTTGGGTGGATTGTGCCCAAAACGGGACTGCAGATCGAACAGGGTTAATGGTATCATAGCGACCGCATTCGCCCAACGTCTTAAAAAATCTCGATCCGCTAATATGCACCGGAACTGCACAATTGACCCGAACTACGCATGGGATGCGTCTGAAATCTATAGCTGCGTCGCCTTCACTCCTGTTTCGCGCAGGTCGTTTGAGCTTCCGCCCGCCGATTCAAACGACTCTTGAGAACGATAGCTTACTAGCCTAGGTGGCAACTGTTATGTCCGGCCGCCGGTGGCACATGTACTCACGCAGGCCTTCGCTCTCGTGCTTCTTGGTAGGTGTCTGTCATTCCGACTATATAATTTCGATTGCATGACTCCTTGCACAATCCCGCTGTCTCTCAAGTTATGCAGAACTCGCAGTTTTCATGAATTGAAATTGAAAATGCGATCATATTGCTCAGCGGGACGTTCTGGTTTCTCGAACGTCTCGGCTCCGTGTAGTGTGTGTGCTTGTATGTTATCTTCTTTGTAATCTTGCAGTGGCAGCTATTAGAGCTAGACGAGCCTCAGGGTGAGGATAAAGCACCTAGAGTTGATCTTAGGTGAGCTATCTACATACGTGGAGCCCGATAGCATAAATGTAAAAGTCCCTGAAGTTGCATTAATCTTGAATTTGCCGTATTTCTGAGTACAGGATCTCATGGGGGATACCCCCACCAAATTTGTACCATACTCATGCCCAAACGCGCCTCTGCGACGCAAGCTACAGAGGCGATCACGTAGAGTAAGGTTTCGTGAACCTCCTCACTATGAGGGGTGTGCCACTCTTAGCCTATCGCGTCTTGGGCATATACCCAATATAGCCCAGTTAAGGAGTGTTACCATGTGGGCATTCGAGGGTATGCATACACGTGAACCCTTATCGAGAACAGCAATGACAAACACCAAACTTATCGTATATAAAAACTGCCGGTCAACTTGAAACTACTCGAGAAGCCCCGTGGAATATGCAGCACGCCGATATTTACAGACTGACCACGCTGTCTCCTGGCATCATTCGTCGGCATTCAGGCTGACTACGGCAACCACTCACTGCACTCTACCGTTGAGGGAATACGTCTGCCGCAAAGTGTTTGACTTGAAGTGGAGCGGCAGTTGTTCGTTCAGACTCGTCTCTGCGACGATTACGCGGGTTGAGCTTAACCAGTGCGCGTTTAGGTTGTGCGTTGGTTACTGACGATGCCCCCGCCCCGCAGCGCACGGATATATATATATCGATATACTACTGCAGCGTGTTTGCTGTGTGGATAGAAACAACTACCAGGTATGTTACAAGGGTAACGTCTTCAGGTATCGCCACCAGATGTGTCGTTTATTTCGTGGGGAAACTCGATAGTGCCGACGCCATTGATTCCTGTGGATAAAGTAGCGGGCGGCGACTCCCTATCGGGGTGCTGGTCTACTTAAAACGTCGTGGGAGAACAAGGGTTTAATACAAAGGCGGGCCATCGCTGCGCTTACGTATCTCTTCCGGGAAAACGAACTGCAAAGACCGATTTGCAAATATGTATGCGTGCACCAGATATACGTGTCGAACGTGTAGGTATATCGTTGTTAGGCTTGGAATGGTACGGTCACCTGCCAAACGTTTGTTTTTCATTTAAGGGAGGATCATGCAGACTAGCTGACCTGACCAAGTCTCGTGCCTCTTCGATGTTTCAGATAGTTACAACCAAGGAAGGGCGTCCGATCCGCAAGGCTGACATTAATTGGCAGTATGAAGGGGTCTGTCGCAACTGCCGCTCTTCTGGGTCTTGCAGTATTCCCTGGCGCACGCGGGCATTCGTGGAGCCCAGACCCGATAGCCTCCTGCGGCCTAGTCGGTTGCGAAGGAGCTGCGGAGGCGCAGGATACTACTGGTTTCGACGGCAGCGCCCAGCGAAGTCTTCACGAAACCGATGATGCAAACGATAACTATGATACGGTGAGCCCCTTCAGTACGGAAGCGTTTCTTCAGGGCGTAGTATTGTTGGTGGGGGCGTACGTCTGTCATGCATGACCGTAGACGTAGGACGATATGTTCTCTGGTCCTTTCATTGCCGGGGCATAAGAGTGTGTGAGGTTTTCGCGGACACGGAAAATATTTCTTGCACCGAGAGCGAAGCTCCCGTCATGTGCTAGACGGGCCGGAGGAAGAGGGGGCTGATTTTTTTAATCACACTCTCGAAAAGGCGGAATCGCAACGAAGGACATCTTGAAACTAAAAATGTACTTGCTTGTACGGCCGCGTGTCCAGAAACAGCAAGGGGGATACTACGCAACTGCCTCGTGCGCCCATTACCATATACACTCTACGTCCTCCGGTAGGGTAGCACTTTTCGCAGGTGAACATAACATCGGCGCATGCGTGCAACACTTACCGTACGTAGCACGGAACGTTCGGCTGCAGCAGCACCAGCTGCTAGTGTTCCCGTGGATGCATCGGAGATTTCCCCAGGGCCTTTAAGAGAGGCGCTGTCACACATTATCTCAGTGAACGATGTAGTATGTGTTCCTCCCTTTTCTTGATAGGCCCGGGAAGGGGAAATACGTTGGAGGGGCGGTGGCGGCGGGGGGTGTTGGTTCGTTCCAAAGAAGCACGGTTGAACTCAGAGGTACAAGGTCGAAGCCACGCCCACACGAGTAGGCGCTTCCAGTCATCGGAAGGGTGCATTCTTGTGATGTATAAACTATATATATATGACACTCCTCGTCCTGACACATCCCGTTAGTATGTGGAGGAGCCCGGTACTTCTCAAGAGGAGCTAATTGGATTGTCACCAATTTGTCTTAGCGCGTTAAATGTTGCTTTTTCGTAGACTAACATAAGCAGGAAGGATGGAATGGAACGCTTGCTGGCATAACACGCTGCTTTTTTATGAGTGCATTTGTCGTTGTTGCCGCTTCCTGCTATCTTCACCCGTTCTGCTTCGTCGCGCACAGCCTAAAGAAAGGGCGTTAAACGTGCTTAACCAGCGGAAAAACTGGGGGACGACTGAATTTAGGGCGTCGACATTGACGTCCCATGACACCAACGGAGACAGGTCCTCCGCTGCTTCGTTTCACAAGACTCTACCGCACGACGCTCTGGGACAGGTATAGCTACGTCCACTGAGCCGTGTTCTGCACATCACATCTCCTGAAGCGAAACATGTACAAGTACCGGTAACTGTCACAAGGTAGTAGCATCGCTGATCTAATTTTGTTTCACCTGTGCAGAAACTCGTGCAAGTATCCTTAGGGCAGGTGCCATATATCGTATCTCTATGGGAGGTTCTTCAAATGGTTGCCGCGTCTCGGTTGCCAGAGAGTATTAGCATCCACTGGGTGGACCGAAGGTATTACCCAGTCGGTCCAAGGGGCTCTGAACCCGCGCAGTAGCAGCGACGATCACAGGGGCCCGGGTTGTTGTTGTGGTCGTTGTTTTTGTTTGTAGTTTCTGAGGTTAAAAAAAAACGCCAGGTCCGCGCACGTACCTATCAGATACATGCGGTACGCTGTACATGTCGCCACATATACCGAGAAGACCACATTCAAAACGTCCATAGCGGATCTTGTGTGTAGGTATTTCATACTGATGCATTTTGCAACATGGCGAGACGCACACTAACGGTGGGGCTGGTTGCACCTCTCTGGGGCTCCGTACTCCAAAATAAAGCTCTCAGCAGTGTTTTTTTCGAACAATGTTGGGGTAGGTCTTCAGTTTTTAGAGATCTCCCTGCGCTAGTCGAAACCGTTTGTGCATCTGTTGTGAACGCAGGGCCGTCGTAACCTCCACCTCTCTGCCACTATTCGTGGAAGGCGACCCGAACCGTACGAATTGGAACAGGATTGAAGGGGTCGTTTAAATACCTCTTGCGGTTCTGACGGGGGATATGTCGTACAGGGCGTTGAGCGGACGGTTGAACTGCTGTGTGTACTTTTACAACATGTTTCGGTCATCTTCGGCGGAAGACATCGACTTAACACTGGTTGCTGACGCCCGCTCGACTCGCCGGCGTCGTTCCAGGTGGACCCCGACGCCTATGACGCCCTACTTGAGTGCGTAGGTGGAGGCGCATACGACAAGTGTGAAACTGTGCCCGCTGGAGACGATTACGGTTTCCTCATTCAACCCATTGGAGGCATTGCTGTCGAAAACACTGGACCCGCTAGGTACGGCGACTATCTCCCGCGACGTTCACAAGCGTTCACACGTATAGCGTTAAGTGAGGCACTCGCGCTGGGTACCTCACGAGGGAAGGCACGAAGCACTGCTCGTGTGAACGGTTTTTGGTTCGGCAGCGATTGGAAATCGTAAACGGTGGGACGTTAGGCATCGAGCTTACTCTAACGCAAATTTGCGTTCCCACGATGATTGATTCCATCCACCCATAAAAGACTCGATACTCAGTTCGCCCTGACCTCAACCTGTTTGTGTGGAATACTCGCCACGCCACCCATGCGAACTTCGTACACAATTGCTCTGGCTCTGGCCCCTGTGTTTTGTCCCTCCTCACCTCCTTTCACCGATCCTGCGGTTCGCTTGCCGTCCCTTGCGAATCGTTACCGGTTCGGTGACTGGTAAAAATTCCGGAACGTGCCGGCCGTATGAATAGCTCGGCTATAGGCATCCCTCCTGCGGCGGATCTAAACTCCGAGGAACTGGTGAGTCATAGCGGGCAACACTGAATGTAGTGTACTCGGCCCAAAAATTGAAGTTCCTTGTTTGTGCGACGGGAGCTGCGAATCAAACACCCCGCTGCCTACCGTAAGGCGTTGGCGTCGCAGTACCTCCCAAAGCGTTTGGTATTGTGCAGGTTCTAGGCTCTTGTCCCGATGAAATACCAGGATTACAGTACCTCCAAATTTACCATGGTGCGGGGGTTGGTTTGTCGCCTGTTTTACTGCTTTGCGAAGACGGTGATGAACGCACTTTGTTCCTAGTCTTGTACTCCACTCACGAATATAATGGTCGCCTGTGCATGTCCACGATATAAGATTTTCGTACCCTTCGGTATACGCATAGGCTGCTAACATGGCGGAGGCGTACTGGATGTCGTTGACGAGGGACGTGCCCTTCTCCAAGTACGGCGAGCACGAGACTACGATCGCCGCCGCAGGTGTGGCTCGTGGTGGTTGGGGTTCATCTAGTGGTTGTAGGGCATCGCCTCCCTGATGAACGAGTGACGTTTTCTACGATAGAGGTAGCTCATTTGCGCTAAAAGGGTTTCCGATTAACGGGTTTGCTTATCCCAAAATAGTCGGAGTGCCAATTTTGTTCCGAAAAATGACGAATTTCCACAGGTGGGCCACTGAATTGTTCACCGGGATGCAATTTTTGATTTTTCCTGCAGTGATTTTTCGGGTGAGGTATAGAGCTCCTAAAGTGAGGAGCCTCAGAAACAATAATAGGGTGAACCTCTATCGTAGATCGCCCCGAGTCGTCTATATCGTGGTGGCTTCGAGGCCATCGTCGTATGGGAAGCAGTTCCTATTCTTGTCTCAATATTGCTGGTTTTACTAGGATGTAGTGAACTGTCAAGGTATCGGTTCACGGCTGTAAAGGTTGCAGGCTTTGGGACGACGCACACCTGCTGCTTTGGGAATACAATTGTCTCATGAGTCAACTCGTGTTCTAAACTGCACATACATAAACGTTGCGTGGATTCAGACACGCTTGTTGCAACAATAATGTTCCCAGATTTCCTGTTGATGTTTTTGTTTATAGGTTAACTTACGTGCTCGGTAGTTTACATGTATGCTCCATTTTCCGAAGCAGTCTGAACCATCACAGCGCCATGGTTCGGCGTGGTCTAGCGCTTATCATTGAGGTTGGACGCCCCAACCCCGCCTAATAATACGTCATGGACAAAATGTGGATACGGTAAATTGCAGAAAACTTGGCCACCATGCCGGGGTTCGCAAAAATGGGAGGCGTGGCAGTTGGGTCGGATGGCATGGCCGACCCACAGACTCAGCTCTTCCGGAACTCCGCCATGGGTGTTCAGACTGGGCCAATGATTTCCCAGGTGCAGTGTGGCCTCCCGCCAATTGTGCAATTTTTTGTTCTTCTCTCACCTACGTGGTTTAGACCGAACGTGGCCGGTGTGCGGGTGTTGGCCTCTACCGTCTGCGCCGGAGATGCCCGTCAAATCATATAGGTACTCACGGTTAGGTTTTCATTTGGCCTTGCACATACATGTGGTTTCCTCCTTTATGGTGTGTCATTCAAACCCGTTGCGGGAATTACATAGCCAACGTTCGATTCCCGCATTTCGTGTCAGTGCTACAACTGCTGCAAGTATTCAGGGTCGCTGCGAAGCCGGCTCTTTTTTATCTTCCCAGCTAGCTGTACCTACCGAACCAAAGCTGATGCTCAAGCGTACGTTGTGTTTTCGTGCTTTTGCGTCGACACTTACCTGCAATTTCCTTTCTTGCTATGAAAATCTCGGTGATCGTGCTGTAAAAAATACAGTTTTTGTTGAAGGACTTCACTCTGGATTCCATCACCGTCACCCCTCAGCAGACAACATTTGCAGCCGGATACGACTACATGACCGACTACGACGAGTGGCTAAACATTCAGGTTGGCGATAAATAGACAACACCTTGACTTCAAGCGAACCGAGATACGTTGTTTGTCGGTGACGACAGTTGGTCGGAACAGTCCACGCAATGAAATGCCGCTTGTTTAATGCTGGCCAGTGGGTAATGTACTACCGCCGGGCGTTGTATTTTTTTTAAACATCTGCATTGTTGTTGTTACAACACTCACTTATACCTGCACTCGTTTGACTGCCTTCTCAGAATGGGAAAGAGCCGTCCGTGGCAGCGCAGGTTGATCCGGTAAAACGGTACGTCCGCAACTCCCGTGACCTCTCCAGACTGGTTGAGAGCGACACCATCTTCACGTGAGAATTCAACAGTGGGCTACGTTTTTTCTAGTGCCACAGTATGTATGCCTCCCGCTGTACTGCCGCGGAACGCTACGCGAACAGATTGGTTCCCCGATATCGAAGTCAGTCTACCCTCTTATGAACCCCAGCCGCCACGAAATCTCCAGGACGATAGACGCAACGAGAACATATGACAGTTGCGTGATATTTTACTTGAGCTGAAGTACGCAAGGTGTGAGTGCGGCCGATTCGGGTCGTGTCGGACTCGAACCCTTTCGCATTATGTGGATAACATCGGGTTATCTACACCAACTAGTTCTGCTGGTTCTAGTGGTTTGTGCCTCACCGTTACTCTTGGGGCCAATCATTGTCCGATTATATGGGTAAGCGAGTTGGTTTCGACATGAGCTATGTTACTAGACTAGACTGAGACGCGGATCCTGTTCGTTTAACACTGCGTGTCGCTTGGTACGCTCGCGTTGGATGTTTTGCAGGGAGGCTTTCCGGGCATCCCTGATCCTTTTTCAAGAAGGGGCTATAGACAAGAGGGGGTTCAACGGCCCCTACACGGACAGCACCCGCCAGAAGGGCTTCGTCAGCTACGGCGCGTCCCACGTCATGAGGATTCTAGGCAGTGCCGAGGTGGCGCAAAGGTCCTCATGGTTTCACAAGTGGAACGTGCACATGTACGCTCGTCCAGAGGTGAGATTCGCTGCCTACCTACATTTGGGTACCTGCCGACCCTGTTGCATTGATCATTTTGAAAGCCGTTGATGCCAGACGATATCGGTTCGTTCTCATTCCATGGTTTACTCTACCAAAATCTCCCGTCCTTGCGATCAAGGATTTAGGCCTCTGGCATCCCCCCTGTGTGCGATGTTTTTGCTGGGCCTACAACATACCGAGAAACACGAACCCGTTCTCACTCTTGGCTGTATTGCTCCCCCCACCTCCATAATATTGGATGTTGATGAATCTATCTACGTAACAGGCCGTCGCCGGAACCCTCCACAATGTCCTACTTGGCAAGCTCGACACGGAGTTCCACTCATCTCTTATTAACAACACCGAACTGCTAGACAGGGTCGCGGCAAGGAACGCGGAGCTGAACGCAAATGGCACGCGCACTCACATGCTTTCCCAGGTGATTGCAGCTGTACGCAGCGTCGTGAGGGTCATGAGTTATACCAAACCCGGCTCCGAGCGTACATTTCACCGGTTTAACATTGGCGTATATTTCCGACACAAGATATCTGACTTAATATCGACCTTCCAGCGGGAGCACGAGTCCCGTACTCATATACGTACGGGTTTATATTGGCAAATGGCTTGTCGTTTCGTAGATTTTTTCTCATTGTGAAACATTGACATGCTCCTATGGACAAAGCAAACCTCAGATGGAGAAACGGCGGCCACAAGTTCAAAGTGGTAAACACCTTTGCGAAGATATGTAATCTAACGTGCTCTACGATGTTTACTTCGGTAATATCATGAGCTCCGTAATCGGCTGCACGAAAGAAAAGTAGAACTTGTCGAATATATGCCGACGCACCCCGTTCTTTGGGGTTTCCATCTGACAGGCGTCGGCTAACGGGTCGCCAGCGCACCCCTCTTACCCTGCTGGCCACGCCGTCCAGAACGGAGCCTTCGCAACGGTCCTCAAGGTGAGGATGTAGCCCCGGATACCCACATAGATCCATCTACCCGCTACAAACAGATCCATCTACCAAACATGGTCAGACCCAGCTAAGGAAATCGGAGTCGAGAGCATTGCCGGCATCCCTGAGTGTTTCTCACTCAGCTAAAAGGATTGTTTCCTACGGATTGGTGAAGCACTCCAAGCAACGTCACCGAATGGTTTTGGAGCCCACCGCAAAGAACCCCACACGACCTAGCGAAGGATTCCAGCATGCACCCAACCGTTGACTATCGAGTAGGTCGTACGCAATAGTCACACGCCATCGTACTTGCTCTTGACCTGTTAGCAAGCTTAGGGTCGATCTTAACGACACGTATTGTATTTCTTTTTTTCCTGAATGAATATTGGGCATTTCACTAAATTCAGCGAGGGTTGAATCTTATCGAATAAATGCCTCCGTTGGCTCGGGAAATCATCGCCACCCGGCACAGAACCGTCCCTACAGCAGCTGCGCTCGCGGAACGCATGCGTGCGGTGGCCCCACAGTCAACGGCCTGACTCGTAGGCCGGTGTCGTTGCCTTGGGGAGTGAAATCCATCACCAACTCATCACGCAACAACGCCCAACGGTTGCCCAAAGCGACAAAGTCTCAGCTTTTGCTGTCACCGAGCTCAGTCGGTCGGCCACCTCGGTGCGGTCACCTTGTGAACTCGGCCACGAGAGCTCAGAAAGCTATATGCGCCTTCTGCGTCCGGCCATGACTTGCGAGTGACATTAGGAACGACACCTGTCAGCTTTGTGCGCTCGCAAGTGATGGCACAGCTCGAGCGTTGGGATTGCCCGATCCTCTACGGCCTTGTACCTAAATTTCCTGAAAAACCCTGAAAAACTCGTCGCGACGTTTTTGGGGGGGTGAAGTTTTTCAACTTTTCCCAAAAATATTTAAGGGAAATACCGAAAAAAAGTGAACAACACTCGTCGTTAAGGTCGACCCTTAGTCCTGCGTCACCGGTAGCGTAGCGGCACGCGGTTTGATTGTCTATTAGTGAGTATACACACGTATGTCAGAAACCGCAGCCGCATGATGCATTACCCTCTCGATGAGTGAAGAATCTCAATATCAAAAACATCGACATGCCGCAGGGTCTGGTCGGACTGGAGAGAGGCTATCACTGCTTCAACAACCCTGTGTTCCCCGACGACGACGGGTTGGCCCTTTTGCCCTACGACGGCTGCCTGACGTACGAGGGAGAGCTCAACAAAATGGCCGGAAACATCGCGCTCGGAAGGTACACGCTAACGTGTGGGCGCCTCCGCGTCCGGGGGACAACCATGTCTCTTCGTAGCATCACCACAAACGAGCAGCGCCAGCACCAGCAGTAGCGGCACCACCTGCAGCAGCACCAGCAGCAGCAGTTTCACTTGACGCGTGCGACGGTAAAAATGGCCTGTATATTTGTTTTAGACTTCTCACCGGGCGACCGCTTAACATTGTACATTTTCTAGAAAAATGGTACCTTCCATGCCGGGTCTTACAGTATCCGAGAACCCCCTCCGCGAGAATTTTAGAGCGAGACGTTTCATGTGTATGGCAGCCCGTCGCACCTGTCTCTACCGGATGGTCATCGCCACCAAGTACATAGCAAAACGTACACGGTATAGTTTGCATCTTGCCAACGGTAACGCGAACTATTTTAAATTTTGCCGTCTCTGCCAGGGGGATGGACGGCGTGCACTGGAGGTTCGACAGCGAGGAGGGACTTATTCTAGGAGAAACCATCGGAGTGCGCATTCTGCAGCAGGTGAACTAGCGCAACCGTACAAACCAAGTACGAGGTACATGCGCAGACGAACCCATCGATGCCGGGATCTGCGGGAACTCACCCCGTACGTCACGGGCTGCCCTCCCTTCGTGTGCTGGGATCCGTGTTTGCAGGAAGTTGCGGAACTACCGGAAGGCGAGGCATACGAGTTCCGCCTCATGGCAGGCCAAACCATTAAGCTTGAACAAGACGGCTCCTTCTCCTTGGACGGTGTCAAATGCTGGGGTGACTCGTTCATGGGAGTCGCCGCGTGCTGACAAGGCCTGGGCCCGAACTCTTCCTTTCCATTAACGGGCATTAAAAATAATACCCAATGGCCGAGAACGATAGTATCCGAATCTGTGCGTTCGTCACCTGACAAGAGGCTGTATACTTATTGAGTTACCATTTTATCCCTCCCACGTCTTTCGACGGCACGGTGGGAGTTTGTAGTCGTGGGTGTATTCAGTACTGTGGTGTACTTCTCTCTTATATCTGCCGTCCAAACAAAACGGTAGTATCGTCCTCTCCGTGTGGCGAGAACCGCTGACACTGCCCCCTTGCTTGCGTTTTAGTTAATCTCGATCCCATGTCGATCGTAGATCGCTAAAACCCTGATGCGCTCTTACGCCCCGTAGTTGTGCTCGTAAACTACCGACATCTATCACTCGACACGGAGGTATCGGTGGCAGTTCCAATCGGAGTAGCGAAAATATTTGCTGTTGTACACTGGAAGGGTGCTTCAACGTTTGTAGTGCCTACGTAGGCCAGCGAGATGTCTTTGGTTTCGGAGATGGAATACGGAGGGCAGGGGGCAGGCGTTTGTAACTTCGTCCTGAGGCGCGCGCTGAGTCAAGGGTAGCGTCTAATTTCATATGGCTCTTGAGCAAGTATTCGAGCTTAGGAAACATTGGACGTAAACCCCGTGACAGCGATTACTCCAAAAGTGGCTAGGTACTCACCCAGGTCGCGGTTTCACGCCGAGACCGTACGGGGCACAGCATTCCTCAGAGACCACCATCCACATGCGGATGGAGTAATGACACGGTGCGTGATAAACCGAGAGTTTTCAAGAGAGTCAGGTGTGAGGTGAATCCATAAAGAAGGTGCCGTGGAATATTCCCTGGTGTGATATACTGTAGTGTTGACAACTAGTGATATCGGATAGAGTACTGCGATTGAGTATGTAGAAAAGGCAGAAATACGATACGTTGACAAAGTAATTAAGGGATGTTTGATATTTGGGAGTTCCGTGGTGGAAATGTCCCCTCAGCGACACATTCTTGGTCTGAGCAACAGGCAACACGTACCCTCTACCGCCTCTCCTGCCTGCGTTTACAGTTCGGGGAAACAACATTTGTAGCCTTGGGCTGTACCAGGTACGCTCCTGGTCGTGCATTGTACCAACCCCTTTCTCTGGTCGTCCGTGGTTGCATTTTCGAATGTGGCGGGCGTCAGCAATCGGCTTGTACAGTGTCCAGGAACCGTGAAGAGGGTTAACTTTGCAGCACTTCTTGTTCCCCCGGGTATAGTTTCACGACCACATGTACTCGTGAATGTTTGGACTAGTAACCTGGTAATCACCAGCCACAAACTGTTGTTTTGTTCCGAAATCGGACCCCGGCGCTCTGCAATACCCAATAAATCAAAAGGATGAGCTGTTGGTTAGGTATAAAGAACCACAACGCTGGCGTCCAAATGGTGCAGCGACCACAGAGGCTGTCTTCGCCCAGTGTCCAATGAACACGACAGACCACGGCGCTTATGGGTATCCATTTTCGTCATGGAATTAGTTTTTCACCCGTGTGGACAGGCTTCAATGTCACGTGGCGCGTATGCTGTCCTATATGAGGGCCGGTATGCCGGTCTATGGTGACAATGGCGTCGGACATTGGACCTCAAGAGACCCTGGCCGTGGCTCGGGTTTGACCCGTCAGGTGGCTTTTGTTTGAGGGTATTCGGCGCAATTTGCACATGACACAGGCTAAATAGTCCTACATCGGTGCAGGTGTCGTATATGTTTTTTTTCCCCTAGCCAAGAGGCGAGTCGATGAATGTTGTGTCGCTCCACACTTTTACACGCAGTAGCAGCTCATGTCGGCCCTCACAGAATCTCCTGTGCAGTACACGACTTTGTCGGGTAGGCGAGGGAATCTAACCACATAATATTCTCGAGCTCCCAACCTTCGGTAATCGTCAGGTAGGCGACACGTTGGAATCAGGTTGTGTTTCGAAAACGAGAAGAAACCTGAACGCCGACTCATGATAGGCTCGCGCTCAAACCAGCCTTGTAAAGCTTCCGCGGTCAAGGACGTCTGGCCGTCAAATCAGCCATGTATCGTACAGATGTAGCCACGGGAGTCGACGAATACCAGATATAAAAAACGATACCCGGAAAGGCAAGGAAAACGACAGGAATAAGACTTCATCCATGCCCTCACTCAAGAAGAGCAAAAGCGAGGCAGGACGTAAACAAAAAACCGGACGAACCGCTCGGTATCACAAACAAGAAGCCAAACCCACAAATGTCTTGGCTGCTGCCATGTTTGCAGCGGTTTCCCGTGAAATCATCTGGTTGGCAGCGGTGCTGGCGGCAGCTGCGGGTGCGCAGATATTTCTGTTTTGAATGTGTTCATTAAATATTTCGACTAATGATGTAATATACACATCCCTTTGCGTCTCCTTGTTCCCTTTTTCGGAATCCTGGGTTTAAAACGAATCTCCAGTCGTTCATTCGAAACACTGCTTAGTGGATTCCATACCGACCACAACAGGGAACGTATCGAACTCGTTTTCGAGGACGTGTACTGCACTCTTCCCTTCAATCTGGGTTCCGATAGGACAGGCGAGGACTGGGCCAAGCGTGTGGTATCCTGGCAATAACACTATAAACCTGCGGTCATGCTTGAAAATAAAAAACACGAAGCTAGAGCGCAGTCTCGATGAACGTCGAAGAGCATCGCGTCGTGGTCGTCGTGGTCTATATGATATAGCAGTAACTCTAGCCAGTAACGACCACCGGTAAACCCATCGTTATGCGTGGATACAACGTTTGTGCGGGGTCATGAGTCGACTGTTAGATGGACCCTCCCGATACACGCGTGGGTGTGTTTCAAGAGACGACCCAGACGCATTGAGACACCAAGTGGTTGGTGTCACGTTGCTAAGTACATCTGCGAAGTGGAAAACCAGTTGGTGCATAGTATTTTCAGATGGCCCGAAAACAACTCCATGGGAAACAGTTCCCCGATTCAGGGTTAGGGCAGAGGTGGGCCGGCCAAACGGTAGCCGGAGGGAGTAGTGGGCTAGGTTCGATCTTGGTGTTTCCCCTCCTTCAAGGAAGATTGGGCAACCACTTCAAGCGACTGTTTTCAGATGTATCACACCGGAGGGTAGTTGTAGCTTGTGGTCAAAGAACGTAACACCGCTCAGCCTCCGCAGCAATAACAAGGAGAAGAGCGGAGCGTGACGCTCGAACGGGAGTCAATCCTAAAGCAAAAACAAAGGTTAGCTTCTTGTGTGCTTACAGGTTCCAGGAAGAAGAGCTTCAATTTGCTCATGTGTTTCACTTGGCGTGTACGTATGCCCAATCTTGTCAGCAGTGACCATGCTCGGTACTGAAAAGTAAAGAGAAAACGACGAACCGGATGAGGCCGGAGTGACTGAGCGTCGTGGGCTCGATAGTGTACACGTAAGCGCTGAGAAGCAGGGGTATTAGATCAAATGAAAATATTTGTGCCAAAGGTGTTGCCGGCTATAACTTGGACAGTAGCTACCGGAAACGGGAGGGGTCATAGCGCACTTTCCGGGTTTACGAGCGTCATGGTGTCGCAATATTTACTCGCATGATGACAGCTGAGGTGTTGCTTCCGCGCGAGGAAAGCGAGTCACCCACGCGTCCACACCGGTATCCCTAAGGCTAATCGGACTCCAGGGGTATCACCTATGTAACACCCCCCTCGACTAATGGAACCGCCGAAAATAACCAAGGGGCTTAAGTTCTACGACTGTGCTGTCTTATGCTCCTTTCCCAATCCTCAGCGTCGGTAACCGCGTTGTCGGTCAAGTAGGAATGTCCATGCTTACACATTAGTCGTATACTCGCCGATGATTCCGAATAAGATGATCTCAAAAGCGACAATTGGGCTGTTCGTGAAAAATTTCTTGTTCAAGACCCTTCCTGGAATATACGCTGGATAGGAGCTGCTTTTCTTTTGTACCATGGCCGCAGTTGATGAAGGAACTGATCAACCTCACGGATATCAGGAAACACGCCTTAGCGTAAGCGTATTACAATCGTCTTGCGAGATGATACTGATCGCCGGCCGGCAAACAATACACCACAACTCGCAACGGAAAGCCTCTTGGCGAAGGGGCGGGTTCTCTTGTGTCTCCTACTCCACTAAGTCGGGCCTACGAATCTGTCAGCGGTCGGAAATACGTTTGGGCATTCCGAGTCAACTTCATTCTGGGGAGACACATGGTGTGTTGCGTCGCCTACACTCGAATAGCCGAGCCAGTCCGGATGAAAGCTCGGAACACTTGGATAGGGAACAAACGATTACAACATCAAGAACAGCCACTACAGCAAGCAACTACACCGAGTGGTGGGTGGAATGTGAAGTCCTGCAGATCAGTCTTTGCTGGTCGATGTAAATAGCTTGCCTTAAGGTTTGCAGGTAACCTCCGATAAGAACGCGACGAGTTCACGTTGGTGACACACTGGGCCATAGTGGAGCACCGGCAACTGCCTGGTGTTTTCTCGTTCGAATAACCTACGGTAATTCTTTACAACCCTAAAACATTGGTATGTAAAACGAAAGGTACGCTTGAACATCGACAATCAATCCCGTGCTATAGACCTATGTTTCTGTCACGTTGTCGAAGCAACATGGCGTTTGGTAGTTATTTTAGAGGTGAAACTATCGGTCGGTCCCAGTGACAGTTTGGGCTAAACGGCGGCACCCCATTCGATGGTAGTTGGCGACGTGGGAAAATCAAGCAGCCGAAGACCCCGATACTAATAAGAAGCGGCGGGATAGGAACTACGCAAACGCTACAAGCGCGATGCGGAGAATCGGGCGAGATATACCCTAAGCGACGAGTGCGGGTAACTAACGACAAATCGATAGTGGTATACGTCGAAAACGGCTCGGGGGCCGGGAGGTTTGTGTCGAGAGCGCTCACCTGGAAAGACCTCGTGGCCGACTCCAAAAAGTATACTATGACATCAGGCTGTACAAGAGCAAAGGCAATGTTTCGCTTGAAAGCGGTAAAGACATGGCCGTATAGTACGTCCAAGGCGAAACACCCCTAACCCGGAGACTAAGGGTGAAAAAAATGATGAATGGGGCATTTCTGTCGTAAAGTCGGGTTCACAAAAGGATGCGTGTCGAGGCTCTATCTCCGTGAAGAGAGACATCAGAGGTGGCACCGAAGTGTCTGTGAAGATCGCTTGTGATAATAATATCAACTAGATAGTGCACCCGTTCAACGTTAGAGGGGGCGTATATTCTGTAAGATGTGTCCTGAATGACGGGGTTCCTTAACCCGAATTGGTCGGAAGGCTGATCTTGTTTTCAAAATAAGACGTGTTCGTATACTAACGCCATAGGATTATTCATCGGGATGCAATTAATTCGTGTTTTGCCCTAGAACGTTTTCGGGTGAGGTATGGAGCTCCGTGAGTGAGGAGGCCCGAAAACATTAGGGTGAAGCTCTATAGTAGAACGCCTAACTTGCACAGGTCCTCATGTGGCCATCGGGTGGGAACAAGATAAATGCAGGGTATCATGATGTAGAAAGCAATTATGAGAGGTCGGAGAAGAGTGACCTATTCTGCTTGGCCGTCACTTGATCATGTCGGTAACACGCACACACCATCCTTACGGGGGGGGTAATTCCCTTTCAGCATTCTCAACGTTCTGATAACACAAAAAAAACGTAGAGCATACAAAGCCGCCGAGAGAACCGGCTATTCATAATATTGTAGTCTCGTAGGAAACCGGTTTTTAATGGATTACGATAAAGCTTGGGTGTAGACTCGTGCTCGAGCACAGTGACTATACACCAAACTACAATCGCGCAGATCTCAGCGTTCATTTGCTACTACTACTAGTATACCAAGTATAAGGTATGTTCAACAAAATGTCTATGCTCGCTATCGTCGGTGCCGTAAGCCAATTGCGGCCACTTCCGTCGTAAGACGCAGATAGCGAGACGCGAACCGGCAAACTCACACGATGGCCGGAGTGTAATGGTATCGGACGTCAGGCGTAATCCTTATAAACAAAAATATAAACGAGCTTCGAAAGCTGTTAGGCAAACAAACCAATCCCTTCTGAAACCTAGTACCCATGCCTGGGGCGAAAAAATTACGCACATTATTACGCACATGAGCTCCCAAGCAGCTTTTCATTGCTGACCAAAGGGAACCACGCCGGCAATACACGCTGCCACCTGATGCCCTGGTTCACTCTTCTTATATACTTTATCTGGGAGTGTATTAAATGCATTAATGAAGATCCCACGGTTTAGGGCCGTACTTTGGTACACTGGCAGGGTCGCGTTGATTTCCAGGGACATCGCACGCCATCAATCAAGGCCAGCACTTACAACCTAGAGCTAAAATTATGCACGAAATCTTGGTACGGTGGAGCCCAAGCACTCTTCGCGGACGGGGATACCAGCCTAACTTATGTATCGGAAGTCTTCTACTCCCTCAGCAAGAAGTACAAATCCACCACAGCATCACTTCGGACCAAAACGTGTCCCATGTGTGCTTCTGGGCGACCACTACTACACCTTCCTCTCTTGGAAACCTCTTGTACACAACACTCCTCGTCGGTACTCCATCCCCAGATGGAATCGGCCGTGGAAGCCCGGATACATCCCTTATTTCTGCACGGCAAGCACAGCCTAAGGGCCGCACCGCCCCCAGTTCCCAAGGAGCGTTGCAGCGCATCAGCACTAGTTGGGTCAGATACACTGGCTATACACCTCGCGACCGAGTGGAATACCGACTCTATATTCTAGATACCTAGTTCATATAGCGTGTTTGGCTGATTCTCACAAACTTGGTTGCCGTATAAGTTCTTCTGCGGATTGTCGAGCGAGTAAGTGTCGGAATGTACTTCGCGTTGCTTGTACTGTACGCAATACACGGCAGGTAAGTACAGTATGCGAGGCAATCGCGAAACCTCAACAATTAAGGCGCGAAGGCGCCATCAAACGTTCGCTGTAGTACTTCTGTTCTCCTTCTCACCTTAAATAGGTTTGTTACCCCCACCCGCACACCCACGTGTCAAAAACTGATATACCTAGCAGGAATGAGCTATGGAGGAAATATATATCTACGCCCCGAATGCAGGCCACGGGGCCGTTTGGAGTTGACTTCCGCGTTTCTTGCCAAAATATTACACTTTACGTTCACAAGAGAGAGGCACCTCGGTGCGCAAAGTGACACAGGAAGATCTCACAATTCCGACAACCGTAAGAACAGTGCAGACTAATGGAATATACGGTACACACCGCCGCAAGACGAACCTCGGTGAACAGATGTTGTACAGGGTGTATGCGCTTTCCCCGACAACCATTAAAACACACACACTTTGTCGTCGATGAAAAAATAGATATATGTTAGTAATATTTCAGGCGGACATTGGCCGCTTAAACCCATCAATCACAACTATTTCTGCAAGGAATACTCTGGCTCCAGTTGAGCTTTGGCAGTAGTCGGCCACATATAAGAGTCCCCGTGGAACTCCTAACCATACAAGTAGTGAGACCCGTCCTGTTCGAGCCTGATGACTTCGCCTGACATGAGGCGGAACTCGTATGCCTCGCCCTCCGGCAGTTGCCAGACCTCCTGCAGATACAAAACGCAATACACGAGCAGAAGCCGGACGGATCAGCTCGGAGAATTGTGAGCCAGGATCAGGATTGTGCATCTTGGTTCGTGAATAGCGAATTACCTGTAAGCCGTCGTGCCGATCCCCTTTGTCCGCAAACTTGAATCGTCGTGGCGTATCGCATTGCTCATTATTCTGATGTATTCCGTGTGCGTGTGGTTACCTGCTGGAGAATGCCTCACATCGATGGTTTCTCCGAGGATAAGTCCTTCCTCGCTGTTGAACCTCCAGTGGACACCGTCCATTCCCCGGGCAGAGACGGAAAATATTTATAAAAGCACGAGTGTGTGTGTCACCGCTGCCACGATGCACAAAGTACCAAACCGACAACTGTGTGCTGTAGACCCTCCAGTAGAAGCGACGAATGAGGGCAAAGGTAGACGATACTCACTTTTCCACGCACCTAATTACGAAACGTTTCCGCGTGATACCTCGGTGTTATATCTGTGTCTTACCATGTTGTACGTATTACAAACTACGGGGGGGGCATAGTAAAAAACCCCAAGTACTGAGAGTAAAAAGGGAAATATTTTGGCTGTTCTTTGTACCGTAGGTCGTGTTTGATATCGCTCCCCGAACTTGTACTTTAGTTTCGGTGATATAGTGTTCTGGGCTTGCTCCCGTCTGGCCATCTTCGGATAACGAACGTTGAGTTCACACACGGGTGCGCTCAGGTTTTAGTCCTAGTTTTTGTTCTAGAACGGAGTGGTTGCCAATATCCGGAAATATGTGGTTTCCCGAAAATTCAAGGTTTGTCTTAGGCATCCTAACCGTCGTCCGGAAAACGAGCGTCGAAAACCGAACGCACCCATTTTCCGACTCAATGCTTTGAAACGGCACTATCGTGCTTCAGGCCTCGTGTGATAGAACCAAACCACCTGTACGAGGCAGGGAACATGTCTACAATACCACGCATTAAGTGATACTAGGACAAACCGGTTTGATACTGTTGCCCAGATGCGAAGCGCCCATTGCCTCCGAACCCGCCTGCTGAGCGCGAGGTTCCCGGCTGTTCTGTTGAGTTCTCCCTCGTACGTCAGGCAGCCTTCGTAGGGCAGCAGGGTCAACCCTTCGTCATCGGGGAACACGGGGTCGTTGAAGCAGCCAGAGCCCCTCTCAAGTCCGACAAGAGCCTGCAGTGAGCGATTGTTTGGAATCAATAGATGCAAGACCAAACATTTAAGATATATATATACATATATACGTGCGTTTTTTCAATACGATGAAAGGGGTAGGCTATAGGTTGGCAACATCACGCGTTCCTCTACACTGGTGGTGCCCGACGACTAAGCCGACAAACATGTCGAAGAACGACCGACAACAGTGGGCATCTTTGCTACGACCAGCCAAATACGGAGGGATTAAGGGGCACGTCGAAATGCGTTCGCGAGTTCCAGCTGCGTTCTTCACATCCTGCGCGATCTCGTGGACAAGACGGGGTCACAGGTGTCAACCCTCCTGTTTCTCCCTACACGTGCCTTCATTATTTATCGCGCATAGGGGCCAGCATTCCCACCGCTCGTCGGCTGTCATTTTTTTTTGCTTACTCGTGCTCTCGGCCTCTCCCAAATCAATTTTTTTTTTGCAGTACAAAATCTCTGCGAGTAGGCACCCGGCCAGACTCGAACCAATGAAATTGATCGTGATGGGAACGCAGACTACATACTAGGACCTTTAACAATCTGGGAGAAGGGATTTTTAGGTAGTAGGCTGTTCAGGTGTTTTGATTCCTGTTGGGATCAAGGTACAAGCGAAGACCCAATCCAACCCTCGACTCTAACCCTAGCCCTAATCCTAACCCTGACCCCGAACCGCAGCCAGAACCGGCCAAACCTCGCCATAAACGCGGCTGCGCTGCGCCCGTTTGCACCGAACCAGGAAATTGCTCAGACCACGCCACGCCTTTTTCAAGTCAACGACATCCCTAAAACTCCCTTATCCCAGATTGCTAAACCTATTCCGAGGTTATCTACCAAGATACCGGAGGCGCCTGCATGCAGGTGATCCGGTGTCCATTCACCATATGATTCGCCATAGTTTGGGGTCTCCACAACATACAATCGGCAAATTCAATACCAAGGTAATTGTTTTGATCAACATTTATTTCGTTTCCAACCCTGTTCCTTTGACACGCACGCCGATTGAGCACGCACGGACACGAATCCAAACCTCCGCGACAATCATGGTGCGTGCACGCATTGAGCAATTAGTTCCTAGACGATTCAGTGATTCTCCAGGGTTGATTGGCCGCGCTTCTTTTTGGTCATCTGTTAGGACGTGATATCCGGGGGTAAACGGCTCACGTATTGGACGTTTTCGCGGAGTAGGAAGCTGTTCGCATCGTACTGAAAGCCCGGGCGTAGATCAATTCCATACCCAAGCCCAAGTCCCAACCTGACCTTAGCCCATGACCCAAAACGGAGATGGTACCAAAACGGTGGCTGCGATGCTTTCACATCCGGCTAGAAACTAATTACCAACCGGGCACCGACCCCACGTATTTACCGTTACCGTCAACTGGCCCATGAACGGGCCGGAAACGTCGCGGGGCCGCTTCCTCGTAGGGTGAGAACGTCTGCAACGTATACCGCGATGCATGACAAACCTCAGCCCACATGATGCACATACATATTTCCTATGGGCAATAGAACGACTGTTCACATTCTGTCCTGTAGGCTGTTGAGGGGTAGGGCTGTTCGTTTTTCGCGCGCTGAGGTATTCTACCTTAAAACTTAGAGTTCCCCCCCCCCAATGTTTCTGAGGCTCCTCATTCATGGAGGTCCACACCTCACCCGAAATCTGACCTCAACTAAACTTAAATTTCACGTTGATGAGTAATCCCACGTCCCAAGTAAGTTTTTTTCGAAAGAAGATTAGCATTATGACGATTTTAATTTCAGGAATCCCGTCATTCATCAACGATTCAAATTAAGCGGGAATGTGCAACCTCTATCGTACGAGTAAAACGCTAGGACTCACTTATTGGCCGAGATGGATAACGCTGGTTCCCGCTTAAGGCCATGTCACCACGTCACATCCGTCAGCTCGCCGCTTTAGTTAAGGGGGCTCAGGGACTATGGGTAGGGATCGAGAAATATATATATATATCTGGCGCGAAGCGCGAAAAATATATATAGGCGTTTTTCCCGGGCGATCTACAATACGAAACACTTAATAATAGTGGTAAACAATAAGAGACAGGAATGTTGGTTCAGCCCGAATTTCTTATTCGGGAAGGGTAATTTCTATACTGACTTCAGTACAACGGCTCTGAAATTTCTTTTTTTCCTGCCATTGTTGACTATTACAGGGGGCTGCTTTACGTGTGTTCTGGTAGAGGGCAAGATTATTTTTGTGTTTAAAATGTTAAAAGTCGGCTTCAAGTAATAGCGCATATTATATTATCTACTCGAAACAAAATCCGACGGGTTTTCACGTTGGATTACCTGGCACTTTTCGGATAGACCGGCAATGCCGGTATATTTGATGCATATGAAGGGTTGTGGGGGTCTCGTTACAAAGATAGGCAACGAAAAACTCGAAAATATATTCCGTACGACTGAAGGTAGCTGCTCTAGAGTTTGATCTCTGAGGGCCGGTCCTAGCGGGGGCATAAAAACGAAAAACAAAACGGAAAAAAACGAACAGACTTTCGTTTTTCGCAAAGAACAGCACATACATTGAGTCCTAACGAGAAAAAAAAACAGGAAAAAAACAAACCAAAAAGAAGAAGCCGAGTCGAACATTTACGCGATACATTTTTTCAGAGTGACTCCTCAACCGCCACAGCACGTGATTACCGGCGATAGCGATCGACAGCGACGGTGGATAGACACAACTCGCACGCGTGAGGCACCCTCCACAGCAGGCAGTTCTCGCGGTCCAGCCCGCTCCCTCCGGAGTGCTCTAGAATTTGTGTATCGGCCATCGCTGTTTGATGGCAAGCGTTTGAATGTTGAGTGGGACCCATGTCAAAAAGACTACCGCCACAGCCACTTCCTGACCCCCCGGGTTCTTGCGAGGGCACCCCATGGTGATTCCCTACCCCATATGTTCTCGCGCCGTCAGCAGGCAATCCGCGTGGCAGCCACCTGCATTACCTCGGCCATCGTGCGCTTGCCAACTGGTCGTAGAAAAATTATCGGAACTTCATCCCAACGCTTCGAGCTCCTCCTATGTTCCTCTTCGACCCTGGGTATCCCAAATTTTCAATTATTTAGCACCCATTTCGTTTTTTAAGTCCCACGAGGACTTAAACAAAAAAAAAAAAACGTGAAAACGGAGGTATCGGGATCTCCACTTGTAATAACTTTTGTTTTTTACCAAATTAAACTCACGTGCCCTTCAGTTCTGCTCTTCGATTTGTTTTTTCGTTCTTTTTGCCCCCGTTAGGACCGGCCCTGACAACACAGAACGATCACACACACATGAGATGATCACCGCAACGTGTCCCAAGGAGGAGGAGGTATCTCGTAAAATATACCACTACGTTAAAAACATGGAGACATGGAGAATTGTTTGGCAGTGTGATGACGAACTTCACTGCTTTTTAGACAACCCACACAACGCAGAGTTACGTCGCCCTCGGTCTTTTCAAAGAAAACATACTGCAACAATACACGGAAAACGCCGAGACGTATTTCAAGAAGTAGACGACCTCGATCGAAAAACGTATATTCAGCAGCAGCAGCCAGGGCTACGCTAAATCCTGCACGTCAGCCCATATTTAACGTCAGTGGCAACTAAAGACAATCGCCTGTGCGACCACGCCAGCCATATTTAGCTTCCCCGTACGTACGACCAATGGGAACATCCGAGGAGGAAATCCGATTTTCTTCTGCGTTCGTTTCCCGTCCCTGGGCGAGGGTCAGCAGGCACGATATGTCCTTGCTGGCCCAAATATGGGTCCAGAGTCGATTTGAGACCATCAACCCTTGCGTTGAGCGCACTCCTGGCAACCTCCGGATTTCTCCATCGGCGTACGACCGTCCTTCCCTCCGCCCACCCCCCCCCTGGCGATATCCACCCGCCATGCGAGGGCTAACGTCTCCGCCCCTGCCCCCACCGTCCCGGCCGCGACCATGGGTGGCGCCAACGAATCCCGCATCAAGGGGTTGAGAGTAAATATTCAAGGCGTGGTCACGGCAGTGCTTAAACGCATGGGTGGTGCTTGATGCATCACGCCCCTGACGACCCCGCCGCGATTTTCATGATCGGGAGCCATGCGTATTTCGCAGACACCGAAGCTTAGAAATTGGCTGTCTATCTTCCTGTTGATGATGGAAAAAACTAAGAGGGTGCATAGATACCGGCGGTAGCCCTGAATATGAGAGACGCAACAATAAGGCAAGAACAGTGTTGCCGCGACAGCGGTGATTGGTTGAGGCCCGAAAATGTCTTCGAAGCGTTTCCGCCGATTTAAATGAGCAGCCGATCTTGTACATCCGAAAGGTACGCACATTTGACCCAGCTTACATATCACATTATGGAAGTTATATTGCTACGATAGTGCCGCTATCTATTTGTTCAAGAAAGCTAGCTAGCCTTAGCACGATTCGTAACCGTGAGCAGGCTGCCAACACACGCACCGAAGTTAACAAGCCTCTACATGTTGTTTCAATAGTTATACACGCATCTACACCGACCGCTCACCTGGATATCTATGTCGCCCGGCCGCGTTAGACCCGCGATTTTGTCGTCCTGGCCAAGGGCAACACCGATCCACTCGTTGCCTGCTCTGGCTCCACCTGCAGCGTCGTCACCTTCAGCATCGGCACCATCTGGCAATTGTTTAGAAAATTATGCGGTCCACGCCAGATGAGCGTATAGGACAGTGAAACTGATGTCTCAATCACACGCAAGGGCTACAAAATATCGTTCGCTTGCGTCAGAAATGTCAGACTCCACCATATGCGAAACAAAGTAGAATGTTTACACGCTACCGCCATCCTTACGCCAGAGCCCCAGCAAACGACCAATGACTCACGTGCTCCCGTTGCGGTGTTCCCGGTAGGAAGGCCCTCGTTGTTGAAGTCGCCAGTGACTCCGCACCATCGTCCAGCGGCAGCTTGTAAGATTCCGCCTGCGGATGGTATATACGCCCTGCAACGCTATATCATCCAAAGCGGCAGGTTCAGCAGACTCTGGCCGTGTTTTGTCTTGGCGTCCCCCCCCCCCCCCAACTCTCCCTCAAAAAACCCTCCTCCTTCCTGGGCAGCACGCTCTCCTGCGCGGCTGCATCAAACCCCTCGGCACCGTCTGCTGCGATTTCCTGCGGGTGGGAGGTAGGGCGCCGGTTCGGGGCGCTGCGCCCTGGCCTGCGGCAGTGGATACCGTATGTCGTTCCGTGCAACGCTTGCTCGTCGCTTGCCCGGTCTTTCATCACACAGGTATTGGCGGCGACCTGGCGTAACGGACGAAACCGCATAGTAAGGTCCCCCTCGTGCTCTTGACCGCTCCCCACAGCCCACCAGCTCCGTCCGGACTTCCCCGTGATAGAGAGCTTCACGCGCGGAAAGTAGCTGATGCTGTACAGGCATACCAGGTGCCTGTTTCGCGGACAGGGCGTAGACGAGATATGTTTGGCGGAGAGGGGCGTTGACGAGGGCGGGAAGGACGAGGGTAGTTCTGTGTGTAGCACTAGAGGGGCGCTGAGCGTTACGATTACGTATTGCGGTACCAACATATTCGATGATAGAGCTGTAACCGGCCACCGTATTCCTCGAAACATTTCGAATCAGGCGCCAGGTCCTCAGTTTCAGGGAACGCAGAGGCGAGGAGATGGCACACTTCGAGCCGACCATCGCTTTGCGCAGAACGACCGAGGTGGAGGTATAATAGAACCGTAGTCCTGTTGTGTGTCGTTCAGACAAGCGCTCGTGCTGCGGGAGAACGGAATGGCGCTCTTCGGCAGCTGCTGCCTCCCCAGCAGGCATGCCGTCATAGCGGCGTGTTATCGAGGCGAGTATATGCTACCAATTTCAACTTAGCGAGCAGATTTAAGTACGAGGTATTCGCCGCTTTTACGCCGCAGTTGTTGAAAACCTGCTCAGCATCTGTTTTGATGGCGGTACTACTGTAGTCATCGCAGGGGGTCCATCGAGCAAAAAGGCGGTCGCCGTCCAAGTTGGTGCCAAAACAAAACAGTGCAGGTATTCCTGCCACAAATAAATTGACACAGGAAAAAATGCACCCAGATATTAGTTGTAATGGTACTCACTCGTGGTTGGCGACGCTCACCTTAGTCTACCCTCGAGAGCAGTCGGGAACGTTTCTTTTGGGAACCCAGAAAGGGCCCTCTGCAAATGGAAGAGGAAGGGCGTGCCGTGCTAGGGGGGTGCATTGATGGCCGCCACTTTGTGCTCCCCGAATCGACCGTCTGCCACCCGCGTCTACACCAAGGACCTCCTTCTTTTCCACCCGCCTGGTCGCTCTTACGAAGCACATGGACAGCAGCGGCGGCGGCGAGGGGACCGAACACGATAGTCGGCAGGGACTCCATCCCCAGCTTTCGGAGAAGAAGGGCCAGCTGGATGACGGCGGTCAGCTCGTTCTCCATGTACTAGCTGATCCCCGTTGCCTTCTGAAGTATTGAGCGGTCAGCACAGGGGTCATCTGGGGATGGGTTCAGCAAGCGAGACAGACGACGGACGACAGACGACCGGTAGAGGCGATGTCGAGTTTTGTAGAAAAATAAATCTTCGTCCCTCGTTAGGACGAAACAGGCAAGTCTGCTCTTGACCACCGTCAAAACACTGCTAAGTTGGTATCAATAGTTGTTTTGCTCTGCTCTGGATCAAGGATGTACCATAAGAACAGAGTAACACAACCCGCAGTTCACATGTGAGTACAACAGAATGGGCGGTTCCAAGCCGTTGCCCGGTGGATCCTGAGCCCGGTCTCGTAGGAGAGGTCGAGCTGCTTGGGGGGCTACTTCCTGCTGCTACTGCTCCCTGGCCTGCTGCTGCTGCTGTTGTTGCTGCTGCTGATGTGGTGGTTGGTGTTGTTGCTCCTGCTGCTTGCTGTTGATGGTGCTGGCTGGCAATGAATGGTGCTTCTGTCTAGAGCAGTACCTGGTATCTTAGTAGTAGCACGGCCTTCCCCTTGAAGTCGGCTGCTTTGCGGGTGCTGCTGCTGGAGGTTGTTGGTACTCCTCCTGACACTGCTTCTCCTCTTCGGCGTCTGGAGCCTGACACAGAAAGCTCTGACTGCCTGATCTGCTGCAGCGGCTGCTGCTGCCACTGCTGCTGTGGGCCATGATGTGTAGTCGCCGCGAGGAAGGTGCCACTCGTACAAAAAAGTTGACAGTCCAGTGATTTCGGGGTGGCTTCGGCGGGATTTCGGCCTCTTGGCCAATAGACATCGTAATAAAAAGTCGTAATCTACCTCGCTCGGTAAATCCCTCATATAATCGAGCATTGACCAATAATAATGCGTCATAATCAAGAAAAATCCCCGACCTTTTGTCGCTGTGCCGTTTGCGGTACCAATACAGCAAACCCGTATCCCCTCCCGCAAAAACTCACCGTATCCCTCTGGAGATCCTTTAAGAACGAAAATAAAGTACCACCACCGCATGACGTATTCAACTCGTTTTCCTCATACGGGGCGCCTACGTGCGCCTCGCGAAGGTAGAGAGACAAAAGTAATAATTATGTTAAAACATGTAAGCGAAATAACAATGCTACTCGGAAAACTAACAGGTAAAAAATGGCGGCTTTCTGTATTAGTATCAGAGTAGGTTTAGCAGTCTGGGAGAAGGGATCTTTAGGGTTAGAGTCAGGGGTTGGGTTGGATCTTCGCGCGTGCCTTGATCACAACAGGAACGACAACATCCGAACAGCCTACCAACTTAAAGATCCCTTCTCCCAGATTGCTAAATTTCCTCTTAAATTTTGTCTTGGAGACAAAGATAAAAAAAGAGGTAAAATAAACGGATTTACACTTAAGAGTTTGGTTAATTTTTTTACCGTAAGCGTCGTGTATTATTGGCAGCTTGAGACAGAAAAAACACAAACAAATATGAAGGAAAAAAAAGGGATTTTCAGGCTTTGCATCTATCTAACAAAACGAGCCCGTCGTCATACAAAATAGCCCTAAAAAAATATTGTTTTGGTTTTGGTTTTTTAGGGATGGCTCATGACCAGCACCCCCCGTCAAAATGTGGAAGATCGAGGGAAGGAAATCTGAGGTTTGTGAAGAGGTAGGCTGGGTTGAAGAAGATATGGGGGAAAGGGGGTTGTGAAGCCCATGTGAGTGCAGTTAGTGTTGGTTGAATTGGGGAGGCAAACTCAGAGGCAAGTAGACTGTCTAGTATGACACCCTACTCGTGGGTGGGTGCGAGCAGAGGTTTGGGACTGATTGGGAAGTCGGCGAGATAAGGGTTTTAACAGACAAATCGGAAAAATGGGAACGAAACAAAAAATGAGAACGGAAGGTTTTTTTTAGAAAGCAAACCAATTATTGTGTACAACTAACTCCAAAAAAAAACGTTGACAGTCCTGTGGGGCTGTACAGCAGCCTTCGAATGAGCTGTCGCTCAGGCTGGAAGTCCTCGGCATCGCCGCGGTAGCCAGCATCTAGAGAAATCACATTAGAGCCAGCGTATATCGCTTTTTGCGCCCACCCGAAGGCACGAGATGGAGCATGACCGTTCTGACGAGCTCCTCTCACAGGGCTGGCCAAGGGGTGTCGCAGGATCATTTTGGTTATCTGATACACCACATGGTTCTGGAGATACGGCTTGGTTCTCATTTTAGGCTTCGTTCCCATTTTTCCGATTTGTCTGTTGTTTGAGCGAGACCATTGAGCATATATATGTTGGGATGTGTACGTAGAAGGGGCGTGGCTCCTTATCCTTTATACGGGGGACTGTCAACACGTACAAAAAACTTCAATAAATAAGGTTGTACCGGTACGAATTTACGGGGGCTCGAACTCGAGACCTCAACGTAAGTAGGGTATTCGAGGCTATGTACTGGACAACCGGGGCGATGCAAGCTACTAACAGCATAATAGGTGTTTTAGGCGAATGATGCATGGAGGAGTTTCTAAGTATAGCACGATGTAGAGGGGCTATATTGAGTAGGACTCACAGTATGGACAAAACCTATATAATTCGCTATTTTTACAAACAACATTTATTTGGTCGTATTTACTATGGCCCCCCCGAAATAGCGTGCAGAAGGCCGTAATTAGTAGTGAGGTTCAATAACTAGATATTATACCCTGTAGCTGGTAGCAATTTTAGTCATCTCGTGTTTTTCAGCCTTTAAAAGTTTGTCTTTTGGTCTCAGCTCTATGGTCCCCGATGATAGCAGTGTGTTTCAGGACGACAGAATAATATGAAGTGAAGCTCAAGAATTGGACATACCTGATGATACCAAGTTTAGTCCACTTATGTATGTTTCCCAGCCTCTGCTCATTGGTCTCAGCTCTCAGATCTCGTGTATCCCTATACGAAGTACCCTATTCGTTGACCAGCCGCATGCATCAGATTATTTCCCTCGGGTGGTGTACATTTGTCGGTCTTCCCAGTCCTCGGTCCCAGGTTCTCAGTGCCAAACTCACACGACACCAACACACTGGTTGGCCAGCACCCACCAGTGTGCACACCAGTTATTTATGTCACCTTGTCACGATCCGCGTGTCCTCGGAGTGTTTACTATAGAGTATTTACTCTAGTGCTGCAATTATTCGCAGTAGGAGTTTAAGAGACGCACCACTGCGACCGTTACGGGAATTATTTCGTTGATCATTATCCGCAGAAAAAAACCTCGTTATACTCAAACACTTTTATATCTGCGGACAGACTGAAGACCGGCAATGAATATTCAAATTAAACTGACTGCATATTTCGATCTACTTTAACCGAGTCGGATTTAAAAGAGGAGAAAGAGAAAAATACTTGACACCCGTCATGTCTCCGTCTTTCCGCCAGAGCGAACGTTTTTTCAAAGTAGGTCGTGTGTGTTTCCAATGTATCAGCAACATCCGGTAACTTAGCAATCGCTGCGCTCGGCGGTGGAGCGCGATGTTGAGATTGTATGAAGAGGGGGAAGACCCGCCGGAGGCCGTCGAGCACGCCCCTCGAAAAAAGCGGTCGAAAAAGCACGATATATGCCCCTTTCGGCGCAGGTCTCCCGAGCCCAGGCGAAATTGAGATGTGGTTTTGGACTCTTCCAGATAATTCGTCTCTCTCAATACTAACGAATCATTGAGAACAGATCAAAATTCGAACCCGACTTTAAAGGCGATGCAGGGAGGCCTGTTGACCCGTTAATCAAGAGAGCCTGATGCACGCAAATGTAAGGACGTACGTAGTGGGTTGAAGACTGTGTTTTTTATGGAACTATTTGCGGAATCGCCAAGTACCACCTTCCGTGGGCGTGCTCTAGTTTCTCATTTTGGAGCTCTTGCATGATTCTTTCTCTCGGTTGAGCGGCGAGTACCGAGCCCGAGCATCAAACTCACGTCTCTGCCGTATGGTGGTCCACTCTAAACGTTGCAGATCGACTGTCGATGGATAGGTACAACGCTAGGATTGTTGTGGGCATCGCGAGGTACTGTGAATTCTAAGAGGGTTGAGTACTCAGTGCCGTACAGTAGGAGTACAGTCTGAGCGATATGTCAACTGCGTGCGGCGTACCATTTGCTTTCGTGGGCACAGCATACGGCTACGTCGCGTATCTCACTTCGCCATCAAACCGTTGGCGACGCAATGTATCATCTTGAATTGACCCGTTGCCCACATCCGTAGTCGTCGTCGTTCCTAACAGAGCGTGGTCACTTCTTCCGTTTGTTAGCCGTGATGTGAGTTGCGGGGAAGGGTAAGGCCACCATGAGGTTCGACTGCCAGAACGGACTGCTCCACATTAGTTGAACGGAGTTCATATATTTTGCAGGGGAGAAGGCATGCCCGTGCAAGTTATCTATAGTGCTACCCAAACGTGCGTCGACAAGAAGCCTGTTCTGGTGATATTCTGTCGGGTTTATTCTCATGAAACGGTACAAACTATAACATAATGTAAACGGGGGCAGGGTAAATACACGCTACCGGGCCGCTGATAGCCAAACCTGATCCCAAATGTCTCAATTTAAGAGGGTGGTATACGCACGCTACATCGGCCCTCCGTACGTATTTCCCTCCTTAGTGGTTCATGCACGAACAACTTGGCCCTTCCAGTTGCACCATAAACTAGTGTAGCCGAGCTTATCGGCACGTTCAAAAAACGTTGTTGACATAGCGATTGTTACTCTTGCAGTAGCTATTTACAATCGGTAAGCATCACTTTCTTCGAGTAGCGGGGGATATTTTTTTTTTACGTCGACTCGGGAACTTCGAGTACAATATATGATGTTGGAAGATCCCGAACCGACTTTTTTCATGACTTTTTTGGTTGGGATGTACCTCGTTTGTGACCAGGCACTTAGACACTACTATGATGCGACGATGCTTTTAGATTTGTTCTGTCCTATTGTGTTCGAGGTTTCTGCAAACCGGGTCCAGATTACCCCCGCACACGATCCGTAATTCGCGGTTTTCACTGTGTATCAACGCTTATTTTCTCGGTTACGTTGGCTCGTTTGTGCTTGCTAATACGTTGAATATGTCGCGTTAGGGTGGTCCGTGCAACCGGCCGTGTGCGTCTTTCCGGCCGGCGGCGTGCTGGGTTAGGGTTATCAGATGGTATGTTGGTTAATCTCGATATTGAAATTTCGCGAAATACATTATCCAAAACTCTGAAATTGATGCCCAAACCTGGAAATAAATGGCTTGAGACTAAGAATGGGCAAAAATGAAAACTAAAGGGAGCATAGTGGCCGGTTATACATGAACCGCGGTAGATTTCAGAAACGTGTAATCAGTTGTTGCCTGTGGCTTGCTATGGTGCCTCAACTCCGGAGCCTCCCACGTTGAGCAGCATTCCAATGTCCTTTTTGTCAAGATTGTCGTTTCGATGCGGTCAAACCTGTTTCCAACAACGCTCTCCACGGCTCTGTGACGAACCAAGTGAAAGTCAACACCCTCAATCCGTGCAGATATGGGGCGACTTGCCTCCCCGGAGTTGGTCAGACACTGCGATGTCCAACACGAATATATCCGCCTACCGCCATTGCGCCCGGTGGATGAACGTTCGACCGGCGTGTGGTGTCCGAGCAACTGGAAAGCTTCACGTATGCACGCACACGACGCCGCTGTCCAATCAATCGTAGATCAACAATATATTCAATATATACTTGGCGGAACCTCGATAATTTTTCAAGTTTAGCTCATGATAATCTCAAGACGCACGCTATTTTAAACTGACATCCCAGCAGAGGAAATGTAAACATTTAGTACCTACGGACAGGCAATAGCGCCACTGTTAACGGCAGACAGAATATCGACCCAGCCGGTCGGCTGCCTCCTCAAGTACCGACCACATTGTCGCTGTGTCTTGCTATGTATACAGCAATAATAAAGAAAATATCACTAGCAGACAGCACCGTGGTGATTACGCCAACAAGTATTGACACTGTTGTGAATGCACATAGTGTGCACACCAGTGTGCTTGATCATCCTTCACAATAGGACAGATCCGGGTTCTCCGGCGATTTGACCGACCCAAGAGGACGCGATATATATGCTCAGGTGGCCGGGTCCGATTCCTTCAGTACAATTCACCACACGAGAGCAACTGTGTTATATCGAAATAGCTACTTCGCTCATCGCCACTGTGGGTGTCCTACGTTGGAAGTTGCCCAAAACAAGTGAGGGATGCCTGCTATCGACAAAGCTACTGTAGCATCTACGAATATCGTGTGTACCTCCGCCAATTGTCAACTGCTTGAACAACACGAAAACATCAACAACCACAAGGGCTTGAGCCAACATACAAAACAAAGTGCCCCGACAATTCAACCATCACTGCATCCATTGCTATTTTTCTAGCAACCAGCGCCGATTATCGTCGAGATATATTCCTGAGATTCTTCTGTCGAAACGGACCCGACCTAGAGGCTTGAAGCAAGATAGCGACATCGGGCCTAGAGGCTGCCTGCTGAACAATTACGGCCGCAGGGATAGGTCAATAGTAGGTCATCGGCATGAACGAAGCAGCGCTCACATAATGTCTGACACCCTCACGAAGACGCCAAGGTAGACCTTCCCACACGTGGGGTGTCAATACATCACTTCGAAACTACGAACACGTATGAAACGCGACACAAAAGCGTCTATTGTTGACGAAATAGGTGTTGAGAATCTTCGTGCGTTCAGTGATGCCCACGGATGTGTGTACGAAACGGCTGCCTTTGACGCCCTCCTCGTCGATTGGTGGCATCCGCGTGATATTTTAGCACATGTCAGTTCTCTTACACGCGTCGCCACTGCATTGTTCATTGTCGACGAACAATGACCCATCCGTTCCGAGTCTGATGCTCTGGCCTGACATGAGACGCAACTGGTAGGGCTCCTTCTCTGGGAAGGCCAAGACCTCCTGCGGATTGCTTGACCCGAGCTAGAAGCGCAGCCATCAGGGCAGTGTTGGTTTCTTGTGTAGGGCTGAAATCGTCAACATATATATGGATATGCGGTGGTCCCCGTCGTCCCTCACCTTCCCATTGATATGAGTTTGTCGTCGACAGCAACTCGGACGGCCTACCAGTGCGAATAAATAAAAAAACGCACACGTGCGGCACCGGAAGTCAGCGACACTATCATGACAGGTAATTCCAGTACGTTAAGCACTAGCAGCGTTCCAGGGCGACGAACGTTGGCGTCTGCATTGGGCTGGTTCTGACCGGTACATCTGGGAGGGTGCCGATATTTGTCAGGAGGATGGTACGGGAGATTGTTTACGTCAATCAATCAAAAATACAGCTTCCGCCGGGAAAGGGGTATTTCTTTAATCACACCAAGAGTTATATGAACGTGCTGATGATGGACACCGGTACCCGATATGTACCCCATCTGCGGCGAGTCAGCACTTAATCGACGTTCTTAGCTATACTAAATTTGCGAAGCAGTCAAGTTATCGTCCTCAAACTTGCACTTTATTTTGAAGAAGAGTCCGTCTCTGATAGTGCTCGAAATAGCACCGCGCGTGATGCCTCGCTGCCTTCCCGTTGGAACTTCAGGGCGCATTATAAATTCCTGCGTTGGGACCAACGCAATACACTGCAGCACGCAAACGACGTAATGAATACTAAACGCCCGCAAGTACTTGAGCATCCTCGGCGTGCGCTAAACGACCACCGCTTCTGCAAGTGCTCGCCGGCGGTAGTGTATCATGTCTAAGGGAACCGACGTTGGAGATGCCTGGAGTATATGTGTTGTATCACTTGTTGCTGAATCCGCACACAAATCATTTCGCCGAGCAGCAACCCTTCCTGCCCGTCCATCCTGCGGTGGATACCAATCATCTGCCTGCGCATGACCGTAAATTCAAAACAACAACGCACGTCGTGGATACTCGATTCACTAGCCCGCTCATGCTTGCCCGAGAAATGGAGAGCCAGACGCCGACAAGACGATGTCCGACGGATGGACATAATCCATTCTTCCCAGCAGCAAAAGGAAACTCGGTCACTCTGTGGTTACCTGCCGAAAGCGATGTTAACGGCCAGTTTGTTACTTTCTCCCTCGTGTGTCAGGCAGTCGTCACCCGTGTAACGTAGAAGGATGAACCCTTTGTCGTCGGCGAACGTGGGATTGTTGAAACACGAAGCACCACGCTTCAGCCGACTAGCGCCTGCCTTACACGGTAGAGGATAAAAACACGAAAGCGTTTAAAATGGAACTTCATGCGATTGTTTCATGACAGCTGGTTGAGCAGGCGTCTGGCGTCCCCTCGCGGTGCACGACGTAGCCGCCATCTGAGTCCACTGTGGAGAGTCGAGAGCGTAAACTTCCCATTCGTGTTTTACCCATCGACACAAAGTGTCCACTCGAAAACAAATGTTAATCAGCTAAAATAATTTTCTGTCCTCGGAAGAGGTTGCGGTGCATGACAAACTCGACAATGATTCAATCATCAGGGCGACTGCATCGCAAGTACATCTACCCCTTAACATCGAGTACCATGCACTTCTGAAGTGAATCCACGAGCATGAGTCCGCTGATTTATGACCGGGGTCAGCAAAACGCCCAGATAACGTAACGAATACCGTTATCTATCACACCCTCATACTGTGAGCAGGAACGTCGGGCTAGGTTTTACATTCGATATCTGGATAATTTACCTGTCGGTTAGTTATTTGTTATCCATTCACCCTCAGAGCTAAAATATGCGTTATTAGTAGAATGGAATCATGCGATCGTGGGGTGCCTGCCCGTCCTCACCCGAAAACGGTGCCTGATGAAAGTGATTTTATCTAATTAGTGGAGAAACATATATTGCACAAAAACGAGGTACGTATGAGGGGTAATGCGCTAGGACCCACACGTGGATTTTTACGCTTGAATCTCGAATAATATAGCAATGTCCAAGGGGATACAATAATTAACCAGCGTTAGAAATATGAAATGATCAGCCTCGCTCGGGTCCTTAAGCTCGACGTCATACTCCGCTTTCAAGCCCCTGCCCCGACACGACAATATTTCGTATAATTATGACCACCCTTGTCCGAAACCGACTCAATTTGTATGCGGCTTGGATCATAGCCGCAACCTCACCTTGAGTACCGAAGCGAAGGCCCCGTCCTGTACGGCGTGCCCGGAAGGGAACGACGGGTGCGTTGGCGAACCGTCGTCGACTGCCGGTTAAAACAAAGGGCGCTCACAGCTATTATTACAAACTTGGAAAAATACACAAACAAACAACATGTGGCGAAGAGGGTCTGCTCAACCGATGCATTGCTGTCCGTGTGGCTTCAATTATTTTATGGGCGAGTCGGATTAGACCAAGGCCATGGGAGGAATCTGCCAGAATGTGGATGTCTCAACGTTCGGGTTGGCGTCAGGATACGAGTCCAGAGGATGCCGTAGGTTAGCATACTACTCGCGGTAAACGTGCCAATATAAAGACATTGGAAACGCTTGAACGTTCAGGCGGAGCTACGAATACTCCCTTGGCAGGGGGGGTCGAACAGACTCGCTTCGGGCCTATCACACCATTGTGGCAAACTATTTACAGTGTCCGCTGATTTTTAACGCCCTGCGTGAATCACACCTTACGGTCCAACATCCAATGGTTTTGTCATGCGACAAATGACGACTTGTGCCCCTCATCGCCTGGGGGAGGAGGTAGGTCTGCCCAAGTGTCTCCTGACTGCCCAGGGTCGTCAGCTATTCCGTTCCGCCACCATTATCAACAACTCGGTGTTGTTAAATTGCAGGCCGTAGAATGCCACGTCGAGGTTGCCGTTGAGGGGTTCCGCGGACGGCCTGTCTTGTGCCACAATCCAACCGATGAAACGAAACGAGAGGGGGCGCGGGGGGGGTCGCGTTCAATGCGGGAATAAGAACGCACCAAGAGGTCTTGGAATATATATGCATAGCCGACTATTTCAAACGTGCGGAGAAAACCACCTGGTATTTCCCTTGGATGGTACGGGCTCTAAGGTTTGTGGACGGCGGTCGGACGCAATACGCGCGTGCATGACGATACAATCCGTGTTGTGTTGTTTCCAGTATGGTGGATGTCGATCCGACCTCCAGCATAGCCGACTATTTCAAACGTGCGGAGAAAAGCATCTAGTATTTCCCTTGGATGGCACCGGCTCTAAGGTTTGTGGACTGCGGTCGGACGCAATACGCGGGTGCATGACGATGCAATCCGCGTTGTGTTGTTTCCAGTATGGTGGATGTCGATCCGACCTCCATGGTCCATCGAATCTGCCAAAGCAGAACAATAAAACGTAAACCAAACGATGTTTGTAAGCCACTAATGCAAGGTGGCGGAGCCTCACCCCTGGAAGAGTGAAGATGTGCACGGTTCACGCTTGGCACCATGAAGACCTCTGGGCCAGCTCGCCGGTTTCGACAAGCGTCATAGCGTGGGTTACGCCGTTTGTTGACAGACCTGTCCGCCGCTTTCCTCGTAGGGGCTGTTGAATCCAGCACGACTAACAGCCGCGTCGAGGATAAGGATTAAGCGGACTCAGTATGTCTCCCTGTCAAGTGTGGGCGTTTATCATGTTGTTTTATCCCAATTTAGACGCCGATACATATCAGGATCGCTCAACCACTGGGCCACAAACGAGAGCGCGTGAAAACGTGCGAGCTCCTGGTTGAGCGAAGGTGATCGGGAAATGCCAACCGGGGTGGGTTGTAGCGTTTGCACGAAGCCGTTTCAGCTGACTGCTACCATCGAGGAGCTTCATCAGTTTATTCCGCGAACATCGATGCATTGCGATTAGTTTACAAGTGTAGGCTTCGCCTGCCGCAGGAGTGGTTTCAACTTGAACAAGAGACAGGGTACTCGCGTATCGATGGTATCCTATCAGGGGCTACGATCCTCGAAAGATCGCCGGCGTTGCGGGTGTACCGCTTCACGGGGTCTACCTCTTCCAGCGAGTCCCGGCTTGCTACCAGTCTGGAATTGTCGCAATGGAGAATCGAGGCTGTGACAAGTGAACATGTTTGGACTAGACGAATTAGCGCTTTGCAGTGGCAATCGAGTTGTTCAAACGGCTACGACGGTAGGCTCGGTCAAAACCCTCCAACTCAAGTCGCTGTGGTTTTAGCAAAGGCCACAATTCAAGTGTCTATCGACCTATCGTTTGCCATCTACAGGGTTGGCGTGGCCATTAAGAGGCCGTCATTGAAGAAGGACAGCATACACTGCATAAAATCGAACATAAACCTAAGGTTGCACTATTGGTTCCTTCGTTAATGTTTGATTCCTAGCTGCACAGCACAACACACCTCGCGCAAAGAACTGTTTGGGCCAAACCATGTGCAGAGCCATATTACGCAAGGTCTCACGCCCGTATTTTCTGAAACTTGTATGAAGAGCCATCCGTTGTAGTTGGCCATGTACTCCTTTCCGGCCGCAAACGTCGTCTGCTGAAGGGTCACTTGACGGAGTCCGAACAAAGTGAAGTATTTTACCAGAAGCTGGTTTTGCACAAAACACTAGGTAACGAGCCCAACGTGCGAAAGACGGAACATCTACGCACGGTACACTTTTCACACGCGCCAACCGGCGTGCTCATATATGCAGCAAGATTCAAAGCGTTTCATTCCAGACGAACAGTACGGGTGATGCAGTAGGGCATATACTATTATCTGACACCAAAACGTAGGCTACGTAGACTTTGGAGTGCCGATATCGAACTCAGACACCACCAAATTGCGAATGCGAGGCAAACAACAATATCTTGATAACGCGGAATGTCAAAACTCTGAAGCAAGCCATTACAGCGGCTATATGTAGGGCATTTATTTTCCAAACGCCTGCACACTGCGCACGAGGTTACAGGCCGGACCTGCGAAATGACAGGGCCTCTCTCGACACAGAGGGTAGGGGACCGAAGCAGCTGGGACTGTGGATCAGCTCTGCCATCCGAACCGACGGCGACGCCGTTCATATTCGCGAACCCCGCCATGGTGGCCAAGATATCTGTGAATCATCCGAATGCATACCGTTGACGGAATGGAGTCAATAAGAACTGCTGTGTTAAGATTAGCGGTGAGTACGATACACACACGTGCGCCGACAAATGTAGCAGGGACAACAACAAAAACATATATTGAAATTTGAGACATTCTCGCTTTTAACTTCGATTCCGATAGTACCTCACCTACAAGCACGGACTGGCTGGGTCGTGATACTCAACAATATTGGGCTCGGCTCAGAACGTACTTGAATCGTTAGGAAGCTACTAGTATGTACTATATTCGTAGTAGAATCCGCAATCACCAGGCGCTTGCGATACTTATGCAAGGCAACCTAACCCACTGCTGTTAAATTGACAGGAATCTTCATCGAATTCGGTTGAAGAATCTACGCCTAGCCCTTCCCTTAAGACGGATGACCTCTATGTACAGCGAATAATTTTTTGATTGCATCTTCATTCCGGACGTGAAAAGGACGTGTGGGTTCTACCTGCTGCCACCACGGTTGTCTCGTCTTTGCCGTATGTCCAGCAACGTATATCCCTCGTCGAGGTCATCCAGTGCACCTCCGCCAATTGAGTCGTCTGAGCGGTTATTGATAACTCGCATTCGATCCGGCCCAGGTATGTCTGAGGTGTAGTCCACACAGGGTAGGTGCAACACGTTCGTGCTATAAACTCGAAGCGAAGCTGGCAAAGCTCCACGTCTACCTGAAGACATACCAGAGGACAACGACAGTACTGGCCGGGTGACAAATCGACACATACGTGGCAGGGTAGAACCTATCGGAACCATATTGCGTTAATCTCTCACCAAACGGTTACGGGCTCGTACAACTGCTATCAAGTACAACTCACTGGGTCCGCGGAGTTGAGAGCAGACGCACTAGGGATGGTCAAGGCGGGGCTGGTTATGGAGGCCGAAGTTCGCTAACAGCCAAGGCCGTGGTATCAAGTCCCACGCCGAACCAATGTGGTAATGTGTTTAACCGTTGACTGCCGGCACGTGAGTGGTCCACGTAGTTGTAAACGGGACAAACCCGATGATCGAGATGAGAAACGTCCACGCCAAAAACGATTGACGCACCGCCGGGAGAGACCAAACAAAGAAAAAAAACAACAACGAGGTGAAGAATAGGCGGGGACCCGGGCCACGAACGAAGCAGCTACTGGGAGCAGGGGCGCAAGGCACACAATCCGCAGAAGCATAACGCACGAGAGCGGGTGGATACGAGCGTTTTAGCGGAAAATGTAGCAAGTCATCGACAATCAACGACGTCTTCGAAAATTAATTTCACTCACTGCTTCCACTCCTGGTGCAATTGATACATTAGGATTTCGTTTGGTAGTACGTTGTCTATATCATGCCCCCGAGACATCGCACTATGTGCGGCAAAGCGGTGCCGGCGACATAGTCAGTGTACACCCAGCCTGGTTGAGTTGTACTCACCGTATTTATATTGAACCCTGACCAGTCTCCACAAAAAGCCGAGACGCCCATATCGCGTGCATAGTTGGGTGGAGCAAACAGACGACGCCTTCTGTGACCTTCGTTTGGACTATTAGTAGCCGTTTTTTGTGGAATAGAAACGATCAATAGTCTGTCTTCCCGTTGGGGTCGTAAACGGAATCTTCTGTCAAAGCAACTCACGACTATAATGCTTGTGAATATTTATGAACACAAACGAGCCCGGCTGGTCCTGACATGTCGACTGCGATGCCCCCGAGCAGGTTGACCAGGAAGTCGTCCTCATCTCCGCCTGGCCCCTGCTCGCACGTTTTGAACTCAACTCCCCCTTCGTATTCGGCGAGGTTGTCGAGGGCCTCACTGCCGACCTGGAGCGTAGCAGGGGACCATGGCATCGAAACAACACGCTGAAATGAAGCGAGCTGAGGGTAAGATAGTACTACACAGCATGTACGCCAAGGGCATGCCAATGTTTTCCCGGACACACCGCCCCGAGTAAACTTCTCTACTTAAGAGGTGGGAAATCGAGCCAATTCGTTGTTCCATGCGCAAGAAACCTTGAAGATGATAGTGTCAGTCCCTTGCGGCCATCTGACGCACGAACGACAGCAACCACGTGTCAGGGTGTATAGCTCTCGGTACTACCGTGTAGGCTTTCCAATGGTTTACGGGGTTCGCCAGTTCATCACTTTTAGCTTGAAGCAGAATGAGAAGTTTTAGCTTTCACCCCCATCCCGAGTGGAAGACGGACGACTACATATACAAGCTCACTGTACGTCTGCCTGTGGTGCCACGGTGGCTAACTCGTGCTGTGCCGAAAGCGATTAGGTGTTCCTGCCAACATACGATGCGTGTCGAAATCGATCTCATTAGCTTTCGAATCGGCTCTGTTTCCCTAGGGTATCAGGTGTACCGCCTCATACCCCTGCTGCCGTTCGCTAAAACATATTGCCGAATTTTTATCAGGGTGGGAATTAAGTGTTTTAGCTATGTATGTGTTGGCATGAGCTAATGTATAACGCGATGCATCGGCGACAATCACAGGCGTGAGGGCTTCAACAACCAAGCAAAATGCAGTTATTCAGCTACGCGTATGTGCGAACCATTCGTAAACAATTCCGAGCGGACAGATTTCAACACCCAAGGTTACTTCAACGCTAATAATCACAGTGCACCTTAATTTATTCGTTCCTCCGCTGACGTACACAGCAGGCGTGCAGCTATGGGCAAATAAGCGGTCCCACGTCTATCTGTATATCATCGCAGCCATTGTCCCATCTACTGCGAATATATCGAAAATACCTGGTATAGGATAAACTTTCTTGCTTTCAATTTCTCCAACAGCAACACAGGTTTGCCCTCTCCAACTTGGCGCTGCGAAACGTGGTGGCTCGGATCGGTCACACCTGTCCCACGTCTTCGTGCGGCAGCGACTGGCAGAATGTGGCGGCGAAGCACTGGTATCTTTCGTTGTTGGGGAGAGTGCCAATACATGCCATTGACTCGGTCTTCGCCCAATACCCCCGTTGTGTGAGCCCGTTGGTCTTTCAGCCAGCTGTGGGGGATATGATCACGGATACGATAACAAACAGAAAGGCGTACGTTGGACGGTGGAAGCCCGACAGCAGCAACAGTGGTGGCTGTGTGCAGAAGTCGAGGTTGACGTACTTCGCTACATCGTACAATGCATCACTGGGTATCCCACCGCGTTATGCAACATATATATACTGTGGTACGATGTCAGTCACTGTTCTTGTCTCCTGCACTGCCAACCGGGGGCTGGTCGGGGATCCTCTCCAGTTGTCCGGGGGTGGAGAAGAAAGATAAACGGGTATCGTATATATACCAGGTACCTGGTATATACTATTAGTGTCTGGAGGAAGAAGGGTAGCCGGGCAGGGGGCCAGACTGGGAATGCTTCACATCATAGGGAAGTGCAAGAAAGAAAGAAAATATCAGGGCGTAATACGTGGTCCATATATTATATATGAAATGTCCCCTCGGAGGAACATGCCTGTGGCCTCTACGTATGCCATTAATATCGTTACATAGATGCAGCTGACAATCGAGTACGACGAGAGCACCCTCAAGAGGTCTACGCTGCTTGTTTATTTGTTCGAAAACCCTATACTAAAAGTAGCAACATGCCTACAGCGGTGAGGCGACTTCGGATCCACAATTAATTCATTACGTTTTCATGTGAGAGGAAACCTTGTACCCTGTATGTACCGATTATTGGTGAAGCTCGTCAGACAATCTCTATATAAAACCACTTCCTCACGATCATTCTACGTAGTATGTCCTCGCTTCCAATAGACTTCTTATAATTTCCCCCCGACTGTCTTCGCTGGTAGGTCTTTGACGTGTCGGCGTCCGCAGTTAACCTCTTCAACACAATCCTGAATATTTCTACGTGCATCCTGTGACCTTGAGATAGATAAAGGTTGCAGTGCATGTCAAACACCGTTTATGTACTACACCCATATTCAATGTCGAGGGAGTTGCCATACCCCTACTGGTCTACCCGCCAGTTTGATGTGTGGCGTAAATCAGCACAGAGCGGAAGACGGTACTACTGGCCGTGGCGTGGACGTCGAGGGCGCAATCATTGACGGTCTGGAGGCTGCATCGACGGCTGTGACGGATACGCGAAGCACTTCCGTCCAAGGCGTTCGTCGAGTGCAACTCTTCCTCATTGCCACCGTTCGTTGTCCCGTGATCGGCCGGTTCGTGTTTTATTGAGGCCGCCCTTGCTGCAGCATAAAATCCAAGGGCGATAACAGCCTCAGCACCCCCGGACTCTGTAAGCTCTTTCATTTAGCTCCTCGACGAAATCCTTGACCGGATACTGTAGTCAGCTGAAATTTCTTGATGTGGAGACGGTACATGAGAATTGGTGTACGACCGGAAATGGTATGCGCGGTTTGAGTGTCGTCCGGTCACCGCGGGGTACGGCGACACAGCCTGTATGTTCCGAATCAGATATCTTCATCTCTCCACAATACAATAGTGCCTTGGGATGTGTGTGGCGTCGGTATGTGTACTTCTGTTTCCTCTGTGCGTTGCGTAGGACATCGAGAGAGGGTATTTCACCAAGTAAGTGTATTGCAAGAAGGGCGTAGTGTGCTCTCTGCAGTCACAAACATTCTGATTATATACTCATAGCGCCACTCGGAATTAGTTCTGCTACTCAGTAAGCATACCTCATGGTGTGACGTAAACGCCATTTGTTCTCTGAAAAACTTTGTACACGCCACACGAGGTTCTTCTGGAGTCAGCGAAGACTTGAGGGTAAACTAGTAGATGTGAAACGACGTCATAGCTGTCATCAGCCTGTAAAATTTGAGGGTATTATACTGAAAGCTCTTTCGACTCGCAGACCAGCAGTCAAATGCGGAGATGGTGTGCCTGCGATGACAACTTTCGAACAGCACCGTGAGGCTAAGGTATTTGACTACTGCCCACTCTTTGACTTCGGCCACATAACGTTCAGCGTGAAATGCCTTCTCCTCAGCCACAACCAATACATTCCACTTCATACCTCTACGGCGCGGGCACTATATTATAAATAGGTAAAAACTTATCTCATGACGGGCTTCTCAAGCTGACATTGAAATTGGCAGATGAGGTAATACACTGACATTTTCGTCCAAATGACTGTTTTCCAACAACTGATATAGTCTTCGGAAAAAATGTTATGTCGCCCCCTAGTGACTACGTGCTTTGTCTGGTACAAAAAGCACGAAGTCCTGAAGATGTGTCGGTGTCCTCCTCTCGCGCGGCAGTGGACAGATGTTTGTTTTGGAGTAGTGGGTAGATGAGCGGGGGTGACTGATGAATGACAAGGGTAGGATGGAGACCACGTGGGCTATGGCCAACATATCGGCGAATGATATCCGTTGCACCCGTGTGCGTATCGAGTTATTTCGTGGAAGCTTCGGGAGGTGGAACCGCTAGTAGTGGGCTGCGGGTAATGTTTGGGCCTCGCCCGCTTTATGATTCGACATCGAAACTGAAACGTTCAGAGAAATCTCTAAGCATCATTGAGTTGAGTATGTAGACTTCATGTACATCAGTTGTGAAGTTCGATAAACTTGTTGATCGCTTGTTGTGAGCATGACGTGATAGGGGGTGGTCGCTTGTACGCATCGGTCTGATGCAGGCTACACTTTGAATCAAAGTTCATAAACCGTAGGCCACGCTACAAATATAGATGAGGATACCCCGTAGTACGGTACAAAGTAAGTGCTGAACGGGTACTTTGAATTCGGATCAATATCGAACATATTTTTGGGGGATGTAAACATTTATTTGCTCTTTTTCAAGCAGATATACCGTACTAGAACTGGTCCCTACGTACGTACCATGACGTACCTTGAACAATTTTCAGCGGTACGATCAATCAGTAACGCTGGTATACCTGGTACATATTATCGTCAGGGATGCACGTTACCGCGGTCTGAGCTCCGTACTCAACGGAAGCGCTCTTGATCAGAATGTTGATTACCCGTAAATAAACCTTTATCTGTAGTTTATACGGATAAAAACGAGCCCTCCTCGGTGTTCAGCGCAGACGCGATTAGGAACATACAATTATTGACTAAATATTGTATCTGTGCTTAACGTCACTTTCAATTCTGCGCCGTTGACTGTGCTGGGTAAGTCGGTAGTATGTACAACCAAATGCCACACACTTGAATAGAATGTCAAATCCATTGCTGTATTCGCGATAATAATCTGAATATATTTTTCCGATGACTGTTTTCAGACGACGTAGACTTGTGATACGTTTGTTTGTATATCTGACAGTGTGCATCGTCATTAAATTTTCCGATCACAAAACATGATGAAGACGGCCTGGCTCTGGAGGTCGGGCCGTTGTGTTCGTCTGGCTATGGCTTGCAGTCAGTGTCGTCTACCTGCCTCGTGTTGTGTGTACGTGTGTCTCTGTAAAAAAATGAATGTGTGGAGGCGTATAGAATTACGGTGATGAAGAAGACGTTCTCAAATGATGAGTTAATTTGCTGGGAATCGTGCTTAGGGTGACAAATAGGCTGAAGCCGATAAGGCAACTTCGATAGGAGGAAACAAACAGATGCGAACGAAGGAGCACAGCAGCATCAGTGCGCGACAGAATGGTTGTCACGAGCTGTTCTGTACCATCCTGATTGACTTCCTATATATGTGTGAGTATATGAAAACATGGTAATTACATTAAAAACGAAAGACAAAAAACAGCATGGCAGGCGAAAGAGGAACAAGCGAAAACAGGAAGAAGGTCTAAAAAGGTAAATGAAAAGGAATAAGTAGACACATTTTTTCATCGCTGATACTCGTAGCGGTGCCGTGTTTTCTTCGAAGCACCGAGGTAATATTAAATGTTCTCTTCGCATGGAAAATTTAAATATTTATCTTCGCGTACTCTTTTTTTTTTTGACAGTAGTACATGTTACGCCTGAATATGTGTCAACATAAAATGTTTGTAAGGCGTGTGTTAGTTCACGTCCGTCCATGATAAATTTATCCGACACGGCTAGACTAGTGATATATGTTTTTGAACGACGTCAGTTCTGCATGTAAAAATTGTTCCCGTAGAGATATATATTATACTTCCTCTCCGGGCAGGAAATGATGGCGTAAGCTTGCGCCGGACAATACACCATCGATAAAATCCAAGAGATACATCGCTTATTATACAAGGCGTAATCAGGCAGCACCAGGGGCAGGTTCGCCATCCGACCGGAGCCCAGTAGTAGTGTAAAATGGTCGCTTCCGTTAACCCGTGTTACTACACCTGAACCGACCTGAACGAGCTGTCGCATGGTGATGATACATCCGAATGCTCTCCACCTTCACGGCTACTTTGGTTCGGAGAATATATGTGAGCGGTGCACTTCATCGTGTCTTCGGTTGGTTCGATCATAATTGTACACATATCCATGTTATCGAATATGAATATGTGTAATATGTATATACTTATGTGGTAGCTGCCCTGCCCCCACTCCCTCATCATGCAGGGCTCCAGAGAAAAACATGTTCGGCTTCTACATACAAAAAAACAGTCGGTCAGAGAAGTACCAGGAGTAGGTTATATTTACCGCAGTATTCCTGTAGTAGTGGTAGGCAATGCCTGGGGGTATGTGATACTACCATATATCTCTATGGGCTATTTCCGAATAGTTTTCATGTATAAGGACAACAATATGTACTCCGAACTAGTCTATCTGGTTTGATATCGCCGTATGTATACGCGGTTCGGCGCCGACCCTGAAAAAGAAAAGGCTGCGCACAAAAACGTACGTATTGTTCCAATGCTTGCCGTCCGACAATGTGTAGTGTTGTTCTAATATACGACTATAATAACAGAAAGTGAAGAACTCTCCAGAACAAACGCGCGGCAGCATCCTACGACAAATCAGAACTGATGTGACGCTCATGACGACTACTACAACCAACTTCCCTCCATCTCGTCCAAAAAAAAACAACCACTCGCTGTCCATCAAAACGACCACCGAAGAAGCATCTACCAATAACCCGCTGTCCATCAAAATAAACGTACTTATTATTACTAGACAGGGTATGTATCGTAGTTCTGAGTGTTGATCACATTATTTAATAGTTGTGTCGACTTGCAGCCTGTCACTGTTAGTCGGGGATAGCAATATACCATACATTCTAAATGTTGGAAAAATATCCCTCCATCAACATAACATATTCGGCACTTTTACGGAGACACGATATATCAGAATTATTAAGACATACACACCTGGTTTAAACAACGAGTAAAGCACGCAATAATGTCTAGACAAAGTCGATCTATCACAACGTGGTCGAACTCGCAAGCGAAGGACATAGAGTTCATCCTACCCGTAAATCCTGAGCTACCCTCGATGTCAAGGTGCAAGTGCCTCAGGGAGGGAAGAATGAAATTCGTTCGAAATACCGAACGCACTGGCATATTATCTATATATATATATCAGGAAACAGAGAAGGGTACATTCCTTACCAGTGTATTGTGCCAAGTATTGTCCAGTCACATTTATTTTCGAGAAATAGGTAAACAGCTCGTCCCAGTTTGCCTGGGCCGTTTCTTACCGGAATATCGGTAATTCAAAGCTTCGAGAGCTGTTGGTATCTGCGACTTGAGATTGGTCCTTTTTTCACCATGATGGCAATTGGACGGGGATATTGCTCAACCATGAGGCTTTTAATCTGGTTTGGGAGCGGTTTTGATCGGAAAGGCCTATGCTTCTGCGAGTGAGACTAAAGTATGACGCAGATGGCCTTCTCAAGAAAAGCCCTCGACGACCGACATTATTGCGGGATGTATACACCACTAAATACTTCTCCACCGATCCCACTGCTGTATCTATATATATGAGTTTGCGGTGTTTCGTAGTGTGTCTTCCTGGAAAATAGTGGAGTACCTGGTATTTCACTACCTGGTACTCTCTAGCGTCAAACTTAGTGTTTTATTATTTCTTTCACGCGCTAACCATTAGTTTCTCTAGGATATGTGGTGAATGCTGTTCGTATTGATACTTAGTATATATATATATATGTACAAAACAATGTATTTTTTGCCGACGGAGTAGTTCGCCCTATATACATACCAGGTACGCGATTTGATATATTTTATCGCATGGATCGTACCGCCAGCACATCATAGCGGTATGATTGTGCACGTTCATTTGATAGGCATTCAAGGTCTGTTGTATTCAAGCCTATTTGTTTAGCGCATTATTCAGGACGTGAATATACGAGGTTCAATATTTATAAAGAATGAGAATAACGGCTGGCTGAACTGCCCCTAATACAACAACAGCAGCAGCGTTATTAGCACGAAGGAAACCTGATATATATATATATATATATATATATATATATATATATATATATATATATATATGTGTGTGTGTGGATTGCCTCTCCGGACACACCGGCATCACTCTGCGATATAATTGGTCCAATCAATAGAATTGAATGACCTCATACAATTTGAACGTTTCAGGCTTTATTTACTTGCAATACACCTAGAAGGCGGTCCTTAATGTATGTGTATCAAAATCTGTCGGAAATGGCCTGTCTGTGCGTGAAGGGCGCGATATAACCATATATATGCATTATCGACGGCCTTTCCACCCACAATGCATTGCGGAAAGCTGGCAAGAGCCACATTTGGCCGACTCCACAGCGGATGTGGTAGTCTGCATAAACTCAACTGAATGCTACAAAGAATTTGCTCCGGAAGCTTCGCTTTGATGCAAAGCATTTCCTCTTTATGTTCTAATTTTCGAATGCCGGGTCACAGACTGGACGAGATCCCAATGTTCCACGGAGCCAACAAGCGGCTTCAACTCTGTGAGCTTCTTCTGATGGTGCACTCCATGGTATCCCATGTACACAGCGGATAGCGTTCGTCAATAATACCTTGTTCAGCCGGCGTGCTTGGGTTTACGTCGGCCCACAAAACTATCAACGACATGATATATTGACGTAAACGACTTCGACTCAGGATAGTATGATAGTACAACGGTCGGAAAACGCACACGCTTGTTGTGATGAAATCGACCACACCTAAATCAAGGGTCACCACGAACGAGATAATAATAGGCGTAAGCGGGTGGAACCCGGGGGGGTATGGCCTTCGCAGACCCAAATATTTAAATCGTCGCTACCGATGGCCTCACTTACTTTCGATCTGAACGAACAGTGGAATAGTGGTGACAAATTCCAATATTGCAGACGTCTCGGCTGTTTCCCTCTATCTTTGGTTTGGAAATTCTGTGGCAGCTATGGCATTCGTCGCTCCTGCGGTCACACGTTGTGTCTAATACAAACATACATGTGTCAACCTATGATGCCCTCGCCCTACCACCCAAAATTTCACTTCATACGAAACATACATGCCAGGGTACTACCGAAATTGATACTTGTACCATACACACACGTAGCTGGTAGCTACCAGGTATATATTATCAGTGTTTACAGCAGTGTTTGTCCTGCTGTATGCAATAGTTGGGAGCATCAAATTTGAGCCACAATATATAATATGTATACGTCGTACTTATTATGAGTAGTTCTGTTTGGTATGAAAATTTAAGGACGCAGTGGCAGCATACACATCAAAAATCAAACACCAGCTATATATTTAGATACGCTCATCCATGCAGTTCGATACCGACATGACGATAAGTGTGTCGGTTCACTTTGACGTACCGAATGACCGTACCATGCTTTGACCTTTGGATATATCGTATCGATTTGTGACCTGGCGAAACAGCGAAGACTGAGACACGAGACATGGCACACGATGGAAATTTCCTGCTACCAACAACACGATACTATTTTTGAACGCGAACTTGAACACGCAGCACGCAATGCGGTCTCTCCCCCCCCGTCAAGATTCCAAACTCTCCGCGATCCCAAGGCACCACTTTCCCGGTGGTAGAGAGGTGGTATCAAAGGTGCTCGAAATTCCTGAAACACCGTTAGTTAGGACATTTTGGGTGCTACTGTTTATTGCTACTATGGTATACTTGTCAGTTTTGTCCCTTTTGTTTCGAAAACCGCGATGTTCTTGTTTTTGTGAACTTGGGTGGGTTTTCTCTGCTTGTTCCCGCTCTATTGATGATTATTTTTTGTGCCATGTTTGCTCGATTACTCTCCGAGAGATAGATGCTGGATATTTACGGCTGGGACTTGATATTTGTTTCATTAAAAGGGGAGATGGGGGTAACAGGGGGAACTCGAAAGTCGGTATTTGTTCTACCCTGCCTGGAATCTGTATCAATGCGTGCTCGAAAAGGAGTACGTCAAACGCTTTGTTGTATTCATGCGCGCAAAGTCAAGGCAGCAAACGTCCTAGGAACCTGTGGGAACCGACATTGCGTGTCGTCATAATTATTTTCCCTGCAACCACGGTTTCAGTCTCATTTTGCCGAGCGTTCGGGGTGTGTTGGACTTGCATAGGTGGGTGTATAGCGACTTGCATTCAGTGTTGAAGCTTGCCCAGTTTCCACGCGCCCCACATCGATACCTTTCACTTCTGTTCTGTGGGCGCGAACTTGGTCGGTTGGGTGTACTTTTTACCGAACGAGTTACGAATTTTATTGATGATGCTGTTGGACTAACTGCACCGGAGAAACGATACCGCCAGTCAATGAATATTCGTATGGGTACACTTAAAAATCAAATGTGTCATCCCGTGACATATGGTACAGGTTCATTCTCACACTACGCATTTATGTATACGTTCCCCACGCATGGGAGACAAGGGACTTCGAAAAACGACTCTTTACGTTAGGTTGCGACGAAGAGATCTGGTGCAGTGCGCACATGCCCCTACACCGGTTTCGTGAGAGGCGCAAGTGAAGTTGATAAACTCCACGGCCAGGGGGGATTGTTTCTCACTAGGTCATCGGTGTTTTGAATTTACACCAGGCAAGAAGGTACACGTATAGCAAAGCTACCGAGGCGCCACCCAGGCGTTTCGGTAAACAACGGACCTGTTTTTTTCTGGCGATTCTCGGGCGGGTTACGTTGTTTTGTAGGGGTATACACGAACTAGGCGAACGGGGGCCACGTGCATTTACGCTATTGGCCGATGTTCCCTGCGTAACATTGTTTCGCAGTTGTTGGTGACCAGTCTTGGATCCAAATATCTCAGGTCAGATGAAATATATATATACTCAGGATAACTTTGCGCTCCGCCCGAATTTCCTTCGGCGACATTTCGCGCACCAATAATTTAGGTGTTCTGGTGGGACCAGAAACGATTTTAGTCGCGCGCGTTGGCACGTTCAATGAGTCGGTTTATTGTCACAGATGTCGCGATCGTTTTGTATCTACTAGATCGGTAATCGCCATTTTGCTTTCAGCAACAACGGTAGACAAGCGTCGCCATGTCAGATAGATAACGTCGGATATACTGAACGGAATTATTCACGTAATTAGGTTTGTTTAATATCAATGAATCTTGTTCATGGAGATATATATGCTTTTGTACACCACCGCAAGAAGAGTGATATGCAGGTTGATATGCCCCGCCATATATATATATACCGCTTGAGTATCTTCAGATCCTTTCGCGAATACCCCCTGGAACTATCCCAGTTTCGCGATTGACACAGTAACAGCCTTTGGTTTTTCTGTAACGTACGTTAGCCTGTGTGTTTGATCCATTCAATGTGTCGCGTTGAATTTGATAGCGCAGCCGGCTGTGTGCATCGTGGCAGTCGACAGGGTCCTAGCGTAAGCTTAGGAGCAACTGCCTTGCAGTTAGTCGGATAATCACGATGTTGACATGTTCGTACTCCATTAGAAATATGAGATGAACCTTCAAACCGGGAGATGATTTGACATAAAAAATCCGCTATTATGAACGAACAAGGGCATCGTACACGGTGATACATGATGCATCATTCAACAAATCTCTACCCGGCCATTGCCAGTGGCTTGATGTAGTGCCTGGACTCTGGGGCATACACACCGCTTTCAGCAACATTGCAACGTCCTTGCCTTGAAAACTTTCCTTGCCGATGCGGTCAAGTCTTCTTCAATCAACGAACCCTACTTCTGTATGACACATCACGGGGCATACAACAATCACACACCGTGGAGACATGTGATGACTTGCCTCCTAGAAAATGCTCTGACACTACGATGTCCAACGAGAACATTTACGCGCGTCGGCACCTGCGCGCGATGGGAGAAACCTCTACCGGGGTGTGGTGTACGAGCCACCCGAAACCGTTTTGCGCGCACCCAAAAAACGGGACTGTCCATTCAATCAGCTACATATATGTTGTTTTCATACTTAACGACCCTGCCACACATTGACAAATGATTGCTCACATGGGACGCACAATGCAGGCTATCATCGACATTAACTCCACCAGAGGGAAACGAGCAAGGACAACTTATAATTACGCCATACTTCATTTCGCGCGGAGGACGGAATACCGACGGTGGTGGTCGGCTCCCTTCCTATGTATTGAAAACAGTGTTGCTGGCTGGGCGACGTATACAGTACTCAAGATAAACCTTCCACGTGCAACACATCAGAAGAAAAAGTAGCTACTACACAGAAATGTTAAAACGTTTTATCAATCTAATTTTGCAACAAAGAAAGCGGCAGACGATAACTGACAACACAGTGGTGATTACCCCTGCATGTGCTGATGGTGTTGTTAGTGAGTATAGGCATACCCACCAGTGTGCTTGACAATCCATTCAATACCGAAATGTCTAGCCGGTCCGGCGGAAATCGAGGAACGGGGACACTATATGTCCACGAGGGCCGGCCAGATTCGCCCAAACCATCCAACCGCGTGGGAACACCTGTGGTCCTATTTCAATAGCTACTTTGCTTTGTACGACTGTGGGCTTAATGTCTTTGAAGTTGCCCGAAACGAGGGTGGATGCATGCCATTTTATCGAATTATCGAAGCATATCTAGCATTTTTTGCGATTTTCGCATGTCCCTCCACATGGTCACATACATATCAACTGCTTTCACAAAACAGATTACCAACAACCACAACTACTTGAACAAGTACAAAGAACACATTTTGCCGAGAATACAACCGTCACTCCAGTCATGACTGAGGTTTTATCGGTCAACCCTGATTCCCCTTCAGAAACACATACATAAATACTTTGCGCAAGACGGACCTGCCGTGGGCGATCAAAGGGAGTTCCCGGGGGATCCAACCTAAAGGCTACCCGCTGAATAATTAAGGCGATAATATGGAGTGTAATACTACTCTTTGGCGTGAACGAGGCATACGAATAGCGGCCACAACGTCTCTGATACCATGACGAGGACGTCAAGGTTGACATTCCAACGACAAACGTTTGAAATTCAGTTGAAATCTACGGAATGCACGAACGCGACATGGAAACGCCTAACGTCGATACACAAACTCCTTGATATCTGTGTGCGTTGATTGGTGCCCACCAGTATGCTATAAGAACGAGTGCCTTTGACACCTCCCAAGTTGGGCACCTAAGGGAGGCCTTCACTCGAGACGTTAGCACAAGTCAGCCCCCACAAAGGCGTCGCCGCTGCATCGCTTGTTGTCGACGAAGAATGAACCGTCCGCCTCGAGCCTGATTGTCTGGCCTGACATGAGACGGAACTCGTAGGGCTCGTTCTCTGGGAAAGCCACGGCCTCCTGCGAATGTGTCGACGCGATGTAAGAAACACGTGCATCATAATTTTATTTTTTTCACGCTTGCAAGGCTATTATCTCCGACATATTGACACACTGTAGCGGTCGACCGTCACCCTCCTATTATTGGTATATTCATGTCGTCAACAGCAACGCGGACATTGGATGAGCCCGGGAATACCTTGAAGCGTTCACGCCATCGTGGCGGGACTATACGTCGGCGCCACTTTCATCAGGGTCATTTATACTACATTCCGCAAAGACGCCTGCAGCATGACGAGATGTGCCTACATTGCGCTGGTTCTCTCCGGTACCTCTAAGAGGGTACCTATACGTGCTTTGAGGGTCCTACTGGAGATGCAATAGTTAATCCTATCATCATTTCGGGTTACCATAAGTAATATCTCTTCTCGGACACACCCAGGGCAATATGGGCATGCCGATGTTTTGTGGCGGAGAGCTGATCTGCAACCCATTTGCGGCGCTCGTCGGATCTTTTGAGTCACCCCTTTCTTTAGCGATATTCTCAGCGATGCCATATCCCTACGCTGTCAAGCTATCGTCTACGCACTGGCTCTTCTGCTGAATAACAGTCCATCGCCTAGAGTACCCGCTATTACGACGCCCGTGATGCATCACTGCCTTCCCTTCGGTAATCAATAGCGCATAATATACCGCTCCGTAGCCACGATTAATTCCGAAACACTGCATCAGGCAGAGGGCGTGCTGAATACAAAACATTCCGCAACTATTTGACCATCCTCCGCGTGCGCTGAACGACCACTGCATCTCTAACTGTACGCGAAGGATATCGGATAATTGGGGTAATGACGAGGGAAAGAGGTCGTTAGAGATGTATTGGATATATGTTGTTGTCTCACCTGCTGCAGAATCCGCACTCCGACCATTTCACCGAGAAGTAAGCCTTCCTGGCCGTCCATCCTCCAGTGGATACCGATCATCTGCCTGAACATTGCAGCAAACAATGCAAGAAAACGCACGTCGTAGATACGATACTTCAATACACGACGCTCCGGCCGGGGCAAGCTTTCGTGAGTATTGGTGAGCCAGATGTGGCTAGTACGATGTCAGACGGATCGCAAATATCTATACTCCCCGGCGGTCGAGATGAAGATAACCACTTATCCTTACCTGCCGAAAGCGACGTTGACGGCCATTTTATTGATTTCTCCCTCGTACGTCAGGCAGTCGTCACCCGTGTACGGCAGGAGGATCAATCCTTCGTCATCGGGAAACACGGGATTGTTGAAACACGAAGCACCACGCTCCAGCCCGACAAGCGCCTGCCATATACGGTGGCGGGTGGAGGCAGATGAAACGAAGACAACATCGTAAAGGAACTTGCGTGCGGTTGTTTCATGACGGTGAGCTGAGGGTTTGCCTGGTGTCGCTTCGCAGTGCCAGCTGTCTAGACTGCCATGACACGAGATCGCGAGTTTCCCAGGTCATCAATACCCATCGAGACAAAGTGTGTGTCCACTCGAAAAACTACGTTTCAACACTGCAATAATGATGAATGTCCTTCTAAGGGGTGAATTGCATGGAAAAATCGATGGCGATCAAACAAACAGGGTGGCTACATCGCACGAACCCCTCCGCTCTACGTGAATATCATGCACGTCTCAATCGAGCACCATAGCACCCGTTCGCTGTGATATCAACCGGCGTCAGCCGAACGAACATGGAACACAATATGTACTGAGATACTGGCGTCAAACACCCGGATACTGTGGGCACGAAAACCGGGCGTATCTAACGGGGTTACCTGTGGGTTAGTACGTGCTGGTTCGTTTGCCCATAGAGCTAACGTATGCGGTAATACCAAAATGAGGCAAGTGCGATCGTTGGGTCCCTGGCAACATCCTTACCGGACAACAGGTGGCTTGGGCTGATCTAAAACGAGGTACACGAAAGATGTAATGCGTAAGGCTGAAACTGTGAAATTCCTCTGGTTGAAGCTTGAAAGGGATAACATGAGTCTACAGGGTTTACCATAAAAACCATGAACCCCCGGTAAACTTGCTCCAAGCTGGAGCTCAGACTGCAATTCTCACTCGGTGCCGGGTCATGACAATATTTGTAAAGTACCGTTGTCTGAACGTATATCAAAGCGCTTGCGGTGTGGGTCAAAACGACGACATCACCTTGAGTACAGTTGCGAAGGCACCGTTCTGGACGGCGTGCCCAGAGGGGTACGAGGGGTGAGTTGGCGAGCCCTTGTTGACAGCCTGTGAAAACAACAACGAGCGCGCACACGGTGAACGAATTCTAGGTAGAAGGCACAAATAATATAATCTGTGATCAGGAGAGTCGGCTTGTTGGCCGCATGGAAGTCCGCGTGGGTTCCATTATCGGTACGAAGTTGTCTAGCTATTCGATGGTCGAGCACGAATAGACTGTCGACTAGCACGTTCGGCCATATAAAAAATCGGTCTACATGTATGTGCAGGTCTTAACATTGGGTGGAGGTTGGGATGCGAATCCGAAGGATCCAGCTGCTACTCGAAGTACTCACGGAGAATATATGAGCGGACGAATGTTGGAGACACCTACTGGTTCAGGCGGGGCTACGGTGTTCGCTTGGACCGGCGGTGAATAACCTCCCATCAGGCCTGTTGCACAGGTGTTTCAAGGTATTTCCAGCTGTTGGCCAATTATCAATCGCTGCGCGACTTTCACCTTGAGGTCCAACAACCATTTTTGTTTGTCATGCGACACGGGCAACTTGTATTACTCATCACCTGTGGAAGGAGGTAGGTCTGTCCTACTCCTCCAGATTGCCCAGTGATCTCGGCATTCCGTGCCGCCACCCTCGTCAGCAACTCGGTGTTGTTGAGAAGCGAGGCGTGGAATTCTACGTCGAGGTTGCCGTTGATGACGTTGTGGAGGGTTCCGCCAACGGCCTGTCATTGCGCCAAACGAGAACGGACGGAGGGCGCGTTCCATGCGGGGGGGAGAGACGCGTTCCGACATGTTGTTATATTTTTACCCGGTTATATCAAACGCGTGGGGAAGCGTACCAGGTTAGGTTCGTTGCGGTGGTGAGAACTCTGAGATTTGTGCAACTGCGGGCGGTGTGCAGTACGCGAGTGGGTGACCATAAAATATCGGTATGTGTTATGCTGGTATCAGTATCGTTGAAGGTAATTCGACCTATATGGGGTATCGAATCTGGGAACGCAGAACACATAACGGAATAAAAAGGGTGGTTATCAGCGGCATTGGGAAATGAAGTAGAACCTCACCTCCGGACGGGCGAACCTGTGAACGTTCCACTTCTGGTACCAGGAGGACCTCTGAGCCAGCTCGCCGGTTCCGACAAGCCTCATAACGTGGGACACGCCGTAGTTTACGAAACCGACTTGACGACCGCTTTCTCTGTACGGACCGTTGAAGCCGGCACGGCTGATAGCCCCATCGTTGATGATGATTAGCGTGGCTCGGTACGCCTCCCTGCCGAGCAATGGAACGTACGTACACTGTCAGGATAGGAACCCCATTTCGACCACGATACATGTTGAGATCGCTCGCCTACTGAAGTGACAAATAAATGATGGTGCGAAAAAATGTGCGAACTCTGGGTGTAAGTGAAGGCGATCGAGCAATGCCACCTGGGGTGAGAGTTGGCGTTTGCCGGAAGCAATTAAACTGCAGACAACTACCATCAGGGATCTCTATCTGTTTCTGCCTTGATCATAGAAGGACAATTACTCATCGTTCTCAGTCAAGTGCTGAGGCGTCGCCAGCAGCAGCTAGCAGTTGGAATCACAACACGCGCAAGAGACAGGGTACTCACGTATTGATGGTATCAGTGGCCACTGTCCTGGATAGGTCGCGGGCGTTTCGGATGTACCGCTTCACGGGGTCTACCTCTTCCTGCGAGTCCGGCTTGCCACCGTTCTGAAACCGTTCAAACCGAGCGGAGTATGTGTTGAAGGGTGCGGCAAGCAAACAGGTTCGAACCAGACGAATAAGCCCTCTGCAGTACCAATCGGGTATTTCAACTTGCTGCGATCGCAGGTGCTCCGTCGATAACCGCCCACTCCAGTCGTTTCGACCCCGATGGAGACCACGATCTAGCTGTCTGTTAACATATACTTTAGCACCTACAGGATTGGCTTGGCCCTCCGAAGGCCGGCCTTTAAGAAAGACATCAAATAGTGCACGAAATAAAAAACCAAAATGCGCTTACAGTGTTGGTCTCTTCATAAATGCTTGATATCAAGCTGCAGAGCACGCAATTAATTCCTTGCTCAACTATTGGTTTTGGCTAAGCGGGACAACGTTAGACAGGCGTGTGTCTCATTCAAAGGTGATTGCGCGACTTTAACATGTCACACACTAAGATTGTAGCACATACGCCAGTGTGCTATTGAATATATATATGTCTTCATCGGACCACCGCTTAACCAGGGGGGCACTTGAACAAAATACCCGGAGCAGGAAGCTCCTACGAATAACTTTCATTAGCGTACAATTTTGTCTTTTTACTTCGATACGTATGCTCGTATTTTTTCTAACCTGTATAAAGAGCCATTCGTCGTAGTCGGCCATGTAGTCTACTCCGGACGCGAACGTCGTTTGCTGAGGGGTCACTTCGATGGAGTCCAACGTAAAGTCCTTCACCAGCAGCTGGTTTGGCACAAAACAGAAGGTAACGGGAATAACAAGCGTGCGACGGGACAACTAAGCACGGTACACTTTTCACGTGCGCCAACCGGCGTGCTGTAATACGCAAAAGTATCAGCCAAAGAGCACGGGTGGTACGCTGGGGCTTTGACGAATATCTGAATAACGCAAGGAATGACGGCGTTTCCGTGAAGCTTTTGTTTGAGCTACGTAGACTCGATAATGCTGGTATCCAACTCAGACACTGCGGAAACGCGAGCGCGAGGCGGTAGACGATAACCTGAAAACGGGGAACGTCAAAACTCTGAACCGAGCGATTCCCACGGATTAAATATCTGGGCAGTCGTTTTCTCAAAGCCTGCACACACCGGACGACGTTGCACAACGCACCTGAGAAATGAAGGGACCTCTCTCGACACCAAGGGCAGAGGACCGGAACAGCTGTGTCTGTGGGTCAGCTCTGCCATCCGACCCGACCGCGACGCCGTTCATGTTTGCGAACCCCGGCATGGTGGCCAGGTTATCTGAGGTTCATCCGAATGCATATTGTCGATGGAATGGAGTCAATGAGAACCGCTGTGTATCGAGTAACGGTGGGCACGATACATACACGTGCGCCCACAAACGTAACAAGGACAACAACAAAGCTATATGATACCCTGGTGAACATTAAGACGCTCTCGCATCTACGTTCGATCGAGGCAATATTGTCTGACTCACAAGCACAGCTTGTCTGGGTCGGGATACTTGGATCGTATTGAATGCCAGTATGTATTTACCATCGGCAACAGGAGAACCCGCCAGCGCCACGCTCTCGAGATTGTATTCTGAGGTGACAGATGGGTAACACATCATTTCGGTCTCAACTGCTGTTAGTTTTACGGCCGTCTTTGTCGAATTCGGTCGAGGGATCTACGCCCAACCTTCCCCTTAAGACGGATGACCATTATGTACCAGCGAAATTTATTTTGATAGCATCTTCATTTCAGATGTAAACAAACTAGTGGGTATTACCTGCTGCCGCCCGAGTTGTCTCGTCCTTGCCGTATGTTGAGAAAGGTATGTCCCTCGTCAAGGCCATCCAATACAGTTCCGCCAATTGAGCCGCCTGGGTGGTTAGTGATGAAACGCATCCGATTCGGCGCGGGCACGTCTCATATGTCGTCCACCCGAGGTGGGCGCGACGAGTTCGTGCTAGGGAAAAGAAGTAAATATTTACAAATCTCAAGGCCTACCAAAAGGCGACAACAGTGGCCGTGAGATAAACCGGCTCGTACGTGGCAGGGTGGAACCTATCAGAAACTCATTCAACCAGTCTCTCATCAAACCACTTCGGGCTCGTACAACTACCATCGAGTGCGACTCACCAGGTCCGCAGAGTTGAGACCAGAAGCACTAGGGATGGTCAAGGCGGGGCTGCTCATAGAGGTCGAAGTTTGCGAACAGCCATGAAGGTGATGCCAAGCCACAAGCCGGACCAAAGTGGTAAAATGTTGGGTTGTTTATCGCCCGCACGCCAGTCATCGACGTCGTTGTACACGGGAACAACCCGATCGCCGCGGTGAAAGATGCCCCGCCGAAAATATTGACACACCGCCGGGAGGAGCCATGTGAAGTAACGAAGAGCCACCATTCGAACGTTAGGCGGGAACCCGGGCCACGAACAAAGCAGGAACGAGGAGGAGGGGTGGGTTGGCCATAACAAGAAGAACCATACCGCACAAGAGCGGGAGGATACGAGCGCTTGAGTGGAGATGAAGCAAGTCGTCCAGAGTCAAGGTCGTCTTTGAAATATGAAATCTCACACTGATTCCACTGTGCGATGGATGCAGAGGGTATTTGTTTGGGGATACCTCGTCTACGTCATGCCCCCCGAACATCGCACGACGTACAGAAAATCTGTGCCTTCGACATGGTCAATACATATGTAACCAGGTTAGGTTCTAAACTACTCTACTGATATTGAACCACGACCTGCCTCCAAAGTAGCCGAGTCGCCAATCTTACGGGCATTGGTGGGTGGAGCAAACAGCGGACGCCCTCTATGACCTAGGTTTGGACTAGCCGTTTCATGTTACAAAGAAACGATAAATTATATTTCGTCCTATTAAGTAGATAAGGGCATGATCCAAGCAATTCAAGACTGTAATGCGTGTGCATATTAATGTACACAAACGTACCCGGCGGGTCCTGCCATGTCGACGGCGATGCCCCCGAGCGGGTTGACCAGGAAACCGTCCTCGTCTCCGGCTGGAACCTGCTCGCACTTGTCGAAATCGCCTTCCGCTATGCACTCGGTGAGGATTTCGAAGGCCTCGCTGTCGACCTAGAGCGTAGGGGGCGATGGTATCGAAACAACACGCTGGAATAAATCAAGCTCAGGGTAAGCTAGTACTGTACAGCATGTACCCCAAGGACATCGTTTTCCCGTACACGTAGCCCCGAGTATTGTTTCGGCAAGAAACGGGGTATATTAAGTGTTTTCGGTGGCCCATGTGCAAGAAGCTTTGAAGATGATAGCGTTAGTCCCCTGCCGTCAGATGACGCTGGAACGCCAGAATGCACGTGCCAGGGTATATCGCGTTAGACACTACCGCGTAGACATTCGAATGATTTACGGGGTTCGCCAGCTTATCACCGCTAGCTTGAAGCAGAAAAGAGAAACGATCATTTTTCTCCCTAAACCAGTGCGGAAGACGGCCGATTAAATCAACAAGGTCACCGTACTTCTGTTTGTGGTGCCGCGGTGGCGAACGTCGTGCTGTGCCCAAAGCGATAAGATATTCCTACCACCATACGATCGGAGTCGAGATCGATCTCATGGGATTAGGTGTACCGCCTCATACTCTTGCTGCCGTTCGCAAAAAAATATATTCCCTGGGTGTTTATCAGGCTGGGAGTAAAGTGTTTCATTTATTTATGTTTCCGTATGATCTATTGGAAAAGACGATTCACTTCGGCTTCAATTACAGGCGTGAGGGCTTCTATAACCAAGAAAAATTACGTACTTCAGTTCCGTGTATGTGCGCGCCATTTATTAACAAGTCCCCGGTGACAGCTTTCCAACACGCACTAACACCGAAACGCTACAAGAAGCATTGCACAGTTTGTTCTGCGATCCTTCCCTGAGTGTACACAGCAGTCATGTATCCATTTTAGATTTATTTTTTGCTCATCTTATTCATTATCTTCGCACATCTTCTTCTATCTCCCCTTCCAACTCGTAACTCAGATCCGGGGTCACATAGCAGGGTATTCGTGCTCCCTTCCCGCTACGGTACGTGCCTTCATTTTTTATCGCGAGAAGATTTCAGCCTTTTCTTCCCTCGTCGACTCGCATCGAAGTGTGCCTACCCACGCTGCAAGGCGCTCTCAACCATTGAATCCTTATTTTTTTTTTCTATCTGCAAATAAAGTCAAAGGGCATATAAAACGTTCCACGTCCAACTTTGTATCATCGCGCCATTGTCCTATCTATCTACTGCTAACAAATCCAACATACCTAAAGGATACACTTACTTGCGTGCTTTCTTTGACCCCAACTGCAACACACGTTCGCCTTCTCTATCTGAGCGAGGCAAAAAAACGTGGCTCAGAGCGGTCGCACCTGTCCCAGGCTGTCGTGCGGCAGCGACTTGTGGAATGTGGCGGCGGAGGAATGGTCTCTATTGTTTTGGTGAAGAGTGTCAAGCGATGCCATGAACTCGGTCTCCGCCCAATTTACCCGCTGCGTGAGCGCGTTGGTAGCTCTTTCTGCCGGCTGTGGGCGACATGGGCGACGAGCACGATAACAAGGGAAAGGAGTACGTCGAACGGTGGAAGCCCAACAACAGCAACGACACATCAGGGGGGCGTACTTCGCTACACCATCCAACGTGTCACTCGGTATCCAACCCCGTCAAGCGACATGTACGATTTTTAGGTGCCAGACACTGTGGTACTCTACCTATTCATAAGTTCAGTCGTGTCTCGAATATATTTTGCAACATGCGTCCAGCTACAAGGCGAAATTCGAGCCGCAACCAGGTCTGGACCATCGCGATTGAAGCTTTGGGATTTGTAAGAGGAATCCGCGTACCCGGTATGTACCGATTGCTGAAGCCCACCAGGTCATGTTGTTCTAAAACTGCTTCCCCGCATGAATTACTGTAGTGTAAGCTTCCTCGCAACCGACTTTTTAGATTCCCCTGGTTGTCTTCGCTGGTAGGTTTTGGACGAGTCGACGTGCGCAGTTAACCTTTCGAAGACAGGCCTGAACAGTTGTACGTAAATGCTGCGACCTCAAGAAGGATACGTGTTGCAGTCCATGCCCAACACCGTATGTATATGTACATACCACACCCATATTCAGTTCGAGAGGGAGCTAGCTGACATACCCCTACCTGTCCATCTATCTACCAGTTTGGTGTGTGGTGTAGACGCATACGAAGCGAATTCCGAAACTTACCGTACCGTTGACGTCGAGAGCATCATCGTTGACGTCCTGGAGGCGGCGTCCACGGCTGTGGCGACCACGTGCAGCACCGCTGTCCGACGCGCTCGCCGACGGCAACCCTACATCGTTGCCACGGCCAGTTGACCCGTGGTCGGCCAGCCCGTGTCTTATTGAGGTTGCCCCTGTTACAGGGTGGAGTCCGAGGGCGATAACAGCCACAGCACCAGCGGATCCCGTAAGCCCCTTCATTCAGCTAGAAGACGAAGTCCTTGATCGGCTCCTCCTGCAGTAGTTGATATTTCTTCGTATGTAGGCGGTACACGAACAGGGGTGTACGAGTTGAACTAGTTAGTGTGTGTGGTTTGAGTGTCGTGAGATCAAGGCGGGGTATAGCGGTAGCGACACACTTTGTACGTTCCGAATAAGACAGCCTTATCTGTCAAAAACGTATATAGTGCTTGGGAGATGTGAGGCGTTGGTTTGTTCATTACTGAATCCTCTGCGCATGTGCGTGGGACATTAAGGAAAAGTATTTTGACAACCATATTGTAATACTGGCATGGTGTACAGCATGCAGTCCAAACAATCCGAGAACGTACTCGTAACGCTACACAGTACTTTAACTGCATTAAAATTGACACGCATCACTGTGCGACACCTACGCAATTTGCTCTCTGAAGTTCTGTATACGTCACACGCGGTCCTTCTGCAGTGTGCCGACAATCGAGGGTTCACTGATACACGCGAGGCAAGGTCATATCGTCATAAGCCCAGATCTGAGGGTTTGCGGAGAGCATTCTCGACTTGCAGAGACTCGGCCTACGATAGAGGTAGTACATTTGCGCGATTTTGTTTCCGAATCCCAAGGTTCGACCCCAAATCGTCGGAATGTTAATCTTGATTTCGAAAAACAACGTGTTGTAGGCGTGGGCCATGGGATTAGTCGCCGCGATGCATTTTGATTTTGGCTGAAATCAGTTTTCGGGTGCGGTATGGAGCTCCTTAAGTCAGTAGCCTCAGAAAACTTAGGGTGAACCTCTATCATCATATAACGCCTCTAGACTAGAAGGTGAAGGTGTACATAGATAGTGTGCCGCCGGAGGTGATTGTTGAATTGAACAGCACGCAGAGGCCTGAATATGAGACTACGGTCCGAGCTCTGATCACGCCCGCAAAACATTCAAGCTGAAAGGGCATCCCACTACTTACAACCAATGCGTGCTACGTCACAACTCTCCGCCTCGATCAATATTCTAATAAATGGGTGAACTTGTGTCCCACGACGTGCTTCTCAAGTTGACATTGGCGCACCGTGAATATTGCCAACAGCTCTCCATATCATTGTTTTGCGACGGCTGATATAGGCTCGACGAGTAAAACAAATCTAGTTTTCAAGTGGCCACTCACTCTTTGTGGTGCAAAGAACAAGATGTGTAGAGAATGTATCGGCGTCTCTCTCCGACGTAGCAGTAGACGGTGACCTCTGTCTGTAGTAGGTAGAAGGGCGGGGTCGACTGTTGAATGACAAGGATGGGCAGAACACCACGCCGGTCTCTGACCAACCCCTGGGTGAATTCATCCGCTGTGTCTATAGTATGTGTGTCGAGCTCTTTCGTAGAAGGTTCTGGACGACGAGCCGCTAGTGGGTTCCGGGTCTTTCTTGGGTTTTGCCAGGTTTTGATGTTGGCATTTGGAACGGAGAGGTTGAGAGAAATTACTTCGCGTCTCAAATTGAGTGGCTCTAGACTTCATACATACATGCGTTGTGGGTTGTGACATGTTTGTTGATAGCCTGTTGTGAACATGAGGTGACACCCGCGGGGTCGCGTGTTCACTTCGTTCTGTCGGAAATTTCGATTTCAGTCCATCATTAATAGACCATAGTACACGCCACAAAAACGCGACAATAACCCGGTGCACGGAACAATGTTAATAACCGTTAAGCTGAATTCGGATCAATATCGAACATAATGCACGAATATATCAAATACTGCCAATCTTCTTGACGAGACCAACCGTACGAGGGTATTACCGGGGACCATAACATTAATAGTACCCAGAAATGATGTGGAAAATAGGAAGTATATCGGTTTTCGTTTGTACCGTAGATCCTGCATATTATGGTCCCCCGTAATGGTGCAACCGGTATCTACATACGTACCCTGATGTACCTTGTATTAATATTTTGCTTGCCATTGTATTGTTTGTACCAGTAAGAGTAAGTGAAAGTAAAAACAGTACCCGTGCACATCTTGATACCAGGGATATACGTTACCCCGTTCGGAGCGCGGTACCGGCCATTATAGCCCGACATCACGTTGTCCGTTATCTTTCGATCTGAGTTTGTAGTTAACCCGAGGACCTGGGGATAAAAACGGCATACCCCCAATGGTTCGTACGGACGCGATCAGGAGCTCAATTCCGACTGCAACACGTATCGGTGTCAAAATCGTGAAGTCCACCTAGATGACTTGCGCCGGGTTGGTCTGTAAGTTAAAAAAAAAAACTTCACGTATCCACACACACTCAAATTGACCAATCTATGTGTATATTGGTGGTCATGTGTCTACACACTTTCGATGACTGCATTCAGACGAAGTACACTTTTGATGCGTGTTTCTTACGCCTGATAATTTGCTTCGTGGGTTCCCATCACAAGACGTGATGAGAACGCCATGGTTCTGGGTGTCCCGTCATTCCGTCGGTCTGTCTCTGACTCTTAGCCTCGTGCTGTGTGTATTCGTGCCTCCTACACCAATGTATATAACTGTATATTTAGGCCAGGATAGGGGGCCTATGCAAAAAGATGATTACACTGCTTGAAGGAGGTACCTCCTCGTGGAGTTGAGCTCAGGTAAATACGGGTGCATGGTAGTAACAGTTACGAGCGATATGTTCCCAAGTGATGATATCATTTTCCTGAATTCATTCCTCCTGCGTGATGACAGAACTGGCAGAAGCAGATGCAGCTTTTCCATAATAATAGGAGAAACCAAAGAAGTACCTTGTACGAAACAGGCAGCAAAGCAGCACCAGTGCGCGACGGAGCGGTACTCACGGCTGTGAATGCCATCTCGATTTTTCTCGCTACCAAGAAGTTGCCATGATCCTATCCAAGTTAGCATTTGTAAACCCCAATAAAAATAAAACGGAGAGAGAAAAACCGAACGACGGGTGAAAAACAAAACAATCAAAAACAGGAATAATGAAAGAGAAGATGCAAAAAACATAGAGACATTATAACGAAGTTCCATCGATTAAGGACGTTGCTGCTGTGTTTCAATCGACTAATGCCCGTAACAGTCATGCACTTCCTCGCACGGGAAACTACAGCATTTTTTGTTCGGGCAGTCAATATTTTTTATGACCGTACCTACATGTAATAATGCCTGGATATATATGTATGTGTCAAATAGAACAAGTTTACCAAGCGCACTTACTTACTTGTGAGATCACGTCCATCCTCGGGTTTATCCAACCCATGTATATATTGGTTTCCAAAACGTCAGTTCTGCGTCTATAGTGCTGCCCCCTTAGGAACCTACCTCCTCACCGGGCAAGCAAAAGCGTCATCTTGGGTCGAGAATACACATGGTCAATATGATCAACAGAACCGGCGTCCCCGGTGGCTTCGTGGGTAGGTGGGCCGCGTGCCTATCAAGATCCATTTCGTGATATCAAGTCACACCGCGTGAACGGTCGTTGGGTTTTTTCTTGCGTAAACAATTGATTATGAGCGGAAAGCGCGAGAACGTGAGTTAGCAAACATTCAATGAAACTCGACGAGCAGTGGGAATGGTGAACCCTATGCGCGACACAAATGAAGGCACGTACCGGGGGGGGGAGAAGGGACGACACCTGTGACCACGGCTTGTTGTCCAGAAGATCGCTGAGGGTAAAACCTCCAAAGAGTTAGGGTGACAAAGAAAAGTGATGAATAAAAAGACAAACAAAACGAAACCCTTTTGCAAGATGTACGCAGGCAGCGTCAGGGGTAGCGTGCCGTCTGACTGGACCCTAATTTCAAATACTCGCTGCGGATGCCCGATCTTCCGACCCGAACAGGCCCGAACAAGCGGTCGCATGGTGATGATGCATCCCAATGTTCTCGACATCGTTTAGTCGCCGTTACTCCTGTTAGCTTGAACAAATGTATAATTAATCGCAGTATTCTTTTCCCGTCTTTGGTTGGTTCGATCAATCTGGAGCACAAAAGGGTATCAAATACCAGGCACGTGGTAGCTGGCCTCGCTCTACCGTAGAACATCCACAACGAGATAATTTGTTTTTCTTACATTCGAGATATTGGTCACACTGATGATGTCAGTACTACGAAATGGTACTAGGTACACCGTAGTCCTGTATGTGATACCTGGGAGTACGTGATACAAACTCATACTTATGAGATACTACCGTACCAGGGTATATATATGTTGATATTATACTTTGATGACAGAACATCCGCCACTCTGCAAACTTACAGGCATTAACCCCTTTAATACTGGAGTCCTGTTTTGGGGACAAACCAGTCAAATTCCAAGTAGTTTGTCCCCAAAACGGGACAGCGGTTCTAAAAGGGGGTCGTCGTCAATGCGGTTCAGGACCGGTCGAACAAAAGAAATAGCCGCGCACCAAAACGTACCGACTGGACCGGGGTTCTGAGTATGGGCCACAGTTAGTGTGTCGACTTCTGACTTGGCCCTACTCTGGGGATACGAAGGTTCTATACGGTCGCCCCGGTGGTTCAAGTGGTTAACCTCGAAATCTACTTGTTTGAGTCCTGGGTTCGAGCCCCAGGTGGGTCGAACTTTGACTTTATTTGCAAAAATAAAAAAGGATTCAATTGTTGAGAGCGCCTTGCAGCGTGGGTAGGCACAATTCGATGCGAGTCGACGAGGGAAGAAAAGGCTGGAATCTTCTCGCGATAAAAATGAAGGCACGTACCGTAGCGGGAAGGGGGGAGAAGAGCTTGCTATGTGACCCCGGATCTGAGTTACGAGTTGGAAGGAGAGAGAGAAGATGTGCGAAGATAATTAATGGGATGAGAAAAAAAAAAAAAAAAAAAAAAAAAACAACATCGGAAATAGCCGGAGACATATTTTAATAAAAACGTATCATATCAGACACTTTCATATTTTTTTGCTGAGATACGAGGCATTATTCGGGATCGTCGAGATATCGGCCGAAAACAATAATTTGAATCAGGTGATCTCGCGAAACTTTCGATCTATACGTATATGGTCGAACTTGCAGGCGAAAGGTATATATCCCACCCTACGTAAAATTCCGACCTAAACACGATATCAAGCTACCTGGTACTACGTATGTTATGTCCTGGGAAGGGAGTGGTGAAACAAGGCCGCCACAGCGAACGCACGGTCATAATATTCAGATTTGGGAGCAGACTCTAGATCGCTTCTTCGCATTAGCAGGTGTATCATAACAAGTACTGTAGAGTACCGTGTTCAAGTGAAATAAATGTGCACGCTAGTTTCAGGCTCACTCGACTGTGTCTTAGCACACACATGGTAACACTGGGCTTCAAGAGCTGCTAATATTTAGACTACTCGGATTGTTTTTACTTAACCCAAATTGCTACTGGACGGGGATAGTGGTCAACAAAGAGACGTCGAGAAGTGATTATTTCCACTTTGGATTGAAAATACGTACAGAATTACAAAGTGTTCAACTAAAGCATGACGCAGAGGGGCCTCTTCAGGAGACTCTACAGGAGGAGTCGAAATTGCATGATGTGCTTCATTTTTTGAGGAGCACCACCACATATAGACAGCCGATCTTGCACGGTATTAGGGACGTGTGTCGTGCTCCAAAGAAAGGTGCATACAGTAGTAGCTATTTTATGGCTGAACTGCTGTATGTTTTAGCCCAATCGTCAACTCGTCTCGTATTTGCGGTCGTGATTGTGAGTGTGTTGATATACGAAGTACATCTCCACCATGAACAAAAAGATAGCATCACAACGGATGGAACATACCACCAGTCAGTAACGAACGGTAGGTATTTTGCACGTGGTTCATACCATAGGTATACGAGACATAGATAGGGTACTGGAAACACTTTGTACATCACAATATTTCACCACGACGAAGGCAACACGTCATGTCGCTCCGATAATATGGCGACATACGACTACTTCCGATTGCCCAATGACTTTTTTTGGAGAATAGAGAGGAGAAAAGCTAGCTGGTGATCATCGGTGACATCAAGCGCAACAACAAGGAGAACGCGTGCACCCAAAGAAAGGGTAGTAGCCTGGCTACATCAAGGCGATCAGCATTAAACACTCTACCAGAGGGCATAATATATATACCGTAGTAGTACTGTAGTAGTCCAAATACACTTATATATCATTTCAAAAGATTTTCCTCCCGGCGCCGTTTGCGTATCACGATTGATCCACATATATATTCCATGTCAAACTAAAGTGTCGAGCATCTATTACGGGGGATCATAGTTAATAGAACCTACAGTGTCCATAAAAACCAAATATATTTCACCGTTTTTTCTCCCACTATTTGGTCCTATTAACTATGTTTCCCCGTAATACTTGTGTTCTCCTTTCCCTTTCGTACATGAATGGTATGATTGGTAAAAAACCCACGCATATCGTTCTCCGATGACAAACAGATTCGATCGCATGTGCTGCTTATTAGAGATGTGCAAGTCACCTGACTGTGGCTACGTGTTTGCATTGATCATTTTGGACTGTGTATTGATTGGACACCGGCAATCGAGTATAAACGTACACGTCAGCTAGCTGCGCGCTGGCACACCTAAAAAATGTCGATCGCCAAACCTTATCCTATACACACAAATTTGGCACTAACACGTTTGATTTATACAGTAGGAGTGGGTGCATTGAAAAATGTGCAGTAGTCCCCGCGATCGACGGGTAATACAGAACCAGCTCGTGAGTTGTTTTATCGACGAACTCCTCGGACGCAGCTAACGTTGTATCGTGTATACTGGAAATTGATGTGTGCTAACTTGGGAATTGATCGACAGCCTATTAATAGTCCATCGTTTCACCGTGATTCGGGACGACGTACCCTCGTCAATACGGTTCGGCATTTAGTTACAAAAAGTGAAGACACGGTCTCACCGAGTGGTATGAATGCCACAATAATACCAGTCAGTGATATCGGGACGAGCGTAAACTAATACTGGTATGTGTAACCCTTTTAGAACCGCAGTCCCGTTTTTGCGGACAAACCAGTCAAATTCCGGGTAGTTTGTCCCCAAAACGGGACTGCGGTCCTGAAGGGGTTAACACGCGTGCTTTGAGGTCCCGTCCCTCCACAACTATATAGTCAAGACTTAAGTGGTAAATATATATGCTGATGATGTCAACGACTCGAATCCTGCTTTTTTTGTTCTTTCCATTCTCGTCGGAACATGCCCCCTCTCCAAGCAATCCAAGCAAGAAACCGCGTTCATCATTCATTCGTCAGAAGAAGTGGACATCATCAACTAAAATGAAGAGAAAATCTATCTATCTCCTACATACAGCAGCAGCAGCAGTGGACGCACGCAGGCTGCACCAAGGGCAGGGTATCCTTTTTTGACGAGAACGAATGCATAGTTTTCCCTGCCGATGGCCTGCCTTCTGACCCGAACGAAAAGTAGGTCCAATATTGTTGACGATATATCCGAACATTCTTGACCTTCACGGTTGTTGTTGTAGTCGTCCATGTTGTGGCAGGTACCTCGGTTTCAAGAATTTGTGGTAGCGGTGCTCCTTATCGTATCACGCGTTCTTCGACCAGTTTCGTATGCATGCGGGGAATATACTATTCTTGTGGTAGATGTAGCAGTACGCCCCCACCCGGCCCCATGGAGCACTCTAGAGGGAAATTTGATTGGTTTTTACGAACCATACTATACTGCGGTATGGGTACGAATAATGCCAGCAATAATACCAGCAGCAGCATAATATATATCTGGTATCGATATACGATATACGATAGCATGCATACATACGTACGGTATGTGACGCATGAGAGTATGTTGCACAGATCAAGTTTGCGTTTACTGATATATTTTTTAGGTATGGAGGAAAAACATACCTGGTACCCTGGTACTCGAAATCAATCTATCACATACTACTGCTGTACCGATACCTTCATCACTGTTGGTTTGGGACAGACGGCAACACACAAATAAATAGCCGTGCACAAAACAACGTACCGACTTGGACCGAGTATCGGGGATATTTAGTTATTTTAAATATCGAACACATATTATCCTGTCGACGTGTGGCCCAGCACTGCAGGGAATATTTAGATAAGATAATTCGAAATTCTTGGAAGAATCTCTCATCTCAACGTAGTTCATCAGGCGCTTTCTCTGAGATACGAGACGTCGGAACTCATGGAGATATCTGCCCCACCAGTTTCTATGAATTAATTACGCTCTATCGCTAATATCTTGTTATTTGGATACCAATTTTGTCGAACTCGCTAGCGCAGTGGATATATAGTCCATTCTACACCATAATTAAAAAAATCTCCCGAAATACCAGGGTACAAACATTTGAGGGAGGAACTGGGCGGGAATGCTCAAAGTATGCCGAACCCACATACCAATCTGAACAGACAAATAAATCTGAAAAATGGGAACGAAGCCTAAAATCTGAGGAATCAGGTATTGAAGAAGCCAATTGACAACATTTCTTGCCAGGTATTCGTTTGTCTCGTTTTTGCGAAAACTGTTCATCAAACGTTGTCCCAGTTTCTTCGACCGCTTCATTCCGCAAATAAATCTGATGACACTGCACATACATAGAGCAATCGGTATCTGCGACTCCGACGGAACTCTATATAACCCAAATTACAACCGGGCAGGGATACTGGTTAACCGAGGGATCTAGCAAGTCGTTGTGTCGCACGTTTGACGGAGAATGAATGTGCTAAATTATTAATGTGAGTTCGAACGAAAATATGGCGCAGATGCTTTTATTTTGCTGGAAATTTCGCGGCATCCAAATAATTGCAATGTGCTCACCAACCAACTTCCCTTGAATCCTCTGAGAAGCTTGCTTGATATTCGGGATATGTTTCGTTCTACTGCAGTTAGGGTTATAATCAATCGCGTTTGAAACGTTTATCCTCAGTAGTTGTTGTTAGTTCCTCTTGCCTTTGCGGTCACGAAGGAATGCGCGCGTAATTTTTTGTGTGCGTAGTGAGGTTTCGTTCGATACCTTCGGCTGTATGTAGTATAAAGTCATTTGTAGCGGATTAAGCATACCTCCAACCCATAACAACGTGTTGTACGCACACACACGTATGGTGTGTGTATAGAGCACTACAGCGGTCGATGTGGAGTCCTTGTACAGCACCACGCATAGTCAAGGTGTCATGTCAAGTTAGGTCATGGACCTCATGGAATGCTATGCATGCTACACACAATACAGTTTGTTGTGAACTCATTGTACTTCCAAATAAATACAGAGTCGCAGAAAGTGAGAGACTTAACATACCGGCTGGCCCGTGCGTCTTCGAGATTAGGAAGATTTTGACATAAACACTCTCAGTAGTAGTACATTGATTGAGCTTTTGGGGGTAAGCGCGGACAGAATCATGTATTCGTGGCATCGAACCTACGCTTGTATTTTTACACCCGTCTCCCTCCAGGCAATACACGTGCGCAGGAAACGCAGCGATTTCTGCAGCGCGAGTGAAGTAAACGAGGCGTTTTACGATAGAGGTTCACCCTACTTATTCTGAGGCTCCTCACTGTAGGAGCCCCATACCTCACCCTAAAACTGACTCCAGCAAAAAAACAAATGCATTGCGGTGAATAATCCCATGGCCCGAGTCTAACAAACGTTTTTTTTTCGAAATCAAAATTGCCATTCCGACGATTTGGGTTCAAGGAACTCCGTCTTTCAGGATCAAAAGAGCGGAAATGTGCCCCCTCTATCGTAGAACAGGTCAAACCGTCCTATCGCAATCTTCACGATACACTGTTGTCGACCTTCCATAGTCGTAGAGTACGTGAACCACCGGACATGTTTGAGTTCAGCCTGAAACTATCGGTCGTTGTCCAAGGTTAATCGATCTCAAGGAACCGATACATACGTTCGAGTAAGGCGGGGATGGTGTGCAAGCTGATCCGATATATTTGCGGAAACGCCTGGTCGTAGAAATAGGTGATATTCAACGCCGCAATAGTTCAGTAACTAACTGTTGGCCTCGGTGTGTAGGCCTAGATTTATCGACGTGCAGCTGCCGCAACCCTCTATTAACCGTAACAACTGTAAGTACAGATACCTCTGTACATCGCAGCCATATCTCCATCGGTTCGTGTTCCCGAACTGTAAATCGACTGTCGACCGACTCGTTTTTTTGCAGGGTTCTTGTCTGCATCATCAGCACGCGGTAGACTGGATCGGCGAGGGGTGCACTATACCGTGCAAATCGCCACGCGTACAGCCAAAATGTCATTTCAATTACATACGACGTCAAGACGGTTCGTCGTTGCAACATACAACTATGTTGCGTTGCCCCAAAGCCATAGACGGTACACAGGGAAGTAGTTGGCTGAAATACTCCTGGTGGCATCAACGGTAACGAGGGATACTATATATATATAAGTACGTGGTGTTATTACGGGGGGCCATATTATATTGGACCTACGGTACATACGAAACCTATATATTTCGCTACGTTTACCAACGATATTTGGTCCTATTTACTATACGCCCCCGTACAAACACATATTTTTAGCCACATCCAGGCGATCAGCAGCGACCAACTCCGCTCTGGGGCACATAGTTCACACATACATGCAAATATTAAGTCTGCCAATAACAGACAAAACGGAAAAATGGGAACGAAACAAAAAATGGGAACGGACGGTTTTTTTTAGAAAGCAAACCAATTGTGTACAACTCCAAGAAAAAAAGTTGACAAGTCCTGTGGGGCTGTACAGCAGCCTTCGAATGAGCTGTCGCTCATTAATGTCGAGTCGAGCTTTTTCTGTGGACGGTTTGATTGGAACAAGGTCTGCGCGTTGCTGTCCGACGACAATCGGATGTGAAATCATGTACTATACGCAATTAATACGAAAAATTCGTGGTCAGATAACAGGCCTGAGTTCTAAAAAATATTGTACGCGCGGTCGAAGCATCACACACACGCAGCTTGCAAGGAGGTCGGTAGACGAATCTTGGAGCACAGCTGTGAGGCGTTCGTTTATTACATATAAATTGCCGTGCGTAATTTTCGAAGTATATCCGTTATCTCATTTTTTCTCTATCAAAATACCGTAATTTGATACCCTCATCAATGCGGTTCAGCATTTAAAAGTGAAAAAGAAACAACGGCTCCCGGAATCGTTTAAAGCGACAGCAGCAGCGTGGGTACGACAAAGGACCGAGATGAAGATTGCCTGCATATGCACACCGCTATCGTACTGTGCTTTACTCGATTGCAATCTCGATTGCTGTCAGTACCAGAAGTTTATGGCATCATGCACTTCAAACTGTTCGGCCTTGATAAAACAGTGGGCCGAAGAGTTGGCCGTACATATATACGCGTACGGTAATTTGTTGGGTATGGCCTGAACGTGACTGCAACGATGTGACGCCGTATTCGAAGGACCGAAGTATCACGCAATGCGGTCAACTGGGTATCTAAATATTTGTCTGGCCAAAAACACTGGTGTGGCCGTCTCTCGAATCTGGATAAAGACATTCATTGCATTTTCTTCGACAATTATGTTGTTCGGAGCCGAATCAGAATTTACGAGATGCTCCTAGTCCTCCAGCTCCCGCTAGCGGCTCCGCCTTTGGAAACTTGTTGTAATGCACTCCATGGAATGCCATGGACACAACGAGTGGCGTTTGCCAAAGATATTGATGCTAACGCCGTGTCCAGCCCACGCTTGACACTCAACTATCGTCGCATCCCCCCATCTGTACAGGTAACGCACCGTCTACTGCAACGACGCGCGACACTACGACACTGATCTATCTGCTGTACGTTGTATTTTGAAACACGCAACTTCTAACCGGTGCAAAACTATTAACGATACAGCAATGTAAGTTGTTACTTCACGGGCAGATGACACGTTGGAGGGCACGTCACGAAACGCAGGTTAACCCATTGAACAGAGAGATCGCGACGGAGCGTATCGATTCTGCCCATTGGCAGGTCATTCACCCTTGCACGTACTGTCGCCAGTCAGAGAGCAGTAGTTAAATCAGGCTGTAGAACCCCCGCGTTGGCCTCGGGACACACCAAATACGTACTTACTCGGCACTCGTACCCCGTGCATCGGGTCCCTAGAACGTATGTCTGAGTATCAGCCGAAAAGCAGAATCAATCAAGAGTGTCCCCGGCTACAGGGTAGCAACATGAGGGGTTTGCATGATCGGCTGTAGCTGTGGCGGTAATCGCCATTGTTATTTACCCGACCCAGGAGAAAATGCAACCTCGTCGAGACACGAACAGGCCGCCTACGGGCTACTTGGCGGTGTGGATCACGCAGAGTCGCCATCGACGAACACAGTTGATGATAATTATTGGAGCCGCGGGCGCTTCCTTTAGGCAGCCAACGATAGTGCTCTCGACGTCAACGGCATGTGAGTACCGTCACTCACTTCGCATGCATGTGTTTTCTCGGCGCACACGGGTATACAGAAAGGTGGGGGAACCACTATCTTCACCAATTAATTGTATTCGTGTGTGGCACACGCATTGCTTGAGAAATACACTACTTATTGTTTGCTTGTTTTCGCTCATCCCATTTATTATCTTCGCACATCGTCTTCTCTCTCTCCTTCCACCTCGTACCTCAGATCGGTGGTCACGTGGCAGACTCTTCTACCCCCTTCCCGCTACGGTACGTGCCTTCATTTTTATCGCGAGAAGATTTCAGCCTTTTCTCCCCTCGTCGACTCGCATCGAATTGTGCCTACCCACGCTGCAAGGCGCTCTCAACAACTGAATCCTTTAATATTTTTATTTTTGCAAATCAAGTCTTCTAATGTCCGACCCACCTGGGGCTCGAACCCAGGACTCAAACACAAGTACAATTCGAGGTTAACCACTTGAACCACCGGGGCGACACTACAACACTTTTTTTCTCCAGGAGCTCGTGACGTACCAATCACGAAAGCCACGCTCGTTTTCGAGGGGCTCGCTACAGGTGAGGTTGATCGCACCACCTCGTTTAATAACATGCAAGGATGACCATCGGCAACAACATTGGATAATTCGGTTACATACCATGCACGGTGAGGAGTAACGTCGTAAACAAGGTGCTGTGACGGGCTTCAGTTGTTGGAACATGTATATCGTAAACACGATTTCTTCTCGCACTGAAACATTTATGTTTTGGGCCCCAGCACTGCTGTGGTGATAGGCCAGCACCGGTTGAAGGCGTAAGCAGACAAGGTACCAAATATGTGTAGTGCGGTATTGGGCGTGGCCCGGTTCTATCCACGGTGTGAGTTTGAATATTACGTTCTACGATAGAGGTAGCACATTTCCGCAAAAATGTTTTCGGAATGACGGGCTTCCTTAACCCACAATAGTCGGGATGCCAATGTTGTTTCGAAAGATGACGACATTTTATACTTGGGGGATGGGATTATCCATCGGGACCCAATTTTATGTTTGCTGCAGTCAGGTTTCAAGTGAGGTATGGAGCTCCTCAAGTGAGGAGCCTCGGAAAAATAATTTTGGGTGAACCTGTATCGTAGAACGGCGCGAATGAGCCTGTGCAATGCGCCCGTTCTGTCAACTTTATCGTCGAATATGAGCCTGTGCAATGCGCCCGTTCTGTCAACTTTATCGTCGGCCACAGAAAATCACTGCTTTCCTTGATGAGTTAAAACACGGTCAACAGTGCCCAACTTCGTTGATAGTTCATTTGTCACCATTTCAAGTATTGCCCACAGAAAGAGCTACCGCGCGCTTGCCCAGCAAGTTGATTCGGCGGAGACCGAGGTCAGGGCATCGCTTGACGCGCTTCACCAACATAATGGAGACGGTTCCTCCGCGGCCACGTCCCACGAATCGCTGTCACACGACATCCTTGAACACGTTCACCTGAGGGTCGAGCACGATATTTTGCCGCGTTAAAATTCAGAGGACAATGTTGTGCTATATTGGCTTTATAGGCCATCATCCAAAAATGACTTATACGTGCTTTCCATAGTTTGCCAGACCACGAAACAAAAACGTTTGGCCGTGAATGGAGGAGGTGAAATTTGAGCTCACACATTTCCGTCGGACGGGCGCAAGCAGCTGGAGAACGTAGGACAATATTTGCAACTCCTTTCCGCTGTGTTAAGCCTGTGGTCGATGCTAATATCTGGCCGGGTAGTTTGTGAACGGGAGGCGTGTACGTAGAAGCGGATTACTGGCAGTATTTTCATGGGCTCCTCGTCTTCGTAGCTGGGGAGGAATTGCGTCCTCATCTATCTTGATACTCGAACATGCCCCTGGTTATCTATCCCCGCTAGCGCCATCGAGGGTATGAGTCAGTAGGTTAAGAATTCATCCGTCCCGAGCGACACACAAACCGATCGCTGATATTTGATATGGATTTCGGCCTCGATTATTCGGATCGCGTTAATCACAGGGAAAGGTTGACACCGTGGCAACACAACTCGACGTACGCATTGTTTGAGTTCGCTGTATGTCCGTCGCCAACCAGGAGCTATGCACAAGTAACGTTTATTCATTTGAAAAACTTGCGGTGATCATCTGCCAAGCGCCATGACCAGCTGGCAAACACCATACGACCACGAAGGTCATAGTAGGTAGTGTCGAGCGCCATATCCCCGACTCTGGATTGCTGGCGTTCTTCAATCACACGGCCGTGGAGGAACCAAACCAGTACCGTAGGACCTTCTTGACAATGGGGGATATAATCTGCTCGATTTTCCCATCAGATCTCGTTAAAGCAACTTACGTTCGGCTGTATACAGGACTATAACCTAGCATATGACCTACATGCTGGAGAGTCTCGGTTTCCCTTCGTGCAGGTATCATCAACCGTGCTTAACGACTTCGAATGTCGCCTTGAACGCTTCAGGCCGACAGAGTGGCCTTCAACGCCCTCACTGATGTCATTGTTGAAGACTGCTTCGAACCGTGTCAGCAGGTGCTGGCCGGAGACGAAGACGGCTTGCTGATCAACCGGCCTGTGGGTATCGCCGTTGACATGGCGAGTCCCGCCGGGTACGTTAAAGTTCAGCCACATCCACGCGTCCTGCGGTCATGAATTACGTTCGCCATGGTCGTTCGAACTGAATGGGATGATGGCGAGCTTAGTAGACTTATGTGTAACGTAAACAAGCGAGTCCCGCATCATGGGCTCGAACGATAAGTCCGTGATAACGCATGCTATATTATTACGGAATGCTTTCAGCTACGCAAATGGCTTACGACCCTCTTCGTGCGGCACTGTTAAGATTGGCTGGCGTACGCACGAAACCCAAAATAGCGAATACCGGAAAGCGACGGTTTCTATATTATTAGTGGGAAAAAAAGCCATACTAACGTTCATTTTCCGCAACGGTAATGGTTCCCATTGACGTTATATACTCAGTGCATTGTGCAGATACTTTAGGAGGTGATTTCTTGCCCCGGCTGTGCAACCACCTACCTGTAACAGTTGATGTAATCATTTCAAGACGATAAGTGTCAGATGTCATGGACGTAGTGATCATCTGTTAATGCAATCATTTCAAGTGGCATTTACACTGATTGGATCCCGCTTAGTAAAGGAGAGCATTTCCTACCAGGTATGAAATAGCGTCTCCCCAAGAACTATATACCTCGTCCGAATGTCTCGAACGGCCACGTTCCCACCGGCTAAACCCTGACCGGTGTGCTCCGTTTGTCCGAGCGGTGGTGTTCATGTGATTCAGTGTCCCAACCTAACCATGTCCTTTACCTAGCCGCCCGAATGTGGAATGCCGCGCTTATTTCCCGAACAAGCTCGTGGTGACTCCAGCTATTCTATGCTGAACACCAAGAATGGCCCACTACGAGTGAAGCGATCGCAACTCCATCAGTGACCGTGCATGTCGACGGCCTGAGCTGGTTCCCTGTACGTGACGCAATGTTCCGATTCCATGGTGGGCAGGACGAAGACGGGGTAGACAATATAGACTGTCTTGCTCATCAGTTGCCTACAGCGGGGAGCAGTGCGTGAATCGAACCTCCCAAGGCTACACACTGACATGGGCCCTAATATCCCTGACAACATTATCGTCCCCGCTTCGTGCCTCGTAAAATCTCGCCGTTTGTCCGTTCGAATATTCCGGACATTGTTTTCTGTCTCCGTGCTCGGGCCTTCCTTCTCGCACATACATCTCGTTTGAATCGTGGCTGCTTATTCCCTGGCATGGCCTCCCGGTTGACCCGCGTTCGCTATTTACGGTGTATCACCACAGGCCCGCCTAAAGCATCCCAAGTGCTTCTGCCCTCAGCTCCGAGGATGTGGTGGTATGCGCTCGGTAGTGGCTGTATAGACCCGCAGTCGTTTTGCAGTAGTAATTTTCTGACACATGCTGCTATGTCAACTGTGAGCCGATGTTGTACAGCCTCGTCCTACGGTAGGAGAGGGTACCTCCATTTTCTAAGCCACCTTCACGTCACTCGGATTACTGACTCCGTATCCCACTCGAACTTGGATGCTCCTATATAATGCAGTTGTCACGGACTACCAAACAATCCCATGACAGTGAACATGGCGACACAAGAAACGTTAGATGCTCGATAAGGCCAGGATACAAGAGGGTCACTCCGCCCAGTGTGTCTCGTCCAATGAAAATTAAGGGCAACAAAGCAACCCACCAGTACTGCTTTGTCAGTTTCGCGTTGTTCTCTTTGCACGTACGCAATCCACCTGCGTCGTTTCGGATGATCTCTGAGATGCCCCTGTACGGGTATAACGGCAGTGTAGCACTGACACTGAACTCGGAAGCGGCTCAATGCACGGTACTCCACTGGATGGTCGTGACCTGGAGCATTACTTCCTCAAAGTACGTCGAAGACGAACCAACTGTGGCGGCATAGGGTGATCCAGACATGCTCACCTATCTTAGGTGTTCGATAACATACATGCACCTCCGCTGCACCCAGAGAGCACGTACGTGTCCCACGGTAGGGTTTTACGAGGTTTTCCCGACGCATCTCAAACAGGTCGCGCGTCATACCATGGGCAGTGTAAATGTGCTTGCGTGTCACTGGACGATTTGCTGGCTGTATTACCTCACGTGTGTGTGCGTTGGGTGTGGGCTCTACTACTACTGCAGATGGTATACATATGCAACATGAATATCAATCCAAGCCCCTTTCTGACGGAACCTACTGGTGGTGACGGTTACATACGCGCACGGCCACCACTTCGTTCTTGTCAGTGAGGTACCTTAGAACCGATAGCACATAGATGGGAGAACGTGTAAACTGCTGGGACATGGCTTTGGTGTTGGCCCTGCCACAGGTGTGGACGAATGTCTATCTATCTATCTATCGTATTGACTGTTGATCAGAACACGGCTGGTCCCGTAGCTTGCTTTCTCTCAGCGAAATTCACCTCCGATGATCGACGGATACCTTGGCCTCTATGCTGAGCTTTGCTGATAATATGAACAGTGTCGCCGTCTGGCCAAAACCCAGACGATATTCATTCACAGTCGGAGCTGTTTCGGTCCGCCGCCCTTGGTGTCCACGAAATACCCCTCGCTTTTCAGTTGCGGTTTGCCACCTTTTCCGGGGTTGGCCAGGCTTGTGAATTCATGATCAAGCGTGTGGTCGCTGAAATCGCTTGCTTCACATGCTGAGCGTATCACGTTCCGGAACAATTGTCTTTTGCCTCGCGTTCGCCATTCAATCGTTGCTGAGTTGGAGATCGACTGCCGAAAAAAGACGTGTTTTCACATTTAGATTTTGCATCGTCGGCGGGGTTTTTTGTTTTCCGTGCCATGCAATACCACCCATGCTTCTATTATTTATTCAGCTGCTGAATATTCTGCATACGTCAAGACGCCGCTTGTCGCGTGAAGCGTGTACCGTGCTGAGTTGTTCAGTCTCGCACGTTGTGCTCGTTACCGAATCGTTGGGGTCAAACCAGGTACGGGCGGAAGACGTCGCCTTGGACGCCATTACCGTGTCCCCTCAGCGGGCGACGCTTGCACCGGGAGTAAAAGACATGACCGATTATGACGAACTCGTCTTCGTACAGCTTAGAGATTATTCAAACGAGCCTATTCGTATGAACGGCAAACGATGCTAAAGCTGCGTGCGCTGATGATGATAGTTTGGAGTCTTGGTGTTCCAGGCAGTTTTGTCGGGTTGTCTGCCCGTTACCCATCAGTCCAACGATGATCGAAGAATGGTTATGTTCGCGTCACGCGTTGGAACGTGCTAGTGTGAAAACAATGAACACACATTCGAACGTGACCCGGCCCTTCGTGGCGTGACTGCGCTGCTAATGTTCCAGCAAACCAAGTCTGGTTCGTAGGGCGTGATGTGCAATGCGTCGTGGCATAAAACATTCACCAATGCAGCCCTCAGTTTACACCGGCCCAGTCGTTGGCGCGGAATCCCCATACATGCGACAGATTATGCCCATAGACAGCTGAAACATTGGTATTTAGCTGGTCGTCCGTGAATTTCGCTGGCAGTTGTGCACCGACCACCATCCGTTGCGCCAGTACGAATGACTCCCTTGCCACTGCTGGTTCCCAATTGTTCACTCGCCCTCACGTTCAACACAATCTCCATCCGTTTCAACCGTTTTCACAACGGCGCTGCACCTGACTAGGCGTAGGCGGTAGAACCTACTAAGAGGTAAACCCGCACAATACGCGACTTTTCGAACCCCGTAGCTACTGATACCACCAACTACGTGAGTACCTATCCTTCGCTCCCATAGAGGAGCCGCTACTACTGCTGCAAAACGATGCCTACAACTGAAACGTCGTCGCGCTTCTTCGATTGTCGGGTCAGCGGCCGATATAGCCCCTTGTCGGCAGCTGCCTGCAGGTACAACTTCTGACCGAAGCCACAACGCGCACGTACGTGGTGATATTCCCTGATCACCTGCCCTCAACCGTGTGCTCGAAAATGTTGACGCGCCCTCGTTTGTGACCCAGTATTTATTTGAGCGGTCCAACTATGGACCGGTGTCGAAATAATATTGACATCTTCTGACGACACACAAAGTTGACACGCTTGAGAGGGAGGTGTACCGGTTGTAACGCCCACCGTCCACACCAGAACTGATCTTGCTCGGCGCTCGTCGATCGAATCGCGCATTATCCATCGACACCGGGAACGATAGCTGCGGGTCCCTGGTATTCCCGTCCCACGTGCTTGTGAGGTGTAGTTTATACATCTGTTTATACGCATGTCCTATCATAGGATTTGCAGCAGTATGTCTCGGGTCGAGCCCACGGGTGATATATTTCATGTCCCAGGCGGTGCTGTACTGCCCTTATGTGCACGCTAGGTAAGCCCCTCTCGTGTAATTTGCTGTAAGCTTTGCATTTTCATAATTTCGCTTTGTTCATACCAGGAAGCTCTGACTCACGTATTATTGACAAAACGTTATATGTGTCATGTTCGCGGTATATTCGTGACACTCCTGTTCCCACTCATATTCTCAGTACGTACTATTACGGGGGAACCCTAGTTAACAGGACCTATGGTATACATAAAAACCTATATATTTAACCATTTTTACCAACACTATTTGGTCCTGTTAACTATTGCCCGCCGTAAAATGAACGATTGACAGGGTACTCGGCCTATGTGCCGGTTGTTCGCCAATATGAACGAGGTGGCGGATCCAATCAGATAGCAGAGAAGATCCACAGACGCGGTTGCTTCGGCCCTCCGCACTCAGTTTCGAGAAAGGGCCCTTGGTCTTCCTGATATAGTGTTTCACCACGTCCGGGAAGCGTGTCCGGGAAACGGCTTTTCCACGTCTTGGCCGGTAAACTTGTTCGCTTCGAGAACCAGACGTTCTAAACCCCCACGCTAGAGTATTTTCCGGCCGGTGCTTTTATCTGGACAAAGCTTGGGTTGGGTTGGGTAGTAGAAGCAGCAAGACAGCGGCAGCCTATGTTTGCGTGTCGCGTTTATACCGGCACCATCGGCGGTGTTTTGGCCTTTTACTTTGGAATGTCGTGGCACTCGTAGCTCTTGTCTGTGTTGGTTTCGCATTGGCGTTAAAGTGGTTGGCGAAGCGTCCCTTAGACAGCGAATCGTGCACCTCGCTGGTGTTCGTCCACTCACTGTCGAAGCCGTGATCGTTACGCGCTGTGTTGTGATTAATCAGCAGCTAGCTAGTGAGACAGCTCACGGTGGACTCCACGGGAAAACCGTTCTCAGCAGACCACGTGTTCGTCCGGAACAACTACCACTGATGATGCATCTTATTAGAAGTTTTCACGAATTCAGATTTGTTATCGCGACCGTAGAGGCGAAGATAAACATGCGCCTAAGATAGTCGTTGGTGAGAGCTTGCCATGGGAGCTCTTCTGATATATATGCGTCGGCTCGTTTTAACGGTATATGCCAACGCTCCTGTAGTACAGGAAATGAATCATTACTTCGTTCTTTCTTGATTTTTGAATTTGACAGAAAGAAAAAAGGTAAGCGAGTCACTCTCGAATGCGATGCATATCTACGTTTTGCTCTTACGATAAGGGAACGCCTATAATAGCCGTCTATACATCAAGGAAATAAAGAAGCGGACGGTAATCTTATTTGAGTATTTGATATATCTGTATGATACGCACGTGTTAATATACGTCAATATACGCCCGCCTAGCCACCTGCACTGTATTCTCTACATGTTACGAGGGGCACATAGATATGTCGCAAACATGTGGCGTGCACAGGATATTGATTATTGGATTAAGTTGGTACTGTATTCCCTGAGGACCACTCGGTCACTACTACTAGGTAATGCTGGTGTTTAACTGTTGCTGGTTTTATCACTTGGCCCTCACTCTCTAAAACGGTAAACGCACGGTCTACCCGTTTGCACTTTTTTCCGAACGGGTGGCAAGCCTGCCTTGTCGGAGGAGGAAAACTTCGTGAATCTGTGAATCGGCAACAACACCCGCGACCTTTCAAGGCTTGCATTCACCGACAGATTCACGCCACGGTAGGGGTTGCACTTTTATGGCCAGAGGTTTCTGACTATTCGAGTTCCTTGAGAGAGGAACTACCAGTTAGGATGGTATTTTTACTCGCATTATAGTCGTTTCTGAAATAGCGCATACACTCGCCGGTCGGGTGGCCCGAACGAATTTCTTCAAAGTGTTGTATCGGGTGAGATATTGAGCTCCTATTGTGAGGGGCTCAGGGACGTCTGGTACACCCCTTCTGTGGGATGGCTCTATATATTCAATACTTAAGTATGCCACCTTGAATCAATGCTACTATTATTGCTGGTACTGCACCCGATGTCTTCGCGTAGACCTTCGTCTCGATATTTCGGTTGTCGCGGAGGTAACGAATGCCGCCCGCTGATGACACCTGTCCACACACGAGGCATTTCGATAACGCCACCACCGGGGCCTGGGTGACAGTCGCGGTTCGCGAGCACCCAACTTCGACCTTATCTGTACCATGCGCCCTTTCTTGCAGTTTAGTATCTCGAAACTACTTCAATACGTGTCCGTGTGAAGAAAGGAATATATTATCACCATGAGACAGAAATTCCACGCTTCGCAGGGAGGTGTACCGAGCCGCCCTCGTTTTAATCGAGGGAGGAGACATCAACCGTTCTGGCGAAAAAAGCGTTTGTATAGGAAGGCACGCGCTCCGTAGGTTTCGTCAACTTCTTCGTGTCTCACGTGATGAGGCTTGTCGAACCGGAGAGCTGGCCCAAAGACCTCCGTGGTACCAGAAGTGGGACGTTCGCATGTCCGCCCGTCCGGAGATGAGATATCACGTGCTACCAACAGTGTCAAGGACAACATTGTTTTGATTTTGTTGTGATGCTCCGGCGTATGTGACGCGCAATGTAGCTGTAGCCTTTATCCACTAAACACAGCACCGATGACAAGCTGTAACTCACCCGTCGCGCCGAGCTGCGATCACACGGCCCGTAAAGGTTTTGCCACCGTAGGAAACGTATGATTGTATACTTCCCTCGCCGTGCTATATTTCTGCGCAAGAGTATTCCACGGAACCTCGACCCGTTGCCGCTCCCTCCCCCTTCTGTCGCCTGATTTGGTGTGGTTGTCTGGATTGCGGGACGTGACAGGCCGTCGGGGGAACCCTCCTCAACTTCGTAAACGGCAAATTCGACATCGAATTCGACGACCGACGTTCCACCAATAAGGATTTGCTGAGGGTCACAACACGGAAGGCAGAGATAACCGGGCGCTCGGGAGGACTGGAAGATACCTACATGCTCCCCCGAATATCCTTTGTCTGTACCGCATGACAACTCATAGGATATGGCGCCGCACAGTGCGACTCGTGAAGTTCGTTGGAATCCGTAGCGGATGGAATAGTTTGAACGCACCTGCTAGATGGGCCCGAGCTGACTGTTTTCATATTCGGGCCAATACGTGGTCGTAGCTCCGGCTGAGACAGATGGCGCCTCCATCGTTCTTAGTGAATGAAGTATGAGGCTCAAGCATGCCACGGACTGGTAATTCAACGAAAGCACGAGCGTGTAGACACTCTACATTCTGACCGATCCCTTGCATGACATGAGGGTCCCTTGCGGATTCTTCCATAAGTCGGTTTGTTTCACACCTATCACCTTGTCCTTAGAAGTCGTGGGTGCACCTGTTTTATTCGCAGGCCGTCAAACAGAGTCGCAACTCACTGAGCATGCAGTCTAGAACCGTGCTTCCGCGACGGTGCTAAAGGTGCAGATGCCGCTGTGCCTCTCACACGCGCTTTGGTCTACGGTATCACATCAGTGGTCAGGCGTTTCGTTTATGTCCAGCAACGAGGCGGGAAATATTGTAAGAGCTCCACCTGGAGGCACGGAACAGCGACGAACGCGTGCCACTCTTGTAGTGTGTTCCTAATCACACATCTTCAACGAGTGAGGTATATCACATCCGCTTCCTAGGCTTGCCCATCCCCCCTGAAATTCACTATGTAGTTCCACCACGTGGATGTATTCCAACCGAGACATTCGTTTCCCATCTGCTGTCGATTTGCCGGGGACAACTTTGCCAGGTACATAAAGGTCGCAGGTTATCGCGGGTTGTTACATATCATCCACCTTAGATCTATATGGGTGAACACACCAGTGCAAGACAACGATTGTTTGGTCAAAGCTCGACGATGGTCACCAAAGTCCGTACCACCGGTAAGAGGGTGTCGTATGGACTGGCATATTTAACAAACAATGCATGTTAGGCTAACTCGCACCAATGGTGGTTCGAGTGGGAGCGACGTAGTGCTTATGATTCAGATCGACAAAGTGCATGACACGTGTGATAGCGGGCGGTAGGTCGTGTAATGTAGTCGGTATATTAGTTGGGGCGTTTGGAGTCTTAAGCTGTGATTTGTAACATATCCGAAGCACAGCCACCATCAGCGGAGTTGCGATGTCGAACCCGCCGCACACGGTGGCAGAGTGGGGCACAGATCAACACCATAACGTGGAAATAGGAATAAAGTAGTAGGACTGCTACAGGTCAGTGACCTGAACAGTGGTGTGTTTCGCGATCGACAGGGCGCGGCTGGATGGACGTTTGGCTCAATTGCGAAGCCTTGAGGGGGTGTGCTGGCCCGGTTGCCGTTGCCTCTAGACCCGAGTTGAGCGCGGCGCTTGGTGGTATCAATGGCAAATCTGGCAGGAGAGTGGTTTCCGCATTTTTGATTTTTCGCGCAAATTTTGCAATCTTCCATATTTTCGTGATTTTTGTTATCCAAACACGTGAATGTTAAATGTTTTGATTATTTTCGTCTGGACAATTTCACTGATAGTGAGAAACCGCCTCCGCATATTGATACAATCTTCTCCAATTATTTCCAAACTTTGTAATTTATGAAAGAAACGAACCCCGATAAGAATGAGCCTAAGGACCCCGTGTTGACAAACGATTAAGGGCTACCTTTCATCCCTTATACTGGAGTTGATTGCCTGACGTTCAAGGGAGACATCGACAAGATAGGTGGCAACGCCCCATCCGGCAGGTACACGAAGAGTAGGTGAGAGCTTCCTGAGCACCGGGGAAGCACGTATCGTACAATCCCAAAAATCCACACCTTGGCCACGTCTGCCTCTCCGGTACGGGTAACCTCGTGCGTCGGCTAGTGCGTGACGAATCGAATAACCTGTGCGACGACTAAATCCCGTGTGATGCTCCTTTGGCGTGATGCGCAGGCACATGTGTGGTATTCATTGGACGTTCGACAGCCAGGAAGGGTTGGTGCTGGACGAGATGGCCGTTGAGCGGGTTTCTGCAACGGGTGAAAGAGAGCACGGACAAAAGACAACTACGATGAATAAAATACTAGATACACCTTAAAAAGATATATGCCGAAGTTGTTGCTACTTTGGTGGTGTATAGTCCCCTGTGCTTACCCTTGGAGTATCTCGGTTCACGACAGGGGTGACCAATGCCGACCTATAATATTGTGTAGTCTTGACTGAAAGCCGTTGTGGTATGTGTGCGTCAATTTAGTAGAAGCTGTAATCGGCGGTTATCATCCAGTGCACGCCGAAGATGTTTCAACCCTTGCGGGACGCGTAGTCGCCAACACGTGCACTGCCTACCTCCGTAAATTTGACGTGGTCGGTGTTGTAATCAGCGGTGTCAAAGGTGGTTTTGGGAGAATAGGGAAGGTGGTAAAGCATCGTACGCGTCGCAGTAACGCGCGCTACGGACTATTACCTGTTAGATAAAACCATCCGCGCGGAGATGAACGTTGGAATGTCTTCGGTGTTAAACATTGCCGTTTATGTGCTTCGATTTTGTTTCTGTGCTGGTTTGTGATATATGCCGGAGTTGATGATCGTCGAACGCTTCAGGAAAGTCCCTAACGAACGTGTGTGGACATATAATAATAGTACAAAGTTATGCTGTTGTCATCAATGCAGCCAACAGACCTTGTCGACCTTCTCGGCATGGCACAGAGATGGAAGAGCAAAACGCGAACCAGGCGAGGTGGTTCAGTTTCGTCAGGTTTCGTTCTCGATGCGCCAGTGGAGCTACGACGGGGTGTGCTCGCTGGGGGTGGGCCAACCATCGGGGAGTAGGGATTCGCGGCCGTTCGGAGGCGTGTTGGGGCGGTGTTAAAACTTGAGGGTTCGTTCATAAGCCCCAGACGGACATACCAGCATTATTAGCTTCCATCCGACTCTCTCTAAAAAATCGGGTTTTCCCCGATCGATAAGAGTTTTTTCTTTGGTGGTTTGGGGGTTGATAATCAATGCCACACAAAACTATATACCCTCGTTGGTGGACGTCTGTCTCTTTCTGAGTTCGGCGTTCACCAGATCGTTTCTACGGCCGTCAACTGTAGAGGTTCTCCTCCACCTTTGACTCCTCTGCTCTTGACGATTCGGGTGATCACTCGAAAAACCCACAAGAAAATAACCGAAGAAGAGACATTACTTTGTCGAGCTTCACGGGCACGAAACCGCACTATAAACCACCGTCAACAAAAAGCGATAATAAGAACACATACAGTATCTTCGAAACCTCGACGTGTACAGATAGTCGAGTCATCGTGTTGCCTCGAGCGCTTGGGGGACGATACTTGGCCTGTACTCCCAACGCCCATGGTCTGTATACAATGTGCCTTTCGACCTGAGAAACCAACAACTCACTAACAACTCGATTGCGAGAACTGCCGATACATCGATCGGATGACTGCTGTTGTCGCGTTGCGTTTTCATATCGTGGAACATATCTACCCAAAAGAGCAAGTGAGATCCAAAAGGTAATGGGGGCCCGAACAGTTGAGCAACCAAATCAGAGATGTGAACAATGCGGCCTGTTCGGGCACCCTTGCCATTCTTTCGGAAGAACATACAAGCCCCAGCCATCGTTCTCACGCGCGTACGAACGCATGCGGATCCTTGCCCTCTTCCCTGAATACAGACCCACCCTAAACACAGCGCATGCGCCGGAACACCAACCCACCTTACCTCATCGCATGGACCTTTCCGTCCGTTTCCATGTTTCCACATGCATGTCCGAGCTCAAGCGCCAAAACCAAACGGGTATGTCCCTTCCACACAAGCCGGCCCGAAGGCCGCCGATTCACGCATGCAGTCAGTTGGCCCTTTGGTTGTGCCTATCGATGCGATGACATCCAGCGCAACCCCTTCCATAATCACGACGCAGCGCATGTTCAAGAAATTCTCACAGTGGCGACCAATACGTATAAACTACACGACACTCCATATTTCTTTCAAAAACAGCGGACTTCCGTGTGGGTTGTCGGGTACATACAAAAACCGCCGCTGTCCTCATATTACCTACACCTGTAGACCCCAGACGTCGACACAAGCCCTAGAAAATTGCACGCTCGTCGCGTTCCAAGGCAAGATATAGATAGTTTCTTGCACGGCCCTCTGCACCCTGCCACGTCTCTAGGTGATAATATGCTATCCCTTAATCTGATCATTTAACATCCCCTATTCTCATCCCTGTGCACATTCCCTTCTTTCTTTCTCGTATGTTGTCATGTTCAGTATCTTCTTCCCTCACTTACTTCGTTAACCCTTCCTTTGCTGCCTTTCTCGTTCTCCCTCTCCCTCCGTCATGCCCTACCTCCTTCCAACCGCCTTTATTTCCAACGTGGTTCCTACCCTCACTCGGCGTTGCTGCCTCTGGGTTGAACTATGCGAGTGCTAGCGTACGCCGGCGGCCTCGTCGAGGTCCCCGCGGTCGCCAAGCTTCTCGCCCCTGACGCGATATCATCCGGTGCTTTTCCGTCTCTCATGACCTCTTCGGTAGGACCCCCACGAGCGGTCCCCGAGATACGGTCACCAAGGCCAACACGCTCATGTCCGGCGCCACGAGCATCAGCACCGCCAACACTTCCCGCCGCACTTCCTCGGACGAGGCCTCTGCGGGCGACTCCTCCTGCATCATCGCTACCGCGACTAGCGCTGCCGGCTAAACCGTGAGGCCGGACAGGCACGGCCCGTTCATCATCCGAAAATATGAGGGGGGTGTCGTGTGCCGAACTAGTGGGTCCTTTGAGCGTCCTAGCGGGCGTACCCTTCCAAGCCGAGCGGTGGCCGCTGGTGTGGGCTATGGACCGTCCGCTGGAGTACGGTACCCGCCCTGCCCCCATCATCTCGGACCTCCCACCCCCAGTACCTCTCGCATCACCTCTCGCCCCTCTTCCTGTCACGTTGATGGCCCCGAACTGGGGGCCTGCGGTGTTTCCCGCGGACGGAAGGACCGGTCGCTCGAGGTCTTCGATCGCCGCAGCTATTGTACCGCCGGTGGTGTCCGACGTGTTCGGACCGTGGGGACCTCGTCGTGAATGCCGGCTGTAACTGTGTAATGTGCTGTTGAAACTTCTCACGGAGGCATCACGTCTGAGAGAGGAGACGCTGCCTACGGCACCCGGCCCCAAAGGATCGAAAAGCGGGTGTTGAACGACTTTGCTGTCCCCCTCCCTGGGTATAGCCGAGGACGTTGTGATCTCGCCTTTGTGTTCAGCGCGGAGCGTCCTTAGCGTGCCCTGGTCGGCATTATGGGTGTCGGGGGGCGGCTCGTGGTAGTCTGTGCCGGATCCAAAGTTAGTTGACGGGTAAGAATGTATGAGTTGGTACTGCTGATACTGCAGCTGTTGCTGCTGCATCTGGACCTGCATCTGCTGCTGGTACAACAAAAGCTGCTGCTGGTGATACGACAGTTGCTGGTCGTGCCGCTGCTCGCGCTGCTGACGATGTTGTTGGTGATGTTGGGGATGTTTTGTTTTCCGGTAGTGCCTGCTCCCGCTCAGGAACGAAGAAATGCGCCCACGCTTGCCACCATCATGTTGGCTGTTCCCCAAAGCGCCCCGACCAGAACCGTCGTAGGTGTCACCATCAGAAAGGTCGCTCGAAGATGGCGAAGACGGGACTTGGGGATGCGAAACATCTACCGACGACGACCTGCTTCTGTGGATCGCTCGGCGAGTGGTACTATTCGCGTTGCGGCCAGGGGCTTCCTCTGTTCGGCTAAGGCTGCCGGCGAGGGTGACCGCCCGCGCGGCAATGGCGAACGCCTTGGCGTCATCTTCGGGCGTTGTTTTGTGAGGGTCCAGACCGAGCATGGCCCTGAGAATCGGCAAGCATAGCGGGCCGCTAGCCTGGACAAGATCTTGGTGAGCTGAGATTGCCTCGTGGAGGGCCATGGCCACCCCGACATTGGCGATTCCCTCCTTACGTCCGTCGTGTTCGTGTTCGATGCCCTGGTTCTCGCTCTTTGCTTCCGCTGTATTCTCCCGATTCTCAGTGTGCAACGAACTCTGCATACCGGGGAAAGGTGGGTTCGTGGGTGATTTCGTTCGTCCGTGGGTGGGTTGATTGGTGATCGGGTAGTGAGGCCGGAGGTGTGTGTGATGTGTAGACTGGTGTATTGAAAAGAGACAATCCCCTCAGGGGAAAGAACGGAACAGCACCAAGACTGGATATCGGTGCCATTCCCTCAGTGTATCTCCAAGGACGGAGGGAATGGCGGCGTAGAGTCAGCGTCTGAAAGAGTGTCGATTCAGTCTCTCACGGCATAGTCTATGCTCAAGTTGTTGTTGATTTTGGTATATATATCGAAGCGTCGTACATCTATACGGGAGTGGCTTCGAGACAATGTGGGAATGGCTTGGCTGATGTTTTTCTTTTGTGTTGGAGCCAACTACGCTGGGTTCTGTTCGTGGCGGGGGTATGTGTGAAGGACGAAGGGGCCTCGAACTCATACTTGGCTTTCCGTTTGACTTCAGACCCCACGATCTTTGCACAGCTGAGGCCATCGAATATAGGCGTGATGACGTCTAAGTGCTTAGCATCGGGTGCTGAAAGGACCCCGTGAGCCACAGCAAAAACATCAATGATCTGAAACAGGGGAGAACGTTGGGTACAAACAATATCACAATGCCAATCTAGCGTAGGCCGGAACGACAGAGAGTCGAAGGGCTAACGTATTGGCCACAGAACTCAAGAACAACAACACCAGGAACTCCAACCAACCATAGGCCACAAAGAACATAAAAGTATAAGGGGAATCAATCGTCACTACAAACCACTACCCACCAGCGTGTCCATTGACGGCTTGTCGTGGTGACAAACTGAGTGCTTAGCGGCGATGGCATTGTTCGATTCTTCCTCCATGATGGCTCTTCAGCCCAACCGAAATCAGGACGACAAGACAACAAAGCACGGGAAGTACAAGTTTAAAAGGGGAAGGTGTTCAGCGCAGGGAGGGGGATCGGGATGCGGGCACGCTTCGTCACAACAAACACCTGTTCAGGGGTGTCATTGTATGTCGTGAATGCGATGCAGCAGCAGTAACCCCGATCGGAACGACCGAGGAAATTGTGTTCAAAGGGTTCGGTCGATTGAGGTGAAGCATGGACGACGAAACCGACATCGTCGTCAAGTAGCCGGCGCTCTTCCGCTTGAGTCGTTCACCCAGTAACACATGACACGAAGAGCAAGGCGGAGATATCAACTGTGACGATCAATATAACGCCATCTCCCGCCCCAACCGAACCTTTCTGGAGGGCAGAAGGCTCGACTGCTAGTCCACGATCTCACCTGGATACGCCCCCACCTGCTCACAGACGCAACAACGCATCCACCTACCCAACCGACGAACCCAACTACTGAACCCACGGAATCACGAGGTATGCAACCCCCCACCTTGCCCCGAAGCTTCCTTCCTGAGGGTTCTGCCTGCGCAGCAGGATTAGCGTCTCTTCCATAACAGTGTCCACGGTGCGGTCGTCCAGCAGGGCGTGATCTACTGTGCCGCCGTCGACGTTGCGAATGGTGCCATGCTCAACCGCGGGCGGGAGGGGACAGCGCCACAGGGGCCACAGCCGCAGGACAACTACGCCCTGCAAGAAAGTAAGTACCGATCGCCGGGATAGTTTGTATTTATTTCCCGCAGAGGAAACGAGGCTTGATTCGGGAGGGGGGGGGGGGGGGGGCATCAGAGCTGGAACCTCAGTCGGCAGTCGGGATACGATGGAATATTGAACGAAACGTAGCAGTGGGCAACACGATGGAGTGCGTGGCTGCGGCCCGCGCGTCATGCCGGTAGGATGGAATGGATTTATTCGACGAAAGGTAACCCGCGTATGTCAGGGTTGAGGGTGGGATGCGGCGTATTCGATCGACCAGTATGAATCCCCTCTGAGAAGTGGAAATTGGCGCTGGGGGGGACATTGGTCGTTCGTAGGCTATCTGAGTCCGGGCCAATAGGGAGGGATGCACACTGCTTTCCCTGTCCAAGGTGAAGCAACCGGGGAAAACCCTTGTGAAGCCCGTGACAGAATGGCGATGGAGCTTCACTGCCACAAAACTAACCGCACGTCAATCCGTAGAGTAAAACAACGATTTCATGCTGTACAATATTGCACTGTTAACGTTATGTCCATGAAAACTAGACAAAATCTCGATCACAGGACGGTGGATATCTTAACAAAAAAACACAACTGTCCAGAATACCAACCCTTTACGGAAGCCGCAGGAGGCTACACAGCATAGTCAATCACGCAGAGTACGATGGGCGTTGATCTGGTACCCGTAAACACCCTACCCTAACCATGTCGTCGTGATCGTAAAACATTCCAGCAGTGACGGCCGCTCAATGCCGGAATACAGCGAGTTGGACTGGCTACTTATATACCGGCGACAACCTCAGGCGAACACATCCGCAGTAAGTCAAATGAATTGCACGATACATACGGTAGCAGTGCTACCTGTTATCGTGTCGCCGAAGAACCGACCAAAGCGGACAGCAGGCCCATAAATCTGAACCAACACCACTCGTGGATGGTTTGACATGGTCCGCAATGGAAGCTATGGTTAAGCTTCAAAGATCCCCCGGTATCCAAGTCTGGTTCGGTTGTATTGGCGGAGTTATTCGCGCTACGGGTTTGGCCTACCCGTGGCAAACGAAGCCGAGGAACTACCGTGCCGTCGCCTTGATACACCAGAGACCTCCTTACCCACCTGGATCGCGTGGACCACCACTCGAGTAACGCCGTCCACCCGTCCGGTCGAGATAGCGCAGCCCAGAACAACCAGGATAAGCACCAGATCCAACGTCCTCCAGGCTCCCACCACGGCCTGCGGAGGTGCACCATCCAGCCAAGTGGAGCACCCATCTCCCTCAGCGATAGCTTCACCTCCACCACGCCACCCGAAACAGGCCCAAACAGAGCAAACCCTGCGGGTTTCCTTGCGCGTGGAGGTGGCGGGTGAAGAGCTCTCCAAATCCTGGTCGTGACCTGCCCCAGTTTCGAGAGGGGTTTTGGTCATGGGAGACGGGTGCGTGGGTGGGTGGGCGTGAGCGAAACATGTTGGCGACTATAGGATGGGTGCAATGTGGTTAAGGCGGTAGGGGGGCGGCTCCAGGGGTTTGAGAGAGTAGAGTGTTCATCAAAGGAGGGTTGGGTAAGATTAGCGGCGGGGGTCTACATGTGAAACGGACGGCAGTCTACCATGCATCGGCCAAGGGGGGGCGGGGGGCGGAGGGGGGGGGGTGTACTCGATAGGAGAGATGTACTCGATCTCATGCATGGCCGAAGTTGTATGACCATAGACCCTCGCATACCTACAATGCCGGGACGGAGCATGCCGAGTTTTTACCGACCAGGCAACAGACATTGCTTACACCAAGCGCGACGCGCCGTGAGGTGTCCGGCAAATCGCATGAAGGGTGAGCTGCATCCTACTATGAACCGCTTGAGAGGCGAACTTGAACACGGATGACAGCTTCGATGAGTTGATTTAATTTCAGGTGTAGGCAATTCCATAGACAGCAATGCGAGTACTATGTAACTGCCTCTTGGGTGACTTACCTTGAACGCTACGGGATACGATCATTCCCACCTGTGCGGAGTAAAGGTCGTTCACCTCGCACAAATGAGCTAGCTCGGCAACCAGCTGTGAGCGACCACAAGAAAAAAAAAAAACGGTACCCTGGCTGTCTAGCTCACGTAGTCAGCGGCATGCTATATAGTGTCGCTGCCAACCGGCGCCAACCCAACCTATATCAAATGAAGGGTGGGGGGGGGAAGGGGTACTATGGGCCGAAGCCGTTCTGATCGCCGGGGTCCCTGGACGAATATACTGCCAAATTTCTTTGAACTTCCTCGTCAATTCCCATAAACGTTTCGTATCGCCACGAACCCCTGAACCAAAGCTTGTTTCGCTAACTATATAATAGTTTTACAGTACTGCGACATAAACCAACACGACCATGCCCTCGTCAGGTGGTCGTGCACATGGCCTAAGAATACGTACGGTTGTGTTGTCATCACCGAGCTCTCCATACTACAGTATACGCATGGCAACAACCATTGTACCTGAACGCCAATCAACAATGTCGGTAAGCTGATTGGTAAATGGTTCAAGTTGCCAGTGAAACAACTAACAGAACCACCTCCACGACCGTTTGACCAAGCGTAACATACAATCCGTCCTGGTGGAGAAATGATCTTCGTACTCCGTTCGAATGAGCGAGTGTCACGTTCACGTCGGGTTACCGAGCAAAACGTTGCGGTGTGCCCCACCAATCATTTATCTTTCCTAGATGGTTATCATGCCCAGCCAATTAGGTCAATAGTACGCATAACCACCGTTCACGTGTTGAGTGGTTCGGGTGGAAGCAGCGTGATAGACCTACCTGCGGACGGGGTTCGGGACCCGTAGGCACTGCCCTCCAACAGCTGGCGCCGGCTGGTGGAGGGGTATATGGTCGCGGCCGGTTTGTGCGGGGTGTTGATCGGTCTGTTTGACACTTCCACGAAAGGATTGAAGTGGAAGCAGGCCGTTCCCCGCCACAAGATGAAGTGGGTTGCAATTTCTACAAGCAGTGCGATGCCTGGAATCGGGCACACAGAGCAGCGGCGCAGGGAGGGGGTGTATTTGCTGAAATAAGGGGCAGGACAAGATATTCTCAAATCGGATATTTTTCGTAATGTTGACCGAACACAAAACGAACCAATCTGTATAGGCGGGTACATTATCGCAGAGTACCGAGGTCCAATACGTAAAATAATACTGCGTACCGTATCACGCATGATTTGTTTCGAGCACTGAGTACAAATCGGGTATAGTTCGAAACGCTTGCATGCACGGTAGTGACCACCGCAGCACACGCAAGTTGTCACTGCCTGCGATGCACCTCGTTGACGATTTGCTTTGACCCAGACGATTACACAGAACATGTAATAGCGGCGGATACATCCTCGCGATTTTTGCGTAGGCGCGTTCCTCGGCGAGAGAGCTCTTTCCATCGCCGAGAGAGTTAGGTAGAGCAATTGTCTCAATAGTTGCCTTATCTTATGCTCGGTCATCTAGATCGAGACACGACTTACAGCTGCTGTGGTAGTTACACGTTTGAAATGCCCGACCATGTTACTGCTGTAGAATATTGGCATTGAGATCCAGATACGTCTCTATTGTGATGTGCAGTCAATACGCACTCATATGAGTATACGAACATGGTACCATCGATGTTCGGGTAAATGTCATACGTATGCAGATAAGTTGCGAGTCTGTCTTACTTGTATTACGGGGGACCATAGTTAATAGGACCTATGGTATACATAAAAAACTATACATTTAACCATTTTTACTTACAATATTTGGTCCTATTAACTATGGTCCCCCGTAATAGTGGGGTACATTGTATGTTCAACTTACTTCTGTTGAAACGTTGACATAACAAGAGCAGGTGAGCCAGCTTAACGTTAGAATATTCTTACAGGAATGTTGCTATGGGACGGACTATCAGGCGGAACAATAACTATAAGTAATAGATTGAGCCAACCTCAACTGTCCGTATCGTGGGCATTGTTCCATGATAAGGTCAACTTCAACTGCCCGTAGAGTGGGCATTGTTCCATGATGATCAGGCGAAGGTCCCCCCTACCTGGATCACTCCTACTCCTCCTCTCCTCTCCTTCTCCTCTCCCGTTTCTCTTTTCTCCTTTTCATTTCTCCTCTTGATCTCTGTTATCAAGATTCCTTCCCTAGAGGCCAATTTAGCGCCAATTTCAAACCGTCTTTTCTTTCATCTTACAAGTGATCTTCACAGACACTTCAGTGCCACCTCTACCATCGCTCGACACATACATTCTTCTTTCAGACTAATCCAGACTGAAGCTGTACTTGGAGGCTAGACAATCGCCGAGAGAAAGTTGAATGCGATTAAAAAACCAAAGGCAATCGTATTCAATCGCTCGTAGCGGCGTTAGGTTGGCCCACCCAATCGAGCTTCCTTCGTGATTCTGTAGCCATGGTCTACTCTTGAATGAGGGGGGGGGCAGCGGCATGAAGGGGGCAAGAAATATGGAGCTCTACCTGTGCCACACCCACATCGCATGTGATTGACACCTGGTATATGCCCTTCCTTGAGGTATCTTCGATGCCTGCAACGATAGGGGTAGCGCGTGTCGGCCGAAACGTTGCCGACAGATCGGGCACCTCCACGCAATATCGTTGTAATAACGCTAGCGTTGTAGAAACATGTTGTCGTCGTATTTCTCGGTCGTTTGGAGTTTCGTTCGCCAGGTTCCACTCTTTTCTTCGTTTCATCGCACAACCACGTTTCGGTTGTTGCGTCTTTAGATTTTTCAAGCGATGGGCTGGTTCAGCCGATTCGGGGACACGCCTAAACGTCGCCTCTGTTAAATACCCATCAAAATAGCAAACAACTAGATGGAGAGCGCAATTCGGGGGTACAACCCTAGTCCCGTTCAGAACAGACGCGGCCTACAATAGAGGTGGCACATCATCCAGTAATTGTTTTTTCTGACTAACGGGGCTCCTTTAAGCCAAACTCGTAGGGACGCCGATCTTGCTCCGAAAAGCGACGCAATTGTGTACTTGGGCCTTGGGACTATTCACGGGGATGCGATTTGATGTTCTGCTGAATTCAGTTCTTCGGTGGTGTGTGGAGCCCCTCCAGCGAGGAGGGCCTCAGAAAAAATAGGGTGGGCCTCTCTTTTGTGTAGAACGCCTAAACAGCAGGTAGAGACCGAAACCAAGCGACATACTGGGTGTATCCCCACCAACGGCACACGGGTTCAGGATCATCAACCGTAGCGTCTCGCATCTGCAAGGGGTCTTGACGAGCTCGAGGGAGAGAAGGAGGAAAAACAGGGTGGGATTATCGTGCGAAGGTCAGCGGGGGCACAGCTGCGCGATACGAACGGAGTGGTTTTCACGGCCGGAACCTCGGTGGGGTGACGAGCTGATATCGGCACTCAAAAGCATCGCACCCAATTGAGAAATGTGAGAGCACATGTTGGGGGAGCTCAGGGGGGTAAGAGGGGGGGGGGGTAGATTTCGTCTTTGTTGGCAGGTTATCTGTGGACCGAAGGAAGGGGTTAACATTTCACGGTCTCACCTGCAAGCACAATCTCAGCCACCCACGCGACGCCAACTCCTCCGTTTTGCTCAATCTGATCGGTGTTGTATGCTACGATGAAGAAATGAACGCCGACCATGACCTGGGATGGTTGACAGTCGAGGAGGCTGAGTCGGCGCTTACCGCAAAAGCGAATTTTTGGATTATGGTTGATCCTTGGTGTTTCAAGTAGAAGATGTAAAAAGTGGCGAACAGACTGACGGGGGGATAGGATGTGTGTCAAACGAAAGATGTGTTAGACGAGTAGGTGGACGGATGGCATTGTTTTATGCACCCAGGACAGCCCCGATAGGGTAAACTGTTACTTGGCGAAACACGAAGTCCCGCCGAATTTGCTGCGCTACCTTTGTTCGTAGTATGATGCTACAAGCCCAACTGTAAAAACGTCCTTCTTGTGTAGCGCGCCTACTCCGCGCTGGCAACTCGGCGAGAACGTTCGTCCGTACATAGGAGACCCCAAGATCGACACATCCGTGCGATATAACCGCCTAAGCCGGTCTTGATCTGTGTCCTTGATGAGGATTAGAGGTCTCTGCGTCGCCGACGCGACACATCCGATACGCTTGGAATAAACAGAGTAGCTCGAACCTCGAACACATCAGCATCAGACGGCTCAACGTTGACGTGGTCGATATATTACAAAGTGGAACCGGGACAGCCGGAACTTAAGCACTCTCGAGTTGTCGTCCTGTACCGAACAACGCAGAGACACCAACTCACAACAAACTATATCCACAACACACTGACCTTCATCCCCTCTCGGAATGCTTGTCCAGACATCATTTTTCGGGTTCCCATGAACCGCCCATGATCCTGCTCCTCGTTAGACTTCAGCCGCGCCATCACCGATATCTGGTATGGTTTGTTATTCCGTTCGGTTTGGATTCGGAGTTCAAATGCCGTTTGCAATTCAGGTTTATAGGTCTTGATATGGACCTATTTCCCCAGCTTCGTGTCGGTCTTTGTTTTGTTTTCAGCGCCGGCTTTGCTTAATTTTGGTCCAAGTTTGTTCCACGGGTCGTGTTCGGGTTTGTTTCAATTGCAGGGGCCTATTTTGGTTTCAGTGTCGTTGACCGTCTTAGGATGTCGTATGAGGCGGGATGGCACAGAGAAATGTCGTTGCCTCAGCACCCGTATTAGTTAACGAGTGCGCTACAAGAAAAGGCTATGTGCAGGCTTGTCACCCCAGCACATCTAGAGTGAGTTTTGGAAAACAAAGAGCACTTCTCTGTTGGTAGTCCGTCCGTTGTGTTGCGTCTGTTAGCTCGGGCACTTTCACGCAGAGCTGATCCTTGAACTACAATCGATAAATACACAGGGGTCGATAAAATATCAGAATATCGACTTTTAGTATGTGTACGTGAAAGACGACAACAACAGCGAAAGTATTGCCAAACAATGACACATCCCAGCGACTGCAGATTCCCGGCAGCAGCATACACTCAAAAATCCGACGTCAAAATCAAATTCAGTACGGTTTGGTAGGAACAATAACCGCTGGCTCCATCGACGAAACCTGTAACACTATCAACAGAAGAAACCTAAACACAACAGCAACAGCAACAACGAGAACCAGAGCAAAATCGTCCAACAGAACAACACATCTACGGCGCACACTGTAGCAGCAGACACCAGATTCGACCGCAACCGCCACACGAAGTAGAACATCAAACGAAACAAAATTTACCCCAAGTCCTGAACGGGTAGAAGACAACGCGCATGAAAAAAAACAAATATATCATATATATATGTGCAGCTGTATCCGCGTGTTCTTCCTATCCCTCTCAGTCCATCATCCCTTCTCTCGCGTGCCACCGACACAAGCATGCACATCTCGCCCGCTTCTAGTCCCCAGTCGGTCGCCACCAATCGTAACGGTGCGTCACCTGGCGAAGGGTGGGGGGCAGCGTACGGCGCTGGAAGGAGTTCTTCTGCTTCAAGAGCGTTTCGCTGAGGATGTTCATGTTGACCATTCCGCCGATGTGTGTCACCTGCGACATACATGGCCGATCAACGCCCAAATTTTCTTATCCACTACATACATGATTCATAGGCACATACTTGGTGTCGCGGTGGACCTCGTGAGCGCTGACAGGAGCGCCCTGCCCTTGCGTCGGCATTTTTACAGCATCTGGTGTTGCAGGAGATAAAAGCTTCGTTCTAACTTCCAGCCAAAATGTATAAAGTGAAATATTTGTTTAGCGCTTTTGTGACTTCCACATCAATGCATGCATCATTGCGGTCGGACTAATCCTGCAGGCACCGGGCACCCTTCGTTGGCCTGAGACCTCACGCACACCCACACAAGAACGGGCGATAGCGTACACACGGTGAATTGAGCGAAGATGTTATTTGCGTAAAGTAAGTCCCGGGAGCGAGGCAGTGGGAGTGGCGTCAACGTGGCCTCTGGGCGGGTTGTCGCCTACGTATTCACGATGTGGATATCACAAACGTTTTTCATGCCCGCTGGCTGAGGCTGCTCACGTGCGGGTGACCGTGTAGTGGTTTGTTGTACGGTGACTTCGAATTCGGTTGCAACGGTCAACCTGCTACGTTATACACTGCGGTTCAGGAGAAACGCACGGATACCGGCTATGACGAGAGCGTAATACTGGAACGGGGGGCCATAGTGAATAGAATCAAGAATTGCTGGCAAACCAAACGGGAAATTATTGGTGTTGGTGTGCACCGTAGGCCCAATTTAATACCTGGTACCTGGTATGGTCCCCCGTCATAGGTCGACAAGGGCGGTGCAAGACCTGCCAAAAGCTGGGTACCGTGCGCGCAGCAACAACGCTTCTGTCTCAAGAACACCTAGAGCGGCGTGTTTACCACAGACGTCTAAACAAAGAATGCCTACGTTCACCGTGTGGGAAAACAACGTATTTCCCTGCGAGTACGTTCCAAGGCCCAATACAATACCAAGGCATTTCTCAAAATGATGTCGATATTCTAACGAACTGCTCTGCAAACCAAACTACTAGCAGCACCTGGGTGAACCTGGGGATGAACATTGGAAGCACAACGATGTAGATGGCGAAGGCCCCAACCGCGACCAAGATCTCGGCGACGATTACCAATCCTCTGCTTTGGCCAGCTCCGAACCTGTTTGGACGGTGTCGCATTATACGAACACAAGCGAACACATTGGACACACGCCAAACATAACAGGGCGTCAACGGAATTCGAAAAAAAGAATGATAGCGCCACGGCTGTACCCTAACGCCCCAACAATGGGCGTTTGCTGTCCTTGGACCCTAGGGCGGTGGGTGGGTGAGGTGAAATTGTGAGGACAACATGTATCCATTTCGACGTACAACGGTGGAGCACGCTCGCCGGACACCTCACCTATTTGTCATCCTGCGAAGGAGACTTTTTGTAGCGTGTCCAGTCAGTACGACAGCGTTGTTTGATCGAGTGTCATCCGCATGGAGTTTTTTATACTATCAACTGGACATCAGCTTGGCGAGGAACTGTATTGCGGGTATCTAAAGAACAACCAATGAGAGTTACGCCGCTCTTAAACCGTTCGTCTGACAGCACACTCAACGCCTACACAGTCCATGAAATAATTCCTCTTTGTGCCGATCCAGATGTCTCGACAGTCAAATCGCTTGGTGTGAATACCAACTACTCCGAGGCCGTCGTGTAAGGAGATCAGGCGGAACTTACCAACAGCAAACAGATTCCACGCTCCAACAATGTTCGACTGATCACGTATTGTGAACACCTATCTGTTTCGAGGCCGTCGCGTGTGGAGATTTCGGCGGAACACATCAAACAACCAAGCAAAAAGGATTCCACACCGCCGAAGTTGTTCGACTGACCGAGCTTGTCCTCGGCCTACCCAGTTAACTTCCAATGTGAAGTGCAATGCACCTACATGTTGGAGGTTTCCCTATGCCTTTGGGGCGTGCAAATCGCGTGGCTAGCGCAACCGTGCCCAACATGGTAGATTGAGTGGGGGTCTTGAGTTCCTATAGCGACGAGCCTTACGAAGCCCTTGGTACCTCCATCCCTTTTTATTCCTTGGCAAGACGGCGTTAGTTTGTGTTTCCTACGTTCACACGACGGGGCCAAGGACAGAAACAGCCTAGAGCCCCGCTTGGCGACTGCGTGCAACGAGTCAGTGTCTATACCCATACACAAACCCAAGTTCGAGGGAGCTAACGGATGAGAGTAATAAAATATCGCGTTGAGTATGAACACAGTGAGTAGAGCTTCGGCTGATGGACGTTGTCCGTGTGAAACGCCTGGGTGCAAGTGTGCCAGTCCTGCCTTTTGCGTGTCGGGCAGGACATCGAAAACGCAGCGTCAGGTTCGGCCGCGGGACTTCTTTCATGTAGGGCAATGCGATATTTGTGTTCGGAAACGAGATATAACTATCGAACGCGTAGTGCCAACCGCAGGCACGAGCGAGAACGCTCTGAGGGGGCTGCCAGGCGTTTCAAATGAAAGGCAACCGGGAGGTGGGAGGTGTCCTCATGTCGTCCGGGGCCGTCGTCGCATGACCAAAGACCAAGGAGATCACGGGTTGGGGTTGTGGGGGCGATGGAATGGTTGACGGCCGACGCACGCTACGGTGCAGGTGTTCAACTTTGTTTCGGAAACTCCGGACGTGAAGAAAGAGTAAGGGCTTTTTTATCATTCTAAACATTGGCTTTGAAGAAAACCTCAAAGTTTCTTACGCCCTCTTATGTCCCGAACACGAGTCTGTAAAATATGTAGGGAATTACAACCTAAGTTGGCGAAGGAACTCGATCAGGCACGAAGTACTAAGGATGAAAAGTGCTACCCCTACAAGGAAAATTATACACGTCTCCCTCTCACAATTTTTGAATGTGTGCGTCTCACCAAATAAGGGCGCTGACCATGACGGCGAGCACGAACTGCATGGTCTGGAACGCAGTCAGCAGCAGCTGTGGCTTGCCGAACCAGAACATGTCCTCCTGAATCTGTAGGTGTTGTCCACATTAGTGGTAGAAGTGGGTTCGGGTGGTTCTGTTTCGTGTTCATTGTGACGGTCGTGGTGCTCACGGAGGTGAGCGATGGACGGAAGTGGCCATGATAAGTGTGATGGGCAGTGGTGGTCATGATGATGGTGATGGCGCTGCTCGAGAGAATGAAAGGCGTTCCAGGATATCTATTCGATCCATGTTTACGTAGTTGGGAGAGGAAAATGCAAAGCGGCACAAGCGAACGAAACGTACACCAGGCTAGGTGTACGAAACAAAAGTGTAGCGGCGTAGTGTAGATGTTGGCTTGGAACATTGGTTAACACCCGCAGCCGTTGCATGCGACAACCAAGGTTGCATGTGACGAAGCTGTCCCCCATAGAGGTGGCACATTTCCACTACTTTGTGTTGTTGTGTTTTCAATGAGGAGGTTCCTCAACCTCAAAGAGTCGAAACGCTGATCCTGTTTCGAAAATACCTTTTGTGTATACCAGGGGTAAATGATGATTCACCGGGACGAACGTTGCGATGTGCTGAAGTCAGTTTTCGGGCGAGGTATGGGGCTTCTTAAGCGAGGAGCCTTAGAGCAGCATCTTGGGTGAACCTCTAACGTAAACCGCATCTCGTGGGCTGTAGTGTGGTTTTATAAGACAATGGAAGAGCCTATGATTTCCTCACGAGCACAATCCACTAGGTTTACACAACAAAAACTGTCCTGAACGTTGGAATCGATGCGACATGCCCGAGTATTTCGTACGGCCGGGCGCACTATCGATAGAAGCCATCTTCCGTCACGTACTGCCCCCACTTTCAAAACGAACGTGACACCGCTCCAGATTAGACCAAGCAGGAGCAGCAGAGGTACGAAACAAAACAAACGAGTCAAGCACTAGTCAAACAGTTGCGACGAGTGCCAGGCAAAACACGTCTCTTGCTGACGGACCTGCTTAATAGAAGGGTTACACCGTGTATATCCCATTTGTGACTCACGAATATGTTTCGATAGCGGTTAGGCGATGCGACTGCTCTTCGAGGCGGATGAAGCCTACACAACTGTCTTCAACAATCTGGTTGGGTGAGGTAGGTACTGCAGATCCTGAATGAAAGGTGCCAGAGGAAGCAGGTGCTACCGCAATCGGACCCGGTGTCTTCCGTACCTGAACGTATGATTGAAACACGTCATAACTCGCAGATTCCTCCATATTCCGCTCTGGCCTTACGTTTGCTAGCTGTTGTGTGTTGTGAATCATAGCTGGCGGGGGCTACTTACCATCTGGGCAGGAGCATCAGGGCCAAGATATTGTGACAGGTCGTCCCTTCTCTCCGTGCAATTCCCCGTGTCATCGTTTAGTTGGCCCGATGTTGATAGAGGGGAGAGAGGGGAGAGCAGCGGGTGCCAACAACACGCAGGGCAGAAAGCGGTCGAGGTCAGGGTTGGTTGTGTCTAGCGGGCTGACTAGTAATGTAACCCCGTGACCGTAACACTGTTGCTACAGTGCGGGTGCCACACCTATTCTACAACCGCGTTCAGACTAAACTTGGGCGAGTGGCGTTTTACAAGCCTCATAACTATTGATAAACTACGACATCTCGGACGAGCGTAACCAACAGAGCCAAGGCGGTCGACGTCGCGAGTGTAAATACAACAATGCGCATGGCCGATACACTACAGAGTAGCCACTCTCCCGCGCGCGTCTAATTGGATGGAGGAAGCAGTCCGTCAGTCACAACGACAGCAAGTGCCAGGAGCCTAAACTGTTATACACTCATATACGAGTGGTGATGAACAGCAACGGCGAGGTGGGTGTTCAGCGAGAGCAGCGGAACAAGCGACCTGGGGTAGGGTGAAGGGCTACCCCCATTTGCACTGCCACGTGTTGGCCCTTCGGGCAAAAGTTTATAATCACTTTAATCAATGACAAATGTGTTGGCGCAGCGGATTACCAAAAGGGTGCAAGCTCAAGTTTGCGATAAATGTCGCTCATGACGTCACTTTGCCCGAGTAGCCCAGAGCTGCTAGTCAACCCCATCCTCTCTGTACCGTGGCAGGGCGCCGACCCGGTACTAGCGTACAAAACTCACCCAAGGCAGAAAACGTCAACGTCCTGATTCGATACGGTGGTAAATCGATAACACTGGCTCATCGGCCGTCCTCGCAATTGAGTATTCAAGCAGCAACCAATAATCACAGACCGCATCCGTCGGACCGCACAATGAAACATCGGCATGGGCACTTTGGCCGAAACATTGTTTTCACGCTGACCCCGTCAAGGTAACTCGCTTGCGCCTTTAAAAAAAAAAGGTGGATCGTGGAGGACAGAGCTTGCGAATCGCCACGTGACCCCCAAACGTAACAACGCAGAGTAATGTACCCGTGTCGCCGACTCTCCTTTTCACACGAGTCAACCTTCGAACCGTGCGCCTTACATGCATAAAACGGGTAAAAAGAGTTACCTGAGACGCTGCAAAAAGGGCCAAAGAGACAACACGTGCCTGCAGCACGATCATAGAGGTATCTAAGTGGGATCACAATTCTCGCCCAGAGTACGAACCATCGTATTGTAGGTAAGACGCCTACACATCTCAACCTCCAGCTAATCAGAGGTACCAGGGTATGCCATAGTGGTCGGTGTTTGGATTCAACGACTCCTTCTAGTGTCCCATGCCGGTTACGTCGCATTCAGTATGAACATCCAGGGTATACTTATAATACAATGATCCTACCTTGGCCGATACGTGTCCACCAAAGCACTGTAGATGTGGTGGAGCTTAAAGTGGACTGCCAGCGCTGCGAAGATGACCAGCACGGCCGCGAGCAAGAAGAGCCCCCTTCCGTCCTGTCGAAATTGTGCCGAAACAAATAGGGCGATGAGTACCAGGTATGTCAATAGTTTGGGAGATAGCACATTCAGCCTGAGACAGTTTTGAATGCTCTTTGTTTACAGCTACTGCAAGCATCACCTGGTACTGTTTAACGAGGAGCAAAATTCTAAATTATACCTATACAATAACATCACAGAGTCTGCGCTCTAAGTTAGCATAATACTACTTGTCACCATAGGAGTTTCTCAACTTATTTCGCTTTGTGTATACCATACCAGGTGGCTATTAATAGTAAGGCTACTGGAGAAACCGTGGAACAAGCAGCACTTGTGTTGGTCGTTGCGTCGATTTGTTAGTTTGATCTGAAAAGTCCGCAAGGAGCAATATATAGTCCGCGGGCTGAAGACAGGACGACATTTCTTGAGTTAGAGGCGTATTGCTCACGTGGGGGCGAAATTGATAGCCATCGAGAGACATCGTCTCTTAAACACAGCACATTGATTCACCAACACTACAAACACCGTTAAAACGTAAAAATCGTCCTCAGATAATACAGAGTTATAAATTTCACCGTACATCAGGACCGTTGGTCAATTCATAAAGTTAAGCCACATCCTACCCACTGTAGCAACTATCGTGCAGTATTTGTGCATTTTGTGTGTACCCGGTGTGATTTGACCGAGGTTAACACACACAACATAAATATCGCACCAGCTATGAACCGAGTAAGCTAACAACCATCCCTCCACACTACCGTATTGTATCAGTAGGAATGGCGACGCGTTCTTTGACCAACCCTCACGCGGCCCAAGTGCGACCGTTCGATTAGAGTTAAGACCATCAACGTTTAGCTTATTAAGCGTGGCATGCAAAGGTATTGTGTGAAGTGATAGTAAAAGGATCAAGCGGCTTCTCTTTCTTCAACGAGAAGAAAAGCAACACGTCGCACCGCGTTAGATGTAGCCTTCCCCATGATCCCCTTGATATACAGTTCCACTCCAACGAACAGGATCAGGCCAACCCACACACCGTGCTTGATCTCCGCCAAACCGATCACAACCTCTTGCTCACACTTCTTCAAGTACGCTGCAAAACGAAAGTTCCTGGAAAGGGGAGAATGGTCGCGGTGGTTTGCGGGCGTGAATGCGTACAGACGATCGGGTTGAAAGAGAGAGGCTGCAGAGGGTGAGATCCTACAAAGAAGCGGGCCATGGAGAAGAGGGGGGAGTTGGAACTGACTCGTTTAAAACCAAACGAGACCGAACCGAACGAAACACAACAGAAGACAAACGAACCGAACAAGGCACAAACCGAATTTGATCAAACCCAGCAAAAGACGAACCTAAACGCGACTCCAGTCTCACTTAGGCAGTTGGTTGTTCTTGATGAACTGGGACCGTAAGGCATGGTAGCTGACGTGTTCTGATAATTCGGAGAGTCTCCGACAGAGCATTGGATGTGATGCCCACAAACAGGCCTGCGAAGGGAGATACCGAGGTTGAGCGGAAAAGGGTCGATACGTTAATTTTGACGGCACGTAACCATGCAGATCGGCGGACGATCGGAGGAAGAAGGTAAAACAATTAGGAAACGCACACACATTTTCAGACTACACCTGCGGCCTTTTTTCCCTGTACTCCTAGCTCAAGCAAAGCGTATAAAACGACGGAGGTCAAACAACGATGTTCTCCACGTCATCGCGCCTGAGCAGAGTGGCCAAAATTAGCATATCTATCGCAATACCTGTGGGATACCATAAACCGGTCAATCCCCGATTGACTCACCCACTTGAAGAGGCCTACACCTCTTTTAAGCTGCGAATGTCTGAGTCCCAGTTTTGCTGCAGTCCGGCGGTACTGCTGCTTTAAGTCTTTGTACCTTGCAGAGGCGGTTCGAGGAGGAAGACACGAACAACTACGTTAGGCTCGATTGGTTCTGGAGATATTGCCGGTTTTGCAGAGATAACGGTGAAGCAAGCGTAATAGTGGCGGTGACGGTGGTGGTCGTTGGAGTAGGGATGGTGGTGAGGACTGCCGGCGGTGCCGATTTGTGCCGAGACTGATGACGGGCGTGACATTGACCATATCGACGAGGTTCTTGCTGGTCGCGAGAGCATCCAAACGATGCATGCTAGGATAGGCGTTCATCCATGTATTTCGGACGCCCCTCACGTCAGGAGCTCTTTATCTGACCGCAGACCTTACCTCGAAAGAAACCAACGTCGGACCGAGAATAAACGTACCCTGCTGTATACATGGGTCGAGAAATAATGAAGGAGGACAACTGACGTTCTAGCGACAATTGGGATAGACACCGTTGAACAGCCCCGCAACTAAAAGCCCCGTATATCGCGTAATGCAACCTCTATCGCAGCGTGGGTTACATTTAGATCATAGACGAATCGAGGAAATACGCGGCTTCAACGGCGGGGTGGCTTGTATCACTGTGATCAGTGGTTTAAATAAATCTTGTGACGATGGTGTCGACGATATTGATCAAGTGTCGAGCCAACCAGAGCCAGTACTTGTGCGGTCGTATCGATAGTTCTCGCTGTCGCGTATCCGACCAAAGGTTTTTTCGTTTTTCACAGAACCCGATATCAGCGACAATGCACAAACAACGCACAAAGGCTCTCGGTGCCGCGCGCATGCCCATGCGTTTCGTGTCTCCGCACACGATCTATACACTCGAAAATCGTTGCAGATCATAGACGGTCCAACCCATCGCTGTTCGTACTCCTTCCATATTCTCACTCCCATATTACGGGGTGAAACTGCTTGCGTTCAGAGTTCACGAATGACCACAGTCAAACAGTACACAACACCTCTCGAGTTGTCTGCACCTCGTAAAGCGTTTGCTCAATTTGCGCGAGGCACGTTTACGTAGTTGCCTCCCTCAAACCTGTCTGTCGTACGGTAGTCCCCGCAGACCACGTTATAGACTGAGGCAGGGGGACGATACGAGTTTTTTCGGGCGTATCGCGTACTCTATCCCCACAAGAGTGCGCATACCACGTTGAAGCATTTCACGATGCCTTCTTTTTGCATAGAGACACCCACACTGTTCAACAATCATATTTGTCGCGAGAGGTTGGGGGAGACGACGGTGGTGGGTGGGGCATGGGCCCGTGCTGGGTAGGTATCTACCTGCGCATTTCGTCGTCTTCGAACAAGTCCCAGCGGCGTATGGTCTGCCTGGAGTAGAGAACCACCATCCCGATAGGAAAGGAATGAAACAGCGCCGCGAGAAATAGTGTCATGTGTATCTGCTCGAACAGATGCTTGTCGTTGTACTGGCACAAAGAAGTTGATTGCAGAAGACACAACAAAGGGACGAAAGGGAAGGAAGTGCGCAGGTTGGCACGGGGTGCGGCTGATGAGTAGCGAGGCTGAGTCGCGTTACGAGTCTAAACGAGGTGTGAAAAACTAGTGTGGACAGGGTAAAGGTAAGAGGGGGGCTGAGGATTACTGACATCATTTATGGCACGAATCGTACGACCACGAACCTTCCCATCCTTCCAATGCCGGAGATCTAGAACGTCGGGATAGTAGCGACCAATCAGCCATCACTTGCACAAATCGGAAACCCCTGGGGTATTTAGCGAGTCGCATGGATGATCAGCTGCATGCCACTGGTTGCGTCGTGTGATGCGGACATTCAGGCGTAGGGATGACCGCGCCCAGTGCGAGATACAGGGTACAGGTTATGTCGTTTGTTTGGAGGATCAATAACAAAGATTGGGAGTTCGGAACGCCGCGCATGGAATGATTGATATGTTACGTAAATTGTTGCTACCTATAGTGGGTGTTGCAACGGTTATTGTCGACAGCGAATATCACGCACGAAGGCTCCCCCTCTCCGACATAATTCAAATCTAGATGAACAGTCGTACCATACGAACTATACGCCCGTGGTGTTGACGAATGAGTGATAGACCACCACAGACAGTTCCACAACTAAAACATCAAACAGGTAAATAGCAGTTGCGTATCGAAGGATTTGGTATAAGGCACCAGTGAAGCCACATCGTTCCGCTTATTGGTCCACTAGAACATACATACAAACTCGTGTGATCCGCAAGACGGACGAAAACAGTTTTCCACGTTACCTGCTGCTTGGGTAGGTACTTCGTTTACCTTCACGTTCGCTTGATCCCTAACCTTGTCTCAACTGGCAATCGCATACTCCCAAATCATTCGTCGTACTAGTCCTGGCGGTTGGCCTGGCAGCATTGAACAAAAAGCTATTACGCAGCCGAGTAGGCCGGAATATTTCTCAAGTGTTACAATCCAACGCCATCTTCGGCTGCTTGCTGCTTCTCCCCCTGTTGTCAGTTTTTTACAGAATTATTTTACGATGCCGATGATCATTCAATGGAAGTATTGAATTGGATAAGGCCTCCTTCCCCGAAGCAGGGGGTCATCGCCCGAGATAAACTCCGCGCTCAGTGCGTTCTCGGCGCGGCGCCAATCTCTGGCATTGAAATGATCTTGCAGAAACATACTACTAAGCCTGTATGGTGGGCGGCAAGGTCTTGTATGTTTCCTGTGCCCAAGCACCTGTTCTTGCAGAGGAGCGAGCCTTCAACAAAGTGATCGACTCGGGCGTTCATTTTCTTGGTCGACTCGGGCGTTCATTTTCTTAGTTAGTGCCACCAAATCCTGACTGCTCATTTCGTGCCAAATTTGAGTTAATATTAGTGGGTGACGATTTTACTTCAGTATTTGTTTATGCTGCAGTTGATCAGTCAATGAAGGCATTGGCTTCGATTACGCCTACTGCCCTGGTCGGTGGTCCTACCCAACCTCTTTACTAGTCTTAGGTTTTTTATTGATCGCCTACCTGCGCTGTGTTGTCAAACTCAAACTTGTGTTGCTACGTATTGGTGCACTATAGGTGTACCTCGGCGCGCATATCCTGCTGGCTGGTTTCGGTGGTGACCAGCCATGCGTGCCCATCTACAGCTCGAATTCTTCAAAACAGAAACGTTAGCGACGGATTCTCTAGGTATTCATAGCTCGCCGCCGACGCGCAGGGGTCCTTGACATACGGAGACTCATCGAGCGTCGGGTGGGAGGGCCGCCTTGGTGTGCCGAAGAAACGATGGCGTTACGCTTGGCGTTCCCCCAACCCCGAATAGGACACGGCATTCCGATGCTACGCTTCGCACGCACTGTGTTTGAAGAACCCTGTCGGAAACAAACGCAGTTCGTTAGGCGGGACCTCTCCTCACCTCGATGGTGACGTACTCGGAAACGTTGATGGACCAGAGGACGAAGGCGACGACGCCCAGGATGGCCAGCTCCCGGTACAGCCCCTCTAGGAGTTCCATCGCATGTTTTTTCCCCTTGGCGGCTGCGTTCATCTGGTGTCACGGAATCCGGTGAACGCATTCACCTTTGAGACACAAACAAGCTCCGACCCATACACGCAATCCCGGCACAAGGTATCAGATTACACACTATATACGACTAAATAACAAACCTGGGATATATTTGCACCCAATAGGGACGCACGCAGCTGAACCAACGTTGCGCAAAATCAAAAAGTCTAACTATCCGATATTACGGGGGGCCATAGTAGATAGGACCAAATATTGTTATTAATGGTAAAAAAAGCGATGTATATAGGTGTGTGTATGTACCGTAGGTCTTGTTTACTATGGTCCCTCGTGAATAGTATAATATATATATATACACCCGAGCTTAGACCAACTTAGCGGGTGTCATGTTGTGAATTTGTCGTACGCTTTATACCCCTGTCCCCGTTCAACATCGTCCTGGCATTCTTGCGTCCTGGCATTCTTGCATCATACGGTACCACGCAAGGAAATATAAACAGGTAACGTCGTGTTTCAAGCAGGTTGCATGTTCGCATCTCCCTCGTCAGAAACACGACACTATGGGATTAGGCTGCCAGGTATGTTTGAGAATAGAGGCGTTCAGGAAGGGACTACTGTATTCTTGGAATACCCGGGGAAAAATAGGTCTGGTTGCTCTTAATATTAATAGCACCTTTATTTCGTGCTGCATGTCACCATTAAAATATTCTACAGGAGTAGTTACCCTTTCAAAGATGTGGGCCTTTAGAACCGCAGTCCCGCTTTGCGGACAAAGTACTCGAAATTCGAGTGGTTTGTCCCCAGAAGGGGACTGCGGTTCTACAAGGGTTAACGGAGCATACCCTGCACTTTATGAGATGGCGAGTGAGGTTGTATACACGTAGTTTAAAAATATTAATCTATAAAGTTATGGCCTTAGTACCCGGTGCTGGGTACACACCCTCTTGCCTCTTGCATATACTATGTGCCTGGTGTTTATTTCTTATGAATCAACACAGATAGTAGTACTGATATTACGACGGCTGGACATACGGTAACGTTCATACAAAATTAATTAGTCTATCCGTCTCAGCGCTTGCGCCCCCTCCCGTCACCTGGCACGAGGACACGGCAGTGGGCAATACGCAACGCCGGACACCTGGTACGTCATCATGCATCACATACCAGAGCAGTATAGGAACCAGGTCAAGATCCTTGGTACGTTCGCTGTGTTATACTTGGTGAACTACGGAACCCCCCATTGCTTGTCAAGAATATTCAGTAGCACATTCACTCAAAGTACTACAAACAGTAGATATATATACAATGCTAGTGACACGGCCTATTCACACCATCTATATACATACTTTTGGTAAAACAATAAAAAAAAAAACACGAAATAAAAGTAGAGAAGAAGCTGCAGAAGAGAATATCCGTTTCGAAAACCGAACCATCTTTCTCGGTTCACACGCAACATCGGTGACACCGACTAGCTCGGGTGCCCGGAGTCGGGGGCATGCCCGGAGTGGAATCCCAAGGGCTGTACCATAATTGTACTCCTACTTGCGCACGCGGTTGCTACCGCTACGGATACCTGATTAACCCCTTTAGAACCGCAGTCCCGATTTGGGGACAAACTACTTGAATTAGTGTGAGTGGTTTGTCCCCAAATCGAGACTGCGGTTTTAAAAGGGTTAAGTCGAACTTTTCTCGATTTCGTTTGATTGCCTTGTTTCTGTTGAATGACTCGTAGCACACACTGCATACCTAGTGTTTTCTCTACGTTCTGGAGATATGTTTGCATACGAAGTAGATACAAACGTTTCTCGTGATCTTGATGGTACATGTTTTGCAGTACCTTATTTATGTGCGATGATAAGAGCAGTATAACGACGACGTTGGCAGGTGAGGTTGACTTACCCGCGGGGACATGTGCCGGTCGGCCCGGTGTCAGTGTACAATGCAGGTTGGGAGAACTTGTATGTTTGTTTGCATACAAAGGCAGTACATGCAAACGTTACTCATGGTACTGTGAATACACTATTCGCAACAATATAGAAAGGTGCTCAGATCAAATACAGGAAAACCTACGCCGACGCTGTTAACTGTGGATACCTAACGCACAGGAACATATGCCGATCGCGACGGTGTCAACGTAATTGAAGGTTTGGATTTTGTTGAAATTGTGATGAATGTGTTGTTTCAAGAAAGGCGTTGCATGATTGTTTGTGTTGTTGCATGAGTTATTGTGGCCGATATCGTGTTTTCTTGTGGCGCTGGTGTTTAAGATGTCGATGCTCTTGCTGTTACTGATGCCGTCAAGGTTGGTGCAGGCGACGTGAATCAAGTTCGATTGGAGATACATTATATGCTATCCTGGTGCATTTAACCGGTCAGTCTGTAAGACGTCCATTATCTTCTGACCGTACTCTCCTCTACAGTGCTGTCATATACCACCTCTTACACCGCAGCTACCTCCAGGAGGAAGAACCCAGAATATCGACAAATGGCAATCGCGGGGGGTGTTCCACGTAACACCGCTACAAAATGAATAGAGGGGAAACATGCATTATAAATGCCTCGGATCCGACCACACTGTAATACAGCACTGTAGGGTACAGCTCGGCTGTATGTAATGCAGGACCCGAGCAACGAAGACGGCAAGCTGACATTCGATGAAGACAAAAAATCCCGGAGTCGGCTTCCGACGTTGATAAAAAGTCATCGTTTGCCGGAATAATAAAAAATAGCCTGGATCTGCATTCCTGATCATCTTTTCACTACCAGGGTACATGGTTGGTGTGATATTCTCTGTGCCAAAAAAGCTGTGCCATACATTTGTACGGGGTATAGTGTGTCTAGCGGAAGGTTTGTGGCGAACGGGTACATGCTTCCTGCCGCATACCTGGTACGAGTTATGCCCTTTGCCGATACCTAGGCGTGAGGTCACGCAGATAGGTGTGCAGTGTAACACATTTGTTGATACTTACTTGTATTCATTGTTTGCCTAGGGACAGTTGGATTAACGTTTGGAATTGGCACCGTAAACAAGCGTGCTTATCATTCTGTTAGACTGCAATAAAGGCTCAAGCGCATATTTGTTCAGAGGCGTTCTGCGATAGAAGTTCGCTCTACTTTTTTTGTGGCTGCTCTCTTGAGGAGCTCCATACTCCATACCTGACCCCAAAACTGACTTCAGCGAAAATTAAATTGCTTGCCCAATGAATAATTCCATGGCCCAAATATATACTTCCACGTCATTTTTCGAAACCTGATTGGCCTTCCTACGAATTCGGGTTTAGATGCCTCGTCGTTAAGAAAAAACAAACAAACGTGCTACCTCTATCATAAAACGCGTCTCCAGTCGCCGCAGAGCCCCCAGCGCTCCGAATCAACCCGCAGCGGGTACACGTCGGGTTCGTGCATGTCTATGAATACATATAAGACGTTCCAAACTGGTGGTTTCGTGCAGTTGTTTTGATGGCCACGGGCAAAACGACTTCGTAACGTGACGCAAATCAGCAAACGCAGTGTCGACAAAAAAAACACACACACACACAAACGCCAAAAAACAAGATACACAACGAGACCTGAAAGTTTTTTTTAGGCAACCAAACAATTCAGACCACATCGACGACGACTTGTCGCGAAGGGCTCGAGCTCATTAACCTATCCTTCCGATTCCGACAGATAGATGCGTGCACCATTTCACAGCGGAAAGTAGGAGCTGACGCACGGCATTGGGTTTGTGGGCGAAGAGTATTTCTTACTCGGTTCCGAAGACCGAGACAGACGAGACGAAATGCCCAATTTTCATTCTTGTCCCGACATTTCGCTGATCACAGACGACGCGAATGAAGGTCGACTCATCAAGAAGAAATACAGAAAAAAAGAATACGGTCTACGGTGGCTGATTTCATATATTACACTTAGCCCGCGGTCCAGCTTCGACCGGTTGAGGGGCTTTACCCTTGTAGAACCGCAGTCCCATATGTGGGGACAAACCAGTCAAACTTCAAGTAGTTTATCCCCAATACGGGACTGCGGTTCTAAAGGGGTTAATGCTCCTAAAATTAGTCTTACGGCTCCGCAACGTGTTTCGTTGTTGCAAAAACAATAAAACAAGGTGGACGAAAGGGCAATCTCGACTAATTAGAGCAACGACCTACTTCTGGAGTGTATTTGCCGAGCCGACCTGAGGCTACGTGGGGCGTGCGAGTATCCGGCTTGGCGAACGAAAGAAATGTCGACATTCTACCTTTTAGAAGGTTCGACTAGAGATCGGTGTAGTTCTCAACGTTCAGTCTGTGGTTCTGAATTACATTCCAACCCAAAACGAGTAAACGCCTCGTTTGTTTTTGGGGGCTTTCTATCTCAAGGGAATAAACGGCAAGTGCCACGCGACCCACCGACTCGCTTGTTGCCTATACGTGCTGTGTGGACTGTGCGTGTTGTTGGATTTTGACTATTTTTACGCTCTCGGGCGATCTGTCGTTCGGCCCATTCAATTAGGGAAACGAAACAAGCATAGATTTCGTCCACGTTGTGATAGTTCGGTGTCTAGAATCTGTCATGGACTGCTGTTGCTGGCATGCTGTTATTCTGCAACACATTGTGTGACTGCACAGCTGCGGGGGAGGGGCACGACAGATTGTTTCTCTTAGATTTTGCTTTCTTTTTTTTCTTTTTCTCTTTCGATTTGTCTACCTTTTTTTTGTTTTCTCTTTGATTGTTTCTTTTCGTTTCACTATTTCATAGATTACGTATGTCGTGCCTGGCGTATCTAGTACCAGGTATGATGACATGCCTTTGCATTGCCCACTGCAATGCATACTGCACCCGTGTCAACGTAGTATCTCTGCTGTGGCGTAGCTTTGCGACCACATAACTTGTATCTCTTCTAAACTTGAAGAATCGGCACGGACACTGGTTTTGCTGGATGTCGACGGGTCGAAAGAACGGTTTAATGTGAAGAACACACACACACACGGCCACCGGAAATCGCCGGCCTATGGTGCTGATGATGCTGCGAACCCGGTGAACAACGCAGACCGGCATGGTCAACGCTGAACGCGCGAACGTCACGCAGGAGCCTGTGTTGCGCCGGGTAGGAACACGATGCTGGTACGGTATCTTTACAGGGGTTTCACGTTTTTCATTGAACCTGCCAATTGTTGTCTTAAAAAAAAGGAAATAGTTCACGGAACACATTTTTGACGACGATGACCAGATTGGAAACATTCTCGTCGTTTTTCTCGAGTATTCTTTCGTGTGCCCTTCTTTTCGGTTTGTATCCTAAATGGTCAGAATGGGAAATTATGTTCTGCGTTTGAAAACATCACGTTCTGGACACCGTGTTGAAAACGTCTTAAACATTTTATCGATAGCTCGAAACATCATTTTATTATAGTTTACTAGAGAAAAAAAACATCGGGGGTTCTGTGACAAAAATTGTTGTTCTGTGTTATCGGATTTTCCTCAATGTCGTTAGGATAAAAGAACTGGCAGAATATCGCTATTTACAAGGGTTTTTTACGGTGCGGTTTTTCCTATCGGTTCGGTGCGGTTCGGTGCGGTTAGCCGCACCGCACCGCACCGCACCGCACCGCACCGTAGGAGTTTTGCCTCCTATAAAACCGCACCGGAGGTTTTACGAACTAGAAACACCGCACCGATGCACACCATAGGACTTCAAAAATATCCGAACCGCACCGTTCTTAGATTTCTGAGTTTGTAAAACCGCCCCGAACCGCATCGTAGCATTTCCGATGTTTGAAAGCCGCACCGAACCGCACCGTAGGATTTCTGATTTTTGAAACCGCATCGAACCGCATCGTAAGAAATATCACAAAACCGAACCGCACCGTGTGCGTCAACAGGCGGTAGCAACAACCGTTACATCGGTTTTTTAACGGTGCGGTCAACTTGAAACCGTAGGAAAACCGCCGTTCCATCGGTCGCTGAACGGTGCAACAGGGTCACGGTTTCGCACGGCTCATGACGGTTTCGGCACGGTTTCGCACGGCTCATGACGGTTTCGGCACGGTTTTCGTCTCAAAAATGCTCCCGCTGGCTTGGTTGATCTCATTGTACTTCATGTTTTGAATATGTTTGAGGTTGAAACACCAAAAAAACATATTGTTCATAAGGTTAATAGTATATTTTTATATATTTGTGATATATTATACCTGGTATACCCCGAGTCTCCAGAAGAAGTACACCTGCCGGAAAGTAGGAAATAGGACACATTAGCCACCGGAAAAAGGGGTATCTCTGTACAAACTGATAAAAAAAACAAGAAACACTAGAGTGGCAGCGCATAATATTTTTGTGTATCAAGGACTTCCGTCGGAAGTCGGAAAGATAGTTATAATCGAAGGCCTTTCCCGTCATGCGCATAATCGGAGACAAAAAATTGCTAAACATTGGATTCTTCCGTTTGAAAAATAAACACTTGCAGCAGCGGCATCACTTTTGCAGCATCCAACGAGCAAAACGGAAGGCGTGCAAGCAGCAGTACCTACCATGTGCAGCACAGCCCAGCAGCACCAGCGAGCTGCAGAAGCAGAAAGCAGCAGCCAGCACCAATAGGCAGACGGGATATCTAACTTGCGCTCCTCGATACTCGCTGTGCAAGCAACGCCGCCACAGCGAGAATATCGTCCGTCCTTCTTGTTTGTTCTCCTCTCTAACGGAGAAGGGATCAGAGCGGCCAAGATCGCTACAGTGTGACGGCAAGGATGCGCGTGCTTGCAGCAGGAGCAGCCTCAAGCAGCAGCAGCGCCTGCAACAGCGCTTGCAGCAGCACTTGCTTGAGGTGGCTCTCTTGCTTGCAGCAGCACTACTTCCTTGCAGCAGCGTTTGCTTGCGGCAGCGCTCGCTTGCAGCAGAGCTTGCTTGTGCAGCAGCGCTGGCTTGCGTTACGTAGAGCATCTAGAAAAAACGTCAGAAACCGTATGAAACCGCGGTTTTGTACGGTTCATTCATTCCGTGCACCGTAGAGGCACAGCGGTTTCGTTATAGTGCCCCGATAAAAGCCTGAGAACCGTACGAAACCGCGGTTTAGTACGGTTTATACAAACGGTGCACCGTCGAGAAAAGCGTGTGTTGTATGGTTTTCGGTAGGGGGATTGGAACCGCGCACCGTAGAAAACCGATTCCACGGGGAACATAACCGAACCGAACCGAACCGAACCGAACCAAACCAAACAAAACAAAACCGTATGATCTATCACTAACACCGAACCGTACCGCAAGATTCCCAATTTTCTAAAACCGCACCGAACCGCACCGTGGCATTTCCGGTTTATGAAAACCGCACCGAACCGCACCGTTGAATTCATCATAATACCGATACGCACCGTAGTGGATTCACATTTTCTGAAAACCGCGCCGAACCGCACCGTAGCAATTCTGATTTTTGAAAACAGCACTGAACAGCACCGTAGGATATATATATCTCGAAACCGAACCGCACCGTGGGGTTTACACTACCTGAAAACCGCACCGAACCGCACCGGACAATTTCCGAATTTTTAAACCGCACCGAATCGGACCGTAGGATTTTCGAATTTGAAAAACCGCACCGTGCACGAACGGAAAGCGTAAAGATCCCTGCTATTCACCATGAACACAGTACAAAGATAATCCTTTGAAAAATCGGTAATCTTACAGGTTACGATTTCGCTAGGTGTATTTTCAGTATAGTGTCCAGGATGGGGTTTTCTTGTTCTGCAAATGTTTATCTTGAAAATGTCCATTTCGGAATATTTCGAAAATCCTGTTTCCATAATTAGCGCATACCACAGAAGTACAAACATCAGCACCAAAACAAAGGGGAACACGAAATACGTTTTTGTCCTGAGTGCCTCGCCGCGAACAAGCGTCGTGCAAATATTTGTATTTGTCTTCGTTTATTCAACACTAAAACTGGCGCGGATCCTGAAACGAAGATGTCGTTATCGGATGAAAGCCACTGGAATGTTGTTTGAGTGAAAATATGGCAACGGGTTGAGGCGTATACAATGTACGTACCGGTATGCATTTTAGATGTTTCACTTTGTTATTACCCCAAAAACGGTTGCATACACGTCAATCACCACCACACTCGTATCACTGATATATCATGATACAATTAAAAGGTACCTGGCACCTGGTATGGTTTGTGGTATGAAACGAGTACACCACAGAGGGCATATTATATGTAACAGTTTTGGCCGACAATTTTTTGAAGCCAGGACGGAGAAATGTCCTTGCGAACGAATACTGGGGGGCCCTTGCATGGCACCTCCCCTGCTTCCGGCCGCGCTTGCAATACAAACGGCCGAACTTATGTAGTCGCGGCGGGGCTGGCAGAGTAGATTGCAACCTCAGGCTTCTCGAGGTAACTCGTCGGCCCGAAAGGACATGGGCGTGCTTCGGGCGGTACAATATGGGACAGATCACCGTCCGGGTCTGCACTTTCATACCAAAGATTCGGATGCTGAAAGCCGAGGGAATCGAGACGCTACCTTAGGGATGCGCCACGTGAAGCCTAGGCAAGGCCACCTACAGAAGGCTACGAAAGGTCAGCCACCTATTTACAGTGCTCCTCCTGTGTTTGGGATGGTGAAAACTATACCGCGACGACGTTCATGTTATCCTGTGCCGGCGTAGTCTTCAAGGGGCTCTTCAAAAGTGTTGAAACGACCGGTATGTACACATACATATAAATATGTTCGCGGACTTGGTGGCGGGCTTGATGCAGAAGCGCACACGGATCAAGGAGATATCTGGGGAGGCGATCGGGGGTAAGGAAGTTTTCGCGGGGTGGAAGCGGTACTGGATGTAGGACCTCTTGAGGAGGGCAATAAAGCATTCGGCATGAAGTCCGAAGGATGGCGCGAGACCACACAGAAGGTCGGTAGATGGCTCCGAGCAGTTGAGGAAGGGGCGGAAGCCTTCATCCGGAATTCGCACAAGGTTGAGGAGGAAGCAACGGCAGAGCGACACAAAACAGTTGCAACCTAGAGTATTAGCTTCGACTCCAATACACGCGAGGGGGGAGAAGGCGGGGAAGGGGAGGTTGGGGGGGGGGGAGGGGGGGGGGCGGCTAGACAAGGGGCAGAGGTGTCGGGGGCAGGCGGTTCGCCCAGCAGACTTGCGCCTAGGTGTCGCCGTCGTCGTCACGATGCGCCTCCTCCGGTGAGACCCACGCCATTGACATAGTGCCGCCCAGATACCCATTGTCCTTTTACATATCTATTACTGTTTTTCTTTTTGTTATTTTACGTTCTTGAGTTTGTCCGTTCTCCCCCTGCCCCATGCATCTAGTGTATCGCCTGCTTCTTCTCTCTGTCCACTTCCTTTCTCTTCCTTAGGGACGGATTTAGTATTATCCATCGGTCCGACACCCCCCTGTGCTGCGTGTGAGCCGTCTGCGTAATATCTCGTCCGGTATTCGCCCTTTCTTTCTCATTCCTCTAATATTTTTTTATTTTTCGTTTCCCTTTCGGGTTTGATTTCGATTTCGACGTCGATTTACTTCACCCCGTATTTTCTCCCACGGGAATATGTATTATTACGCTGTCCTGCATATCCTCTTCTCACCTGTTATTTAGTTCGAGGTACGAACGTAAATCATTAGTTTTCGGTGTATCACGCTACTCTGTGTATTAATAGTACGTACTGCTGTGTGATTATTCTGCTCGTATTTTTCATAATTCGGAGCCTAAATTCTTCAATATTCCGCTCATAGAGCCTGTCCTGCGACCACATTGAACTGTAGAGTACTTTCAATAATTATGCTGATGTACCGTTGTATTGCGACAATCATTCATGACGGTAACAAAAATAAACACAGACAATTTCGAGAGTATTTCATGTCTGAATGGGAGCACCTCTCAGTATTAAAGTCGTTAGATTCGATAATAGTCGCCTTTCTATGGAAGACCTTAGGGAGTTCCGGGCCACCGAAAGGACAACGAAACGTGTTCCCTTGCAGATTGGCGTTGAGGCCGCCCTGTGGTCCACTGCAGCAAAACTAGCGTGGAAGTAAGTGGTACATTGGGGTCCTTGAAGCAGCTTATGGTTCATGGTGAAGCGGCACGAGTATGAGGCAAAGCTGAGTACGCCGCCGTGCATCCCTCGTGGGTGGTGCACAATGGAATTCGGGTAGGGGGGGTAGGACTACTCGAAGGAAACCCGATCCAAGGAATGGGGGGACGGGGGGGCAGCAGGAGGAGTAGAGGGGGAAACGCGGTGGGTGAAAGTAGGAAGGAGATGGCAGACAGGGTAGTACGGCACGAGGCCGACCACTTAGTACCTGGTATTAAAAATAGTACATAAAACAAGTTTGTCTATGCTACTCGTACGGCCAACTGGTGCAGCTGGTTCGGAAGTGATGTTGTTCTTTTGCTTTTTGCGCTTGATCCTCCGTGATATCCAGATTAAATTTTGATATTTCTGTCTTCTGGTCTTTATGAAAGGAGACGTGCGACGTGGTGGGTGGATGGCGAGCCTGCCTTGCTGGCTCCGTATTGTCTTGACATATCATCTCCGGGGGTGGGGCATAGTCAACGAACGCAGGACGGAGAAAGCGGACGGGATACGTATCAAGGTATCATTAGTACTATGATAGGTAGGGAGAACCTGGCGATGGTACTCGTAACACAAAATGCTTCTACTAAATACCTTGTTTCTATGTAGTTCTGCTGTTTCTTGGGCTCGTTCTTTTCGCACGTCTGCCACACCCGTCGCGGGGAGGCACAACAGTTTTTGTCCGTTCATTTTTCCTTTTTCTCTTCCGATTTGTTTCCTCAGTTCTTATCTTTTCGTCTCCTTTTGTTTTCTCTCCTCCATCGATTGTGTCTGTAGTGCATGTTTCATCCAGTGTGATGAACATGACATTCGTTGTTTACTTTGCCGACCAGGTATCATTTCATACTAAAGACAGGGTATCACGACACTGGTTGTGCTGGATGTCGATGGGTAGAAGAAAAGTTTAATGCGAAGAACCCACACACACGAAAATGTTATATTAATGTTTTTTTAAATCATTACTTTTTTTCCAGTTTACTTTGAACCATGGTCCATATCAATAATAGTAGTAGGAGCTTCTACCCTCCGCGATCTTCTGCACAAACGCCGTGTCGTCCGGTTTTTTAGAACCGCAGCCCCGTTCTGTGGACAAACCAGTCAAATTCCAAGTCATTTTGTCCCCAAACGGGACTGCGGTTCTAAAGGGGTTAATGCGATGAACACACGCTTTTCCTTTTTGTTCCTCATCTCTTTTTTCCCCGGCTAGCTCGTCGGAGATAGTACGTTTACCCTCAGCGATCTTCTGGACAAGCCGTGGTCATAGGTGTTGTACCTTCTTCCCCCCGGTACGTGGCTTTGTTTTTTGTCGCGCATAGGGCTCAGCATTCCCACTGCTCGTCGATTTTCCTCGAATGTAGCTAACTCACGCACTCGCGCTTTGCTCAAAAAAAAAAAAAAAATGTAAGAAAAATTCCCTACGAGCATGCACTCGGTGAGACTTGATTGAACCCATGGAATCGACCTTGATATAGGCACGCGGACCACCTGCCAAGCCCCCGGGGACGCCGGCATGTATGCAGATGTTTTTTATATATCATCACTTCAACTTCCCACTTTACGTTGTACCTGGTCGTAAAAAATAGCTACAATATCATAGTAGTAAATGAGAGTTTTTTACCTCCAGCGATCTTCTGGGCAAGCAAGCTGTGGTCACAGGTGTAGCCCCTTCTCCCCCCCGCCCCCCAGTACGTGCCTTCATTTATATGGCGAAAAGGGTGCAGCATTGCCACTGCTCGTCGGTTTTCATCGAATATTGCTAACTCACGCACTCTCGTCCGTTCCGCTCGACATGTTTCTTGAAAAAGTCCTTCCGACCATGCCCTCGGCGAGACTCGAACACGCAAAATTGATCTTTGTAACCGGTATTAATAGCAAAGACGCGGACCACCAACTATAAAGTCGCCGGAGACGCCGGTATGATGAGAAATGGAATAATAATATATTTGGGACACAATCTATGATGCACATAATGCTCATCAACAGGAGCCAACCGAAACACCAAAGAGAGCACCAAAAGCGAGCATGCTCGCGGCGGCCCCATTTTGTTTACGCCAGCAGCAAGCAGCCGATCTAAGTTCCGACCGCATGAACAAGGACATTTCGTAGCAGAGGTTGAAGCAAGAGCTATGCATACGAGTAATATGAAGAAAGGTGAAAAATAGGAGCTGTGACATCGAAACAATATTTCAAAAACCTCACAAAGGGTGAAAAAACGGAGCTGTGACACCGACAAGTTCTTCATGACCCATGGTACTGGTACCCTTTGAAAGCTTTTAGGTGCTACCAGGTACCAGGTATGTAATATTTTGATCCCGCGGTGTTGTTCGTTCTGTATTGCCTCCGACTCATTTTTTCCGGAGGTGGGGAACCGTTGACAAAAGCAGGAAGGAGGCGGAAGTCGGGGTAGGAAGGAACCAAACCTAGAATCAGGTCGAATCTGCCTTAGAGTACCAGTGCAAGGTGTATGCTTCTCGTTCCACAAACTCCTGCCTGCGGCTGTCTGGAGGGCGAATTTCGTTTTTTTTGTATCGTTTGGCCCCCCTGTTCCTTTCGTTATTTTAATCTTGGATCTGTTTTCTATGTGGCTATTTTAACCTTGGTATATCTGTCTTGTCTCCTGCATCTCCTACGGATCGGCACGACAGTTTTTTCCATTTTTTTCCCCCCGATTGTTTTCGTTTTTTCTGCCTGGTGTATATTTTGTACCTCGTTGTTGTTGTACCCGACACGATAAACACTGCATCGGAGTGTCTGTTTACTGCATATAACAACGTAGTGCATGTTTGTGTAGTTTTATGCCACAAAGGGGCGTGTCCGTCTCTATTAATATCAACTGAATAATACTGATAGGACCGAACCATCGACACGGACACTGGTTGTGCTGGATGTCGACGGGGGAAAGAGTGGTTTATTAATGCGAGGAAAACGCAAACAGACCGGAGGACAACATTTTCGGAAATAAGGCTCTTATTAATCAGCAATGCCATGAACGGGAGGACGGCGCGTGGGAAGTGCGAAACGTTGAGGATTACGCACTTGTGTCGGAAACACCGGCTGGTTGTGCCGTTGATCGCTCCACTGCTGTCCTTCTACATCCTGTATCCATATCTGATTTGCCCCGTCTTTCTTCTTGCAGTATGAAAATAGGTTTGATAGTCACTGGCTCTACAGGCTCTCATCTGTTTTATTTTTATGACAATGTAGTAGTACAACAGACACCACTCCCCACTATTACGGGGGATCATAGTTAATGAGACCTATGGTATACAACAAAACCTATATATTCAACCATTTTTACTGACAATATTTGGTCCTACTAACTATGGTCCCCCGTAATATTACTCTACGCACACCGCAACAGCAGAGCAAGCTACGCACTCCGGATACAGATGCAATTACTATTTATACTACAGCACTACTGCTACTACTGCTGTACAGCAGCAGTATTATTAATAGTGTGAGTGTATACATCAAGTGTGCCAGGTACAGTTTCAGCAGTACTGCTGTGTACTACTACTGCCCCTACTTCTACCACTGCTACTGCTGCTGCTGTAGTGCTGCTGCTACTACATCAGTAGTACAGAGGGCAATATTGCTGCCTGTACTACTCCTGCAGTGCTACACAGCTACTATTTCTTCCACTATTGCGTAGATGAAGTGTGGGAACGAGGTCCGTAACATACTTTTCATACCAGGTACTAAAAGCAAGTACTGCTTCCACGACACAGCAGCTGCTTCTACAGTGTGAACCGCGTTTCTTTACTGCTGCTACTACTGCTCTCGATACCACTCCTTCCACCACCCTCTATGAAGTCCGTCTCAAAAGCAGCCTGTTAAACATACCTGGTGGGTTATGAACTCGAGCATCAGGACGCCACCGACCGTACATATTACCACGATGTTCCAGGACGGCAGAGTATCGTGCTCGCCTGCGTGGGCATCATCTGCGACGGCCATGTTGGAAGGGAACGGCTACGAAGGTCCGTAGCAGCTACTACGGCAGCAGCAGCCGTCCCAGTGGGCACCAACCAAAGGCCGCTGGACAACAGAGTACTCTGGCAGCAGAGAGGGGGCAGAGACGTGACTCAGACGGGGGCGGCTTGTTGCCACGTACAAGTAGGGACGGCGGAGGGGACCGACAGACGATGGAGCCACTGGTTGATTGGTTGAGGTTTTTCGCGGTGCCCTCTTGTTTCCCTTACCGCTTTTCGGGAGGACGGGGTTTTGACACAATTTATCAAATCGAATCTTGCACCACAATAATAGTTGCTACTGCTGTTGTTGCCGTTGTTGTCTGGTGGTGCAGGGTGTGGCTTGTTCCGTCCTCGCAACCGCGGGCCCAAAAATCTTGGGTAAAGTTCCGGTTGGTGCTTCCGTCCCTAAAAGAACATTATTTTTTTAATACGAGATAATATGTGGCATGCGGGGTACGGGGTAGGGGGTAGGGGAGACAGAGAGGCAGTCGGAGGGGGTGCAGACGAAGAAAAAGCCCGCGCGACCCTGCTGCCGGCATGTTGGTGGTGTGTGTTACTTTCGCGACCAAGCTTTGCTGTCGATGTTGACGCTGCTGATGTTGCTGTTTCTCTCAAATTGGCAGTCATGCGAATGTAAAAAATAAATAAATATATATATACATATATATAATATATATATATATATATATATATATATATTCCCGCGTGGAATCCAGCGAGGCAAGTGCAGGGGGGTGATGTTCTGTCAGACTAAGACAAGCGTCGAAAAACTCTCCGATGCGCGGATACGAGGAGACCAAAAGGCATGAGCGACAATCACGCACAAGCCTCAACCAATCTCGGTCCTCACCCTCCAACCGAGGACGTCGCCTCCACCCGGCACCGACAAAGCGGAAAAATGTCAGAATTCTCCGCCTCTGTCGAAGTCCGAAAAACAAGGACTTGTGCTGCACGAGACATCTTCGGGGGGGCACGACTCTTTTTTTTCTATTTTGTTCATTTCTTCCGTTTCTTTCTTTCATATATATACGAGGTATTGTGTATGTCGTACCTTTTGAACCCAATACGACGCGGATGACATCATATTGCGGTGATGTCTGTTCTTCTTTACTGGGCTGATACTGGACACTCCTGTTGCAGTATCTCTGCTGTGGCGGTGTTTTGTGCGACTACAGAGAGAGCTTGTATCTCGTTCTGATCTTCTGATGAATCCCCACGGACATTGATCGTTCTGGATGTCGATACCTGATGTATACGTGAAGAACACCACACACTACTACACTTCTATACTACGCACCTGGTACAGCGTTTTCTTATTAATACCTGGTAGGTATTTATAGTACTAATACATACATACCCTATGATTGCTAATATAGACATGTTAACGGGGACAAGTACCAAAGTAAGGTGTACACCAAACCACACAAATACATATATACGCGGTACTTGCTTTTTTGATATTAAGCGCAGAGAGATGTACCATGTATACCTGGTATGTATTCTTCGCTTTATACACGTTAACTTCCACCCGTCGACGTCCATCACAACCGGTGTTCATGTCGATTATTCAATCCCATTAATATTCATTACTAATCGGGAGATACTCGTACGAACCAGGTACAAGTTCTGTGGCCACAAAGTTACGCCACAGAGATAGGAAAATGTTATCAATAATACTACTGCTGTTAGTATGAAAAGCAGGAAGAAGAGCCATATGCCATAATACAGGATACGACAACCACAACACACACATTATATATGGAAGAGACAAAACTATGTAACAAGAAAAACAAATAGAAAACAATTAAATACAATTAAAAAAAAAGGGTCGTGCCCCCCCGCAGGGGAATGTGGCACACCATAGAACGTTCTACGTACAAAGAAACAATTGAAATGCTGCTGTAAACATAAACATGGGAATATAACACTAAGAACCAAGGGAACGATCACAGGCAACCCGAAGCACACCACCCGAAAAAGGAACCCCCGGGTACCTGCAGCAGTTCCAGGTTCGTACTGAGGATAGCATAGCGAGCTTGTACGTACTACTGTAGCCGGTCTAGTACCTTGCTGCCTTGTCTGTCTTCTCCGTCCTGCTTTCGGCAACTATGCCCCATCCTCGGAGAAGATGCCTCAGACAATAATACAATAAAACAAGCACAGCAGCCTCATCATCCGCCTACGCCAGACGACTCCTCCTGTAGCTCGTAGACCAATAAAAGAGAAATAAAATAGTAACAACAACACAATCACGGAGGGTTGAAGCGCAACGAGAATTAGAAAAGAGAAGAAGTCCAAAGTTCGAATCAGCTGCAGCAGTCGACGGCACGAGTAGGAGGTATTGCTTTGTACCACATGCCCGTTTTTTTCCGGAATAGTTCACTTTTCTCGTTCGGCCGCGGGTCTTTTCTCGTGCGGCCTGCTGCGGGGCCCGCAGGGGGGCGGCATGCAAAGTGCGGTACAAGCATAGGCTCCGGCCGGGCTCCGTGGCCCATGCCCTACATGGTCAGCGTCAGGGAGCAGCTGCTGAGTGCTCGTGTGCCCGTGACTGCTGGCCACGCCGTGCTCGTGTTTGTCTCGTGCTTGTTGCGCTTGAGCAATCGAGTGATCTTGGTCCCGTTTCTTTTTTTTGGCGGTGCAACTCGTACGTATAATAGGCCATGCTTGGAATCTTGACCTACTCATCATGCTCACGCGCTCGAGGGCTGCTCGAGCAGTACGTAGCTACATAAAAACAGCAACAACAGGTGTGTGAGTGCTGTTCGAATCGAGTGTTGCTCGAGTGCTGCTGAGTGTGGCTGCTGCTGCTGCTGCTTCTTTGAGTGCTCGTGTGCTCGTGACTGCTTGGCCACTAGACATGAAAACGCGTTGTATCCACCACGTACTATACCCTAGATAGTTTTTAGTATGTCGGTGCGATTCATGGTTTATTTGTCGGATATTCGTACGAACCCCGTAGAATAACGTTGAGCCATCCCACGGTAGGGGTGCACCTGACATTCCTGAGCCTCGCACATTAGGAGCTCAATATCTCACCCGATACAGTACTTCGAAGAAATTTGTTGGCACCAAAAAGTTGCATCCTAACTGCTGGTTCCTCACTCAAACTCAACCGGTCAGAGACCTTCGGGCCCAAAATTGCAACCTTTACCGTGGGGTGACTCCGTTGCGTGTAATGCCTTAGTAGCTGAGTGTTCAAGGCCTTTTCTTTCTACAATGTGCCCGTGTCACGCGGTTTGCTTGTCATTCTGCTACTACTCCTGTTGTTCCAGCCGCTACTGCTGCTACACTCAATCGCTGTGTAGCTGCTACTACTGCGGTTGCTGGCACAGGTTGCTTTTCTTGCGCCTAGCCTTACCTCGTTTTTGCCTGTGCCATTCGATTGCCTATCTTGTTATTCCTGCTGTTGCTAAACATCCCGAAACAAGCGTAAAGTATCCAGCTTTTACAGATCCTCCAGATCATTCATACAGAACTCTTGCAGATCATACGGATCCTGCATATGGTACAGACCGCATACCGGTGAAGATGTACAGATCATTCAGATCACACAGATTCTCCACTCAGGTAGATCATACATATCCTGCAGATCATACAGATCCAACCCGGTAAATATGTACAGATTACCCAGATCCCACTCAGGCACACACCTGTGGAATATCCGCCTCATACAGACCCGCCCCGGCTGAACATGATGCAAACAAGTGTGAAGTATCCAGATTTACAGATCTTTCAGACCATACAAAAAATCCCGGAGGTCATACCGGTCCTGCATATGATACACACCGTGCAGATCGATGACACCCACAGATAAAAACGTGCAGATCATGTAGATCGTACTTGCCCTATATCGCTAAAGATGTACAGATCGGCCGATCGCACAGATCCCACCCCGGTCAAACTGTGTGATTGTACATATCACACCGACTATGCTCAGCAGATAAGCATCTATGAAAATTGTAACCAAACAGATCCCCTTCCGGCTGAAACATTTGAAACGTCATTGAGATCAACGCGATCCCACCTGGCATAAAAGTGGAAATGGTACGAAACATACCTGTCTCTCCAGACAAACTAGTTGGGGTGTGTAGATAATTGATCCTTGGGATCAGTCTTGCAGATCCTCCACATCATGCACACATGGCGTTCTGATCATCTCACCCGGCACGCGAGCACAACCATAAAGACCAAGCAGATCTCACCGCAAAAAAAAGAGTGATGCATCTACGCTATACAGATCCTGCAGATCGTACAGATCATTCAGATCACGCGGACCCACCCACGCAAAGCTATTCATTAGTTAATGATGCATGTTCGATTTACATTTTTGCGTATTTCATGCAGATCGTGCAGACCCCACCCAGTAGAGGTGTTCAGACCATCAAGGATCACATCTATCGATGATACAGATCCCACCAAGAAGATACAATACCTGAATCGTACAAACCCCGTCAATTTCCTTCTGAGTGCTACGCTTTACATTGAACAATACAGTAGTCCATGCCTCCTACCAGGTATACGCCGAGGCATGCGAGATCGTCGAAGACGAGACTACTACTCTTCGCTTTGAGCAGTTACTAGTACCACAATAATAGCCCATGACTCAGTATATTCCGAGATCATTTTTACTCAATAAAAAACATGCAAGGTGTTACTGTCAGGTCCCCTGTACCAACATTCCACACATATATGTGGAGACCCCTTGGTTCGACGTCACCGGAGCCCAAGGCGTCCGTCCCCTCAAAAGGGACTCGCGTCCCCCGACAGGGCTAAAACACCCCGACGGGCTTTTGTCCTTGTCTCTTTATCCGCTTAGGGCGTAGTGTCCCCTACTATACCGCGGACCACCATGTCGACGCACTGAGACGGCGGGCGGGTGTGCTCGTTCGCACCCCCCTCGTCACTCTTTTTGTCTGTCTCGTCCTGTTGTCCGAGCTACACAGCTTGCCCATCCTTTTGCTGTTTACACGAGTTGCCCTCGGCGCGTAACGCCGAAGGCCGTGGTGCTCGTAACACCCGCGCAGCATATAGAAGCTTAGGCCTTACTAAGATTGGCGTCGACGGTCTCGATTTATCGAACCTCCTGTCCCTAAGCTTCCAGATGCAAAACGATAACTCGAGCGGAGGCGAGGAGTCAAAACACTCCGAACCCCAAAACAACAACAACAACGACATCCCGGATGCCTCCAACAACGACACCCCAGACACCCTTGCCGAAAGCGACATGGAGCTAGCGAGTCGCTACGCCGACTCCGTGGCCGACTCCGTGGCCGAATCTGCCGTCATCGACCTGTCGTCCACGACAGTAAAGCTCCAACGCCTGGTGGAGAAGGAGCTGGACAAGCTCCTGCGTGGCGAGATCGCCGTACTGTCTTCCCAGACCAACGTGCTGATGGAGCGTCTGGTGAGCATGTCCAGTTCGTTGTCGAGTGCGAACTCGGTCACTCAAGCGTCGAGTTTGTCTTCCCGTCCCAACCCCCTGTCCTTCGCGCAAGTAGCCGCAAGCCCCAAAGTCACAGCACTCACAGCTAGCGATGTACGCCGGCTGCCCCGTCTCGATGGTAGTGCTGATGTCGATGTCGCAGCCGTCCTGTCCCAGTACCGCTTGGTCGCTGGGTTCAAAGCGAAGACTGTCCGTCCCAACGACGAACTCTACGCAGATTCACTTGCTTTCGAGTACTTGTCACTGATTTGCGATGGTCCTGTCCTGGCTCAATACCAGCAACTATCAGCTGGTGCCATCGACTGGCGTGTAGCCGGGGCTTCGAGTGAAGCCTCCACTAGCACTGTCGGGTCGTTCACACCCCCAGAGACGTGGGCCGAGCTCAGCTCGGCCCTCCTCGACCTGCTCATGCCTTCCAACAGTGTCGAAGAATGTGCACTAAAACTCGCTAGTTTTAAGCAAGGCGCAACCGAGTCTGTCAGCGAGTATACGCTTCGGTTCCGCACGACCACTCAAAGGTTTGAGTCAGCTGTCGAACGCCAGACCCACGGTCGTACGCCGTGGGCCGCGTTCTCTGTCACCCTGTTTCAACACGGTCTTATCCCGGCTATCCAGTGCCTACAACTGTCCGACAAACCTGTCACTTCGCTCCGCGAAGCTATTGATCGTGCACGTCGCCACGAAGCCGCCAGCCTTGCCGGCGGCACTGTCAGTGCCATGTCATTCACTCCTGTCCCGAACCGTGCTGCTGTCGCCCAGGCCCAGTACGCCCAGCACACGTTCGGCCGCCCCAAGCAGGCTCAGCGTGCCACACGTCAACCCTCCCACCCCCGCGGAGCCGGTGGATCGCGTCACACCAACCGCGCGGACGCCTCCAACAGCCGCAGCACCGCCGGACCGCGCGCCGAAAGGCCGAGGTGCGGACACCCCGGGTGCCGCAAGCCGGTCGGTCACACGACCGATCAGTGTTTCCAGCGCCGCCGCGAGGAAAAAGAACAGGAGAAAGAGGGGGAGAAGGAGGCGAAGCGCCCTCGCAACGGCAAGAGCCGAGCAAAAGGGCAGAAGAGACACGAATCCAGCGACGAGGAGGATCCGTGAGGAGGCCCAGCTGAGCTACCGTCTGGGTCAGTTGGGATGCCGGTTTCCCGAAAAGGCGTGAAGAGGAAACACCTCTCCACGTCAGTAGCTACAGGTACTTCTCCTCTTGTCGCAGTACCTGGTGTCCCTGTTTCCGCGTTTTTTAGAGAGGAAAATTGTCTTTCGAGTGATGGTCTGTCTGATTGTCCCGTACCGGTTTTAGATGTTGGCCGTACCGAGGCTCCACTAAAGCGAGTAACGTTTATGGACCAAGCCCCGTGTGCATTGTCTCATGTTTCGAGTACCAGTACGGCACGGCGGCCTACCCATTCCTGTCTGCGTTCGGGGCCCAAGAGTGGTTCCCCGGTGGAAATTAATAAAGACCAAGTGTGGTACAACTCCGCGTTGACACATAAAAAATATCCTTTTTCTCTTTCTTTTTCGTCTCGACGAGTCCGTGTGGACGGCTCTGTCGAAGGCTACGCTGTGAATGTCACAGTGGATACAGCTACTGATGTATCAGTTGTCTCGCTCTCATGGTTGAAAAGTCACCCTTCCTTGCGATCGACCACATTAAACCCTGTCCCGCCGTCGGCCGTGTCTTTACGTGCCGCCAACGGTCTACCCATCCATGTTCTGGGATTTATTGTTTTTCCCCTTACTCTTGGTGGTATTACGTGCACAGTTAATGCACTTGTAGTCCCGTCCCTCGGCCCCGATTCTTTATTACTAGATAATAATGTCATGTCAGAATTCGGGGCGGTATTAGACTGGGACCACCAAACTCTGTCATTCTCATCTACTGGTTCCAGTATACCAGCTGTCCACCGTGTTCACAACCGTGCCCCGTCCAATGACTCTTGCCCCTCGTTGTCCGATGACGCACAGCCTTCTGTCGCTGCTGTCCACCGTGACGCCGAAGCAACCCCTGTCCGTTTGCGCGAACGGGTAGACCTAAAACCTTTACACGAAGCACTTGTCGTCGGTTTTTCTGACCAGCCCCCACAGCAAGATTGTACTGTAGTTGTCGAACCGAAAATAGTGTCGGCGGAAGATATCGCGGCGGACAAAGGTCTCGCCGCATTCGAAAAAATTATTGTCGCGCGAACGTTGGCCACCTGGAGTGCTACTGATGGTTCAGTAGTAGTCCAAGTCGCCAACCCATCCTCGGATGGTGTCGCCTTACCAGTCCACTTGTGCCTGGGCTCTGTCCTTTCCGTATCAATCGTGTCCCCCGACCAACTACATGTGAACGCTGTCGCGCATTCCCCCACGTCACCCTCTGAGATCCACAGCGCAAAATCTGAGCTGGAAGGTCCGTTGTCAAAAGCGTTCGAAAATACAACGCTCACCCCTGTCCAAAAAGACGATGTTCTCACACTGTGCGCAAGATATCGTCCTGTCTTTTCCCTGTCAATGTCAGAGCTAGGCCGCTGTACCACTGCGGAAGCAACCTTCCCGCTCCCTACTAATACCCGAGCCGTAGACCGGCCCCCGTACCGTTCCAACCCTCGTACGTCCGGCGTCATTGAAAAATGTGTACATGACATGCTCGAGTGGGGCATCATCGAAAAACGTCCCAGCCCCTGGGGAAGTCCGGTCACGATAGTCGCGAAGAAAAATGGCAGTCCACGTTTCTGCGTCGACTACCGCCACACACTCAACCGCCACATCGTCCGGAAGACCTGGCCCCTGCCGAACCTCGAAACCTGTCTGGACGCCGTAGGCACCGCCGCTTTCATCTCTGTCGCGGACATCCTCAGCGCGTTCTGGCAGCTCCCCGTGGATGAAGATCACATCGAACGGACGGCATTCGTGACACCCAGCGGCAAGTACTGTTTTCTTCGTATGCCATTTGGAGTATGTAACGCCCCTTGGCTATTTCAACATATGATGTCTCTGACTTTAGGTCATCTGGGTCCCGATACAGGTATCCTCTCATACATGGACGATATCATTGTCTTAAATTCGACGTTCGAAACCCACCTCGCGTCTCTTGAACAACTGTTCGCAGCATTGCAAGCAGCTGGCCTCACACTAAAACCGTCTAAAGTTCAGTTTGGTCAGAAAGAAATCGAATATCTGGGCCACGTCATTTCAGCGAAAGGTATTTCAGTAAGTACCGACCGCATTCAGGCAATAACTCAGTTGCCGACGCCCACATGCATCAAAGACCTTCGGTCAGTCCTCGGCATGGTCAATTTTGTCCGGCGTTTTATCAAAGATTATGCGGAAATCACCGCACCCCTAGTACTACTCACTGGGAAAGATTTTGTCCTAAAAAGCCGATTTAAAAAAGCTTGGAGCACTGAACAAGATAATGCTTTCGAACGCATCAAACGCGTTCTGTCTTCAGCCCCTGTCCTCCACTTCCCCGATTTTTCGCGGGAGTTTGTTGTCCATACCGATGCCTCTGAACTTGGCGCTGGCGCTTTCCTTGCACAGCCCACCCCCGACGGAAAAGATTTAGAGGTTATCGCGTATTACAGTCACCGGTTTTCTAAAAGCCAACGCCATTATAGCGCAACAATGAAAGAATGCTGCGCGGTTGTCTGGGCGTTTGTCCACTGGCGTCCGTACCTCTGGGGACGACACTTTACATGTTGCACCGATCACCAAGCGCTAGTCTACTTGTACCAAATGCAAGACACCAGCAATATGTTAACACGCTGGTCAATAGCCCTTCAAAACTACGACTTTACCGTGCAACACGTCCCAGGACGACTCAACGTCGTCCCGGACGCCCTGTCTCGCGTATTTAGCGAAGTCGGCGGAGAACACATCCCTTCCGAACCCCGACTTGCCGCGATCTGTCGGAATGTGCCGGATAACCAGCCATTCCACCCACCCGCCCCTCGCGATTACGAAGTGTCCGCGCGCAACCTAGACGAAATAGCGCCCGTAGAAAGTGATCGCGAATTATTCGCGAGTGCGGTGTCTGTCTTCCCAACTATCGATGTCCCTCGGCTACTGGAAGCTCAAACAGACGAATTTGGTCCGTACTTTGATTATCTCAAACTACCAAAATCAGCACCAGTCCCGTCAAAACAATCGGAGCATACCATGAGCCATTTCTTCCTCCAAGAGGAACTACTTTACCGTTCGTACCTTCCCGGTCACCTACGTAGACGTAGTGACTTTCGGGATCAGCTTGTCGTACCTACGTCACTCCGAAAGTTGGTAGTAAATTCTTGTCATGACCTTCCCGCGTCGGGTGGTCATTTAGCTTTCAAGGGCACCTTTGACAAGGTCCGTGACCGGTTCTGGTGGCCCACCATGCACGCCGACATGCAGAAACATGTCGATAGCTGCTTGTCTTGTCAACACCGCAAAACGTCCCGGCGTCCCCCCAACTTACCTGTCGGAACCCGGCCAGTAACACGTTCTTTCCAATGCGTCGCAGTTGATCTAGTGGAATACAAGTCTATGTCGGAAGGCAACCGATATATCCTCTCGGTGATCGATCATCTCACCCGTTTTGTCATTTTGATAGCCATCAAAAATAAAGAGGCCACCACGATCGCACGAAATCTTGTCGAACGTGTGTTTTCTGTATTCGGTCCCCCAGAAACGTTACATAGCGACCAAGGCCTCGAGTTCGAGAACCGCCTTGTTAAAGAGTTGCAAAAGATTTTTGGATACAAGAAAACTCGCACCGCCGCCTACCGTCCCCAAGGAAATTCTGTCCTAGAGCGCGTGCACAGTACGGTTCATAATATGGTAGCTATGTATAGCACCTTAGCATGTGACAATTGGGCAGAGCTGCTACCGTTTGTCCAGCTCGCCCATAACACGGCGTACTCTTCCACACTCGAAGAGACCCCCCATTATCTCATGTTCGGACGCGCCGCCGTACTACCTGTCGATCTCATTCTGGGCGTGCCAGCCACGACCCTTCCCCAGTCCCAACTCGATTACTCACGCCGCACGGTCGAAAACTTACAGCTGGCATACGAGTTGGCCCGCCGTAATCTCAAAGAACGAGCGGATAAGCAAGCAACATCGAATGAGAAATTGTCATTCCCGAGTTTCACCACCGGCGACCAAGTCTTAATACATCGCCCGTATCACGAAACCGACGGCCCTAATCCCAAGTTATATAGCCCTTGGCACGGCCCTTACACTGTCAGAACAAAGCTTTCTCCCGTCATATACCGGGTCACCCAAGATGGTGCAACCACGGAAACCACTGTCCATCTAGGTCGTATGAAAAAATACATTGTCCCTGCCTCGTCCCCTGTCCCGGACCTGGATGCTCTTGACGATATGTTCCTCGGAACACAACTCCCTATCCCCGATCTAGAAGGCTCAGTGACCAAAGTGTCTATCGGACCGTTCACTGTGGAGGAAATAGACGGGCATAAACGAGGAGTAGGAGCCGCTTCGCTTGCAAATTTTCAATATCACCTCAAGCTGAAAGACTACCCCCCTCAGCTGGGTGTGTGGCGTCATTTTAGGGTAATCCCACAATGTCGGGAAATGGTACAATCTTACCGCGCTGCACTCTTGTCTCAGAATCCAGCAGCTTTCGACCCACCTAAAAGACAGCCACGTCCGTAGCCACATTGTCACCGAACACTGATTTTATGTTATCAAATTGGGCCTGTCCTGTGCACACATTTTTTTAATCTGTCCCCGTCAGTTTTCGCAACCACTGACCTAAGCCCGTGTTCCGTTCTATCTATAGTCACGTCACTTTTACCAGCATGCAGTGACCCGAGTGTGGTGTCCTACGCCGTTGTCATATTTAAAAAAAAAAAAAAAAAAATCTGTATTTTTTCTGTCGTGTAGACGTGTCTCTCCACGTTGGGCTCCGATACCCACATGGCTAGAGGGCTCAGTACCAAGCACCTCCCCCTCTATTTTCGTACACATATCACCTTGTTTTTGTATGCGTTGTACACACACACGTTGTGTTTTCTGTCATGATTTGACCCAGTGATATTAACGACCTCACTGTATCTAAGTGCGCAACATATAATACACCGTCCCGGTAACCCACACCACTCGTCACGGAAGCGCACAAGTCAAAATCATCATTAACGTCGCTATTTCAGTCCTATTTTCTTCGACTGTTTCAGTCGTCCATTTAAATTCTCGGAGCAGACCTCTACGCTATACAGCCTCCGATAGAGCGACGTGTACCCGCTCGAGATAGCATGACCACGGATTCGTCTCGACAACCATCCGGAAGCATACTCCCTCGACTAGGGGTACTCATATACACCATACAATCTGTCCACTCACATTGTCCCGTCGTTCGCCCTCGATAAAATATACTTGTGTATATTTGAAGTCCACGACGTCTGAGTGCCAGCCATGTTTTTTGTCTCAAATACCGCGCCGTCCGGCACACGCGCCTGTATGACCGTGCTTTGTCGGTTAGCATCAAAATGTCGGCCACGATGCCACCCCCAGTTGCCAAGCACTCCCAATGTCAGGATTACCACCATGAAGTTCATGCCATGACCAGTACGCGTAATTTTTATTTTTGTCTGTCACATATATCTCGAGCCCTGCAGGCCGCAGCGCACCAACAATGTCAGAGCGCTGCCGCGTTTCGTTGCCGCAATACCTGCGAAGTGAGCATATATAACTGTCAATGTCCACAGTCCATCCTGACCCACCTCGTGTGACCTAAAAAACCTGAGCACGTAAAGCCTATATTGGTTTATTTTATTTTTCTGTCAATGGTACATGTCACATTCGATGATTACACGAATGTCTTGCAATAGTTATAGTGTGATGGACATGCTATACGTTGCACTTGTCCTCCTCGTTGTCATTGTTGGAGCTTATCACACAATGTTAGATCCAGGGCAACTACCCTCCTGTCACGTTACTTAAGTTTCGTGGAGTAGTATTCGACACCACAAAACTGGGGGGTGATGTTACTGTCAGGTCCCCTGTACCAACATTCCACACATATATGTGGAGACCCCTTGGTTCGACGTCACCGGAGCCCAAGGCGTCCGTCCCCTCAAAAGGGACTCGCGTCCCCCGACAGGGCTAAAACACCCCGACGGGCTTTTGTCCTTGTCTCTTTATCCGCTTAGGGCGTAGTGTCCCCTACTATACCGCGGACCACCATGTCGACGCACTGAGACGGCGGGCGGGTGTGCTCGTTCGCACCCCCCTCGTCACTCTTTTTGTCTGTCTCGTCCTGTTGTCCGAGCTACACAGCTTGCCCATCCTTTTGCTGTTTACACGAGTTGCCCTCGGCGCGTAACGCCGAAGGCCGTGGTGCTCGTAACACCCGCGCAGCATATAGAAGCTTAGGCCTTACTAAGAAAGGGTTTTACATGTAATGTGTCTCCGTTTCCAACTTGCGACACCCCCCGGATTTCATGCCACCCACATCTCGAAGGGGAACCTTGTAGACATTTACCATGTTTACTCACTATCGATGGTGAGCCAGGTACATCGCTACCCTGCCGCCTTTTCGCTGCGTACTTTCACCGCGCTTTCCCTTTTACTCGTCCTGTTGCCCCAACTCCTCCCATTCTCTTGGTCAGGGTTCCTCCTACCCCTCCTGTTGCCCCTCTTCCCCCACCCCCTTGGGCATCACCCAGGCAAGATTCTCGGAGCTGCATACGGTGCGGTGCCTTGTTGTCGTGCCATCTCACGATGAACGGTTCTCGAGCATCCTCCGGTACCACTTCCGTGCAATTTTCGCTGCGGTGGACGACAGCGCGGTCTCAACTCCAAAATACTGAGGGAGAGTATTCCGTTGATCCTTCGGTGGCTCGGAACTCCCTTTGATATGGTATTCGACGATGCATTCCTGTCAAGTCTTCTACTGTCCGCAAGGTGTCGGGTTATCCCCACCAGCTATCGTCCCGAGTAATACCAGACTTCCAGGAGGAAATATCTCCGTGCTTGGCCGTGGGACGGCCCCAGCATAACAGAGTCGCCGTTTTCGGAGGGTCGTTCCGAAGCCCTCCTAGATGTGTCATCATGAGGGTCATCGCCACCGACAGAGGTTGTTGTGGTTTGTACGAAGTCGGCGCTAGAACGGCTCGCGAGAGGACATGATGGTGAGGTCGTTCGAGGCTTGGCAAGTTGTTCCGCTCTGGGGGTGCACGTCTCACACGCGTATAGCGGGGTCTTGTTCACCTCGGCCCTAGTTTTCGGGCTTTCACTGGGTAAGCGGGGCGGTCGTCCTATCGTACTACTCCGACCCGAACACGGTTTGGGGCATGCCCGCATGGGACGGATTCGCAAGTCGATCGTCAGGGAGGCGTCAGCGCTTTCGTGGGCAATGCCGCCTAGGTTAGTATGGGAACTGGGCCAACTGTTTATATATCATACCTCTGGTTGCTTGTATTACGAGCGGTGGGGCGAGGTCTAGCTGGTCTGTTGTTCGTTGAAGCAACATGCTACACTGCCTATACGTGTGTTGTACATAGTATATATTTCATCCTATATTTATGAATACCTCTTTGAGACATTTTCGACTTATTTATGGCAACCTGCCTGTGTATACGTATGTTAGACTTGTTACTGCGGTTTGCCAGCAGTATTACTCCATACGAAACTTATATATTTATATTATACCTACCTGGTATATCTTGTCACGTACGATCTTGCAGTAGTATGTAATAGTGTCACTGGACTCGACATAATTCGTGAGTGTACTGCCGTTATGCAACAGAGAAAAGAAGTGCCTTGGTACCGGCATATAGTATGCCACGACTTGTACCAACTGCTGCTGTCCTCGTGCTTGCTGTACTTGTCGAAGGCGCTATGATTGGCCGGTGTCCCCGGTGGCTTGGTAGGTGGTCCGCATGCCTATCTATGAAGATCAATTTCGTGGGTTCAAGTCTCTCCGAGTGCATGCTCCTACCCGTAGCTTTTTTTTGCATCAAAAATGATAAGCGGAAAGTGCAAGAGCTTGAGTTAGCCAAAAAACGACGAGCAGTGGGAATGGTGAACCTTCTGTGCGTGAAAAAAAAAGGCACGTACCGGGGGGGACAAGGGACGAAACTTGTGACCACGGCTTGTGTAGAAGATCGCCGGGTGTAAAACCTCCTACGAGTGGTTAGGCTGGAAAGTAAAATAAAAGGTGATGAAAACAAGGAGAAAAAAAGAGGACGAAGTAGCCCGTAAAAGCGAGAAAAGACTCCTGTTGTGAACTACTGCTGCTGTTGAAGTATTACAGATTGCCACTGCTGTACGAAGCAACACAACATGACAAGGTGACAACTGTGTCGGCCAGAATAAAGACCACGCATCATCCCGAACGGACGTAGCGTACGTGCCCCATGCGAGACAACAAATTTCGTCGTACGTTTCAGTATTGACTGTAGGCAGTTGAACTAGAATAATACCTCGTGTGCAATCACCTGGTACCACCTGGTACTTGGTACCACGTGTACGGTGTGGTATCATCGTGTATGGAACCCTATACGGTAAGAGAGACATAATTGTATCCACGCATACACGTCATCCACACCTCACGTATGTTTTTTCAAGCTGTCTGTGTAGATGCGCTGGCGGTGCGACATACAGGCTTCCACGACGAATTCGTATCTGCAAAAAAAAAGGTGCAAGCACGCGTTTTACGTGAAATGCATTTATCTTCGTCCTCCGGCGAATTGGCAAAGGACCGCAGCTCCGTTAGGGGGGCAAATTATACCAAGAATGTGAGTGGTTTAAACCCAAAACGGGACTGCAGCCCCCACGACAATTGAACCCTGATTCGGTGTTCTCGTTCTGATCGCCTCGGTTTCTCGCCGGTTTCCTCGAATGCTTTGAATACAGATACAGATATATCGTTTGTAGTTGATTGCATAAGATCAAATCCCACACAGAGGACATATTCTTCACACACACGGAAAAAAAAAGAAGATAGAGAATATCTCACTGCCGAGAGCACGGAGCGTCAGTAGGTGCAATTCGACGCTATTATTCTGGTCGGCGAAGGAAGAAGTGTCCGACGTCTTCTCGAGATAAAAACGAAAGCCTAATCGATTTTGGAGGGGGGGGGGGAGAAGAGCCTGCTATATGGCTCCAGATCTAACTTACAGTTAATGGGAGGGAGAGATGAAGAAAGGACAAGATATCCAATGCGGGGAATGAGAGGAAGAAAGAAACAAAAAAAGAAGAGGAGCTACTTGTGCGGCAAATAAAAATTCTAGGTGCCAGTTAGACTACGGGTATAGAGAGCACTGGTATTCATATATATCGTGCCCGTAGGTACCAGGCGTATTTTCGGGGATATGAAAGTGTGCATAAACTAAGTACTGGTGTGCATAGCTTGATATTTCTTTACGCCAGGCCCCTTTAGAACTCCATTCCCGTTTTGGGGACAAACTATTCTAATTCGAAGTAGTTTGCCCCCAATTGTCCCCTGCAGTCCTAAAAGGGTTAAGGCACATTTCGAAGCAAAACAGCGCTTCTTCAGGGGCGGGAGAGAAATTAAAGAACACTTCCGAGTTACTCGGCTTGTTCGGCCGCTCGAATACTGGTGTTGGAGTAGTGCTTGTACTCCTGTTCCACAACTACTACCGCAGAAGAAAAAGGTGTCTTTTGTGCAGGGTTGGTTGTGTTAGTGAGCGTATAACCGGACGTGTGCGTATACCCCGTGGAATGATCGCTGGAAATAAGGGGCGTGACAGACGCCATCGAGTGGTCAAACTGCTGTTAGAACTGCGTTTGCAGCTCTCCATTTTTTTATAGGTTGGAACAACAGGCTTGGACTGTTCCAAGGTATACATTGGTGAGCGATGCGCATCATCGAATTAACCGTAGACTTGTATATTATAGTGGCTACGTGGGTATGGTTGAGTGGGGGGTTTTTTCGCTAGTGGGGAGGTTTGCTGGGTGCGTCGATTGGAGCGTGGGCTGGATGGGCCCATTATCAGCACCAGCCACACCTACCATATTGGCAGCAAAGGATTCGTGGCCGCGCATAAACCTTGCATAGCGAATGGATGGGCGTGGGGGGAAGGTATGACGAGGGAGGGGGCGGGGGAAAGTGCATCGGTATTAATATTTTACACTTTATGAATCGCATCGCCAGGTGTAACGCACCGCAGGTAGTACTAACACGACAAAGTGTAAACAACAATCTATAAAATCAGCAATCACCGAGAAAAAAAACAAACACCAACCACAACTAACTGCCGTTGAGTTAATTAAGAGACTCGAGCCCTTTTAGTACCGCAGTCCCGTTTACGGGGCAAACTACTTGAAAATTGTGTGGTTTGTGCCTAGAACGGTTCCCCAGATCTAGAAGGAAAACGAAAAAATGGAGTGGGATGTTTGGATCTAGTTCATGTCCCTTTGATCATATATATGCTGTACACAACCAGTATGTTACCTTCGAAACGAAGTTTTATACGTGATTTGTATGCTACGAGTACCCGGTATGATGTGCAGTAGCTGCTTTGAGACTTGACTAACTTTATCGCTTTTTTGCGTATTGATGTTTAAGACTCAGAGACAAGACAAACAAAACGGAAATTTCACGTTTTGTTCTCTAGATGCTTGCGTCCGTTCTTCTCCCTTCCTTTTTTGGCGATTTCGACTGTCCCTGATTCAAGGAAAACACACTTAAATCTAAAAACAAATACCCCCCGAAGTTGGTCGTCGTGTCGTTACGGACGACCACGCCACACTTCGTTTTCCTACTCTCAGGCCGACTCCTATGGGAGCCGAAAGCACAACACAGAACAGGATTCCCGTTCAACATGTAGAAACCCCAGGGCAGTGCCATCGGCAGACGTCAACCATTTCCGATCATTGCCCGCACAAACAAAATACATTTTCAACACCCATCCACTGCCGCCGCCAGCGATTTCTCGCGTTACAGGGTACGAGATGGTGTCAACATTTGGTGGCCGTATGCTCCACTGCTTGGAGACTGCTCGCTACAAAGTTTGATGGCCGTCGATGCAGTGTGGCTGTAGTTTTGATCGAGACATCGGAGCCTGACCCATTTCTGGACATTTTTCAGACGGAAATGGATACCCATTTCCGTCAGAATATAAACGCGTCCAGAAACGGGTCAGATAGGCTGTCATGTCTCGAGCGAGAACTCTGTCCACACCGCATCAACGACCTTCAAACTTGGTGGCGAGCACGCTACGAGCGGTGGTGCAAATAGATTCGAATATTTGACGTCATGTCGTACCCTGCGCATCACGGGTGTGAACATGTGTGTGGAAAGGACAGCATTTTCCTGTTGCGATAGAGTGTGACGAAAAAACTATCCCATCGGCTTCTTCTGCGTGTCAACAACGTGAGGGGAGCATCCGTTTTTTTTTTTACGCTTTCATCTCTCATGTGATTTAGGCCCCGAAACTCGAAGCGCATATACAATTCCCGTGATATGTAAATATGCCCTAGGGTTTACCAAAGAGCTCGATACGTTGTTGTGTTACCTGGACTGGCGTTTCTTGCAACAACCTCGCACAGATCCCACAACGAAACAGGTTACAATTTATACGTCTTCCACTTGTTGATGAAATCATTTTACAACGTGGTTTGTCGGACTATTCATCGCATTGACGCATGAATAGGCTGAAATGTTCTTTGATATTTTACTTGAAAAAGGTAAAACCCCCTATTACGAAACGGCCCTTTCCAGTACAAATATTCCCCATACCTGGCAAAACACAACTCGCACGACGTAAACCAAGGGTACGAGCGGTAAAATGCAGGACGAGAAAATGTGGTTCGGGACGGGAACCGGACGGGAACGGGACGTCAATGGGATGGACTGGACGGGACGGGACGAGACGGGACGGGGCTGGACGGGAACAGGAAGCCACGTGATAAATAGTTCCCGACCGCGAATTCCCGACAATTATCGTCTCCTAAGTCGGCTTCCGATCATTACCATCCCGCTGTTGATGTCGTCTTCCTGTTCCCAACCATGCTCGTTACCACTGTCCGCCCAGTCCCGACTATTTCCGTTCCCACTGTCTTCACAGTCACGACTATTTCCGCGCTCACGGTCTTCCCAGTCCTGACTTTTCCCGTTTGCACTGTCCGCCCAGTCCCGATATTCTAATGTCACTGTCTGCCCAGGTGTTCCTGTCCAATCGCGACGTTAGCCCCGAGGTTTCCCACTATATGACCACCATGGAGGAAACCGGAATTTGCAGCTTGTACATTTATACAAAAAAATATACAGCACGATTTGTCTTTCTGTTAATCTCATGTAATCTACGACTAGAGATAAGATACGAACACAAGATTCGTATTATCCATCCAGTCCGTCAAACTCACACATAATGACTTCAACTCCGTCCTGAATTTTGAGAAAAAAAATGCTCAGCCAGTTTTTTTTTACACCTTGGTCCTGTGTTGCCGACCCCGCTTCGCTGCGATCTATTGATCACGTGTGAACTTCTACAGCAGAGCTGATCCCAGGTGCACTCACAAAATGTGCGGGTGCAACTACCCGTGTTGATCTGATTGGTCAACTTCTCCCGTACACGCTAAACACATAGTGCATGTTTACAGTACTCGCACGAGCTACCGGGACACATACTCAGCATAGCCATTCAATCGGTCGAACTCACACAGAATGACGTCAATTTTGTCTCTAAATTCAAGAACGTTTTTTATATTAAATACTAATAGTAGATAGACTAGCAGACGGTGCTTTGTTTGCGGTGCAGATTGGTACATCGATCGAAAAAAACAGAAATATTCAGTAGTACGTTTGCAACGGAACTGGTACAAAAAACAAACACACCACACGCAGCGGGCGCAAACGAAGATACAGGGTGGGCTGGACCGTTGTGGAGGTGAACGGTTCCCTTTCTCAGACGCGACAGGTACTGAACGTCTAGGCTAGGGACGGTTGTCAGGTAGTTCCTCCTTGATCTTTCGTTTTCCAAACTCTTATAAACCGGAATAACAGATCACCTGCGCTGCAGAACACGGCATCTATCTGTCCAAATCTGTCGTCTAAGCAGCTTAGGCTTCAAAACGTAGAAATACGTATATTTAAGAACACTTTTAAGGATGGATGCGCCTCATACCGGTATTCGTCGACGTTTCTAGTTATTAGAACACCTGCGCAGATGAAAGGTACCTGAAAGACTGTATCGGGTATGTAAACCGACAGAAACATGTACCTATCTATGGGGTTAGAGTTAAGAGAACGGAAAGCGGGAAACTTTGTCTCCCTGGACCGGTCTGCATATTAAGTCGGTACAACTTGGTACTCATGTTGTTGTTAACTTATAGATAGAAGAGTAGCTTTATTCCTTTCGTGCATGACTGAGACTGAGACCACGCTTGTGCCTACCTGGAAAACCCCTGGTTTTCCTACTAAGATACGCCTTCCAAGTAATACAAATACGATCCCAGTGCCAGAACTCAGGTAACCACAGGGCTTTCAGCCTACGTAGGGTAGCACGGGTTTGCATTATCGGCGGAGCCAGTCGGCGTGCGAGACGCAGCTATAGCCGGGTGCCAGAAACCGCTCGCCGTTACTCCGAATGAAAATCCCGCTGTGCCTCGCTGATTCTCATTCGGCGGTACAGGCGGTTACGTTGTCGATAATGGTTCGGTGTGCCGGCCTAGTAGCGCAACTTTGCGTGGCGAGAAAGCTGAATGTCCATTTTCCGTCCCCAGGATGGACGGCATAGTCCTTCCCAGAGCGTCTCGTGCATGACTGCTATGACGCCACCTCGACCTCTAACCGATTGGTGTCTGGTAATCTGTTCGACTTCGAGTCGGTGAAGAGGTGTTGACACGTCGTCCGGGGTGACGTGGTACGGGGGTGATTTCTTGGAGAAGTTGTTGAGCACGTACTGCGTCAATCCCGCTGGGAAATACTTCGGCATGTCGCCACGGTCGTGGGGGTTGGCACAGGGCTTGAAGCGTTGAATTGAAACACGCCTACGAGCATCAGCTCCGGGCTTATCGGGAAGACGATCCAAATACAGGAGCTTGACCCCAAGAGGAGACCCGTCCGGGGTGTCCGCTGAGAAGCAGAAGCCAACTGCGAGAACTTTGTAGGGGCCTGTCCAGTTGAGTGGGAGTTTGGCCTTGAGGACCTTGGCGTCCGCGTCGGGCTTCGCACCCTGGCGGATGGTGGCCGCCGTATTGTACACCCACGCCCAGCTGGCAACGCCCATTTTGGGGACCGGACGCTATATATATATATATATATATATATATCGAGGGGGGGAGCTTGAGGTTGTGTTTACGCAGCCGTTCGAAGAGGACTCGTATCGTCTTGACGTGGGCCGTCGGATCAAAGCCAAAGACGATCACAACATCGAGGTAGGCCGCCCGAGGTAGGCCGCCACCTGTGCCAGACCTTTTGATGACTTCGTGAATAACTTTGACGAAGCAGCAGGGTAAACCACCGCTGCCTTGAGGCATGACGAGGCACTCGTAGAGGCCCGTAGTGGTGCAAAAAGCCGTGTGAGGGGGACGACGTCCCTGTTCGTGGTAATCTGTTGGAACGACGAGACCAAATCGAAGAGAGAAAACACCCGCCTCTTCCCCAGGGCGTGGAGGACTTGATTCACGCGAGGAATGCGCAGCTGGCTGAGGTTGCTGATCTGGTTGAGTTTCTTGTAGTTCACGGAGATCCGAACGCCTCCTTACTTCTCCGGGATGACCACCAGCAGGCTCGAGTATGGAGAGGTCGAGTGCTCTATCAGACCTGCCGCTTGATACTGGTCCGAGGTGGCCTTCACTTCCTTGGCCAGGATGGGGTTGATGTGGTTCGGCCTGGACGCGACAAGAGCGCTTGCTTCCGGGACCGAACTCCGGGACCGAAATAATAAAGGACGTCAACGAGCAGGAACCAAAATCAGATTTGGACTTCGATAAACCACCCATAAATTCGCAGAGAACAGTACCCAGCTGTTCGATGGCCCCAGGCGTCCAATCCGTGCCGTGAAGGTCAAAAGCAACATGCCGCAGATGCAGCGGCAACCGTGCCCAGACGCGAAGGAACGAAACGCGCTGTTCTGAGCTGAAACGCCCACGCAGAGCAGGCGAGCGCGAGGCTGGAGCTGTGAGGGGGGAAGCTTCAACTGCTGAGACCGGAGACACCTCAGACAGTGCTGAGGAAGGGCTGGGGCTCCGTTGTGTTGCTGCAAAACGTCCAGCGGAACGCTCAGCAGTGGAGCGTGGGCGACGCACAGGATATTCCCTGGCTCGAGAGCCGCCACTCCAACGAGGGGAAGAACCTGTCGGCCGGACGCGTCGACGTGCTCCTCAACGGAGGGCAGGTTGCACTGGGGCATCCTGTCGACTACGTAGTGTCCAGTAGGTGCCGGGGAGCCATCGCTTCGAACCAAATATTAACTGCAAGTAATTGAGGATCGTCGGACAGGGTGACCCCTGCCACGCTCACCGTAGCGAGATTGGAAGCCACCACCCGAAGCGGCGGGGCCGATGGCGTACAGGAAACACCTTTCCTGGGCGTTGTGACGTAACTCCAGCTCGCCAAACACGCGTTGGTCGGACGAAGCAAGGTGCCAGAGAGAGGTAAGAACGGCTGTTGAAACGCATCCAGCTGTAACATCCCAGCAGTACTGCATGCTGCATCACTGAGGGGGGGACCACGCAGGCCCAAACTGCGAGGGAGCACGTGAGATCATTTTTGCGAATAAATTGGTCGCTCTGGCGCACACTTGTCGATGTCTTCAGAGGGGTTGATTCGCCACCCCCCCCCCAGGCACGAGGGGTACATTTCGTCTCGTACGTGATGGATGCCGCAACAACCGATAGAGCATGCAAGCGAAAATATCTCGTCCGATAAAAGTCTGTGGGGAGCCAGTATCAAAAAGCGCCACGCAACCAAAAGGTGCAAGAACGCCAGATCCGCAGTGAATCGAGACGTTGGTTGCCGTAGAGGCGTCATCAAGAGTAACGGTGTCGTCGACGAGGCAGGGACCGTGTTCTGGCAGCGCGAGGGAGGGGTCGACACTAGGTGCGATAACCAAAACGTAGGGGTTGGGATCAGCCAGCGCGTCAGACGAAAAGGTCGAAACCTCCAAGGGAAGACCTGAGAAGGCGCGGCCAAGGCCAAAGGGCGGGGAGGCGCTGGTGGAATCTCATGAATTCTGTCAGTCGTGGTCGAATTGCAAAAATGATGACAGGAGGCGGTGTGTGTCAACCCAGCCTCTCTTGAGCGGAGGGTGTCTCGAACGGCGGAAAGAGCTTCCCGGAGCAATTTCTTTCTTCGCCACCGAGAAGAGTCTTGAGCCTCGGGGTCATCTGCCCGGAGACCGATGCCCCACACGGGGTCAAAAGGGCTGGCTTGAGCCAAACGTTGGTTACCAGTACTCAATAGGTGCTGCTTCATGACCGGGTTTAGCATGAATTTGTCAATAGAACCAGCAAGGACGGCGTCTTACCGAACGCGGACCCAGGTAGCGCAGTCGGAGTTAAGCACGCCTCGACCTAGTGATTTGTGCTCGCGAGGGTCTGGCGAGGCCACAATCTGCTCCGCTGTGTTGTAGTCCAGCAAAAGCGAGCCCTTTCAGCCATGATTTAGTTCTCCGCGCAGGAATAGGGCACTCCATCAAAGACAAAAACCGAGGGGGACCACTGCGAAGAATATAGGGGGGCTGCTAGAAACGTACCACCCGCTCCGTTGAATACGCGAGAGTAGACTCAAAGACGGAAGAGGTCAAATCGGCGGTGGCCGCCGTCGCGGTGTGTGGAGAGGGGAGTGTGCGTCTCTGAAACCATTGAGCCTCTGGTGCACAAGGCGAGTCGGGTTCCACGTATATTGGCTCGGTGTCACCATTGCCCGTAGGCTAAAAATCGCCTGAAGGTTCTCTCGGCTGCGTCCGATGATCTCTGTCCTGGACAAAAGGGGGCAGGGGGCTCCGAGCCCGTTCTGCTCGACGAGAGCCGTGATTCTTCTGAATTCAACAGGTATGCTATTCGGTTGATCTGATCGGAGGCTGTGAAGTCGACACTGCCACGACGGGCAGTACTAGATTATTCCCGTTCCACTGGAGCCGGACGAGCGCGGCGCACGTGGAATGTCGTGCACGAAGACGGAAGAGGGTCTGCCGACCATGTGGACGATATCTAGAACGGTGCTCTGACCTGCAGACTTGGTGGGGAAGGAGGATGAGGTAGCTAATCTTGTAGGGTATTCCTTGACAGGAAAAAGGGTGGAGAGGCCACCGTTACTGCGAGGAAGTGCCGAATCGAGCTTCAACCGAGATATCGGGGTTTCGGTGCTTTGCCTTCCCACACCTCAAACCGACCGCCACCGCGTGACCGGGAGGTGAAGGAAGGGGACACCCTCGGTTGAACGAACAACGCGAGGGCGCGACACACATGGTGCCACGAGGTGCGTGGTTCGGGAGAGCGGTATTTATCGTGCCTGCTCTCGTGCCCAGGGTGAGGGAAGCGGCATTCGAGGCGCGGTCTCCCGACGTCAGCGACGACGCCAGGGGGCTCCCCGGGAAAACCGGTGCAGCTGGGTCGCTACGTGGGTCCGAAGTACAGAGCAACGCGCGGGGGAGGATCGGCGAAAGTCGGCGCTGAGTGCTGAGCGAGACTGGGACGCAAGAATTATCTGAAATCAATGTATTTGCTCCCGGCAATGCTGGCGACGGACGGGCAGGAGGAGCCGAACCGCCGTCGACCTGTCAGTTACCGGTGCGGAAGGTGCCTGGCTGGCGTCCGTTGGGGTTACCGTCCGAGTTATGGGAGGCAGCGTAGCGAGCCCCCGAAGCAGGAGCCGGGGTAGAAGAGACAAGGGTGGTCGAACCACTACCGTGATAGCCGGGGTAAGGAAGTTTGTGCCCTCCTTCCGCGTGTATTATGTAGCCGTTACCTTGTCTGTTGTTTTGACCCTGGGCATGATGCTGCCCACGCGAAAGGCCGGAACGACGCCTGTTTTTCTTGTGGTTGGGTTGTTCAGTCGCGAGGTATTTCCGCGGCGGTGTCGGGTCATGCGTTCTTGCAAACGATGGGACGCCGCGCCGTCGTCGCTGAGCGTTTCGAGCTCGGGGCTCAAAATACCGCTAAGGCTTTGAAAGTGGTACCTGGTACCTGGAATAGGATACCACACGAAGAATTGTTTTGTGACGTGCTTATTCATTCCCAAGCGCTGCATAGATCATTTATTATAGCTTCATCTTTCCCCCCGGATATTTTTTGTGACTTTTTTACGTCTGAACATATATCAGTCCCGCCCCTAACAGAGGCTGTGAACTCGCCTCTCCCGTCGGCACGGATGAACGAGGGTACTACGAACGTTAGACACAGGTCCAGGAGAATGCGTGCGCTTCCTTGGGACTCCTTCGAGGGGAGAGGGTATGTGAACAAGAACCGAGAGGCCTTGTCAACCACCACCAAAGAGTATTCGTTACCTGACTCGGACGTGTTGGGGATCGTCAGCAAGTCCACCTCCAAGACTTCCCATGGCTCGAGGTACCTGGCAGGCAGCATAGCTATCCGCTGGATTCGCGTTCGCTTTATCCGCCGACACCCCCACGACAAGACATACTCCCTCGCGTCTCTACACATCCCTGGCAAATGGAAGCGGTCGCGCATCGGTGAAAACGTCTTGCCGACCCCTGGGTGTCGGTGCTGGCAGTGTACTAACGGGAGCACGTCGGCTACCAAAAACGGCTGGAACGGCTATGACTGACGTGCGCCTTGATAGGATGCCGCTCTGGTCTACCTCGTACCATACTAGGTCCTGGTCATCGAAGGTATACCTCGCTACCTCCTTCCCGCCTATCCGCTCTCCCCGCCTCGTCTCTACCTCGCCCACAAGCGCTTCCCTAACATTGCCGAGGAGAGGGTCTTCTTTCTGTCGCCTCACCAAGCCCGGCCCATCTCGCAATGCGTCGATATCCCGCTTCACCATCGCTCGTTCTGGCGGCTGCTCACTATGCGTCAAACCTCCCCTAATCGTGGAAGATCCATCCGAGCTACCCCCTCGTACTGCCGTGGTCATCCCACAACCCGTTGGCACCACCGCTGATGAGGTCTGCTTCTCTGTACCACCGCCTCCTCTTGGACGCTGCCCGGCCACCCCGGTCGAAGGCGAGCTCGCCGACGCCGTGCGGAAATGAGGGGCCGGGGCCGCCCGAGGTGCCCGCACCTCGCGAGCCACGTGTTCGGGGAGCGGACTAAGCCGCACCGACGGCGCGAACGCACGCGTCGATCGACGAAGAGCCACCGCCGGCGGGCCCACCGCTACCGCGGCAAGCCTGTCGTGAAACGGGGGTGCGCCCAGCTGTCTGTCAGTCAGGCCCTCTTCCCCCGATGTCTGTAGGGAAACGGCGCGGCGACGAGTCTGAAGGATGCTGTCAGACACGGCTCTAAGCAGGGACGGCGCCGGGGGCGGGCGTGATCTCGGCGTTCGTGGTTCCTGCGAGCATGATTTGTTGGCGTGCGGCGTAATCGTTACTCTCTTCTCGCGCATCCCTCCCGGGTCTACCACACCTTCCTTCGACGGCTCGAGCTCTCTCAAAGGAAAACCATTAAATACCGGCCCTTGCGGCCCGACGTAAGCGTCGGGCTCGCCGGAGGTCGCGTCGCCGGGGAATGAATCGTCGATGGGATCCGCAGCAGGGCCTGGTCTTAGCAGACAAGACACTGCGTCCGGGAGCTGGTGAGACGAGCCCGACCTGCACCGTATGGGTATGTCATATTCGACAAAGCGCAGCAACCACTGGTACAGCTTGGGGTTGATGTTGCGTCTACGGAACAACCATGTGAGTACGGAGCGGTCAGTAACGAGCGCGAACGGTCTACCCGCCAAATACAGACGAAAGTGTGCCACTGCCTACAGTACCGCCATGCACTCCCGTTCCGTGGGCCCCCTCCGGGAATCCGTTGCAGCCCACTTGAGACCTGCGAAAGCGAGGGGTCGCTCCGTCCTCTCGTTCTCCTGTGTCAGGGCGGCCCCGGCCCCCGCCGCGCTAGCATCCGTGTGCAGCACGAACGGCATTTCCCATATTGGGAACGCTAGGATGGGAAACGACGTTAAGGCAGACGTGAGGGCTAGATAAGCGTGTTGGTGCAGCTCTAACCACGGGATCGAGGAGAATCTGGAACGTTTAGAGGCAAAGGCCTTGTTGCGCAGTATGTCGCTTAGTGGCGCCGCCAATACGCTGTATCCTTCGACAAACGGCCTCAAGTACCCCGTCATGCCAAGGAACGGGTGCAACTCTTCTACAGTCGTAGGCGGTGAAAGCTCCGCCACCGCTGCAATATCGGTATCCGCCGGTCTCACGCCCTTCCGGTCCGCTATCATGCCCGCAAACTCCAAACTCGCGCAACACGACTTAGACTTCGCGCAGTTCCCCGAAAGTCCCACCCCTTGCACGCGGGCGAGTACCAGACGCGTTCTACGATAGAGGTAGCACAGTTTCGCTAATTTGTTTCTGATCGACGGGGCTCCTTAACCCACAGTAGTCGGAATGCCAACCTTGTTTCGAAAAAGGACGTTTTTGTATCCTTGGGCCATGGAAGTATCGTCGGGATGCAATCTGAAACTAAGCTGAAGTCAGTTTTCGGGTGAGGTAAGGAGCTCTTTAAGTGAGGCGCCTCAGAAAATTCGGGTTGAACCTCTATCGTAGAATGTCTTACCGCTTCTATGAGAGCGAGGTGTCCATCGAAATCCGCGCTGCAGATCAGAACATTGTCGAGATAGTTCTCAACTCTGTTACCCTTCAAGTCTCCCAACACGTCTGCGACCATGCTGGCGAAGGCCGGGGGTAGTATCGTCAAGCCGAACCCGCACCGCTCATACCCTCGCAGCTGCCCGAACGCGTCCTGGAATCTGACTCCGCGAACGGGAACTGAAAGAAACCCGAGGCCATGTCAACAAACGTGAACCACCCACTACCGGCCAGCCTCCGGAAAATGCCCTGAATATTGCCCAAGCCGCCACTATCAGTCTTCATGCGGCTATTAAGCGGGCGATAGTCCTGACACAGCCGCAAGGTGCCGTCCGTTTTACGAACCGTCACGCATCGAGCGGCCCACGTGGATGTGGAGTTGCGAGTAATCCCCGCCTCCGCTAGCTTTTTAACCTCTCTCTGATTGGAATCAGCCTGCTCTGGCGTGAAGCACTGTGGCTTGATTACGATCGGTGCACATTCCTCGTAATTCCGTAAAAATCGCAACACTCTCACCGTACAAGCCCGGACTCTCTTGGTATCCAACGAGAACAGCCTCGCCACGTTCTGAGGCTTCAGCGCACTCATCGGCTGGTTCTTCTGGCCCACGCTAAGCTGACCGATGTTTGCATCGGTGCGCACTACCCCGCGCGCCGGAGTCTCGTCGTCGTTCGGGTCGGGGGTAGACGAGGGGACGTCGGCAAGCTTGGGGTGTGGGTCAGGGGCGGGGGGGGGGGGGGTGTACGAACAGTGCGCGAAACCGATCTTCATCTCTCACGTTAAGCGCGAAGACCTTCGCAATCGGGTGCCCGCCTCGCACTACCACGGCCGCTCTCCCCGTGTTGACCGCCTTACGGTACAACGGGGTGCCCGGTTTTCACCATGGTACCGCCCTCGCCATCCCTACCACCACTCTGCAGTCCGTGTCGTCGCAATCGGGTGCCCGCCTCGCACTACCACGGCCGCCCTCCCCGTGTTGACCGCCTTACGGTACAACGGGGTGCCCGGTTCTCACCATGGTACCGCCCTCGCCATCCCTACCACCACTCTGCAGTCCGTGTCGTACTTCTCCAACGACTGGATCAAAACCAGCTGTCGTTCGCTCAGCTGGGGTCCCTTTACGTACCCCTCGACCGTTTTTCCCACGAATCCGGCAACTTCCACACGACGCGTCAGTCGCAACTCCCATTGCAGCGTCCCGTCGTCGTCCCATGCTGCCTGGCCCACGGAACACACCGGCAGCGGTGGACCTAACGGAGGGGCTGAGGCGGGTGTGAAGAAATCATCAGCGCGTTGAATTGCACAGTACCGGTCCCAGGACTGCGTCGTGGCCGCGCTCCGCGGCTGGTATGACACCCACGGGACCTCGGGCGACGGCTGGAACCCCTTGCGCTCTCGGAGCGAAATGATGCTGCTGTGGCACCTGAAAAATTTGGCCCCCAAGATAAACGCGTACGGCAAGTCCCGTACAATCCTTACCGAGATCTTCCGGGCCTTGGCTTCCGGGGGCAGCACCACAGGTAACAGCGTCGATACCACTATCTCCATCTCGGGGACTATTCTACCTGCCAGATTCGCAGCTTGCAGGGACCCCCTACCTCGACGGCTAAGCTTTCGCCGTCCTGCACTGCCTCTCCATGACCGAACACTGCTCCACAACGGCAGCGAAATGTAGTTGCCTCCCCCACCGTGTCGATAACTATCCCTACCGGGATGCGCCCCGCCACTCGCCGAGGGTTCCAACGTCTGCCGTGGATCCACAACTGCTGTCCGTTCTGTATCGCTGCCTACCTATCTTCGGCACCCATGTCCGCGTTCCTCGGAAATTCTGGCGCACCCACAATGTTCCCCGGGGGCAAGTGCTTCCCTGGGGTGCGCCTTCAAACGTCACGCCCGTAGCCGCACGCGTCGCCGGCCGATTCCACATCGTCGTCGACGTATGCGGCTACAAGGTCGACGTATTCGTCGGATAGAGCCTACAACCTGCGCTTAGGGAGCGACTCCTCGGGTCCTCCCTCGCTCTGGTTCATTGAACGCTTCTTGCTGGCGTGAGCCTTCAAGTAGCCTTCGGGCATCAGAGAGTCATCGTGGTTAAACGAACAGTCGTGGCGGGGGCAGGCTCCCTGGAACGCAATGCGAAGTAGATCGTATGCCACGACAGGGACGCAGCACGCCCCTGGCGCGGGACGTCCGCCCGTGGTAGCCCCGATGGCCCCACTGAACCGGTGCCGCACCCCTTGCCCGTACTTTAGTTGTTCCCCCGGGGCGGCCCCTGCGAGCAGGGGGTACCCGCAGAGGCACGCCTGTTCTGCCCCGTGGATAGCGTCTGGTTCGTGACTGCCGCTAGGGCTACGTGGTGGTCATCGTCGAAGCTGTCCTCGTACCGGTCCATCGCGGCAAGCACGTCCTTGCTATTGCCCTTGGAAGTCCCCCCCCCCAGGAGCGCGGCGATGTCGGCAGCGCGCGACTGGCGGAAAGGGTGCCGCGTACTTGCCATCGACTCCGCACCGATGGATGCGAGGCGCTGTGACGTCCCGAACCTTCCCTTAAGCGAGTTGCGGATGGAGTGCTGGTTCACCGTGCGGGGAGTGGACTCGAGGGCGAATGTTCCTACATAGAATGCCTCCGCTTCTCGCCTCTCTCCACCAGGGGTGCACCCAAACGGTTCAACAAATCTACCTGCAGCAGGCGGACCTCTTCGTGTATGCGCAGGAATCGCTTATGCACCACCCCCTGTAAGTCGGACTGGCCGAACGCGCTCGGCAACAACATTTGAACCAGCCGTCCCAAGAGGTCCGCCAGCTGCGCCTCTGTGATATATCTCCAGCAAAATGTTGCTTCTGATACATAAGGACGCACCGGGTCGGCCGTAAACGCCCAGTATAACACCATCAGCCTGCGCGCGGAGGCTTTCCAGACCTCCGTGCCCCTTACCGTGACGGCGTGCAGTGCTTATTATGCTGCTTATTTCGCCCCAGACTGCTGCATCCCCTCTCGCACCAATTCCGCTACCACTCGGCCGCTGAAACCCTTCGCGCCTCGATTTCAGTACACGAGCCGTCTATCGTGGGTACCTCGACCAATTTGGTGGACAAGGGTTCGTCATACGTGCCCAAATGGTCGTCCAGGACGCCCTGCAGCAGCTCCCTACGAAACGGCGTCATGTGGGCCAATGAGGGTCGGTGATGCGACAAGCCCGAGCTGGAACGGTGATCCAGCGTGAGCGCTCAGACGTCACCGTCCGTCGTGCTGAGTACTTTCACTAGCTTGTCTTGGAACAGGACCGCGTTATTGCTAATCGGCAGCGCCTCCTGGGACGCCCCAGTATAGATGAGCCCCGTACCTTTGCTGTGTACCTTGCCCCTAATTCGCCGGATTGCCTTGTTGGGATCTTGCCCTCGGCACGCGCATCTCACCAGCACCCATCGGCGCGGCGTGGGCCGCTGGTGCCGCTGGTGCTGCTGGTGCTGGTACGCCGTAGTGGGCCAGGAGTTGCCGCACCGCCTTGAGGGAGTTTGCTGAGGAAGCGGCTGTGCTGCGAGGAGAGGCAAAGACGGAAGGCCCTGCTGTAGGGGAGGCTGTCACTGCTGTGGTTGGTCCTGCGGTAGGGGGGGCTGGCACTGCTGCGGCTGCGGTAGGGGAGGCTGCCACTGTTGCGGCTGCGGTAGGAGAGGCTGCCACTGTTGCGGCTGCGATAGGAGAGGCTGCCACTGCTGTGGCGGGTCTTGCGGTAGGGGAGGCTGCCCTTGGTAAGGATCCCTCGGCGGTGGTCCCGGAGGTACAGAGGACTGCACAGTGCCCCCTGTCGTTAAATTGAGCGGGACAAAGAACGACGACGTGGTCAGTAGTGCATTACCCAACAACGAAGCGTACCCACTAACTGCTAGGGCTCGGCCCACGAGTTACTCGGTCGAGCCTGGTCAGAGGTAGGCGATCCGCGTCATGAAATGTCTTGGTGTCGTAGTTGAAATCAAAATCTAGCCCTACTCACCAACACCCCTTGGTGCACTACCTGCGCAAGGGAGCGCCCGCATATGCTGTACCCGTTGTAACATATCTACGTATGAAAATATGATACATACCGTGATTATGTCTCGCCCAAGTACAAATTTCTTGACCCTGAAATCCCACCCCTAAACTGGAGTCAATCAGCCCCCTCAGCGCACTACAGCCCCACGCGCGAACGGCTTGTCATACAATTGGTACAATTCACAAAACAATTAATATAATAATATATTTAACAGGCGAGACGTATTACGCAGCTTACAAAGTGGAGTTCCCACTCCCTAATCAAGCGGACTCATCGCTTACGCATTTTAATATTTTATAAGTCCCACTCCTTAATCAATCGGACTCATCGCTTACGCATTTTATGATTTTATAAAACAATACCAAACCCTACGTACAGGTCTGTACCTCATTAAATCTCTGTACATCGTGCAGGTATCCTGCTGGAAATAGTATACTAATATAATGGATACCAACGCGTTCTCCAGGAGAGCCATATTATTATCTCACCCTGGGCAGTTCCTGTGGAAGTAAGGCGGCACTGCATCGCAAATATTGCTGCCACGTTTCCAAGCTGCGTACCCCGGATGGGGAGGAGCAGTGGACAAGACAGCACTGCGAACGGGTAGCTCTGGATATTGACGGGAATGGGTGCGTGTCGTTGCAATTTTGTTAAAACCAAACGAAAACAAAAGGTTCATCACACCGGTGCGTAACTGAATGCTCGTACAGCATGCTGGCACAGTTGAGACAGTGCGGCGTTACGTACCCTCTATTTCGTGCATCATGCCGGTTCCTTGCAAAGAAACGTGAACACCTAGTGCTGCATACTCGTGGGTATTGTGTAGCATGCCGGTACAGCTGGAGCAGTACAGCTCTACGTACTCTCAAGTCCGTGCAGCATGCCGGTTTATGTCTGCGAGAAGCGAAAGACTAGACCGCACGCGTAGCAACCTAGGTATCACCCCGAAGGTTGACAAAACACGCCGAGCCCTGTTAATATTGCTGCTGTATGGTCGATGCGTACACGGACAACCTGCGAGCATGGCTGCCGGCCTATCTACATGACATGTCAGAAATCGAATCGTTAAAACGAGCGAGCGACAGCAACCCGTACGTGCAGCAGTATGATGCCTATATGCTGAATTACGGACTCTCACATGTCGCAGCTTCCTGTACGCCTGCAAGAGCTCCCGTATACCAGTGTGCATCGAGCATGAATACGAAATATGCAGCTTGTTGCCGGTCTCGGGAATTTCATGCGGTAGGTGGTGCCGTCAGCAGCGTATCTTACACTCAAATCACTTACAACCGAGCGAGCGACAGCGACCCGGACTTGCAACCGTGTGATACCTACTTACTGAGATAGAGCATATCACATGTTGCACGATCCTGTACGTCTGCAAGCGTGTCCGTATACGAGTGGGCATCAAGCCTGGAAGGAGAGCATTGATTCGGACTATGCAGGTTGTGGACGGATCTAACGACGTTCATGCGGTGAGTGTTGCCGTCAGAAGCGTATCTTATCCGTCTCTTCTCGTCCCCTGATTTTCGCTGCTGCCCCTCTGGCGAGCAGATCGGCGGTACGGCCTTTCACCGATTCCTCTCACCTCCCTGCCCTTTTGCCGCATTCCCTCGCTGACGTACGAAGAGGCTGACCCCATGCCTCGTGTGCGAGTATTGCCTCGCGTTGTTGCTGGCTAGCGTCATAGGTTTTGATTTGTGTAAAATGCTGTTGTATTTTTTACGATGACTAGCGTCATAGGTTTTGATTTGTATAAAATGCTGTTGTATTTTTTAGGATGCCTGTAATTTTAGTGAGCGTGAGGTTCACTGCTCGTGTGCTGTCGTCTCCCTATGCTTTATACCCGGTAGATGTGATATAGTGTGATCCGTATGGGGGACATCATTTCATCCAGCGGGGCGTCGCGACTAGCCCGCTCTCTCTCTCTTGAGTTTGCAAAGCTCAAATGTGGCGAGTGGTGGGCGCTGCGCGCTAGAAAGAGACTATATGCCGCGACAGACTGCAGTATACTCCATCCACTAAACAGACCTACGTTGAACACATGAAAGGAGTGTGTGGGGCTACTACACCTCACGCATACCCAAGCTCAGAAGAGGACGGACTCTGCTGAACGAGGCGTAAGCCAACCACGCTCGCGGGGGGGCGGAGTCGGCTCTCGTTCACCCACACTAAATCTCCCACGGCGTGCAGCCGCAAGACCCACGCGGTGGCCGCCCGCAGCCCCGCTTCGTGACCGTGGTGCGAACCGACCATCCCCTACCGAAGGTTCCTCTGAACGACGGACTCAGTCATGACCTCCCCGCTGCCCGTGCCGTCGAGCTTTGCTTAACGGTAGTGTTCACTACTGTTGTTTGCGGTGTGGTTACTCTCTCGGTCTATATGCGCTTTAGTCTAGAATTCGGCATGGAACCAAGAGCGACTTGGCCCCCCTGTGATCAAACAAAGATAGCTTGGTGCCGAAACACGGCGCAGAAATATGATCCGATACACGGGCTGCCGGGTAAATCCATCCGACAGACCTCGCTGGGCGTGTGTGAGGTGTGTGTGAGACTACAACACTCGTGCATACCGGATCTCTGAGAGCCCGGACTCTGCTGAACGACTCCTACCACGCACCCCCCTCTCGAGGGGGGTGGACTCAGCTCTCGTTCACTCGTGATACACCTCTCACAGGACAGGCTAAGGATTCGGGCCTAGCCGTCACCTCTGCGGTGGCCACCCTCCGTCAGTGCTATTCTCTTATATATTCTGTGAAAACTCGGGAGCCACGGCGCCGAGCGACACGCGAACGGGAAGCAAGCCCGCCACATACATGCCGGAGGCAGCCGTGACCGACTGTCCGCTCTACCATGTCCCAAAAATGAGTGGAGTATTTGGCTAGTGGCATCGATACATATTAGCAGTGATGTGTTAATAGATACCAGGTACGAGTCTACCCCGCATACACAAAAGAAAAGAAACGGAAAGTCCACAAACACTCCCTCACACCTCGGGGATCCCTCGACCAGCGGGAGAAAAATCTGCAACCTCACACATCGAGAGCAACATCAACCCGCAGGAGCAAACATATAGTGGAGAGTCTTCGCAGAGAGTTTTCTTCAAGCGCTCCACGGTGTTTGCAGGCACAGACTATGCTACCGGATTGGAGACAAGGTCACAGAGTCGAGCGGTGTGCGTGTCATGTATGATGGCGTAGTATCGCCGGGCTTTCCGGCCGTTATAGCTCATGTTCCTCGAAAAGATGCTCAGATATATCCCCACTCTAAAACCATCATGTACTACTTCGTTTAGGCTGTCTGGCACTCATTCACACGCTCAAGCTCTTTCAGTTGCTGCGAAGACAGTCACCTGCATTCCCGTGGTTCCACCCAGCGTGCGGGACGTACGCCTGATCCATGTCACAGATGTCTCAGTCGTTAGTCGATAGGTGTAGGGGCACACTGCCGGCCACGGGACGAAGTATAAACGCTGAAGGGCCGGAGAACGGTTGTGACCGTCTGCTCACATCCCCCGTCTCAAGTTTCAACTCTCATTACCCCCTTTCCCTACATGCCCTGTCCACTTCTGGAAACCCCTCGGATACTTGGCTTACCACCGAAACATACGATCCCAGTGCCAGAACTCAGGTTAATCACCGGGCTTTCACCCTCATAGAAAGCAGTATCACGGCTACTATTACGGGGGACCATAGTTAATAGGACCTATGGTATACATAAAAACCTATATATTTCACCATTTCACCATTTTTACTAACAATATTTGGTCCTATTAACTATGGTCCCCCGTAATAGGGAAAGCCTGTGAACAAGCATTCGCGCTGACTACTCGTACGCATATTCCCCGCGTCCCTAGTTCAAATGTATAACACGTCAATATCAAACCCTATCGTGTTCTGATACGAAAAAAAAACAAAATGGCGGCGTGCACTTTATTTGCCCGGAAACCGACGAACACAGCACCCACCCTACGTACAGAGGCCTGCGAGGTTTATCTTTCGCGCCCTCGGTTTAGATTACTGTGGCCGGGAGACACTGCCACTGCCCCTTTGTTGTCGGAGGATATAGCTCTCCGCGCAGTCCGCCAACGCAAACTCACGGTCGCGACTGTTTCTGTTGGTTGCTGTTGTACTGCTGTTGTGCTCTATTATTTGTGGCACATGCTTCAGTTTCCAGTCACGGGCCATTACAGCTCCTGGCGTTACCAAGCTCGACGAACTCAATACGGATTCACACACAAGTAAATGAGGACGGAGGTGCGAACGTGTGATTTTTCACGCACTGTCGGAGTCAAAATCGATGGTGATTTCGTCACGAGCAAAAAACAAATGTTACTGCACACACCCACGCGGGAATAACTCATTTTGCCTCAAATAGTGACACTGCCCGATTCTGGTGAAAGCTTTCTTCGCATCCCACAGCTGCCCAAGGCACTCCTGACCAGTATCAGTTCGGACAGACGCTGGTGCGAGGGGTTTGAGCTCGCTCGTACATCTCATCCACATTGAGGATAGAATATGCAGCGCGGCAGACCCCTCATTGATCAACCTATGAACAGCACCAAGTTACTGCGTTGGCGGTTCCTCTTGTTTCCTGTCTTAGGCTTGGAAAAATCGGTCGTAGTCTTTGGGTCGTACGTGATTTAACAATTATTAATAGGCGTCAGCGATAACATCTGTCGAGTAGTCCGGTGACTGTGTACATGAATATACAGCAGTACGCGTAGCTATCGGTAGATGGGTGTGTGAGAAGAGTGTACCCTTCTCTTCCGTCCTCGACTCGCGGTTGTTGCATGCAACCTGGTACCCGGTACTCTGCGATTCTATCAGGTGCATATCTACCATAGTGAAACTACTTACAGATATCTCACTCTCTGAGCGTGCTCGGTTGGTACATCCCTGGCCTCTTAGAACTCCCATGTATGTGGAAATCACCACGTTTTTTTACTTGCCGGATCTTTCCAGCGCTTCTTTGTTTTCTCCAGTTCTCTTGTCATTTTTTTGTGGTTCTCCCTTTTGTTCGTCTTACGTTTTGCTTGCGTGCGTGTATTCTAAAGCACGGCCCCGCGGGCGAGCCCGGTGCCATCGCGGGTGCTGGGGGAGAGGTTGCAACGAGCGCGGTCGCCGTTTTCGTTGCAGGGCGTGGCGTGTGCCTCGAGACACGAAGGAAGGACCTATTGTCTCTGTCTGGCTTCCCTCTGCAGAATTCCATTGAGTATATAAGAGGCTACAAGGGTCATATACCGGATTGAAAAATATCATTCATGCCGTGCTTATTTTCACAGAGAGCTACGCAGTCTGAGTGCCAACCTTGTCGAGCTGACGAACGAGGGTCGCGGTGATCACCGGCCTTTACGCGAGGCGGGCGACGGGGCTCACTGTGGCAGAGAGGGATGAAAGCTTCACTTGGATCAAATCGGTGGCGAGGTGGGCGCGAGAGGGGCAGGCGGCGTACACGGCTAAAGAAAAGCCGTTCGATTTTTTTTCTTGTTCTTTTTGGCCGGTGTAAGGTGTTTCAACCAGGCAGGAAATTGTTACAAGAGAGGGGACAAGGGATATTGAGTCTTTATATACAAGATGTTGTGGTCTGAACCAGCTTTAGCTGGGGCAGGAGGCTGTGGGACAACTTTAGCATCTTGTACTCTATGTCGATGGACTTGACGGGTTAGGATGTAGTCGATCCGCATACGGTCATTCGGGCTGGTGCCATTGTGTGTATGCGATATCCCTCCCTCGCGCGTGCTGAAAAACGTGTTGGTGAGAGCTAACTTGCAGTTGGTGGCGAACGACAGGAGCCGTCTGCCATTATCGTTACGAACATCACGTCCATACGCTCCCAGCACTCTACTTTCATCATCACCGCACCCTTTTTTCCTCTGTCCAGCTTGTGCGTTGGCATCCATCAGTACAAACACACACTCGGTCGTCGGGATTTTTTCCACCAAGTACTCCAGCCTCTGCCAGAAAAAACGTTTCAATATTCCCGGTTTCCCATTTCATTTCACTGTTTCTGCGGGGCTGCTGTCCTGTGTCATTTCTTTCGTACATACAAAGTACAGACATACAGCATATCAAAAAACGAAAATAGGCACCCTACCTGGGCTATGTACGTACGTACGACATGTGAACGATCGAAGCGAGCGGAACGCCCGCGATGCCAAGCGTATGTGTCATCCAAGCTGTTTTCTCCTGAAGCATGGCCACAGGGGATTCTTCACCCAATCAAATTACCACTTTGACACTACAGTAATGGAAAAAAAAACTTTGTTTCGAAGTATGCGATCTTGCATCTCTGTCCGCTTCGCATAGGTTGGTGTGGTTTTCCTTCCTGAGCGAGCGTAGCGGGCGGCGTCGGCTGCCCTCGGAGCGATGCGCCTGGCATCACGTACGCAAGTACAGTCCTCGCCGTCCAAACGTAGGCTAGTATGTTTGTGTAAAAACCACTGGCACCGTGACTTAGCTCGGGCATGCTTCTTCGGCCTCGAGTCAGCGAGTACAAGATTAGCACCGCCTACAGAGCCTTGCGAGCGCTACCCCGGAAGCCCCTGACACGGTGTTTCGAGCATGAAAACGCTTTGACACAGATAGCGCGGGTAGCTAATTGGTCACGAACACTGCTGTGTGTAAAAAGACCTGCAAGGAAAACTCGTTGTTTGTGACAAAACACATGGGACCCTTCGCTAACCAACGGAGTTTGCCACGGACCTTTACGACGAGAAACTCGCAACGCTCATAGTGGAATGCATGTCACGGCTCTTCGAAAAAACGCTTGTTTTTTTGTTTGAAGGTTACTGGTCGTGCCCGAGGTTTCGGTGTTCGTTCTAAAGTCCTGACAGCGGTCTGCAGCATACGCTTGTGTAAACTAATCAGTCCTAAAACTTCATCACATGAATGACCTCGTGAGGTAGCCCTTGTCGTCTTCCCGTGGAACACTGCAAGTTTATCCGTCGTGCAAACGTTCTGTTGAAGGAATGAATGCGCACGGGCATAACTGTAGCAAAAGAGAACGGGCATCGACAAGGTGATCTGAAGACTCCAGCCTACGATGCTTTCGAAAACATACTGGCACACAAAACGAGCATTTTGTTTCGGCACCAAGTTAACGCAGCTGGTCCATACGAGTATAGGGACCACGTGCGATCGAGACATTCAAGACGCACAAATCGAGTGGAATTGCCAAATGGCACTGGCATTGACCCTCATATGGGCCGATACAAAAAGGGTGGCGCACCCTTGGCCCGGTATTCTTAGACGAGGAAAGCGCAAGATGCAGCCAGGTTAAGACCCGTACATCCATCACTTTGGAATACCACACTCACGTTCAGGCGAGGCTTCAAGTTAGGTAAAATACGAGAGGCCGACGAGCTTTGTCTCGGTGCGCATACGTCCAAGCACTCAAGTGGGTGGTACTTTCTTGAATATAGTTTTTTTACTTTGGGATTAATAGTTTTCGCTCAGTGTGCCTTCAACAGGTAAGACACTACTCGAAGACTAAATGGTAGATTTACAAGACAGGAATACCACTCGATTCTGTTCGCACAGCGAGCGGACAGTTTAAGGGGGCTCTAATACCAGTCACCCATAGCGTGCGTCCATAGCATATAAAACAAATATCGTACGCAGACAAATGTCGCGAGGTATGATCAATAATCATCTCTAAATAAGCACACTTGCCGAAGGAGCAGGTACAGGAGTCAGACGCGCACAATGTGCATCCGCGTGGAATGCGCTGATTCGGCCCAAACTAATAAACAACACATTTCCAAACAAAATTGCGTCGGTATCGTTCCTTTGCTCTTAGACGAAGACACACATCACGACGAAGTCGAGTTAACACACCATACAGTGCCTCTGGTTGTGTGGGGGGGGTTTACGCGTACGATTACCCACTTTTAATACTAGTACAGCGAACGAGAAAAAAAATAGAAACAACAGAGATTACTACCCACCATCTTGTCGAATATCACGCAGCTCCTGCAGGGATACCATATATTACCCGGTAACATGGCAACACCCAACCCACCACCTCTTCGCCTAAAATTAGCGTGATCGAGTGCGTGTGTCCTAGAAACCATATTGTATACAACACGATAACAACCCCTTACTGCACACGCGCCTGATGTTGAAAAATTTCTACAAACCCGTCAGCTGCTTCCATGAGCCGTACACGCAGCATCCCCGACAAGCGGCTTGTTCGAAATCTCCCCGCGAAGGAGAACCCCCGTTAACTCTCGACGCTGGGGGGGGGACCACCTGAATGCTGGCGTTTCATTGAAAAGTAGATCGTGCTACCGTAGCCTGTTCCGCACGAAGCTACTGTATTGTTGACACCCGAATATAAACATATAGAACCCCCTACCGAATTACAGTTCTTAGCGTACACATATTAAACAGATGTCTACCACTGGACTCCTACATTAGACTCAGTACAGTATTAATGCAAACACGCAGCTGCTGTGAGTTCACTGGTAGTTTCTCTATCCGATCTACCAGTACCTGATCAACGTTGCGAAAATAATTTCACCTGTGTTCCTTTACACAGAATTCAATGTGGTTTATCTTCCCACGGAAACACCACGTAAGACTTCAAATCGGTGTACCTCGTACGCATGTAAAGTTCTGCCGCAAATTCTAACATCAGAACAGCCGGTTTCAATGATTGATATCCATTCGCATCGTGCGGAGTGTTCCTCCCTGATTTTGTTGTTTTTCAGGACGAGCGAAGCTCGAGACAGAACAAGACGAGATACAAAACACCTTGTCAACGGTCAAGGAAGAAATCAACGCCTAGGCTCTCGTCGCCTTCTCGTCCCTACAGACAGAAACAATACCGTCGCATTCTACATCAGCATAGGTCGACCCCAACGAACGCTTCTCCGATGCATTGGATGTCGTCGATGTAAAACGACCCGTCGGGTTCGAGCCTGATCGTCTCCCCCGCCATGAGCCGGAACTCGAAAGCCCCGTTCTCTGGCAAAGATTTCACCTCCTAACGTGGGCAGCAGAGGACCAAACACAAGAACAAAAAAGAGGTGGAACAGAAAGCGAACGGGACATTGGGGCAGCGCAAACCTCAGACCATACTACGGCAGGCGCCTTCTACGATAGAGGTATTAATAGCACATTTGCGCTTTTTGTTTCTGAATAACGGGGCCCCTTAACCCAAAATCGTCGGAATACCAATTTGGTTTCGAAAAATGACGATTTGGAATACGTGGGCTATATGATTATTCATCGGGATGCATTTTGAGTTTTAGCTAAACTCAGTTTTCCGGTGAGGTATGGAACTCCTTAGGTGGGGAGCCTCAGAAAATCAGGCGTGAACCTTTATCGTAGAAGGCCTCGGCAAGGAAGGCGCCTACGTTTGACCATACGGATACCTCACAGCGAGTGCTCCTGGACTGACCGGCTACCCAACGCCTTTGTGCCCGACGTATACGAAGCTAAAATTGGCGAAATTGCTTTAATAGGTTGCCCCATCTGGGACTATGTGTGTCGGGTCAAGCCAACACGCTTATCGACGCTGGTTGCAGGGTCATGGGTAGGGCCAAGATTCAAGAGTATGTGCCACCACTGCGGTAACTCGTGTTCAAGTAACTCCACTGCCCTATCTGCGTAAGGCGTGATCTAGAACTTTCTATATCGCAGGCTGAAGTGCACATGCGTCCTGTATGACTGGAAACAATACACACTAAACGACACGTCAGCCATACTCTATCCCGCTAGATCGATGCTCAACGTTGCAAGCGGTATGACGCATCGTCCGCCACCCGTTTCCTACAGTTCTCATCTGCAAACAGCGCACCCATCGTCTAGATGTAGCCATTTCCTCTGCGTTTGGTATCGGGTGGCTCGTCTCTTGCAGGGGGCCCAACTACTGTGCCTATTGACTGCTTGAAAGGGGCGCAACCCGACGTTCACCACGCTATTAGTGTCGTGGGGATAGTAGGGAACTACCGGTGGGCCTAAATATCGTGGGCTAACAGAGCGCGTGCGGTGCGTCGGCTTCGGATAACGCAGACGTTTATATACTGCTGTCGGTTTCATTGAAACCACCATCGAGGCTTTCTTCGATACAGCGGTGTACGTTCCGCCAACACCTTAGGACATCGCGCATGCTACGGTGCAGGTGCACCTGATTATTTCTGAGGGCCCTCGCTTGAGGGTGCTTTATGTCCCCGCGGTTCCACCCAGAACCAGACTCGAGACAAACGTGTACACGCTTAAACCGATGAGCAACCTCTTGGCCTATTCTAGGTCTTGAAGGAATACACTTGTACAATTCAGCGATACTGGAAGAGTTCCTCAGTTTAGAAGCCCGATCAGTCGAGAAAATAAATTGCCATGGAAGGAAAAATGTGCTACAATGCACGCCTCACCCTAATGTGCCCGACAACGATGCACGAGGCGAAGTGCAACCCTAGACACGTCCGTTCACGAACACTTTGGCGTCACCGCGCAAGGACCAATTTCCCACCCTGATGATGTGTGGTAGGGCACGTGTGGTTTCTCACCTGCTGCAGCATCCGCACACCGACCGTCTCCCCGAGGTGCAACCCTTCGACGCTGTCCATCCTGAAGTGGACGCCGCACATTGCCCTGTACGACCAGAAAAAAACGTAAACAAGAACTCGGTGTTGTTGCCGTCTGGTCGTTGGTGGAGGGTCTATCTGCCGTTTGGGCGATACAATACTATGTTTTGGACACAATATTAGGGTTTGCACTTTTCGAGGCTCGTTCGTCACTCGAGAAGCTCTGGGCTCTTCAATTTTGTGAAGATCACCTCTATAGACGTGAACATATAGGCCCCTGGGTTAGTGATGAAATAGATATAAAAACCTGGATATAGAATGCAGCCAGAGCAGTATGCCGACAACCAGACACGAGAACATAAAATATGGGGTGAATTGAATGTACATCTTTGGACCGTCGTTAGTCGGAATTGTTTGCACCCATACTTGGTAGCCACCTCCCCCCGTCGCTTCTTCTGCAGTGCAGCATGATCCATTAATGTTAACCCAGGAGGTGGAGCTCCAGCTGTACCAACAGGACAACGGGTGTAGGCCGCTCGTCTCGGTGCTAACTAAACAAAATTGCTTACACTCTTCCCGTACCTGCCAAATGCGACGTTGGTGGCCATTTTGTTGATCTCTCCCTCGTACGTCAGGCATTCGTCGCCGGTGTAGGGCAGAAGGGTCAACCCTTCCTCGTCAGGGACTACAGGGTTGCTGAAGCACGAAGCGCCACGCTCCAGCCCGACAAGAGCCTGTGGTACATGGTTGAAATGTGTTCGGCGTCGGCTCTCCGCTGTTAGTGACGATATAGCTGCGGCCATGTCGGTCGCTTTTTTCGCCGCGCAGGACGATAGTACCCCCCCCCGCCAATGTTACAGTCGGCATAGATGGTGCAGGACCCTTGAGGAAGCAAGCCCTATCGCAGCACACGGCAACCCTTCCTTCTACCGGCTAACGAAAGGGTGTCGTCACGGACAACGATAGCTCACCTTGAGGACCGTTGCGAAGGCGCCGTTCTGGACGGCATGGCCAGCGGGGTAGGATGGGTGAGCCGGCGAGCCTTCTTTAACCGCCTGCAAACGACGGAGCACGATGAAAATAGAAAACCGATGCTGTTCAAACAACAAGGAGTAACCGGTGTCACATTCCAGTAGAGTAGCGACTAATGGGGTCTCAACGGATGATCGAGTTCGTGGGCATTGGGGTTGCAGCTACTGTAGCATGTTTGGGCCAGATGTGTATTGTCCACTGTTGACACCACGCCTCCGTCCCGAGCGTAAGCAACCACGGCATTGCTCGAGTCGCCACACTGCGACCCCTAGCCCCTAATCCGGATATTTATCCTGGTTATTTTAACGCGGCCGCAAGAGTCCCTCGGATCGCACGGCTTGTTCATGAAACACAAACTTCAAAACTAACCTACTAACGATGAAAAGAAAGGCAAGTCCAACTTGGGATAGATGATTCACCTCCGCAACCGCTGTAAGCAAGGCAATGAGCCCAAATGTGGACGAGCAGCTAGCCACGGTAGGCGAAGCACCAAAATTACAATTAAAGAAAATCCTACGAGGGGCTCTACACTTTGCACGTCCGCACAGACCAAACTAAACGAACTCAGTCGATGATGTATACAAGAGGGGTATCTTTGAAGCATGTTGTTTCGGCCAGGTCAAAGTCACTCGGCCGATTTTGATATTTTGATAATTTACAATGCTAACGTTGGATGGTTGTTTGTTCCGCCTTAAGTGACGCTTTCTTAAGTGCGGGCCAAAGATTTTTTTTTTGTGTTAAGTTTCGAGCAGGGTACGGGGCCCCTGGCCCAAGGTGCCGAAACGCATGTACGGTCGTGGGGGTAGCCCCTCTACGGTAGCTCCCAAACAATCTCAATTTGATAGGCGCATGCCACCAATATAGCCCACTGGGTAAAATGCATTGAGGTTTGAAAAATGGGCTTGGCCAGTCGTCGATTCAGCCGAAGAAACAAGCGCTTCGAACGTACCCTTCATGCCGTCGCTTGGGGCCCCTCACTAGAGTTCTCGAACGAGTTTCAAAGCAAGCCAGTCAATGCCGTCTAAACGCCTTTACTACACACCCCTGCATCACTCCTTCTGAACTGGGGTTTCGTTTCTCTCAAGCGCCCCAGACCTTGAAGTACACCAGGGCGGTGCTGTGCCGACCTGTGAGAGAAGGTAAGTTCGCCCGCGCTTGCCATTTCCCGCGTTCAGTTCCTCGTTTCGTGTCGACACCCTGTTCAACAAATCTTTGTTTTCGAGAAGCGACGTGTCGAACTCCACGTCGAGGTTTCCGTATAAAAAGTTGTGCAGCGTGCCGCCGACAGCCTGTGGCGGCCGGTAAACACCGAACAAACGGAAGACGTACGGAGGCTAGTCGTATTGAAGGCAGACGGTACAAAAACTGATTTTGAATTTCAGAAGTGATTTCAGAGAAAGCAGGACAGAGACAAATTCAAAAGTGGAGTTGTTTCCAGTATCGACCAAAAGAAACGAGCCTGGCCTGCCGCGCTAGGCGATGCGTACTGGATGAAGCGTGCCACTAGAGGGGTTTCACGTTCTAGAAAAAGCGTTTTTGACGGGCGGCGCGGGGTTCCTTGACGGAAGATAGGCGGGATGACAAGGGCCGCGTTTGACGCCACGTTCGATGTTCATCAAGGCCACGTTAATGGCCATCGGATTTCATTTTTGTTTTTCTTAGGGTGGGTTAGGAGAAACACACTCAACGAATGACTCACCAATGTTATATCGGGTTCCTCTCTACCGTGCCATGCATCAAACCAGGTATCTACAATGCGAATGGTGACCTCCACCACGTGCAAGGCCTGGCACCATGACTGCAATATATTTTGTGTGATCCCAATTGACAGCTTTAAGGGATTCTTGCGTGGCTTCCACTTCATCGGGAGGGCGGGGTAAGCTGTCTTGCGGTGCCAAACGTTGGCAGACGAGCTACGTCAATCCTTATGAGACGCGTTCTACGATAGTGATAGAACATTTCCGCTAATGGTTTTTCTGAGTGACGGCTCCTCAACCCAAATTATCGGAATGCCAATTATGCCAAGAAAAATGAAGTTGTTGTATACTCGTGCCATGGGATTGCTCACCAGGAAGCAATTTGAAAATTGCTGAAGGCAGTGTTTGGGTGAGGTATGAAGCTCCTTAAGCGAGGAGCATCAGAAAATACAGTGTGATCCTCTACCGCACGACCCGGACAGGGTAATGGAGGTTTTCCTTGAGTGGGGATCCAACTCAACGGAGCGGTGATCATCGAGGGTATCTTGTTTTTTACGACAACGATCATGATATTCCACACGTCAACGCCCGGGTTGCAGGGGCAACCCGGCGTGCGTGTGTTGCCTTTCCCAGCCGAGGGGGGTGTTAAGAATTACCCTCAACGCTTCGCTCTATTTCCGCACATTCTTCCTTCGCCATGCACCCTGGATTGTAACTGACGTTTTTGTAGTACGTTGGTATACCTGGCATGTGAAGTAGCGCTCACCCCGGGTACGTAGCACAAAAGTACGATTCGAACCGACAATTTCGTTTCCAATCCAAAGTGCATGTACCTTACGAACCACTTCCTTGAACATCTACTGGCGAAGAAATGGTTGGCCGCGGCTCCACATCAAACCCCTGTCGAGTCGCAGCGCCCGCGTATGGGGGGCGCAGGAACCTCACCTCTGGACGCGGGAACAAGTGCACGTTCCACTTCTGGTACCACGCGGACTTCATGGCCAGCTCGGCGCTGCCCAGAATCCTCAGAACGTGAGAGACTCCGAAGTTGACGAAACCCTTCTGCCGGCTGCTGCTCGCGTACGGCCCGTTGAAACCGTCTCTGCTAAAGGCCCCTTCTTCGAGAAGGAGCATAGCCCCCCGAAACGCTTCCCTGCAATGACGGCAAGCAGGTCGAACGCATTAATTGCGAGGAGTGTGATACGGTATTAGGTCACCTCTGTTTGCACTTTTACGGGGGGTCATAGTTAATAGGACCAGCTATTGTGAGTAAAAATAGGTAAATATATATATATATATTGTTGTGTTTACCGTCGGTCTTGTTTACTATGATCCCCCGTAAAACGTGCCAAGCTTACGCCACTCGGGCGAGTGGCTCTGTACATCTCGCAATGTCGAGCCTCAAGACATATTTTTCCGTCGCGGAGTGGCAGGTAATCTCATGGCGGCGCTTATCACGGGGACAAAGAGGTTCAACAATGATTCCTGGCGAAAAAAACGGTGCTTACTCGGCATAGTGGCTCTCATCGCCTGAAACCATAGGACATAAAAAATATCACCCCCAACGTGGCAAGCCCCACGCCCAAGTACAAGTTCTTCACTGCACCAAGGAAAAAAACGGGGCCCGTTCGAGCTGGCCGTAGTGGTGGCGTCCTACCGAGGGTTGGCGACCGGCCTTCACCGACCAGCTGCCGACGGGCACTCATATTTGCGAGAGGCCTGCACACGATTGACGTCTACCAGGCTAGGAGCATGAACGTTGACAAAATGAACGAATGTCCTCCGGGGTGAGTTCCTGTCGACAGCTAAGCCATTGTCGTAATTTTGGTCAACCCGAACGGAGCACAGAAACACTTCGATTGGAGCAGACCTGTGTCCTTCAGAATTAGCGAATACAAACGATTGTACTGCGGGCGAAACCCCGTTTCATCGGTGAAAAAAGAAAGCGCTGGGCATCCTACAGTAAGACGATGACCATGTTGTGTTGAACACCCCATTCGGAGCAAGGAGATATTGGATCGCATCCCGCGCAGCTACGTTAAATTAGGTTAGCGGCTCCCTGGCCGTGCGTTTGGAGCACCTATTGTACAGGAGACCAGCAGCAGCGTCAGACACAGCGACGGCTTCTCGCATCAGAAGCGCAACACTATACTGTGTCAGTAGCGCAATCCGCAGCGGCAGCAGTAGCGGCAGATGCGGTGGACTGTTGCTTTCGGTAGGGCAGCTATAACCGTGTTCGCCTCCGCGGTCAGGCCTTTCCGGTGCATGATCCGGCACTTCACTCCACGCCATCGGACTTGGGAAAGTTTTCTTGTCGCCAGCAACAAGGCAACCAACAACATCAAGGCGGTGCCTACTGGGAAACCGAAATTAATAAACTCTGATGACGGGAACTATGTGCAGCATAGTCACTCACATTGAATTTGGGCCACTTTGAAACAAAACCAACTATACGCTACCATGTAAAGAGGAGAGGAACTTCTGCCATTCGACTACGGCCATGCATAGTATGAACACCCTCCCTTCCCCTGCCCCCAGCCGTAGCATTGACCAATGTTGATGCACACGCTGCGATGCTCACGTATAGACGGTGTCCGTGTAGACGAGCCTGGACAGGTCGCGGGAGTTGCGGATGTACCGTTTCTCGGTGTCCTCCTCTTCCGGCGAGTCAGGTCTGCCACCGTTCTTTACGCAAGACAGCGGAAGAGAGACAAATAGTTACGTGACAAGCGAGTTGTAATTACCCACCGGTGCCGACGACGTATACGGGCCCTGATTGAGCGGGGGGACGGAAGCGGGAGATGTGCACTGTCCATTCGAAAATATTCGGTTTGGTTTCTGTACATTTTGCGTGCTTACGACTTTATTTGTGAGGGACTTCTTCGAGTGCTGTGTAACTTCCTACCCTGCGTGGCCCCCACACATATATTGTCCACATATTACAGACGTTGGCAAATCGTATACCATCAGCATGCGGAGAAACTCCTGGTAGGTGTTGCGGCGTTTCGGCTTGTCAACAGTGCCTCAATGGTGCCTCGTTAACGTCATGATGTATCGTTTTTCCATGTAGGCCAAACCTCAGCTTCTTATCGGTATATGAACTAGGTACACGCGCTGGATCTCATAAACCTCGAGGATGTAAAGTTGATCGTGTTATGAATTAGTACAAACGCATAAAACTTTAGCTGTTATACGAAATGTTGAAAGTGTTAGTGTACTCGTGCCATACATACTGTGTATAGTGTAGTCTCTGTTGTGAGCTCGTCCCATATCATAAGCACGGGTTTGGCACAAGTTGTTGAACCACACGGTGCCTATATCTCGGGACAGAGTGGTATGCAGTAAGCTGCTCGGTACAAAAGTGTGGCAACGATACGACTGCATCGAGTAAATAATATAGGCGGTGCTGCTCCACTCTATTCTGATCGGTTTTTCTCCCCCCAGCTGCAAATGTCGCATCCTGTGCCTCGTGTCGTGCGCAAAAACACCGGATTAGGGGGGCGTAGTCTAGATCGGATGATGTTGCGTCGCTTGGTTGGACATTGCGACCACCACCACGTGTCGAAAGTGTCGTGTCACCTCTAAGCAATCTGTTCTCGTGGCTGTATAAGACCCGTCCAAGCCACCACCACCAAGCAAATGATTGGGGGTCGAACAAATTACGTTTCAAGCAAAGGCATGCAATTAACTCCCACATGCTCGCCACCTCCAGGGGGAGGCATTTCATCCACACGCAAGCACACATTATTTGTCCCGGTTACCGTACGTATCCACATGGTCTGCTGACCTGTATGAAGAGCCAATCTCCGTAGTCGGTCATGTGGTCATCCCCCGCAACGAACGTCGTCTGCCGAGCGGGGACCGTGATGGAATCGAGAGTGAAGTCCTTCACCAGCAGCTGGTTTTCCACAAATGTGATGGGGGGGGGGGGCGGGGGCGGTGTAGCAACGATGACACGAGCAGCGGGGATATTGTTTCGGTGTCAAATTCGCACGGCAACAGCACATGGGACACACCACAGTGGTCTGCGCTTCGGCCGGAGCCGTTTGCGGAAGCGGGGCAAAGCCGAGGGTCAACGCAACAGATGCCGCCACTAACAGCAACGCTTGTGCACTCAATGTAAGCGACAATAACGTGGTGCGGCGTATTTGCCCGCCCCCGATTTCACCAAGAGACTGCGGTGACGCTCATCACCGTTCGCACGCGCAAACGTCTTTTACCAAGAACGATAGCAAGGCTGTGAAAGAGTTTATGTAAATAGCCCTGTATGTCGTACCGGAGGGGAGAGGGCGCGTGGGGTGTTCTCGACATTTTCCGGGAGTGCACGTCTTCGAAGCCGTACCTGGGACAACATGGGTCCGGTCTCGACACCGACCGAAGAAGATCGGAACAGCTGGGACTGTGGATCCGCCATGCCATCCGGACCGACAGCCACCCCGTTCATGGTCGCGAAACCCGGCATGGTGGCCAAGTTATCTGTAGATCGACAGAAGTAAGCATCGTTGAGGAAAAGGGAGAGCATGCGAGCAGTAGTTCCACGGTGTGGGGGTTTCACCGAGGGTGGCAGGCGATGTCGTGGCCGGGGTCGGCACGATTAGTTCGTGTACATGGGGGCGTGGAAGGTTTGAGCACGCTGACGGATCGTGCGACGATCGATGGTATAGGAAACATAAGAAGACAATGCCGCCGCTAAAGGGTTGGTGAAGCGCTTGAAATGTGTGGGCCCATGTGGTCTGGTGACAGGTGGACTGCCTCCGCGAAGGTACTACGCAGCACATGTGCAACCGAACATTGCTTCTTTCTAATTGTGCTGTTTACGCGTGTGGCCCCTGAGGCTCGCAGTCGAGTCACCCGCATCACTGTGTTCAACATCGGCCCACAGGTGACACATATTTGTATATTTCCCCTGATGATACACTAGGGTTGTGATGACCACCTTGTCTCAATCTACGGCATCCCTTGACACGGAAGGCGATGTCAAAGCGGGGACCGGGGCAAGGCGTACAGTCGACTTGTGTCCCGGGGTTAAGATGGCGTGTGCACAAGGGTGTTGCTGTACTACTGTCACTCTGGAAAGTTCCGTATTCTATGGGAGGTTAGGACCCGCGCATTGGTCGATCTCAGTGAATGACAACGTTAACGAATAGGCCAACATATACATTGAAAATGAAAGTGCCAGGACAGAGCGAAGGCTTTCGCTAACAACTCCCCCGCTTTCGCGGGCGGCATGTTTTTCCGGACGCCCCCTGCTTCGAATCAAGATTGCCGCCATAAAACAATATCGCATGTAGCTTGGACGCGAGCAGCACCCGCCGAACGAAACACTGTCGCGTATCTACTGTGTTACCTGATGCGGCGATCGTAGTCTCGTCTTCGCCGTACTTGGAGAAGGGAACGTCTCTTGTCAACGACATCCAGTACACTTCCGCCAGCTGGGCAGCCTGATATTGAAGCAACCCAAAGAGGATTTTGTTTCTTGTGGGGGCCACGGGCGTGATAAAGATGGGGCGTCCGAAACAAAGCAGAACCAACCGCGATGCCAAGGGATAATAATATCGAAAGCAAAAGCTACCCGTCACTGCTGGAATCGGGCACACACAACCGGGGTTTTCCCTTGACGGTCGGGACATCGACCACAGCGCATTGTTTCACTCGAAATGGGTTGCGCTTAGCAGTAATTGCCACGGACGGAAAGATCTCGATCGATCGAGGTTACTACCGTCGTAAGAGAGTAGGACTCACCAGATCCTCGGAGTTGAGGGTTGATGCTTTAGGAGCGGTCAAGGCTGACCTGTATCGTTGGGTACCACGCCAGCCGAGGCAGTACCCGTATAAGTTTAGGAGGCATTACACGACGGGGGGAGGGGAGGGAGGGTCACCGTCGAATACCGGCGGAAGGTCAAGAGGGATGTACATGGGGTTGTCGATAACCGTTTGTCGTCGTAAAAGGCAAGCGTGGCAAGCGGGTTGGCAATAGGCGGAGTGTGTCAGGAAGCTGTCCTAGTTGAGCAACAAAACAGCAGAGGACAAGCTTATAACGCAGAAGTACGCCACGTACGGTAGACGGTCCGCGCTTGTGCCCAACATGGGCTAGCCGCCGGGCCTTTTCAAAGGAACAAATTTCACATGTATCTGTCATCCAGTTGGTACGTGTGTATCTTTTGCTTTGTGATCAATCTAGCTATTCCGAATGATTCACGTTTAGCGTGCGCCCAGTTTGGCCTCGGAGTGAAGTATGGATGAAGCCCGCGGAATGTGCCAACTCCTGACATCGCTCAACTGGTTATCACAGCAGGCGAAACGATGCTACAGCCAACGCAACGAGTGCCAACTACCGGTATGGTGGAAGATGGACGTGGTCGCTTGCTTGAGTCAGTCAAGACAAGGGGAGGGGGGGGGAGGATACGTGTTTTGGGACAACGATAAAAATATATCTCCGCTGCTTTCCGCCTGCGTCGCCAGAGTGTACATGTTCCATTTACCCCAACCAGTGCACGTGTCCGTTGCTCAACCCTAGCCCACCGCGATTGTCCTTGCCCGTTCACAAACTTTCACTATATAGATATAATGCAGGGCGAACCTTGAATTCCCCATCCAGCCTGCCACACCAAGATTACGCACGCTGGTCTAGAAGAGTGGCGTTGACTGCGAGTTTTGATATCTATACCACGGACGTTTGAAACTACGTGCGTGGGAGCCATGCAGTACAACATTTTCCGTGATTATAAAAAGTGGTCTGTCTGATATTGAGAACAGCGACCCGGGCACACGACGCATTACCGAAAAGACGGCGTGTTGCTGATCAACCCAATGTTCATATTACCCGGCGGGCCCTGCCATGTCGACCGCCATGCCACCGAGAGGATTGATCAGGTATCCGTCGGCATCTCCAGACGGCACCTGCTCGCATTTGTCAAACTCGGCTCCAGCGATGCACTCGAGTAGCGCGGCAAACGCCACGGGGTCCACCTACAGCACCGGCAGAAAAGCAGAGCAGTACGAGAACAGCGGCGAACATCGAACAACGGCATCGACAACCGTCGTGGATTGACTAGACCGCACGCGCAGGGCGGAGGCCCCACACCGCACACCAAACATGCACGAAAAAAAACCTCCCATACGTGCGCCCCGACACCAGCAAAGTCTTCCGTTTTACACCCCACGTTCAGTGGTATGATGTTCGCCAACATATGTCTGGTTCCATCCTTCACATCAGATGGTGGGGTGTCAGGGTACCGCACGAAGGCGACCGAGCCATACCACGGTAGGGGTGCACCAGACGTTCCTGAGCCCCTCACAGTAGGAGCTCAATATCTCACCCGACACAGTACTTGAAGGAAATTTGTTGCCGCCACCCGACCGGCACTTCTATACGCTAGTCCTTAAACAAACATACGAGTATTTTTTTCGTCCCAACTGCTGGTTCCTCACTTACATAGTGAACTCAGTCGGTCAGAAACCTTTGACCCAAAACGTGCAACCCCTACCGTGGGGTGACTCGAACGGACTGACGCATGTTACAGAAGGTTTTTCCTTGTAGGGGGAGCGCCAAATCCTCACTTCATGGGGGTATGTATAGGAGCTCTAGGCCCCACCCTAAAGTTGAATGAGAGAAAGTTAAAGGCGCAGCGTGACGACCAATCCTTCAACCTACGTAGGTGCATTACGAACACTTTTGTGCAAAATCTTTCATGTTTGCCGGCGATACTGGGTGAGAGAACCCAGCCAGTACAGGAAAAAAACAAAATAATTCGAAAAAAGTAATACCCCTTCAGTGGCCCGCGTCGACCTAGTTTCGCCACTATTACGAGGGACCATAGTAAATAGGACCAGATATTGTTAGCAAAAAACGCGAAATATAGGGGATGTTGTGTGTACCGTAGGTCCTAGTTAATATGGTCGCCCGTAACGGCCGTTTTCGCGGCAGCTGCCCCCCGGAGGAAAGCGTTGGGGTCAGTGTGGTGAAAAGAGTGTTCCAATGGTCCACTTATGTATAATCCACTGAAGTATACCTCGTTGTGCGGTCAACTCGAACAACGTCGGAGTTCGGTCCGTCATGTTCGACACGAGCCGCCAAAGCCTTCAAGTTTGGAACTCCGGCAAGCCGGCTTTCTAGAACAACTATGTCATTGAATATCCGGACAGGTTTTACACGTTCACCTCTACTGCGTAGGTCTGTAGCATAGCAACCGGGTAGAGCGAGGCGCCTTGGATAGTTCGCGCGAGCTGCGAACCCAACTTTTGCACGATTGCCGATATTTTCATAACACTCACAAAAATGAGATTATCTGAGTTTTTTTCAACAAAAAATGCATAGGCCCGTAAACTGCAATGTAGACAGCATTCACCCAAACACCGTACGATACGAAATGTGAATTGAACCCCATGGCGATCGCACCTGACCTAGTTTGTCGTGCGGTAACGTCTTGTGGAAAGAGCCGGCCGAGGACCGGTCTCCGTTGTTGACGTGTAGGGTCGCCTGCGACGCCGTGCGCTCGATGTCTGCCATTTCGTAGCGGTACGTCTGGGCGTGTGCAGCCCTCTCTTCGGGCTATGCCAGTCGCCGGAAAACACAGGCGCCAAAAGCAGTAAAGAGCAACGTAAACAATCATTTCCTCCCTGTAGATACCGGCAGGTTGTAGCGAGCGCAGGCACAACTTGGAACCCACATAAACGACTCCCAAACCTACGCGTAGCACTCGTTTTAGCTACGGCGTTAGTTCCCCTTCGCAACTCCCCCCAACGTTCTCAAATCCACTGCCGTTAAATGAAACGACCACGTGTCCGGTGGGGAACGACCTAAATACGTTGAAAACATCGACGAAAATGATGCGCTGTGATTCACACAATTGTCCAGCACGTTGAACCCTGTGTATACTGGTTCGTTTGCCGTGTAAAAGTCACGTTCATGCATATGATGTAGACTAAAGGGTATATAAGCAAACGGCGGATGCTCGCGATTGTTTTCCTCCATACCAGGCGTCCTCAACGTTCTGGCACAAGTGGCAATTAAAAAACACGTCCGTACGGATGAGCGGGCCATGCCCCTCCACGTCTGCCACACAGCCCACGGCCACCGCTCCCTTCCCTTCGCGCGCCCTCTACCCGCCTTCTCTGCGGACGCCCTTGAACACAAAAGAGATAATCGACACTCACCGTGCCAATGGAATCGAGAGCATCATCAGTCTGCTGCAGATGGCGTGAGGGTCTGCCGGAGAACGGCACCTTCATTGGTAGCCGACCCGCAACATCTGCGGCGTCATTTCGTCGGCCGTTGTCGTTGGTTTCTTGCCCAAGGACCCGCCCGATCGCTCCGGGAAGAAGTACGAGGGCAAGTACGGAGGCGGATGATGTGGATCCTGCTAGCCCCTTCATGAAAGAAATTGTTTTTTCGCTGCTAACAGAGTGTAACAGTTTGACGAAGGGCAACAACAGAGGCGTTGGTTCGTCGGTGTGGTCCTTCGCGCATCGTGGCGGCAATCGTCGGACGTAGCATGCAGAAACAGATAGCGAATGTTTTGCTCAAACCCGGTTATTAAACGTTCTCATAAAACGATTCCTTACCCCTTGGCTTCAGTACTTCTATGGAGGGTGTGCTCACACGGACACAAAATCCGAGGTATCTGAATATCAGAAAAACAATGTTGATAACATACTCAGGCATGGGTACCAGGGGGTTTCAAGCGAATACACCTGCTCCTCTGCGTCGTTTGAACGATGGGTATAAGGTCAGCGTGCTCGCGACGGCAATACCGCGTCCAAACGCTGCATCGTAAGCTTATACCTCTGCCCCGCTGGTTCGACCACGAAACGCCAGTTCCCGAGCGCCTGGTTCGGAGCCTAAAGCGGGATAGTATCTGTTTTCGTTTTGGATAGGGACTGGTGCTGCGGTGTAGGGGGGTCACATTTGTGTCCAATGTTTTCAGGGAGTAATAGTCGATCGGGCGAGTGAAAACCCTATTTCCTTTGGCAGTCCAGAGGGTTTGATATTTGTATTTTCACGATGGGCACCCGCATGGGAGTATTGTTTGGGACGATTGCAGGTGGGGAGAACCCGAGACCAGGCGGACAGTTCAAGACTTGGCATAGGTGCAGAGTCGAAGATCTTAGGGAGTTCCGAGCCTCTGAAGGGTCAACGGAACTTGCCCCCCTAGTGTTTGGAGTTTAGACCGCGTTGTGGTCCACTGTAGCAAAAAGTGGTACCGGGTGATCTTCGAAGAAGCCGAACGGTTCATGGTGAGGTGGCACGAGGCTGAGGCTGAGATGAGTAGGAAGCACCGCGCATCCTCCGTGGATGGTGTTCAAGAGAATGGGGGGGGAGGGGGGGCGACAGGAGAAGAGTCAGACAATCCGATTAAGGGAATGCGGAGAGGGGGGGGGACAGGAGGAGTAGAAGGGAAACTGCGGTGGACAAAAGTAGGAAGGAGATGGCAGACAGGGTAGCAAGCCACCACGAAGACTAGGAAGTCGAACATGACTATACTACTATTAACAGTGCGACCAACTGGTTCAGCTGGTTCGAACGTTGTCTCCCCTTGTATTCTCTTTTTGTTAAGTTATTTGGGTTGTCGCCAAAGTCAGGTATACCTGGCCACTTTTCGGCCGAAGTCAGTTACATCCTCAAAACAAGTACAATACACACCCCAGGGGCCCCGCTATTGGCCAGGCTGGCATAGTAACTGAATTGGCACGAAAAGGCCAAGGTATACCTGTTCTTTTTTTACTTTGTCTATTGATTGCTTTCAAGTGTTTTTGGCTAACTTTACTTTTTTTTTTCTTTTTCTTTTTTTCTCCAGTTGTACTGCCTGCTTCGGCCTGCCCCGTCCTTGGGGTGGGCCGAGGAAGTCTGCCAGGACCTGCAGCGGTCTAGCGACAGTCACACGAACATCGAGTTTCGGACTACGTAGGTAAGGAACCTTGCGCGGTCCGGCTGGTGGCCTGCTCGCTTTAAGGACCGCGTGGGGTGGTGGTGATGTTCTTTCTTCTTAAGCCCGACGCCGAGGAGTTCATCCCTCAGGCGGGACGGGTACATCACCACAGCAGAGAGCGCTACGTGGGCAGCTGGTGGAGTGGAGAGGCTGGCCACAGCGTGGGTATGCATGCACGACAGTAAGGATGGGATTGTCGGCGTGGGTTGGGACGGCTGCACCCAGCCAACGGAAACCAAGGCGCGTACCGGGCTACGAAACGGAGGGCCACTTTCGCCATAGAGAAGAAAAAGAAACAAAAAAAGAAAAAAAAGAGGCGGGGACGAGCCTCACGTCGGCTGGCAAAAAAAGCAGCACGCGAGGCTTGTAAGAGACAGAAGGAGGCACTTGTGGCGGTAGCGACCTACAATGTGCGCACCCTGGCTGTAAAGGGGAAGAACGGGTACGGACATGACGAGCGTGTACTGGCGAAGGGACGGCAACTCGGCTGTGACTTCGTTGGCCTGCAGCAAACTCGGAGGTCCGGCAGCACGACGTTCCGTGCGGCAGGGTATCGTGTTTTCTGTTCAGGACAGGAAACAACAGCCACCAGGCAAGGGCTGTCCGGAGTAGGCCTAGCTGTCAAGGAATCGTTGTGCAGTAAGTCTGTGTATGCTCATCAGTTCGTTGACGAGCGTCTAATGTCTATTCGCTTTGAGCTGGCTGGCAAATGCGAGGCAGTCAATTTCGTCGTTGCGTACGCTCCAACTGATTGTACCAAGGGCGCCGAACTGAAACGTATTTTCTGGCAGAAGCTGGAGTACTTGGTGGAAAAAATCCCGACGAAAGAGTGTCTGTTTGTACTGATGGATGCCAACGCGCGAACTGGACAGAGGAAGGAAGGGTGCGGTGATGATGAAAACAGAGTGCTGGGAGCGTATGGACGTGATGTTCGTAACGATTATGGCAGACGTCTCCTGTCGTTCGCCACCAATTGCAAGTTAGCTCTCACCAACATGTTTTTCAGCACGCGCAAGGGTGGGATATCGCATACACACAACGGCACCTGCCCGAATGACCGTAAGCGGATCGACTAAATCCTAACCCGCCAAGTCCATCGACCTAGAGTACAAGATCCCACAGCCTCCTGCCTCAGCTAAGGCTGACTCACACCACAAAATCTTGTATATCAAAGTCCGACTCGGTGGTCATTGTGCGCCCAACAGACAAATACGTAGACCGACAAAACGCCGAGAGTTCGACAGGCAGCTTTCTATGTCCGATGGAAAGTGTCGTGAAAGAGTAGTCTCCAGGGTCATCTCTACTCTCAACCAGCCTATCCAGCCCCGTAATACGTCTGGTATGGTTGAGATTTTCACTACGGCTGTTATTGATGCGGTCGAAAAAGGGGTACCACCCCCTGCACGTCGCCACCGCAGACATGGATGGTGTGAGTCTGCCGAAACCTTGGCCGCATTCATGCCAGCATGGACAGCGAGGGAGGATGCACGACAATTCTTGCGTGCCCACCCCCGGGACAGAACCGCGTGGAAGACCCTGAGATCTGCGTGTGCGAACCTGCAGAAGGTTATTGCCGCAGGACTGCATGCGTACTTCGAGGCGTACCTTGCCGAAACCGAACGACTCCTAGCGAACAACGACCAAAGAGGCTTTTGCAAGCACCTTAAGAGTACGGTAGGATTGGAAGGGACTAAAGCGAGGAGCGAACAGTTCATTAGGGACGAGGATGGCACGATCCTACGGGATAAGGTGCGAATTCGTGAACGATGGGCAGGGTTTTACCACAAACTCTTGAACACGAAGTCGCTGAAACTCAATCCCACGATCATCGACCTCTTGCCACCGCGACCGCCTAAACTGTCGCTTGAAGATGAACCATCCATAGACGAGATGAATGAAGCACTTAAGGGGATGTCGAATTGGAAAGCTGTCGGGCCAGATGGTCTCCCGGTCGAACTCCTAAAAATCGACCACCCGGCATTCGCCCAGCGCTTTCACAACATCCTTGTCAATGTTTGGTTAACAGGAGAGGTCCCTCAGCAATGGAAAGATGCGATCATCAAGGTCCTTCACAAAAAGAAGGATCGAACTGACTGCAACAACTATAGAGGGATTTCGCTTGTTGCCCACGCAGGCAAAGTGTTGTTGAAAATCGTCGCGTCCCGCCTCAGCAACTACTGCGAGACCGAGGAATTACTCCCCGAGGAACAGTGCGGCTTCCGCCCCCCACGATCAACGATTGATATGTTGTTCGTCGTGCGCCGGCTGCAATAGCTCGGACGACAGAGGAGAATCCCCTTATACGTGTTCTTCATCGATCTGCAGAAAGCGTACGACTCTGTCGACCGAGAACTGTTATGGAAGGTACTCACACGCTTTGGCGTAACAACCAAGATGCTGAGAATTATCCGTAATTTCCACGATGGCATGCGGGCTCGCGTGCGTACTGATGACGGCGAGCTCTCGGAATGGTTTGATGTCACGCAGGGGCTGCGGCAAGGCTGTGTACTATCACCGTTACTGTTCAACGTGTTCTTCGCTGCTGCGTTACACGTCGTACTAGTACGCTTCAGCCAAGACGAAGCCATTGTAAGGGATTTGGTCCAACTCTGTGAAGCTGGAGTAGTTCGAACAGGGAAGGAGGAGCCATTGGCGTGCGTGCGAAGGTCTGTATGGGGCATGTTGAACGCCGACGATGCAGGAATTGTATCGAAGTCGGCTGAAGGGCTCGCAAAAATGATGACAGTCATCGTGACTGTCTTTGAAGCAGCAGGCCTCACGGTGTCGGAAAAGAAGACTGAGACAATGATCCTACGAACACCAGACCGGACAACCCTCGCACCACCGCTCGTCATCGAAGCGGCAGCTCAGAGGTATAAGCAGACGACCCAGTTCTTATACCTAGGCGGCGTTATCCACGAAAACGCCGCGCTCTCGCTCGAAATCGACCGACGGATCCGCCTCATGCGAGCATACCTCAAACGGTTCGGCCCGGAGTTGTATGATAGGACGACCGCCCCCCTTAGCCTTAAAGTCCGAATGCTGAAGGCCGAGGTGTTTGAGACCCTGCTGTACGGGTGTGTGACGTGGACCCTCAGAGCGGAACACTTTGCCAAGCTTCGAACGGCTCACCACCAAGTCCTGCTGCGAGTCATTGGCTTCCAGCGCCGACTTCATACTGATCATGCCACCCTCTCGTACGCGAAGGCCCTCAAGATGACACGTTGCGAGAGCATCGAAACGACCATTCGTAAACGGCGGTTCTTCTTTGCGGGGGACGTGGCACGGCAAAGCAAGGAGCGATTACCCAGTCGGGTAATGTTCGGGACGATAGCTGGTGGGGAGAACCCGAGACCAGGCGGACAGTGTAAGACTTGGCATAGATGCATAGTCGAAGACCTTAGGGAGCTCCGAGCCACCGAAGGGACAACGGAAGTTGCCCCTTGGTGTTTGGAGTTGAGACCGCGTTGTGGTCCACTGCAGCCAAAAAGGCGGGGAAGTGGTACCGGGGGATCCTTGAAGCAGCCGAACGGTTCATGGTGAGGTGGCACGAGGCTGAGGCTGAGATGAGTAGGCAGCGCCGCGCATCCGCCGTGGATGGTGCCCAAGGGAATGGGGGGGGAGGGGGCAACAGGAGAAGTGGCAGAAAGACCGACCGAGGGAATGCGGAGAGGGGGGGGAACTGGAGGGGTAGAAGGGAAACGGCGGTAGACGAAAGTAGGAAGGAGATGGCGGACAGGGTAGCAAGGCACCAAGTCGACTAGAAAGTAGAACATGACTATACTACTAGTGCTACCAACTGGTGCAGCTGGTTCGAACGTGGTCTTCCCTTGTCTTCTCTTCTTCTTTTTTTTGTTTTTTTTTCTTGCGCTGACTCTCCGTGATTTTCATGTTATTTTTTCTCTTCCTCTTCCTTTTCTGATTGATAAGCCGTACTGAAGGAGCCGTGTGGCGTGGTTGGAAGACGAACCTGCTCTGCTCGTTTCGTATTGTCTGACGCCAAGGGGCTGGGCATAGTTGACGAACGCAGGGCGGAGACGGCAGTCTGGGTAGCAAGGTACCAGGCGGATTAGCAAGGAGAACCTGGCTATACTACTCGTACCACAAGCTGCTGCCGTTACCTGGAAGGTGCTTTGGGCCTTGGTCTGCCTGTTATTTCCCCTTTGTTATTTTTCCTTGTTACTTTTTCCTTGGTTCTTTGTCTTACTCTGTTTACAAGCAGTGGTGTTTTTTTCTTATTTTATTTTATTTTCCTTTCTTTTCTCCAGCCCGTTATTTTTCAAGTGTTGGCCACCTCGCCTGCGGGGGGGGGGCACGACAGATTGTTTCTCTTAGATTTTGCTTTCATTTTTCTTCTTTTTCTCTTTCGATTTGTCTACCTTTTTTTTGTTTTCTCTTTGATTGTTTCTTTTCGTTTCACTATTTCATAGATTGCGTATGTCGTGCCTGTCATATCTAGTATGATGACATGGCTTTGCATTGCCCACTGCAGTGCACACTGCACACGTGGCAACGTAGTATCTCTGTGGCGTAGCTTTGTGACCACATAACTTGGATCTCTTCTAGGATTGAAGAATCGACACGGACACTGGTTGTGCTGGATGTCGACGGGTAGAAAGAAGAACACACACACACACACACACACCAATTAGAGAGGCCATACGTACACTGGTTTTTCCCTCCGTATTCGTCTGCCCTCCCTTGGTTGAAACTCTTCTGTAATGCCGTGTAAACTCTACTCGTACGTCGTACACGTCAAAATACGAATTTATACGTGCATACATGCGTACGCTGGTTTCACTTTTTCTTCTTAAGGGTGTGCGTTTCGTTTTTTTCAGAGTTGTTGTGGTGTGTACTCTGTTGTTTTCACTTGTCACAGCAGTCGATACCTTTTTGTGTCAGGCAGTCCAGGAAGAGATGGCGATCGTTGGATTTCGTGTGGTGTTTGTGTCTGTGTTCTTCACATTAACCGTTCTTTCTACCCGTCGACATCCAGCACAACCAGTGTCCGTGCCGATTCTCCAATCCTAGAAGAGATACAGGTTCTGTGGTCACAAAGCTACTCCACAGAGATTCTACGTTGCCACGTGTGCAGTAAGCACTGCAGTGGGCAATGCAAAGCCATGTGATCATACGATAACACACCGTATATACCACCTCCCTCGGCTGCTCCCCGGCCGGGGTGGAGCTCCGGCCTGCGGCTTCCCCAACACGTGCTAGAGCTCCCAGTGGAGCGCGGCCTTGACCTTGCTTGCGCGTCTAACTAGCGTTCGAGCATGGTCGAGCCGGCGGTGATGGCCAGCGATATGGCGGAAAAATTTCTCGCGGATTTTTTCCACGCGGCAGTATTGCCTGCGGTAGCCGTGTCGTATCACCGTCGCGGAAAGCGTGGAACTCGTAGCGAACGGAGAAGAGAGGCTAGGATCCACGTGAGTAAGCACCCCATTCGACGTCATCTAGGAGATGATGGGCGTCGAGGCGCGTTGGGATTGCTGCCCCCAGCACGTCGGAACCTCGGCACGAACCGGGCCGGGCGAAAAAACACGGAACGGAAGAAACCCACCGCCTGGGAAAAGCGGAGGGTAGAGGAGAAACAACACGCTGCACGGAAGAAGAGGAGGCAAGGTCGGAAAGGTCGCAGAGAAGCTCGAAGGTTACGCTCAGATGCTAGGGCTAGGTCCAGAGCTGGGGAACTCGTCGTGGGTACGTTCAATGTTCGCACACTCGCCTTCAACGGCAAAAATGGCATCGGCCACAGCGAGGTCATCATGAAGGTATGCCAGGAACTAGGATGCGATGTCGTAGGTCTCCAAGAGACTAGGCGAGACGGGCATAGCACGTTCACAGCAGCTGGATACACGATTTTTTGCTCTGGAGCAGACGGCAGCAAATACGAGAGGAAGGGCACCCATGGTGTAGGACTAGCAGTCAGGGAGTCTATTGTGGCAGGTGTGGGCAAGGATGGTCTCGAGGTGGAGTGCGTTAGTGCCAGACTGATGAAAGTTCGCATTCAACTTGAGGGCAAATCAAATGCTGTTTCTTTTGTTGTCGGCTATGCGCCGATACTGGATGCACCCGTTCGCGAGAAAGATCAATTCTGGAACGAACTGAACAAAGTCGTCTCGGGGGTCCCAAGTGGGGATCACCTACTTGTACTCTTGGATGCAAATGCTCGCACCGGCAAGCGAGAGAGCGGATGTGCCGGCAGTAAGGTGATGGGTAAATACGGGCGCGATGAATTGAACAACAACGGAGAGCGACTACTCCTCCTCGCAGATGACAACAGGCTTGCGCTCCTCAACACGTTCTTTGCCACACCTACTCGCGGAGTGTCGTACACTTTCCAATCTCCAAACTCCGGGAAGGGTCAGTGTAGGCTAGACTACATCCTTACTCGGCAAGTTGATCGACGCCTGGTCCGCAACATGACAGTACGGAAACCCCCAGAGGATCGGCATGAATCTGACCACAACCTCGTGGTCTGCAATATTCGCCTCTTGGGTCGGTTCGCGCCGAATCGGAGGGTAAAAGCAGGCAGCGGAAAACGAGCTATTAATCTACAACGGTTGATGGCAGACCCCGGTCTCCGAGCGGACCTCAATAGGGAGATAACCAAACTTACCCCCCCACCGCCTGGTACAATTGGGAGTGTCGATGATAAGGCAACTGCTCTGGTGGAGACCGTGCTGTCGACTGCTGCTAAACTAGCACCTCATACCAGTCGAAAACAAGGGCCGCTGGGCTGGTGTACGCCCGAAGAGGTAAAAGCAGAGGTGCACTCACGATGGCAGGAGAAGGAAAATGCGAGGACGCAACTACGTGCTAACCCGGAAGACAAAAATCTGCGAAAAGCTGTGAAGATTGCCACTAAACAGCTCAAACGTGCGAGGACGGACGGAGTGCAGAAGTTCTTCGAGGAATACGTCCGTCAACTCGAAAGGCGTATCCAAGAAGGTGATCAGTTTGGGTTCTACAAGCACCTTAAGGGGATGAATGTGGAAGGAAAGAGGACTTTCCATTCGCAGTACATCAGGGACGAGGAAGGTAGATTACTACGAGACGTAGGCCTCATCCGGGAACGATGGGTAAGGTGGTTCCATAAGCTGCTAAACACAAGGTCATCGACCCTCGATCCGACTATCGTCGATGAGCTCAAGGTCTGGCCCTCGTGCAGTCCGCTGGACGACGTCCCGTCTAGATACGAGGTGGAAGACGCGATCAGGGCGATGGCGAACCGCAAGGCGGTTGGGCCTGATGGTCTCCCAGCTGAACTTCTGAAGGTCCTGGCCGACGAGGGAGACTCGGACACCTTGGGAAGCTTCTACGAGATTATCGTCGCTGTGTGGAGGGGAGGGGTCGTGCCGCAGCAATGGAAGGATGCAACGATTAAGGTGCTGCACAAGAAGAAAGACAGGACGGAGTGTGGTAACTATCGTGGCATTTCCCTAGTCGCGCATGCCGGCAAAGTGCTCCTCAAAGTCATCGCGCGCCGACTCAGCGACTATTGCGAACGGGAAGGCATCCTGCCGGAGGAGCAGTGTGGCTTTAGGCCCGAACGATCGACGGTCGACATGATGTTCGTGGTGCGACGCTTGCAGGAATTGGCAAGGAAGAAGGACACTCCGCTCTTCATGTGCTTTGTCGACCTCACCAAAGCCTACGACTCCGTCGACCGAACCCTCCTGTGGGCTGTCTTGGCTCGCTTTGGGGTGCCACCTAGAATGCTCACCGTTATCCGCCAATTCCACGACGGCATGCGAGCATGCGTGCGGCTGGATGACGGCGAGTGCTCAGATATGTTCGACGTGAAACAGGGCCTACGGCAAGGGTGTGTGCTCGCGCCATTGTTGTTCAACATGTTTTTTACAGCGGTGCTGCGTGTGGCGGAGAAACGTTTCGCTGCTGATAAAGCCATCACGGACAGCTTGGTGCAACTCCAACAAAAGCAGGAGAAGAAGAAAAAGAAGAGGGGGAAGGCACGGGTCGGGCACGCCGACGGACAGGGGAATGATAAAGAGGCCCAGACACTGTGGGCTATGCTCTATGCCGACGATGCAGGCATAGTATCGAGATCACCCAACGGCCTGGAGAGGATGATGACGGTGATCGTGTCTGCATGTGCCGCTTTCGGCCTGACGGTCTCGGAGGCCAAGACGGAGATAATGTGTCTGCAAACGAAAGATGGGGGGAACGTGCCGTTCACCGTCACCGCCGCCGGCCAAGTGTACAAACAAACGACCGAGTTTGTGTATCTGGGCGGGGCTATCAGCGCAGATTGGACGGGCAGAAGTGTCGAGGTAACGCGTCGACTCCAGAGGGCATGGGCATGCTTCGGACGGTATAAGATGGAAATTTATGACCGCCCGGGTGTGCGCCTACGCCTGAAGGTGCGAATGCTGAGAGCCGAGGTGATCGAAACGTTGCTCTACGGTTGCGTTACTTGGAGCCCGAGCAAGACTGATTACGGTAGGCTACGGGAGGTCCACCACAAGATGCTCCTCCGATGCATCGGGTGGCGAAAACGAAAGCGCGAAGACCACATTCTATCCTATGCTAGCGCGCTTCTCAGGACAACATCTGAAAGCGTTGAGACGACGGTACGCAGACGTAGGCTCTTGTTTGCGGGCTTTGTGACACGAATGGGAGAGGAGCGCCTGCCGAGGAGGGTGATGTTTGGGGAGATGGTTGGGGGTAAGGGTTACTCCGGAGGACAGGAGTGGGACTGGATGAGGTACCTTGAGGAGGACCTCAAGGAGTTCGGCATCAAGCTCGAAGGGTGGCGCGAGACAGCACAGAAAGCCGGCAGATGGTTCCAACGGGTCGAGGAAGGGGCGGAGGCCTTCATGCGGAAATGGCATACAGATGAGAAGGAGGCATCGGCAGAACGGCATAGAATAGCTGCGACCACGACCACAGCCGTTGACGCCAACGCGAGTGTGCAGAATGGCAGGGAAGAGGGGGGGGGCGAAAGGGGGACGAGGGGGAATGGCGGGGGGGGGGAGGGGAGGCGGTCTGCCCAACAGACTGAAGCCTGGTTATGGCCATCATCGTCATGATGCACTCCTTTCTTTGGGACCCAAGTAACTAGCATGGTGCCATCTGGGCAACTTTGCGTGTCTGTATGCTCCAGTGCCTGCCTTTGGTATTTTCTTTCCCCCCCGCCCGTGATTATCGCTTTTTGTCCCTTCTTTGTTTTCATTTTTCTTTCATTCCCGTTTGTACCTCTTTGTGTCTTTGTTAGTATGGTCCGTTTTGCCTTGCCTTTTTTTCGCGTTTTGCTATCTGCGTCTGTTTTAGTTTTGTTTTTGTTTTTGTTTTGCTTAGCTTCATCTTCTTTTTTTAGGTTTTTGTCTTCTATTAATAGTCTCCTTTTTGCTTCCCTGGTGTCCGCAGTGGTGGAGTGCGTATGCCTGTTTTTTGTTTTTGTTTTTTTGCCTCTGTTTTTACTTGAGGTATTTCTTCCACTCCAGAGTTATTGGAGCCTGTCCTGCGACCACGGACTGCATTGAATTGTGAGTTAATGTGAGAACAACAACAACAACAACAACAACTATTAATGGATAGGACAGGCACGACATACGCAATCTATGAATTAGTGAAACGAAAAGAATCAACCAAAGAGAAAACAAAAACAAAGAAGGCAAATCGAAAAAGAAAAAGAAAAAAAAAAGAAACCAAAACCAGGGGAAACAATCTGTCGTGTGATAGTAAGGTTTGATTGCTCTTTCTTTCACTGCATATCCGCGAGTCTTCACTCTGACAGCACTCCCTTCAGATAGCAGGCAGGTGTGTTCCTCTTTCGTTTTCACGACTACCGTGCGTTTCGTACGGTGCAGGCAGCACTTCAGACAGCATCCGCAGTAGTCAGTAGCCACGAGTTGGTTAGAGGTGGGAACGGAGGTACTCTATGTTATAGTTGAGAGGATATGACCGCGGTCATGTTAGTTCAGTTTGCGCATCGGTTTTAGCTCGTGTGCGCTTTCTTCGTCTCGTGTATTTTGAGGCAGCCTCGATTTTTTTGTGTTTTTCGGATCTTCGTAGGGCTCCAGCCCCTTTGTGTGACCACGGACTCCTTCGTCAGAGAGTTAATGTGAGAACAACTACAACAACAACAACAACAACAACAACAACAACAACATCAGTACCATGGTCTTTGTCTGCAACACCCCGCCTCGAGGTGGTCTCGGGTTTGGTACGGCAAGACAATTGCGCGCCGAACAGGCGGGCAGTCGGTTCCGCGAGGACGGTCTGGAATACTGAAAGCTGTCAACGCGCGGGGGGCGGGGCAGAGCAAATACTCTTGGCGGCCCCGCCGTGGCGAAACAAACGACGTAACTCTCTGCAGGTCCGAGTGGAGCCCGTGGTATCTACCTACACCCAAAAAAAAAAAAAACTATTCAGATTTCGGATGTCATGTGGCACGCGTAGACCTATGCCAATGGAAACGCCAAGTTAAAAAAAACAATTCAAACATATTGCTTTAAAAAAACAATCGAAATTTTCAAACATATGTTAGGTAAGATACGTACTTAGGTATACCCGGGTACAATACCCGGGTATGTACCTCTCCTAAGTTTTAGGTACGTTAGGTACGGACCCCGATAGCTTACCTAGGTTTTAGGTACGTTAGGTACGGATCCCGATACCTTACCTAGGTTTTAGGTACGTTAGGTACGGACCCCGATACCTTACCAAAGTTTTAGGTACGTTACGTACGGACCTTGACACCTCACCCGGCTATCGGGTATACACGTCGACGAAATACCCGGGTTTAGGTACGAGCCTTTGGCCGACCTCAATACCTTACCTAAGTTACTTGTACGTTAGGTACGGATCCCGGTACCTCACCTAAGTTTTTGGTACGTTAGGTACGGAGCTCAATACCTTACCTAAGTTTTAGGTACGTTAGGTACGGACCTCAATACCTTACCTAAGTTTTAGGTACGTTAGGTACGGACCTCGATACCCTACCCGGGTATCGGGTATACACGTCGACGAAATACCCGAGTTTAGGTACGAGCCTTGGGACGACCTTAAGACCTTACCTAAGTTTTAGGTACGTTCGGTACGAACCCCGATACCGTACCTAAGTTTTACCTGGTAGGTACGTTAGGTACGGACCCCGATATCTTACCTAAGTTTTAAGTACGTTAGGTACGACCTCGAAAAGTTACCCGGGTTTAGGTAACCCTTACCTATCACACCCTTGGAAATTTTAGAGCACCGCCGCTGTGGGAAAAAAAAGTTTTTTTTTCACTTTTTCTTTGTTTCCCTCCAACGGCTGCAGGCGGCGAAATTTGTTTTTTTTGCTTGTAAATTGTCAACACCGTGATCGACACCAGCTCGTGCGACAATCGACGCTCGATCTCGACATAGAATCAGCCCACGGCCAACCCGCTCGGTATTCGGCAAGGACAACGAATACAGACGACGGCCTCGAAGATATCAGGTGAATCCATGGTCTAGGGGGGGAAAGCTTGCCGGCGGCGTCCTATGGTATCCTCTCAATCCTGAAAAAAAGTCTATTTCTTGCCATTCTAGACGGATGTATGGAGACGTTTTGCCTTCTGTTTTGTTCAAACCAGCGGCCGAATGTTTTTTTTGTTGAACGCCTCGTCAGCTCCCGCCACATGACACCGGCCATGGTGTGAAGACGGTGATCCAAGGGTCGGTAGGAGGCCCTAACGAGCGCACTCCGTTCATAATTCATGACGCAATCGTTGGTTTTGTTGATCGATGTCTGTCGAGGACTCGGAATCTCGCCGCTTCGAACCAAAGATTGGCCTATGAGTTTTTCTCAAGCCGACGTTGGCCCAACAGATTTGCTTTTTGGGGATTTTCCAAAAGTGAGACCTATGCCAATGGTACAGCGAAGTTGCAATAAAATGTTTGAATTTCAAAGATACCCGCCAAACAAAATCAGAACACGCTTCCTATGGGCCACCTAAAAAACAAAAAAAAGTTCCTAACTTTAGGAAAAGCCCGAAAAAAGCAAATCTGGGGCCGATGTTGGGCCAACATCGGCTTGAGAAAAACTCAGGCCGATCTTTGGTTCGAAGCGGCGAGATTCCGAGTCCTCGACAGACATCGATCAACAAAACCAACGATTGCGTCATGAATTCTGAACGGAGTGCGCTCGTTGAGGGCTCCGACCCACCCTAGGGTCACCGTCTTCACACCATGGCCGGGGTCATGTGGCGGGAGCTAACCAGGCGTGTGATAAAAAAACATTTGGCCGCTGGTTTGCACAAAACAGAAGACAAAACTTCTCCATCCATCTCGAATGGCAAAAAATAAACTTTTTTTCAGGTTTGGGGGGATACCGTAGGACGCCGCCGGCAAGCTCTCGCACCCTAGACCATGGATCCGCCTGATATTTTCGAGGCCGTCATGTATATTCGTTGGGCTTGCCAGATACCGAGTGGGTTGGCCGTGGGCTGAGTCTATGTCGAGATTGAGCGTCGATCGTCGCACGACCTGGTTTCGATCACCGTGTTGACAATTAGCAACCAGAAAAATACAAATTGCGCCGCCTGCAGCCGTTGGGGGAAAAAAAAAGAAAAAATCAAACATTGTTCACTTTTTTTCCCACAGCGGTGGCGCGAGTAAATTTTCGGCTGTTTTTTTAAAGCGATATATTTGGAAAAAATCTTTTGAACTTCGCGTTTCCATTGGCATAGGTCTGTGTGAGGAACTTTTTTTTTTTTTTCCGTGGCCCATAGGAAGCGTGTTCTGTGTTTTTTCGGCGGGTATCTTTGAAGTTCAAACTTTTTATTGAAACTTCGCAGTCCCATTGGCATAGGTCTTAATGCATTCTCATTTTCGTGGATTTTCGTGGACAGAACACCGCTTGTGCCGCGCGTTTTTCACTCGGTTTCCGTATGTACCTGAGTTTGGCTCAAACATATCGGGTGTACCTGATTTTCGCACTTGCCCTTCTATTTTTTTCTACCTCGTTTTTACCAAGTGTTTGCCACATCGCCTGCGGGGGCGGGGGGCACGACAGTTTGTTTCTTCTATTTTGTTTTCTTTGTTTTTGTTATTAATCATTTTCTCTTTTGATTTGTCTTCTTAGTTTTTGGTTTCTCTTTGTTCGTTTATTTTCGTTTTCGTAGAATGTGTATGTCTTCCCTGTCGTATCCAGTATGATGACATGGCACTGCTGTGCTTACATCACACGCGGCAACGTAGTATCTCTGTGGTGTAGCTTTGTGACCACAGAACTTGTATCTCTTCAGGATTGAAGAATCGGCACGGACACTGGTTGTGTTGGATGTCGACGAGTAGAAAAAACTCATTTAATGTGAAGATTACACACACTCATACGACAGCAATAACCTATTAGTGTCGTAAACGTGAAAGAAAACGGGAGGAAAACGAAAAAAAAACATTAGTTCGGAAAAATACAGTCATATACGAAAAAGTGAAACAAAAACAAAAAAGAAAAAACAAGTAAGCATACCTGGTACGTAGTTTTGTGGCATAAAAGTTCGCAAAAAAAAAAAAAAAGTCCGAGCGCGATCGCCACAATGGACACGCCAGGGAGAAAAAGAGGCATCCCGGAATATAAAAACACTAAAATGATCTTAATTTAAGGAGGGTAAATCTGAAGCCAAAAACCACGCAATCAAATCAACATCCCGAACAACGGGAAATACAAGGCACTCCACGAACAGAACTCCAGGAAGCAGCCAGTACACACGCTTCAGTCGGAGTTAGTGCCACGCGATCGGCCACCCCGACACCTTGGAAACACCTACATTAGGCAAAACAGACGCTGTACTCGACAGTCGACTGAATGAAGGCACGTACCGTAGCGGGAGGGGGGTAGAGGAGCCTGCTATGAGACCCCGGATCTGAGTTACGAGGGGGAAGGAGAGAGAGAAGACGATTTACGAAGATAGATAGTAAATGAGATGAGCAAAAAAAAAACAAAAAAAAAAGGAACCGTCGGGGTGAAGGGCGAAGGAAAAAGGTAGTGGTATATATCGCTGTTGAGCCTCGTCCCCGGAAAGGATGCGTCAGGCACCACGTGCAGAAAACGGATGCACTCATAAACTGGCTTGCCATCATCCACCAGACCTACGAAAGACGGCTTCTTTTGGTAGAGGACGGCCAGAGGAACAAATGCTACCAATCATTTAGACGATCAAAGCTCAACGGATGAAAAACAATTGAATCACGTTCGAAAAGGCAGCTGCAGCAGCAGCAAGCAGTAGTTTGCTGGTCGTGCGTGGTACTTCTGGTAGAGTACAGACAGGTTCCATGTTCCATCATCTACTACTCAAGTTGGCCTGGTGCACATTGCTGCCCTGTCTCCCGTCTCCTCCCGACTTTCCGGGGCCACATAGCAGGCTCTTCTACCCCCTTCCCGCTACGGTACGTGCCTTCATTTTTATCGCGAGAAGATTTCAGACTTTCTTCCCTCGTCGACTCGCATCGATTTGTGCCTACCCACGCTGTAAGGCGCTCTCAACAATTGAAGCATTTTTATTTTTGCAAATGAAGTCAAAAGTCCGACCCACCTGGGGCTTGAATCCAGGGCTCAAACACAAGTAGAATTCGAGGTTAACCACTTGAACCACCGTGGCGACCGGCTCTGCAAGTACCTCATACGAGTAGTACTACGTAGGCACACCATGTACGACTCTTCTACGGTTGGTTATGCTCTCGCTTTATTTTTGTTGTTGTTGAGCTTTTCGTCTACCGTAACGGGTGACATTCAGCCTTGCATATTAACAAAGATGCTGTACGAGTCTCCTTCCTTCAGCTCTTTCATGCCTGCTACCTGACTGATCGTAAATTTTGAACCAATACGTACAATATTGGGTTGTGGCGAAAATCGGGTACCTGGTACATACTAAAACCAAGTAAAAAACGCTCTCCAAGAGCGGTGTTTCGCCCATGAAAATCCTTACAAAAGAATGCGCCTCAAGAAGTAAGCGTGCCGCATGGCCTCCAAAATCTGAATGCTTTGTTCTTTTTACGGTGTAGGTCCCAACGCCTGCACTTGAACCTGCAGAGAGTCTCTGCCTAGGCTTCGTCTGTTTCGCCACGGCGGGAGCGCCAAGAGAGCTTGCTCTGGCGACCCCCCCCCCCGGGTTGAGAGCTACAAAGCTTCTCGAACGTCACCGCGGGATCTCCTGCTCGGCACGAAATTATCTCGCCGTACGTACCACACTTGAGCCCACCTCGTACCGGGCGGGTGCAACCGAAATGCAGTGTGTCCATGGCGCGGTTAATACAGACATCTATCTGTGCCCATAGAAAACAACAGAGTACTAAAAACACATGCTCCCAACAAACCAACTGAATCACACCGCACACCCACATGAAGACAAGGTTAAACGAACGTACTCCTCTACTGCTGTATGTCTGTCTGCATACGGACTTGCTTACGACGTACCTGGTACTCGTATATGAGTACAGAGTTTATAGGTCAAAACTGTTATCGTTCCCTGTACGATGGTATTTCACTTGCTTGACACCTTGAATTTGGAATTATTTTTTATATTCTGTCTTCCTCTGTCTCACAGTCTGTGACTACAGAATCATTATCTCTCTAGGATGACGAATCAGGACGGACACTGGGTATACTGATGTAGATGGCTGGGTAGAAAGGACGATTTAATGTAGAGACAAAAATAACAACAACACAACAAGAACAACAGCAGAAGACTGCCAACCGAGAGACCGCAGACGCACACGGAGAGAAATAAACAGTGAGCGTATGGCCTCTCTGATTGGTTAAAGTTGGTCTAAATCAGTTGAAAGCTAGACAGAGTACATGAGAAAGTCGGGTACATACACCTTGGCGTTTTCGAGCCAAGACCAGCTACATGATGTTACGATGTCAGCCCTGGCCAGTAGCAGGGCTCCTGAGGTGTGTTTTGTACTTGGTTTTAGTATGCAACTGATTTTGGTCGAAAAGTGGCCAGGTTCGATTACCTATTTTTTTGGCGAAACCCCATACTGGTACGTGTTTGTCTGTACTCTGTTACACTGTGTCTCATTTTTTTCTGATCATGTAGAATAAAAATGACGAGGTACGCAACACCTTTTAGGAATTTCGCTTTGACTATTAATAGTATGCAGATTAATATCTGCGAATTACATACATACCTGGCACGCAAACTATAAACAAAAAAAGTTGTGTACCTGATGGTATTCGAACGCGTGGTTACTCACATTGTTGCCTCCCTTCTAGTCTCTTCTTTCAACTGAGCCGACCTCCTACCGAATGCTAGACCCCTGCTGCCTACGCACCCACGAGTAGAGTACTACTGCTGCTGTAGATCGTCCTCTTCCTGGCTGTGATTCAACCCTTCCCAGCCCCTCTGTGCCTTCTCAGTTCAACCATCCGTCATCACGTTTATGACCCACTTGCCTATAGATCACCCCTGTTCAAGCATGCCAATGATTCCAACCTCTCCACAAAACCCTGATTTCCTCCGTTGCCACGTTGTCTGTTGTCTATAAACTACTGCAGGTTTGAAAGCACCGGAATTAGTATCGGATATCGTACCGACACTTTCAATATATCGTCCGATAGATAAATGAAATTATCGAATCGAAAAAACTTCGGTACTTCGATAGTAGTTTCGATTATTCGATACACGAACACACGATACGTACGATAAAACGACAGAAGGCCGAACGCCTCCCACGGCGATAGGTGACACGGCAACAAACAGGACTACACCCATGAATATAAGTGATATCAGGTCATACGGGTGACACCCAAATTACTTGGTTATCTACCGTACCAGAGGTATGTGCACGCAATAAGAAACGAGCACTAAGAAAGGGACGCTGAGAGTGATGGGAAAATAGGGAATTCGGGAGTGTTTTGACTGGAATTAGTGGATAACGTGTCTCCTGTTCTCAAGAAAGAAATTCAGCCTTGGTAACGTTTCTTGTTTTTTATAAAGTGTCCTGCCTATTATTGTTGTTGTTGCTGTTCTCACAGTAACTCATCGCCACAGTTCAATTTAGTCCGTGGTCGTAGGACAGGACTTAATAACTCTGGAGTGGAAGAAATACCTCGGTAAAAAATTAAAACTACGTAGCAAAGAGTAGCACACACGTTAACTCAAGCACATCTACACCTCATACAAAACATGAAAAAGGAGGTCCGCGCACGTACACGTATCAGGTACATGCGGTACGCTGTACAAGTCGCCACAGAAACCGAGAAGACCACATACTACCCATATAAAAAAATAGGATGAAAATAACGCCTCGACGTAAAAAAATCGAAATCAAAAGTCGAAAAAATTACACATGCGAAATGAAAGAGAGAGAAAAAAAGTCCAAGTCAGGCAAGGAAGCAAAAAGAAGCACGAAATCAAGAAAGGAAACGAACAAGAGAGTGCGCAATTTTTCGCAGAATTCAGGCTCGCACGCTTTTCGAGGGGTGTAGAACAGAGATAATTACAAAAAAACAAGCACACGCAATCCGCCACTAAGAACACCAGGGAAGCAAAAAAGAGACTAGCAGACAAAATACTAAAAAATAAGTCGAAGCGAAGAAAAAACTAAAGCAGACAGCAACAAGCAAAAAAGCAAAACGGAAGTTACAGAGACACAAAGAGGCACGAACGGGACAGAAAGAAAGATGAAAAGAAGGGACAAAAAAGACAAACACGGTCGGGGGGGGCAAGATGATACGAAAGGCAGGCACTGGAGCACACAGACACGCAAAAGGTGGCACCATGCTAGTTACTTGGGTCTCAAAGAAGGGAATGCATCATGACGATGATGGCCATACCCAGACTTCAGTCTGTTGGGCAGATAGCCTCCCTCCCCCTCCCCCCCTCCATTCCCCCTTGCCCCCCTTTCGCCCCCCCCCTCTTCCCTGCCATTCTGCGCACGTGCGTTAGCGTCAACGGTTGTGGTCGTGGTTGCGGCTATCCCATCCATGCCGTCCTGCATGCCTCCTTCTCATCCTTTTGCATATATATGTTGTACGTTGATTATTCACCCAACATTCACCCAACATTCACATAAATACATACATACATACATACATACATACATATATACATACATACATACATACATAGATACATACATAGATACATACATACCTACATACATACGTATAGAGGCGTTCTACTGGAGAGGTTCTCACCCCAATTTTTCTTAGGCTCCTCAGTTAGGGAGCTCCAAACCTCACCGGAAAACTGACTTGGGCAAAAATCAAATTGCCTCCCGATGAATAATCCCATTGCTCAAGACTTAGTATAAAAAAACGTCATTTTTCGAAACAAGATTGTCATTCCGACGAGTTTGTGTTAAGGAGCCCCGTCATTCAGAAGACATCACAGCGGAAATGTGCTATTACGGGGGGCCGTAGTTAACAGGACCGAATATTGTTGATAAAAATGTTCAAACATATAGGTTTTTATGTGTACCATAGGTCCTGTTAACTATGGTCCCCCGTAATACCTCTATCGTAGACCTTGTCTATAGTATGTAGTAGGAGTACAGCTGTTCAAGATGTCTAAACTAAGAAAATGAGCACTAAGAAGGGCAGGCTGAGCTTTCCAAGAAACAATGGAATTCGAGATTCGTTATCATAATATATTTTATACTGAAATGGGTAGAAGGCACCCATTCTCATCGAACAAACCCGTCCTGGACCAGCTTTCCTGTGTTTTATTTGAATGTTTGTACTTTGGATACCAAAGGCAAATTAAAAAAATACCAATGAATGGAATATCACAATATTGCGATGGGTTGATAGCGGTGTGTCATCCTATGTATGTACGTGTAGGTACACAGGGTGGGGTGGAGAGGGACTTCGGCTACAGAAGAAGCAGGATGGTGTGGGAAGATCCTCCTACAATTACGACCTTAAGCGGTATTGGGCAGCTGCACCGCACCACCTTATGGACGCCGCAGCAAAAAATACCCAGCCTTTCATTAAACTATCGAACTGCGGTTATTGCACGCGTTTTAACCCCTTTAGAACCGCCGCCCCGTTTTGGGGACAAACTACTCGAAATTTGAGTTGTTTGTCCCCAAAACGGGACTGCGGTTCTAAAAGGGTTAAGAAAACAATAGAGAGGGGAGAGCTGTTGCTCTTTTGGCAGCACTGGAGTAGGTATCACGGTGGTAGGTCCAGGGAGGTGGTTGATATCACAGGGGGTTTCGGAGGAAAGGGCGGGTAGAAGCGATTGCAGCAATTATATTTTCTAGTTGTTTTTGACGCTCGATTTTTTGTCTACTGTTTTTGTAGTTTTGTCAAGTATTGAGGTATGATAGGTCATTTCTGAAGTCGTTGAATTATGAACTCCGTTCTACAATTGAATGGTTTGATTGGAATAAACACTACCAGGTACTTACTATGCACTGCTGTCTGTTGGCAAAAATAATATAGCTCAATGTTGACAAGATACCCGGTGCCACATACATACCAGGTTCCGTTCCCCTCGCTGCCTCGGCAAGGAATGCTGCGAGGCATGCCCTATCAGGCTAATAGCGAGTGGGGTAGGTCTTTCTGGCGGGTGTAAGGCCGGACTCACCCTCAAGGAGTGATACCGTCTTGCTGCTGCCTGTGGCCGCGAGGCTCAGGCGGCAGTAGAGTTGGGTCGTACGTGGTGCGTCAGGCACGGAGACCTACGATTCGCGCGTCTTTTTAGGCAGCTGCGGCAGAGCAGCAATGCTCAATCGGGGTGTCCATGCGCGGAGGCAGGCGCCACCACAGGCCACACTACGGCACAGTCTATTGCGCCGGTAGGAGGCTGGATTCGACGACGAGGGAGGAGGGAGACTGAGCGTCGACGTGCGGAGAAGAGACGGATTGACCTCCCCCTGCGCGAGAATTTTTATTTCCCAGATCAGAACCGCAAGTGCGAGGAGCATTTTGTTTTTCAGGATGACGGAGAAAGGGAAACGACTGGAAGGGAATGGCAACGAGTGCACGCGCAAAGGAGCGGGTGGATTGGGCCAAGGCGATGATGCGGCCATGAAGAGCGGCAGGAAGACGGTGCATGGAGACCCATGATTTGCGCGCACACTATCATCACGAGAGAAGCAGTCATAGTTTGTTTTTTCCCTGGTATTGTTTTTCACGAGGCAGAATAGTATCTACCGGTACTCGTCACTGGTCTTAGTAGTTTAACGAGTTGTATACCCTTCATGGGGAATAACCTACGCAATTATCAGGGACGTGGTATCAAAACTGTGCTGCACCTTTTTGTGTCAGACAGTCCAGGAAGAGATGGCGATCGTTGATATTCGTGTGGTAGTAAGGTTCGATTGCTCCTTTTTTCACTGCATATCCGCGAGTCTTCACTCTGACAGCACTCCAGATAGCAGGCAGGAGGTGTGTTCCTCTTTCGTTTTCACGACTACCGTGCGTTTCGTACGGTGCAGGCAGCACTTCAGACAGCATCCGCTGTAGTCAGCAGCCACGAGTTGGTTAGTGGTGGGAACGGGGGTACTCTTCTATATTATAGTTGAGAGGATATACCCGCGGCCATGTTAGTTCAGTTTTGCACATTGGTTTTATCTTGTGTGCGCTTTTTCCGTCTCGTGTATTTTGAGGCAGCCGAATTTTCGAATTTTTTTTTGTTTTTCGGATCTTCCTAGGGCTCCAGCACCTTTGTGTGACCACGGACTCCTTCGTCAGAGAGTTAATGTGAGAACAACAACAACAACAACAACAACAGGTATATTTTGGCAGTGTTGTAAGGATTAAGCCGCGCAGGAAGAGCCAGACGGCAGAGACTCTCTCCTAGGCACTACCGATAGCAGTGTAGACCAGCAACACCGCACGACCTTCTGCGCGTTGAAACATGCGTGTATGTAGCAGTAATATATCAGCCATTTTAATGGACAGCGGGTTTTTGGTGGATGCTTCTTCCGGAGGGCTCGGGGGGGGGGACTGGGCTCTAGCCGTTGGAGGTGGCAGGGTCAGGGGTACGAGAAGTAGGAGTCGTAATAGTGTGTGGGGGGAAGGGTTGGAGGGGGTAGAAACGCTACAGAGAGAGCGAGACGGCAGGGACTCTCTCGTAGGTACTACCGATAGCAGTCAGTGTAGACCAGCAACGCCGCACGACCTTTTGCGCATTGAAACATGCGTGTAGCACTAATAAACCAGCCATTTCGATGGATAGCGGGTGTTGGTAGATGTTTCTTCGGGGGTGCTTAGGAAGGAAGACTGGGCCCTTGCGGTCGGAGGTGGCAGGGTTAAGGGTACTAGAAGTAACTGCAGAGGTATGTGGGGGAAAGGGTTGGAGAATAAGGTGGAAGAGCCGCAGGAAGAGCGAGACGACAGGCACTTTTTCCTAGGCACTACCGATAGCAGTGTAGACCAGCAACACCGCACGACCTTCTTCGCGTTGAAACATGCGTGTAGCAGTAATAAACCAGCCATTTTGATGGGCAGCGGGTTTGTGGTAGAATGCTTCTTCGGGGGTGCTTAAGGAGGGGAGTGGTCGTTTTTTGGTGGACGAGGTGGAGGGATGTTGGTTGTAGTAGTCTTCATGAGCGTCACGTCAGTTCTGATTTGTCGTAGGATACTGCCGCGCTTTTGTTCTGGAGAGTTCTTCACTCTCTGCTAGTCGTTTATTCGAACTAACACTACACATTGTCGGATGGCAAGCATAATAATAATTAAGCTGGGCTGGGTAATCGATCGATATTTTACCTCTTTATTAATAACCATCACTTATACTTTCCAGCCTAGCTCGCACTACGAATATTTTACCCTCAACGATCTTCTGGACAAGCCGTGGTCACGGGTGTCGTCCATTTTGCCAACTTTTTTACCCTCACGGGTGCGAAAAATGCCTAGCTTGCCAACGACGAAAAACAGCACACGTCAGACCCAAACTCCCAACAGGCCATTTACATGTCGAACGACCGTTTTAGAGAATATCGGTTGACTTGGTAGAGTACAAATCGGTATCAACTTCAGCCACAGGGATCGAATGTAAATAAGTTCTCTCGATGACGGACCATCTGACACGTTCTGCAGTGCTGTTGCGGGTACGTGATAAGGCCGCCGACACAGTAGCCCGGACCATCATCGCACGAAAAATTAGCATTGTCCGCCCACCAGAGATCTTGCACTCAGAACAAGGCCTCAAAATTGAAAACAAGGCAATATACCAGCTGCAACAGATTCTCAGATGGAAACAAACTCGAGCGACTCCGTGTCGACCTCAGGGCAATTCAGTATCAGAACGTGTACACTCCATCATGCACAACATGCTGGCCATTGCACAGCGCGATAGATCAAAGCCACTGGGCATCACTGTGACGGTTCGCCCAATTAGCTCACAACACTCGTGTTAGTGCCACGATGTGTGAGACGCCTTTTCTAAACGTTCGGGCGACAACCTCGGCTTCCAGTCGATATGAATATCGGGATTCCTCATGTAGGAAAACACATCAGATATCGAAGAATTCGCACAAACCACGCGGGACAATTTGCAGATCCATTTGAAGCTAGCACGCCGGAATCTTACCGAGCGTGCAGATAAACAAGCAGTAAATAACGTCAAAGTCAAACCGTACCCCGTGTTTATACCTGGACTGGAAGTACTCGTGTACAGACCATACAAGGACGTGGATAGTTCAAACCCAAAGCTCCCACTACCATGGCGAGGACTGTCTGTCGTCTGCTCACAATTATCTCCAGTGAGTGGTATATAGAGTACGACTGACGAACAACACACGAGAGGTGTCGGTCCACTCCCCCCACAGAAAGCCCTACCTTTGGCGGGAAACACCGCCGGCACCTCAATTTGACAAACTTGCGGAATTGTCTTTAGGGAAACCAATACCCCTACCCGCATTGCAGCATCCAGATGAGGCTTAACCTAACATTGAGTCCTACCCGATACTCTTTTTGTGTCAGACAGTCCAGGAAGAGAGGGCGATCGTTGATATTCGTGTGGAGTAAGGTTTGCTTGGTCCTTTATTCACTGCATATCCGCGAGTCTTCACTCTGACAGCACTCCAGATAGCTGGCACGTGTGTTCCTCTTTCGTTTTCACGACTACCGTGCGTTTCGTACGATGCAGGCAGCACTTCAGATCGCATCCGCTGTAGTCAGCAGCCACGAGTTGGTAAGTGGTGGGAACGGGGGTACTCTTGTTGTTTGTTTGTTGTTCTCACATTAACTCTCTGACGAAGGAGTCCGTGGTCACACAAAGGTGCTGGAGCCCTAGGAAGATCCGAAAAAAAAAAAACGAAAATTCGGCTGCCTCAAAATACACGAGACGGAAAAAGCGCACACAAGATAAAACCAATGTGCAAAACTGAACTAACATGGCCGCGGGTATATCCTCTCAACTATAATATAGAAAAGTACCCCCGTTCCCACCACTAACCAACTCGTGGCTGTTGACTACAGCGGATGCTGTCTGAAGTGCTGCCTGCACCGTACGAAACGCACGGTAGTCGTGAAAACGAAAGAGGAACACACCTGCCTGCTATCTGGAGTGCTGTCAGAGTGAAGACTCGCGGATATGCAGTGAAAAATGGAGCAATCGAACCTTACTACCACACGAACATCAACGATCGCCATCTCTTCCTGGACTGTCTGACACAAAAAGGTGCAGCACAGTTATGATACCACGTCCCTGATAATTGCGTAGGTTATTCCCCATGAAGGGTATACAACTCGTTAAACTACAAAGACCAGTGACGAGTACCGGTAGATACTATTCTGCCTCGTGAAAAACAATACCAGGAAAAAAACAAACTATGACTGCTACTCTAGTGATGATAGTGTGCGCGCAGATCATGGGTCTCCATGCACCGTCTTCCTGCCGCTCTTCATGGCCGCATCATCGCCTTGGCCCAATCCACCCGCTCCTTTGCGCGTGCACTCGTTGCCATTCCCTTCCAGTCGTTTTCCTTTCTCCGTCATCATGAATAACAAAATGCTCCTCGCACTTGCGGTTCTGATCTGGAAAAAAAAAAATTATCTCGCAGGGGGAGGTCAATCCGTCTCTTCCCCGCACGTCGACGCTCAGTCTCCCTCCTCCCTCGTCGTCGAATCCAGCCTCCTACCGGCGCAATAGGCTGTGCCGTAGTGTGGCCTGTGGTTGCGCCTGCCTCCGCGCACGGACACCCCGATTGAGCATTGCTGCTCTGCCGCAGCTGCCAAAAAAAGACGCGCGAATCGTAGGTCTCCGTGCCTGACGCACCACGTACGACCCAACTCTACTGCCGCCTGAGCCTCGCGGCCACAGGCAGCAGCAAGAAGGTATCACTCCTTGAGCGTGAGTCCGGCCTTACACCCGCCAGAAAGACCTACCCCACTCGCTATTAGCCTGATAGGGCATGCCTCGCAGCATTCCTTGCCGAGGCAGCGAGGGGAACAGAATATTAGTATGTGGTCGTTGTTATTGTTCTATATAATAACCATAACCATTTTAGAACCGCAGTCTCGTTGTGGGGACATACCGGTCAAATATCAAGTGCTTTGTCCCCAAAACGGGACTGCAGTTCTTAAAGGGTTAATGACGAAGGAGTCCGTGGTCCCACCAAGGTACTGGAGCCCTAGGAAGATCCTAAAAACACAAAAAAAATCGGAATTTGTCGGCCAAAACAAAATACAAGAGACGACGAAAGCGCACACATAATGACGTACAGACTGAACTATTAATAACACGGCCGCGCGTATATCCTATCAACTATACAACATAGAGATCCCCCGTTCCCACCACTAACCAACTCGTGGCGGATGACTACAGCAGCGGCTGATGTCAGGAGTGCTGCCTGCACCGTACTAAACGCACGGTAGTTTTGAACACTGAGAGAAACACGCCTGATGTCTGGAGTGCTGTCAGAGTGACGACGCGCGGACATGCAGTGAAAAGGGAGCTATCGAACCGAAAAATCACCACACGAATATCAACGATCGCCTTCTCTTCCCAGACTTTCTGGCACAAAAGGTGCAGACACCACGCCCCTGAAGATTGCGCGAGTCATTCCCCATGAAGGGTATACAACTCGCCAACTCTAGGCAGATTGACGTTAAAAACAAGTACATACTGCCTAGTGAAAAACAAAAACTAGAAAAAAAGACGATGACTGCTTCTCTCGTGATGGTGTGATGCGCGCCGGTCATATATATGGGTCTTCGCGTGCCGTCCTGCTGGCGTTCTTTTCGGCCGCCCCATCGCCTTTATTAGCCCAATCGGCCCGCTCTTTGCACGTGCTCTCGTTGCCATTCACTTCCAGTCGGTTCCTCTTCTCTCCCGTCCCGAAAAACAAAATGCTCCTCGCACTTACTTGCCGTTCAAATATGAAAAAACAAAATTTCTCGCGCAGGGTGAGCTCAATCCGTCTCCTCCCCGCTCGTCGACGCTCTGTCTCCCTCCTCCTTCGTCGTCGAATCCAGCCTCCTACCGGGCGCAATAGACTGTGCCGTAGTGTGGCTCATGATGGGGGCTGCCTCCGCGCACGCGGACATGATGGCATGGCATTGCGTTGCCCACCGCTGTGCTTACTGCATACCAGATACGTGGCAACATTCTGCTGGTGTATCTCTGTGGCTTTGCTTCGTGGCCACAGAACTTATACGAGTATCTCTTCTAGGATTGAAGAATCGGCACGGGCACTGGTTGTGCTGGAGGTCAACGGGAGATACAACGGTTTAATGTATGTGAAGAACACACACAAACGTTGAGCGTGGAGGCTGCCCGATCTTCTACGACCTTGTACGTTAACTTTCTGAAAAAAAAACTGTAAACTTCCAGACATCATTTTTCGGGGTCGGAGTATTTTGGCTTTGCCCGAAAACATGTCGGCAAAACATGGAAATTTCGGGAACATACCTCGTACTCAACTAAACCAAAAAAACACTTCTAAATTATTTGAAATTGGCCTTCTTGCTGTTAGTCACTCTGTGCCATGCTGAAGCTATCGGGCGACGCGAACATCAATCGGTATGTAACGAGAAACGGTAGCCTGAACGAGCTTGATATGCAATGACCGTTTGTGTCTTTGTGTGTCACATACAGTAGTTTGAGGCAGAAACTTGGTGAGGTAGGAGTAGGTTTTCAATCTGGGAGGAAATATCTCTAGGGGTGAGGTACACCGATACACTGACGTGCGTATTAATTACTCCGTGAACTGCTTAAACATGATAAAATACGTCGTGTTATAAAGTACGTGATTCACAGTCATCACCACGGAGGATGTGACAAACATCCACCTGGTGAAAAAATCCCTCATCGAAAAGTATACATACATACATAGAGGGTGGTGGGGCCGTTACACACAGCAGCACCCAAAAACAGATGACGAACGGCTTACTCTGCCCAAAAGTAACGAATTGACGTACAATGAACCTAGGCCCCGGCATTTCGCCCGCCGGCCTTATATTTCGTTTTTTTAATACCCATACTCACCCTCATTATTACCGCTATAAACCCAACAAATCGTTTCTCAGATACGGGGTCACATGCCATAGCAGGCTCACCTCCCCCCTCTCTCTTATTACACGCGGCCATATTTTATACGGAGTACCTGGTAGGACCTACGATACAATGTAAATCGCATTTTTACTAAATAATACCAGTAGTAGGTCCTATATACTTTGGTCCCCCGTAATAATAGCGTTCATGCGTTCCTTTCTTTGCCGCTGGTGGAAGATTACGATCGACATAAAATCGCGAGCGAGCGTACTATTACAATAGCATGCCCGCCGCTTCTCTCTATCACATGCTCCATCATCACTCGAAGAATTACCGCTCAACGGCAGTCTATATCTGAGCGTACAGGACTTCTACACACTCACCAGCTCACGCAGGTATCATACGTCGCGTGTCCTGTGTAGTGCAACCTCTCGACTCAACTGCTACTCTTCTTACCGCTGTACTACCTGGAATCTACTAACCTGCTTGCTCGCTGCCCCGTAATGTCCTGTGTTGCCCACGCCGTCGAAACTAAGAACGAGGAGAACGAGACAGTATCGATCGGAGCTTCCACCGACGTGCTGTCCTGATGTGGTGCAGCCGCCTTTTAAATGGTGTAAGGATGTAGGCAATTGACCGGAGAGGGTGGCGGAGTGTCTAGTGGGGACCTACCAACAGACTCCACCCAGAGATCGATCCTGGGTACCTCTCGTCGTACAGGTACGATACACATCGTGTCCAGTATTAATAGTGCATTTAGCATTTAGTCCGTAGAGCCTGAAGTTTCCCATAGTATTCCCCCCAGCACACAGGTGTACAGGGAGTGCGAGGCTGGCTGTTCCAATAAATGTCTGACGACCGAGGACATATAGAAATAATAAAATAGACGTATTCAGAACCCTCTCTCTTTCCTATATATTTGAACAACGAAATAAAAAGTTCCGATCCAGTTTCATATAAATAAGCGTAGAAGATAACAAAGATGGAACGGAGGACACCATGGGACGAGTATTCGGCTTGATTAACCCTTTTAAAACCGCAGTCCCGTTTGGGGGATAAACCTGTCAAACATCAAGTAGTTTATCCCCAAAACGGGACTGGGTTCTGAAGGGGTTAAAGCTCTTTTCGAACCCTAGAGCCCCGTTTGGGGGACAAACTACTTGTGATTTGAGTTATTTGTCTCCACAAATGGATGCGGTGCTAAAAGGGTCAAGAGGGTGTCGTGAAGTTGACGAACGTGGGTTCAGTTGGTTGAACTTGGAAGACAGAGGCACTGAGGGGTAGAACGATAGAAACGAAAAAAAAAATGTTTTAATATCTACCACTGGAGGTAATATTTAAGAGTTTGTGTTGCAAAGGGTACGAGGTCGGCGAGTTGAGAACGGAGAAACGTTGGCCGCAAATGTCGGGTGTCTATTACCAGTATATTGTTGTTGCTGTTGTTGTTGGTGTTGTTGTTGTTGCTGATGATGCTGTTCTCACACTCACGTATGGCCACAATACAATGGGTGTGTATCCTTCACATTAAACCGTTCTCTACCCGTCGACATCCAGCGCGACCAGTGTCCGTGCCGATTCCTTCAATCCTATTCATAGAAGCGATACAAGTTATGTGGTCAAAAAGCTACGCCACAGAGATACTGTGCACGTACCACTCCGTCCAGGAATATGAGCTATAATATCAGGATATCCATAAATATTAGCTACATATGTCACGTTTGACACCATATGACGCCGACTATGGACAAAGAGGCATTATTAGGTATTCATACCACCAAGAGAGGACCAAAAAAAAGGGGGGTGAAATAACTGGGGATGGGCGGCCACCATCCCCGGTTTTATTTTATACAGAAATATAAGCTACATACCGATCTGGTACCACGTTTTGTACCATACCAGGTGCCACGACGCCGGAGATGACCAAAGAGGCATGATTACACATTCAGATCATAAACAGGGGGCGAAAACTAAAGTCCCCGGGGTATGCCCAGGGGATACCCGGATATTGTCCCGGGTTTCTGCACGGGCCGATAACAATGCAAAGACGCGTCAACTTTGTATTTTCTCCTTTTTTCCCTTAGGTTAACAGCAGTACCGCCACAACAGTACCGCCACAACAGTAGTGTCCTGCGCCACCGCCGCCAGCACCAGCACCAGCACCAGCAGAGCTCATGACCTGCAGCAGTAGTGATGCTCGCTACTCACTGCGGCTCGTGCACCTCGGTTGTGGGTGTGTAATAGGTCCAACTTTGATCGATTGTCAAGGGTGCACAAATCGAGGTTGGACTTTTTTTTTTGGCGTTTTGGTTCGGGGAGAAACTTCCGAATCCAGTCCCACAAGAAAAAATCGAAAAAACGATATGCCTTGCCACAGCACTGTCGGACGCCAGGCGACTTCCGTGTGCCTTGCTGATGTCGACAGGCGCGAGGTAGACATGTTGGTATATCTTACCAGGTATCCTTTTTGGGCTTCCCAGCTGCCCTGACTCATGGCGGACACAGTTCGAAAAACAAATCCTTATTACGATCCTAAAGCAAGATATAACCCCCCGAGCCGGTCGCGGTCGCCCCGATGGTTCAAGTGGTTAACCTCGAATTCTGCTTGTTGTGTTTGAGTCATGGGTTCGAGCCCCAGGTGGGTCGGACATTTGACTTTCAATAAAAATAAATAGGATTAAATTGTTGAGGGCGCCTTGCAGCGTGGGTAGGCACAATTTGATGCGAGTCGACGAGGGAGGAAAAGGCTGTAATTTTTGTCGCGATAAAAATGAAGGCATGTACCGTAGCGGGAAGGGGGTAGAAGAGCCTGCTATGTGACCCCGGATCTGAGTTACGAGTTGGAAGGAGAGAGAGAAAACGATGTGCGAAGATAATATATGGATGGGATGAGCAAGAAAAATAAGAAAAAAACAAAAAAACGTTTCTGGAGCGGTGCAGCAAGCTGTGGACGAGCAAGACACCGGAACATGGGAGCTGCGCACGGGCAAGGGAGGTAGAGAGGCGACGGGGCACGGGAAGCGAGGGAATAGCGTACGCCAGGTAGAGAGGGGACGGCGCACGGGAAAGCGATGGAACGGCGTAACGGCAAAGCGAGACAAGAGAGGAAACGGCGCACGGGAAAGCGAGGGTCCTCTGGGGGTGATGCTCAATAGTCGCTCCAGGTCTTCAACTGCTCCATCTCGCGGCGGGTCAGCTCCTCCCAATCCTGGTCGCTGTAGCGTATTCGCCAGGAGTAGCGGTCTCTGTAATCGTACACCTCATTCTACTGTCTGAGATCGCTACCGAAAGTCTTTCATAGAGCGATTCCTATCGGAAACAGGGGCAAGGCTGATCCGGGTTGGTGATATCTGAGCCGCTTGGTTGATCTCGGTGACTTCATGCCGTCGGCTTCCGACGAACGCGTCGCCCTCCCCCCGTCAACAAAAATTAAAGAGAAAATAACAAAGCGGTAAGGAACGAAATAACTACGATGGACACGAACATACACAGCGAACACGGGACGCAGGTAAACTGCCGGACACATGCGACGGAGTACAGGTGTCAGTAAAGGTCATAGCCAGCGCGGTCGGGTGCACGGGCATGCGGGTTTGCAAGAAACACACAGGCAAACAAACGACCGAACTATCCACTAAAGCGAACAGAATAGCCAACAAGATTAAACATGAGAGCAACCAAACGGACGAACGACAAAGAACTAAATAAAATCAGGCAGCAAGCCCCGTGGCAAAGCTCGGACATAGAGGGGCCTGGTTGCTGTCTCCCTTCAGCATGGGCGACAGCAACAATGGTCCCAATAGGTACAGACCCGACCATTCTGTTCATTCACCCCGTCTAAAGAAACAAACAAACGAGCAGAAAAACAAAAGAAGACGAATCAAAAGGAACCAAAAGAAACGAAAACAGGTATAATCCCCGTGGCTAAGGCACAGGCCTAGAGGGGCCTGGTTGCCGTCTCCATTCAGCATGGGAGGCAGCAACAACGGTCCCAAAAGGCGCAGACCCAACCAATCTGGGCATCCACTCTCTATCCGAGAAATGAAGCGAACACAACGAACACAAAAAATTACAACAAAAATGTGCTGCGTTCCCAGCGACGCAGAGACAAGCGTCGCGGGTTTGACGAGTGGCGTACAGCGAAAGCAGCAGATACAGGAATTGGCAAGGTAGAAGGACACTCCGCTGTTCATGTGCTTTGTCAACCTCACCAAAGCCTATGACTCCGTCAACCGAACCCTCCTGTGGGCTGTCTTGGCTCGCTTTGGGGTGCCGCCTAGAATGCTCACGCTTATCCGCTAATTCCACGACGGCATGCGAGCATGCGTGCGGCTGGATGACGGCGAGTGCTCAGATATGTTCGACGTGAAACAGGGCCTACGGCAAGGGTGTGTGCTCGCGCCATTGTTGTTCAACATGGTTTTTACAGCGGTGCTGCGCGTGGCGGAGAAACGTTTCGCTGCTGATAAAGCCATCACGGACAGCTCGGTGCAACTCCAACAAAAGCAGGAAAAAAAGAAAAAGAAGACGGGGAAGGCACGGGTCGGGCACGCCGACGGACAGGGGAATGATAAAGAGGCCCAGACACTGTGGGCTATGCTCTAGGCTGACGATGCAGGCATAGTATCGAGATCACCCAACGGCCTGGAGAGGATGATGACGGTGATAGTGTCTGCATGTGCCGCTGTCGGCCTGACGGTCTCGGAGGCCAAGACGGAGATAATGTGTCTGCAAACGAAAGATGGGGGGAACGTGCCGTTCACCGTCACCGCCGCCGGCCAAGTGTACAAACAAACGACCGAGTTTGTGTATCTGGGCGGTGCTATCAGCGCAGATTGGACGGGCAGAAGTGTCGAGGTAACGCGTCGACTCCAGAGGGCATGGGCATGCTTCGGACGGTATAAGATGGAAATTTATGACCGCCCGGGTGTGCGCCTACGCCTGAAGGTGCGAATGCATACAGCCGAGGTGATCGAAACGTTGCTCTACGGTTGCGTTACTTGGAGCCCGAGCAAGACTGATTACGGTAGGCTACGGGAGGTCCACCACAAGATGCTCCTCCGATGCATCGGGTGGCCAAAACGAAAGCGCGAAGACCACATTCTATCCTATGCTAGCGCGCTTCTCAGCGCAAAATCTGACAGCGTTGAGACGACGGTACGCGGACGTAAGCTCTTGTTTGCGGGCTTTGTGACACGCATGGGAGAGGAGCGTCTGCCGAAGAGGGTGATGTTTGGGGAGATGGTTGGGGGTAAGGGTTACTCCGGAGGACAGGAATGGGGCTGGATGAGTTACCTTGAGGAGGACCTCATGGAGTTCGGCATCAAGCTCGAAGGGTGGCGCGAGGCAGCACAGAAAGCCGGCAGATGGTTCCGACGGGTCGAGGAAGGGGCGGAGGCCTTCATGCGGAAATGGCATACAGATGAGAAGGAGGCATCGGCAGAACGGCATAGAATAGCTGCAACAACGACCACACCCGTTGACGCCAACGGGAGTGTGCAGAATGGCAGGGAAGAGGGGGGGGGCGAAAGGAGGACGAGGGGGAATGGCGGGGGGGGGGGGGGGGAGGCGGTCTGCCCAACAGACTGAAGCCTGGTTATGGCCATCATCGTCATGATGCACTCCCTTCTTTGGGACCCAAGTAACTAGCATGGTGCCATCTGGGCAACTTTGCGTGTCTGTATGCTCCAGTGCCTGCCTTTCGTATTTTCTTTACCCCCCGCCCGTGATTATCGCTTTTTTGTCCCTTCTTTTTTTTCATTTTTCTTTCATTCCCGTTTGTACCTCTTTGTGTCTTTGATAGTATGGTCTGTTTTGCCTTTTTTTGAGTTTTGCTATCTGCGTCTGTTTTTGTTTTGTTTTGTTTTTTTTGCTTAGCTTCATCTTCTTTTTTAGGTTTTTGTCTGCTATTAATAGTCTCCTTTGTGCTTCCCTGGTGTCCGCAGTGGTGGAGTGCGTATGCTTGTTTTTTGTTTTTGCCTCTATTTTTACCTGAGGTATTTCGTCCACTCCAGAGTTATTGGAGCCTGTCCTGCGACCACGGACTGCATTCAATTGAGAGTTGATATGAGAACAACAGCAACAACAACAACAACAACAACAACAACAACAAACAATTTTAATGGTCTCTTTTTTTCTTCCCTGGTGTCCTTAGCCACTGTGGCGGAATGCGTATGCTTGTTTTTTTGTTCTCGCCTCTGTTCTAGACCCCTCGCGATGCATGCGAGCCTGAAATCTGCGAAACATTGCGTATACTCTTGTGTCCTTTCTCGATTTGTTGCCTCCTATTATTGCTTCCTTGGCTGACTTGAACTTTTTCTCTCTCTTTTCCCTCTTGGATGTGTGATTATTTTTTCGATTTTCGATTTTCGATTGGTCGACGTCGAGTTGTTATTTTCACGATGTATGTCTATTTTTCTTAGTAGGTGGTCTTCTCGGTTTCTGTGGCGACTTGCACAGCGTACCGGATATGTATCTGATAAGTACGCGCGCGGACCTCCTTTTTTCATGATTTTGTTTTGTCTGAGGTGTAGATCTAAGTTATCGTATGTGTACTACTTTTTGCCTATTTTTTGTTTTTTACCGACTCGCCGTAGTATTTCTGCCACTCCAGAGTTATTGGAGCCTGCCCTGAGTAGAGGTAGGACCCTGCGGGTACGCGCCAGAAACAGGCAGCCGCCAAATTTTGGAGCCCGGACCCTACCGTACCCGCCGGGTAATGCCATTTTGACGACCGGGTACCCGGGTACTCGTTTTTTTGCCGTGTACCGGGTACCCGGCCTTATTGTTGAAGTTTTTTCACATAATTTCAGTGCCACGACGAATGAAATTTATGTGGAGGATAGTGTGCAGTCCTGTGTTCTTGCCGAAACGAGGAGTACGAACAGTTTCTATGATTGATTCCATACACAAGCAGCCTAATGTTGATGTGTCGTGTATTACTTCATTGCGCTGGAGTGATATTTTGGGTTCGAATGCGCGGAAAGTGTGAAAATATGAAATATGTACGATCGAGGCGATGGTTGACGGTCTCCCGCTTAGAGGACTGCTGTCGCCATTTTTCACATTTCGACCCACTGCTACGTGGCAGACATCGTAAAGTAGCACTATATCATCCGTGTGCATCAGAGCATGGTGATGTCGAACTACCGTCGATAACATATCAACGACCGCCTGCGCTCGGAAATCGAAGGAATCGTGGACGTATAGAAAACAAATACCTGGTATGCATTAAAAAAAGAGTACCGCAGACAGGCATGGATGGTGTGAGTCTGCCGAAACCTTGGCCGCATTCATGCCAGCATGGACAGCGAGGGAGGATGCACGACAATTCTTGCGTGCCCACCCCCGGGACAGAATCGCGTGGAAGACCCTGAGATCTGCGTGTGCGAACCTGCAGAAGGTGATTGCCGCAGGACTCCATGCGTACTTCGAAGCGTACCTTGCCGAAACCGAACGACTCCTCCTCCTAGCGAACAACGATCAAAGAGGCTTTTACAAGCACCTTAAGAGTACGGTAGGATTGGAAGGGACTAAAGCGAGGAGCGAACAGTTCATTAGGGACGAGGATGGCAAGATCCTACGGGATAAGGTGCGAATTCGGGAACGATGGGCGGGGTTTTATCACAAACTCTTGAACACGAAGTCGCTGAAACTCGATCCCACGATCATCGACCTCTTGCCACCGCGACCGCCTAAACTGTCGCTTGAAGATGAACCATCCATAGACGAGATGACCGAAGCACTTAAGGGGATGTCGAATTGGAAAGCTGTCGGGCCAGATGGTCTCCCGGTCGAACTCCTAAAAATCGACCACCCGGCATTCGCCCAGCGCTTTCACAACATCCTTGTCAATGTTTGGTTAACAGGAGAAGATGCGATCATCAAGGTCCTTCACAAAAAGAAGGATCGAACTGACTGCAACAACTATTATAGAGGGATTTCGCTTGTTGCCCACGCAGGCAAAGTGTTGTTGAAAATCGTCGCGTCCCGACTCAGCAACTACTGCGAGACCGAGGAACTACTCCCAGAGGAAGAGTGCGGCTTCCGCCCCGCACGATCAACGATTGATATGTTGTTCGTCGTGCGCCGGCTGCAAGAGCTCGGACGACCGAGGAAAATCCCCTTATACGTGTGCTTCATCGATCTGCAGAAAGCGTACGACTCTGTCGACCGAGAGCTGTTATGGAAGGTACTCACACGCTTTGGCGTACCAACCAAGATGCTGAGAATTATCCGTAATTTCCACGATGGCATGCGGGCTCGCGTGCGTACTGATGACGGCGAGCTCTCGGAATGGTTTGATGTCACGCAGGGTCTGCGGCAAGGCTGTGTACTATCACCGTTACTGTTTAACGTGTTATTCGCTGCTGCGTTACACGTCGTACTAGTACGCTTCAGCCAAGACGAAGCCATTGTAAGGGATTTGGTCCAACTCTGTGAAGCTGGAGTAGTTCGAACAGGGAAGGAGGAGCCATTGGCGTGCGTGCGAAGGTCTTTATGGGGCATGTTGTACGCCGATGATGCAGGAATTGTATCGAAGTCGGCTGAAGGGCTCGCAAAAATGATGACAGTCATCGTGACTGTCGTCGAAGCAGCAGGCCTCACGGTGTCGGAAAAGAAGACTGAGACAATGATCCTACAAACACCAGACCAGACAACCCTCGCACCACCGCTCGTCATCGAAGCGGCAGGTCAGAGGTATAAGCAGACGACCCAGTTCTTATACCTAGGCGGCGTGTTATGGAAATGTTAGCACATGACCATGTGTGAGTCAATGTTCAGTAGCACTGCACTGTATCGTAGATCGTAGTCTATGTACCGTTTCGGCATGTAACGTATATTATGCGGAGGAATAGCATTCGTATTATATCTGCTGGTAGGACCGAGCTGGTAGGACCGAGTACCTCACTCTCTCGTGTTGATCTCGACGAATCGTGATGGTAACCTAGCTGCCTGTTCATCTCTGGAAGCTGCCGTCATCTGGACTCCTGCATTCTCTGTGGAATTCATCTGTGTGTGTTGGCCAACTAAGCGCCAGTGTTTACGTGTTATCACGTCTTTTTCTCACTACCACACCGGAGTATCGCACTCCTGGTCACTGCGTGACCGGTGTCATCACTCGGCTTACGCTGAGGACACAGCCTTCGCCTACATTGCCAGGGTATAGCCACACAATACCAATAACAGGTTATGATAGCCTCGTGAGCGTGGCGAGTAGTGTGCATACACATTTTTTTCGCGAAGGTCTCTTCTGCTGGAGTCTGCTTCCAGTTGGAGTTTGCGTCCTTCAACACCCCACAGCAGATCGGCGCGAACGAGCGGGCAGGTCGGACGCTTGCTGGCATCGTGCGCTGTCTACTTACTGATTCGGGTCTCCCGAGTTTTCTCTGGGGGGAGTTGATGCAGGCGGCAGTCTACCTAAGCAACCGGGTCCCACATGCGGCGTTGAGCAACGGTACGCCCTACAAGGCACTCTACGGCAAGGATGCTTACCTCGGGAACCTTCGGGTGATCGGGGCTAGGTCGTTTGTGCATGTAGAAACCCACACCAAGAAATTGGAGTCGCGTGCTTGGGAAGGACGCCTGGTTGGGTACAGCACGGGCAGCAAGTCTTACCGGATCTACAACCCGGCGACGAAGCGTGTGAGGGACAGTCGAAACGTCGTCTTCATTGAGACGCCCTCAGCACTGCCTCGCCTGGAGGTCGGTGGCTTTGACGACGGAGAGTTTACGTATGACGAAGGAGACGACCTGGTAAGGGATGTGCGCGACCACACGTCTAACATAGACATCCATGGGCCTTCTCCTAACCTAGACGCTGCAGATCCGTTAGTAACTACACTTATAGGGCAAATCCATGATGCCACCAACCGCGACATTGGCATTGATACTGCAGCCACTACTCCATCTATTCCGCCTGGGGGAGTATGCCCTGCCGAGCAGGGTCCTCCGCCATCCGGTGCTTCGCCATCCGGTGCTTCGCCATCCGGTGTTTCGCCATCGGGTGCTTCGCCATCGGGTGCTTCGCCATCGGGATCTTTGCTTTCCGGATCTGCTTCGCGTGGTGGTTCTTCGCGAGGTGGGTCTGCGTCGCGCGGAAGCCGCGCGATTACACCGGCTGTTACCAGAGCTACTGCTAGTACACCTAACGCCAGGACTGTCAGCGAACTCCGACGCCTAAATTTCCCATACTCCATGATGGGGGAGTATCAGGACGTCGCCCACAAGGACGACATGCCTCGGTTCGCAGAGTATATGCTGTGCAGACTATGCAGCCGGGATTCCCTAAATCGTTCTAGACGCCATGAAAACACCGGAAGCTTCATTTTGGCGCGCTGCTGCGGATAAGGAGATGGACAGCCTGCATGAACTCAAGGTCTACAAGCTCGTTCCGCGCTCTACTGTTCCTCCGGGACAGAAGATCATCAACTCAAAGTGGGTTCTGAAGCGTAAGGCCGATAATTCCTACAAGGCGCGGGTGGTCGCGCAAGGCTGGAACCAAGTACATGGGCTAGACTGCGGCAACACGTTCGCTCCGGTTTGCAGGCTGCAGAGTGTTCGGATGGTGCTTGCTATAGCTGTGGAAATGGACTGGGAAGTCATTCAGCTTGATGTCAAGACAGCTTTCCTGTATGCGGACATTGAAGAGGAAGTGTTCGTCGCGCAACCCCCTGGATATGAGACCAAGGACAAGGATGGAGGTCCTCTAGTCATGAGGCTGGAGAAAAGCCTCTACGGGCTAGCACAAAGCCCCGGGAACTGGTTTCACACCATTGACCCCGTCCTCAAGATCATCGGTTTCGTCCCGCTGAAATCTGACACGTGCGTATACATTTACAAGCACAACGGTGTCACCATCATCCTCACACTTTACGTGGACGATCTACTCGTGATTGGTGGTAACATCGAAGTGATCGATAAGATCAAGACACAACTAATGGACCGGTTCAAGATGACCGACATGGGCGATGTGTCGCGTGTACTTGGGCTACAGGTCACCCGGAACCGGGCGGAGAAGACACTCACAATAGACCAGGAGGAATACACCAAGTCCGCCTTGGAGCGGTTCGGCTTCGCGAACTGCAAGCCAACGCTGACCCCTGGTTACGGACCCGAGCTCTCCACTAAGCAGCCGGAGGAGACACTGCTCAACGCCGAGGAGACGCAACGGTACCAAGCGATCGCCGGCACGGTCATGTACCTGTCTTCTGTCCTCAGGTATGACATAATGTACAGCTCGAGCCAGCTCTCTCGTGCTATGTCAAAACCGTCGAAGGTGCACATGGTCGCGGCCAAGCACATTCTGAGGTACCTGGCAGGGTCCACCAGCTTCACCATAATGTACAAGAAGGGAGGTTTTAAGCTCACAGCCTTTTCGGACGCTAACTGGGCTAACAACCCGGACAACGGCAAGTCGTCGTCGTGTTACATCATGATGTTGGCCAGAGCACCAATTAGCTTCAAGTCGGGCCTTCAAAGCCTGACTGCCATGTCCACCATGGAGGCTGAGCTGGTTGCATCGGCACTCGCGATGAAAGAAGCCGTGTTCTGCATGAACATGATGACGGAGCTTGGGTTTGGGGAGCAGTTCGTTCAAGTGCCACTTCACTGCGACAACACTGCAACTCTGCATGCGCTCGGGAACCGATCGTTCAGCTCTCGCACCAAGCACATTGCTCTCCGCTACTTCTACATCCGCGAGCTGGTCACCGAGGGGAAGATTTCGACGCACTACACCCCCACCAACGACAACCCCGCCGACATAGGGACCAAGCATTTTGCCAAGCCGCGTTTCCAGCAGCTACTGGACATCATCCGCAACTTCTGATGTAAAAGTCGTTGTCAACATCGTGTGTTATATGTTTGTGTCATCAACATCTGTGTTTTGTGTTTGTGTGGTTGTTTTGTGAAACTGTTATTTGTGTGAATCAGTTTGCTATTTCAATAGTCAACATTCGGCCTCGCACCATCACTGGTTGAACGAGCTATGTAGGATTGAAGGCTATGGTAAATTTGGTTTGTGCAAGATACAATAGCAGTACTTTTGCAAGCACATAAATGTATGCACATAGGGCACGAAACATCGTTACAATTTCTACTGGTTAAGGCATCGAATGAACTGCTTAATTGCATCGAATGGAGTGGTCTCTTGAACTACTTCTATTATCACCGACTTGATTGTTTTCTGGACTTTATTGTTTCAACATCGAATTGGATTCGTTTTCTAGGTTTGTTTGTCAAAATTATAGTTTGATACAATTCAGGGCAATTTTCATTGAAGGGGAGTGTTATGGAAATGTTAGCACATGACCATGTATGAGTCAATGTTCAGTAGCACTGCACTGTATCGTAGATCGTAGTCTATGTACCGTTTCGGCATGTAACGTATATTATGCGGAGGAATAGCATTCGTATTATATCTGCTGGTAGGACCGAGCTGGTAGGACCGAGTACCTCTCTCTCTCGTGTTGATCTCGGCGAATCGTGATGGTAACCTAGCTGCCTGTTCATCTCTGGAAGCTGCCGTCATCTGGACTCCTGCATTCTCTGTGGAATTCATCTGTGTGTGTTGGCCAACTAAGCGCCAGTGTTTACGTGTTATCACGTCTTTTTCTCACTACCACACCGGAGTATCGCACTCCTGGTCACTGCGTGACCGGTGTCATCACTCGGCTTACGCTGAGGACACAGCCTTCGCCTACATTGCCAGGGTATAGCCACACAATACCAATAATACGGCGTTATCCACGAAAACGCTGCGCTCTCGCTCGAAATCGACCGACGGATCCGCCTCATGCGAGCATGCCTCAAACGGTTCGGCCCGGAGTTGTATGATAGGACGACCGCCCCCCTTAGCCTTCAAGTCCGAATGCTGAAGGCCGAGGTGATTGAGACCCTGCTGTACGGGTGTGTGATGTGGACCCTCAGAGCGGAACACTTTGCCAAGCTTCGAACGGCTCACCACCAAGTCCTGCTGCGAGTCATTGGCTTCCAGCGCCGACTTCATACTGATCATGCCAACCTCTCGTACGCGAAGGCCCTCAAGATGACACGTTGCGAGAGCATCGAAACGACCATTCGTAAACGGCGGCTCTTCTTTGCGGGGGGCGTGGCACGGCAAAGCAAGGAGCGATTACCCAGTCGGGTAATGTTCGGGACGATAACTGGTGGGGAGAACCCGAGCCCAGGCGGACAGTGTAAGACTTGGCATAGATGCATAGTCGAAGACCTTAGGGAGTTCCGAGCCACCGAAGGGTCAACGGAGATTGCCCCCTTGGTGTTTGGAGTTGAGACCGCGTTGTGGTCCACTGCAGCCAAAAAAGCGGGGAAGTGGTACCGGGGGATCCTTGAAGCAGACGAACGGTTCATGGTGAGGTGGCACGAGGCTGAGGCTGAGATGAGTAGGCAGCGCCGTGCATCCGCCGTGGATGGTGCCCAAGGGAACGGGGGGGGAGGGGGCAACAACAGATTCTAGAAGTGGCAGAAAGACCGACCGAGGGAATGCGGAGAGGGGGGGGGACAGGAGGGGTAGAAGGGAAACGGCGGTAGACGAAAGTAGGAAGGAGATGGCAGACAGGGTAGCTAGGCACCAAGTCGACTAGAAAGTAGAACATGACCATACTACTAGTAGTGCTACCAACCGGTGCAGCTGGTTCGAACGTGGTCTTCCCCTGTCTTCTCTTCTTGTTTTTGTTTTTTTTCTTTCTTGCGCTGACTCTCCGTGATTTTCATGTTATTTTTTTCTCTTCCTCTTCCTTTTCTGATTGATAAGCCGTACTGAAGGAGCCGTGTGGCGTGGTTGGAAGACGAACCTGCTCTGCTCGTTTCGTATTGTCTGACGCCAAGGGGCTGGGCATAGTTGATGAACGCAGGGCGGAGACGGCAGTCTGGGTAGCAAGGTACCAGGCGGATTAGCAAAAAGAACCTGGCTATACTACTCGTAGCACAAGCTGCTGCCGTCACCTGGAAGATGCTTTGGGCTTTGGTCTGCCTGTTATTTCCCCTTTGATATTTTTCCTTGTTACTTTTTTCCTTGGTTCTTTGTCTTACTCTGTCTACAAGCAGTGGTGTTTTTTTTCTTATTATTATTATTTTTTTCTTCTTCTTTCTTTTCTCCAGCTCGTTCTTTTTCAAGTGTTGGCCACCTCGCCTGCGGGGGGGGGGCACGACAGATTGTTTCTCTTAGATTTTCCTTTCATTTTTCTTGTTTTTCTCTTTCGATTTGTCTACCTTGTTTTTGTTTTCTCTTTGATTGTTTCTTTTCGTTTCACTATTTCATAGATTGCGTACGTCGTGCCTGTCGTATCTAGTATGATGACATGGCTTTGCATTGCCCACTGCAGTACACACTGCACACGTACGTCGTGGCAACGTAGTATCTCTGTGGCGTAGCTTTGTGACCACATAACTTGGATCTCTTCTAGGATTGAAGAATCGGCACGGACACTGGTTATGCTGGATGTCGACGGGTAGAAAGAACGGTTTAATGTGAAGAACACACACACATACCCTTCATGGGGAATGACCTACTAGTACGCAATAATCAGGGACGTGGTATCATAACTGTGCTGCACCTTTTAGTGTCAGACAATCCTGGAAGAGATAGCGATCGTTGATATTCGTGTGGTAGTAAGGTTCGATTGCTCCTTTTTTCACTGCATATCCGCGAGTCTTCACTCTGACAGCACTCCAGATAGCAGGCAGGTGTGTTTTTCTTTCGTTTTCACGACTACCGTGCGTTTCGTACGGTGCAGGCAGCACTTCAGACAGCATCCGCTGTAGTCAGCAGCCATGAGTTGGTTAGTGGTGGGAACGGGGGTACTCTATGTTATAGTTGAGAGGATATACCCGCGGCCATGTTAGTTCAGTTTGCACATTGGTTTTAGCTCGTGTGCGCTTTCTTCGTCTCGTGTATTTTGAGGCAGCCGATTTTTCGTTTTTTTTCGTTTTTCGGATCTTCCTAGGGCTCCAGCACCTTTTGTGTGACCACGGACTCCTTCGTCAGAGAGTTAATGTGAGAACAACAACAACAACAAGTACCCATCCATGATAGGTGAAGCACATCTTACACCTCAGACGAAACAAAAAAGTGAGGTCCGCGCACGTACGTATCAGATACATGCGCGTGCGGTATGTACGTTGTACAAGCCGCCACGGATACCGAGAAGACCACATACAGGCTACTCAGAAGAAAGAGACGACGTCGAAAAGTCGATATAAATACGTACCCTACCAGGTATAGGTTATTTTAGGTGCGTGATACAATCGGTCTAAACGGTAAATGTATGATATGGAGGATGCCCCGTTCACTCTAAAAGTGCGCATGCTAAAGGCCGAGGGGAGGGAGACCCTGCTGTACGGGTGCGTGACGTGGACTCTTGGTCAGGAGCACTTCGCTGTGAACTCAGAACGGCACACCACAAACCCCTCCTCCTACGGATCATTGGCTTCCAGCGCCGGCGACGCACTGACCACCCCATGTCGTACGCCAAGGCCCTCAAAAAGACACAACGCGAGAGCGTTGAGACGACCATCCGCAAACGACGCCTCCTCTTTGCGGGGCCGTACAGCGGACGACCAATGAGCAGCTGACCCACTGGGTGATGTTGGAGACGATGGCTGGTGGGGAGAACCCGGGCCAAGGCCGACCGGAAAACAACTGGGGTCAATGCCTAGCAGACGACCTCAGGGTTTTCAAGCCACCGAGGTGTCCACGGAAAGCTCCCCCCTGCTGTTCGGAGTAGAGACGTTGTAGCGGCCGAGGGCGGCTAAAAAGAGCGCGGGAAGTGGTACCGGGGGGTCGTCGAAGCGGTGGACTGCTTCATGGCGAGGTGGCACTGGGACGAAGCACAGAAGAGCCGGCTGCGCCACGCAGCAGAGAACGCCAAGAACAGCGACAAGGGGAGGGTGGGAGGGGGGAGGGGCAGCTGTTATGATACAGCTGTCGACGAATGCAGAAACGAAATGATCGATCGGGTGGCTAGATATCGGTTCGACTAGCTCTTACAGACTTTTGCCTGTATCTCCCTCTCTTTCGTGTTGCTTCGCCCGTGCAGCAGATACCTCCTACCCTTCCTGAGTACGCATGCTGCCCGTCTATTTCCTTTTTTACGTCGTTTGCATTCTGTTTACTCCGTATTATATTTTTTTTTGTTTTTTTATTTCAGAGTTTTGTTTTTTTTGCTTTATTGCCTTTTTTTGCTCTTATTTTTCCGGTCTTGCTTGTGTTGTTGTGTTCTCGTACCCGGTACGCTGACACTTCACTTCCTTGACACTTGAATTTGCGATTTAGTTTTATTTTTGGGCTTCCTCTGTCTCACATTCTGTGACCACAGAATCAGTATCTCTTTAGGATAGGTAATCAGGACGGACACTTGGTGTACTGATGAAGCTGGGTGGAAAGGACGATTTAATTTGAAGACAACAACAATATGGTCCAGCATTTGTTTTCCTTTTTGGTCGTTTCGTATGCGGTTCCTGGTTCGATATTTTATCTTCAGATTTTGACTGGATCGCATTTTTTTTCAGATGTATGTGAACTTGGCAAATTTAAACAGTCTTCCTATTCGGAGAAATTGCGTGCTTAGAGATTCGAGCAAACGCCGAGACCAACTGCTGTTTTTTGTGGTTTGGCGCCGCGAAGAGACGCGCTGGGTGTGCTACCCTGTGCGCAGGGCCCAAGGGTCCGGGCCAAGGCTGGCTGCCTCTGGTCTGGCGGCGAAGAGACGTGGCGAGTGCGCTAGAGCTAACTTGTCTTGGTAATTAAGGTTCGATTTTGTGGCTGACTGCTGCTGCTGCTGTACAGCAATGTAGACTGCGAGTACTCGTACGTATCCCCGGAGAGTTACGTACCGAGTGCGCTTCGCTTAGTCTCTAGTAGTGTCGAGGCCGCGCCAGGCGGCTGGAGTCTAGCCACGGAGGTACGCGCCGACCGCCGCCGGAGCGTCGTGTGCGAAGCAAGGTCGCTATACAACGGTGTCACCATCATACTCATCGATCGTTCTGCTGCTGTTTGCTGGCGTCGTGGATAACATCTTCAATTTAGAGCAACATGCCATTTTTCGATTTGAAAAAGCTGATGACCCAGGTGGTCGGATTTTTGGCCAAAATCCGACGACTTGAGTCATCGGATTTCCCAGTCGAAAAAAATCAGTCGGACCTTGCATATTTGGACTGCATAAGGGTCATTCATTTTTGAAACCGAAAAGTACAAATCTGAAGCTCGAAATCGAACCACATAGGAAACTAGTATATGAAGACATAATTCCAATTCGTGAGAAAACCATCTTTCTCCCAGAAAGTAATGACGCATGGGACCTCAAACCAAAAACTATCCTCTGCCGGTTTCAGAATGGGTGCTGCAGTTTTGCGAAGCAAAAATGTTACCGACTGATTCAGACCGGTCTTCGAATTCAGATACTTGATCTGGGTGTGTGTGTCCTTCACACCCTTGTTTAACCCGTCAACACCTGGTCCAGTGTTGGTCACCGGAACCGTTTTTGGTTTTTTCAACCGGTTTTCGGGACCAATTTCCGGCCATTTCCACACCGGTTATCGGGTTATTTCTAAATAATAACCGACCGGGCATAACCGGCTCGGTTATTTCCGGTCGGATAGTACGTCTCTTATCCCCTACCCCCGTACAACGCCCCTGAAGTCTATGGAAACCACTACATGTCAGCACATCAGAGTTGCACCCAGGGCTCAAAATTTGGAACCGGGTACCGGAGGCGGTTGAGGCAAAAACGGAACCGGATTCCCGGGTCCCAGGCAGACACGGGGACCCGGGTATCGGGGTACCCGGGTTACCATACCCTATTTGTTGCCCCTGTAGCGTTTGAGCGGCAGCGGGTATGACGGATACGGGTATCGAGGTACCCGGGTTGCCATGTATGTACTGTTTGCTCCTCTTTTCGCATTTGAGGAGCGGCATGGTAAGGCAGACACGGGTACCCGGTTTATTATACACTATATACAAGGGTCCTCTCCGGGAAGTGCCCAGGGGGGTGGCGCAAGAGCGAACTAATGCTTGTATGTGATGTGGGAGAGAGAAGGGCAAAAGTACCAGTGAAGATGATCCACAGAAGAAGTGTGACACAGGTGTCTGTGCTTGGCCAAACTCAGACGCAGTTCGTGAGACCTCTCTTTTATTAGGAGTGTGCGGCTTGCTCGAAGGGGGCAAGAGACGAGTGAGCAAGGAGGGGGGGTGGGACGCTGCTGGTTTTAGGAAGACAGAAATATGATTTGTCTTCAACCGGCTGTATTCTACTGGCTAGGAGGCACGGGTCACCCTCAACTGGGGGCACGCGCCACCCTCAACCTCAAGCGTGCCATGCCGTAAAACCTCACGTATGGAGGTACAACTATGTAGTGCAACACCCGGTGAGTCCTGTATGAGGATGCTAAATAGAGCAGCACCCGGACAATCCTGTATGGGCTGACAGTGGATGCTATGTAGTTATACCCCGGGAATTCTGTATGAACATAGTATTTTTTTCTCAAGATGGTATGTAGCGAGATACCCCATTACTTCCGTATGAGCATAGTACCCTGCATGACGATACTATTCGGCGCAACATCCCGTGAGTTCTGTATGAGCATAGTATCCTGTATGAAGATACTACGCAGCGCAACGCCCCGTAAGTTCTGTATGAACATAGTACGTACGTATATTTCTATTTCCTCCGCTACTTCGATACTAGACGTACGTATCCATTCTGCGATTACAACTATCTTATTTGCCGACGGTTGGTCTATATACATACTGATGGTTGGTCTCTACCTGGTGTACTATAAAACCAAGGTACTCTATCACACGAATGAAATACCTGCACACCTGTTGAGAACTAACTGCATCCACCCATCATGGGAAGAACACACACTATATACACAAATATTTTTGAGGACAGACTACAGAGTGCTGTTTAACCCTCTTTTAGAACTGCAGTTCCGTTTTGGGGGCGAATTACTTAGAATTTGTCCCCACAGTGGGAAGTATGGTTCTAAAGGTGTGCGATCATATTAATTTACTACTACTTCTGTGCACACAAAATAATAAAAGAGGGTATACCGGTAAGAGGATATTGATCCTGAACAGATGACTCTCGCAGCGATCATTTCGTTGCTTGTGGCGTAAATGTAACTACAAAAAGTTGCGTCAGGTCGAGGTTGTGTTGTATTACTTTGTGACCGGCTGAGTAAATAAAATCCAGCACACTAACATACAAAATACTTCCATTCCTCCCTAAAAAGTACCTGGTATGTTTTTTGACGCTCTGGGTATAACATTTGGGTAAAAAATAAATCTTCACGAACACAGAGTAGAAGATGCTCGAGAAGAACTCGTAGTCCGAATACTGAGAGTATTGAAGTACTGTGGAGGCCAATATATAGTGAGTACTGAGAAGGCCCAACTACTGAGAGCATACTGAGAGTATGAGCAGTACGGAAGCTAGAGAATACAGGCAAAAATATGTAGCCGCAGTAATAGTACTGAAACACAAAATACTTGGAGTACTACAGAAAATATCTGAAGTGCAGAACCTCGAATCGAATCCCGAATTAATGCGAGCCCGAAAGTATCCGCACAGCAGTAGTACCCTCAGTACAGTAGTAGTACAGAACCTCGAAATACTACACAGTAGTAATACTGCGAGTACTCGCAACATCTATCTGCTGCTGCAGTGAAAACCCGGAATACTGCGAGTGCACGAGGTAGTACCTACAGCAGGATTTTCCTTCAACATACTTTGATCTAGTCCCAAGTATAGGGAGCAACTACGTAAGTAAACTGTGAAAGGTTGAGGTGTATGAACGTACGCCAAGTGTATGCGCGCCCAAACTCCGTGGCATTGCGTGAAAACACACCACTTACTTGTCGGCTAAGTGTATCATACGCCTAAATAGCAGGTCAGAAAAGCAAGGTGGGTGTGGACAGCGGATTTTTGGTAGATGCTCTCAGGGGGGAGCGGTTGTTTTTCTGGTGGAACTGATGGAGGGCTGTTGGTTGTGGTTGTCATGTGCATCAAATCGGTTTATATGTCTAACGTACTGGTGGAAATTTGAAGAAAAAAAGAAAAGAGCAAGGATCGTCCGAGCCGAACCGCGGTACAGAAGTAAAGAGAAGCATACGAATATCAAGCGCAGTTTGTCATCGGTCATACACACGCTACATACAGCAGTAGTACTCACACGCTGACACGTTGTGTGTTTTCACGCAAGCTAAAACGCATCGCAGGATATACAACAGCATGTATGTACAGCTGCACTGCTTTTAAAGGCCACGTGATGTGATACGACAGCATAAAATACGCGTAAGGCGACAAAGGAACCGTGTACTGGTGCTCTTTCGGCTGGCTCTAGGATCGGTCAGCAGTGTAGGGCACACAGCTTTCCATTTATTTAGCGTATTTCTCTACGAATGCTGCTGTACGCGATGCCTGTAGGAATGATTTGCTGCGATCAGGGGATGATCGGTCCGGAGTAAAAAATGCCGGTCACACACTGCATGCAGCAGGTACGTGCATAGATAGGTCAATATGCCGAAGACAACAACAACAAACGCCACTGCTTGCTGTAGTATTGAGAATACAGCGTGGATCTGCCACGTGTGCAGAGTACGCTACCTGCTGCTGTTGGCGCACTGCCTGTGTCGAGCACGGCTGGAGCAGTGACAGTGTTGGGTCACACAGCAATACATACGTAGAAGAAGCAGAGAGAGAGGTGTGTTGTTGCGGGATGATCGTTCGAAAAAAACAGATAGACACGGCGAAAATACATCAGCATGTAGACCTGCCACACGTGCCCGTGACTGATCACGGTGCTGCTGCTACTGGAAGGCAGGGTTGCAGTGCGGTATGCAGCTGGGGTTAACCACGCTCTCTGCCCTGCTGCTGTATTGGGTTGTCTGTTGTCTGTGTTGTGTGTTGTTTTAGACGCAAAAAAAACTACGGGTAGGTACTACGAGTACGTACATGAAGGACCAAAAAAATGACGACATTTCAGAGGTATGTACGTACGAAATAAGGCCTCTCGTATCGAAACCGGGGAAATCGTCTTATCCACTCACGCCGAAAAAAAACAAAGTGAGCGCCTGCCACGCACTCCAGAGTGCACGGATCGCGCCGAGACCTGGACCAATGTGTCCGGCCGGGATTCATGTGCCCGATAATTGATTGGGAGTTTCGCCGACAAGTGCTTTGTACGAAGAGAAAAGTTGGCGAAAGTAAGAAAAATTGACAAACATACGTATACATATTTGCTCCCCCCGTAGCCTTTGAGCGGCGTGGTGGTAAATGGCGCAAGGCGGGAAACCATGACTTTTCATTTCGCCGCTCTCGATGAATCATGCCATATAAGAAAAGAAGGCTGAAGGCATAGTATACTGTTGCAACAAAGAAAACACATTATTGTTTAATATACCAGGTATTGCATAAAAAAAAAAATAATAATATAAGAACCCGCAAACCGATATCCGTCCAACCATCTCATCAAACATCCAATATATCAACCCCGAGCGTGGACCATTGTGTGCGATCTCTCCTTATTGCTCATTGCCGCAAACACATCAGTCTCTCTGTGAACAGCAACAGACATCGAAAGGTTTGGACTTCTTGTGATTGGTCTGTCTCCTGGTTCGCGGTAAAGTAGGGGTATCATGTGTGTGTCGTGTTGGCCGAATGAATTAAAATAGGGGTATTTGTTAAGGTGTTACCTTCTGAGCTATAGGGGTAAAAGATCGATCAACTACCCAGCTCAGGGTAATCCTTATAACACTCCCTCCCCCCCTCTAAACGGCGGGATCTTTGGGGCGTCAGAACCGTATACGTCCGTACGCTGACCTTCCCGCTTGGTTTCATTACCTGGGGAACCAGGGAGATGTGTGTGTATTTTGGGTGTCCACGCGCAAGCGTTTCTGTATAAAAGAAACGTTCGAAGTGAGTTTCGAACCCGTGACCTGGGCGACGCCATATGTGAAGGTGTTACCTACTGAGCTATAGGGGTATAGGATGGATCAATTACCCAGCTCAGGGTAATCCTTACAACATATTATTTATTTTCTCGGTCTGTAGTCTACAGGGGCGAGAGGGAAGAGTCTAGAAGCACTGCCCCTGTAGTATGAATCAACGTGTACGCTAGTCTTGGGGGCTGCGTATAGAACAAATGACGGGTACCCGGGTACCCGGCGTAAAAATACCTGCGATCCCGTGAGTTGGACCGGGACGGTTCCGGTTCCGACGGTTCCGGGTACCCACCACCGGGTACCCGGTTCCCAGTCAGACGGTTTGCAACTCTCCAGCACATGCACAGCCCGATCAAGAAGTAACGCCTGGCCGGGAGTGGGGGCGTACGCGGGCGGTTTGATTTAGTAGTAAGATTGATGACGTTAATTATAGTATATGCTCGTGATTGTTATGCATGATTGCGCGATGTACGAACATTGGTGGTTGGTGTGTCGCGGGAGCCGGCAATCTGGTGGGTCGCTGCTGCTGGTGGGTCATTAGAGGTACAGTAATAGGTCACCACTAATGCGATCCAAAACATTTGAACCAACGAACGAGCACGAGCAGTGCTCTCTCCAATGCATTGCTATCTGTTTTGTTCCGGGTGAAGTTCGACGACGATTTCCTTTATCTTCGGAAAAGAACTAAACCTCGAGTAATTATTTCTCTTCTGCGTGTTAAGTGTTGAATGGTTGTGGAAGCCTTCGTCCATTTTGCATTGGAAACAACATGCAGGCCCTGCTTGCCGTCCTGCCACATGCGTTTTTTCGTCGGTGATGCTCCGCCTGCCTGCCCGTTAGCTGTACGCCAATGTCCAATTAGCCGTTGCCGAACGGCCCTGCAACGTATACCGTTTGCACACGTGATTTGTTGCGTGCTCCTTGCATGGCTTGTGATTCCGTTTTATGGTAGTAATGTGGCGATGTGCCCGCCGACGAGCACTCTAAAACTACGGTTTTGTTTCCCACAAGGGTGTGAACATGGCGCATAAAAAACACTTATGTGGAGTAACCGACCGACTGTAACCGACCGGAACGTTCTCGGTTTCGGTTTCGGTTATTTGCCTCAAATAACCGATAACCGAAGCCATTCTTCCGGCGGGTATCCAACTACCGACCGAACCTAAAGTGGGCTTCGGTGCCCAACACTGCCTGTCGTCATCGAGCACAACAAGAAGTAGTGTCCGTGCCGATGCTTCAATCCTAGACGAGATACGATCTTGGCCAGCCCTAAAAACCTGATTTTCATTCGGTCGGTAGTTTTGCAATCATTTAGTTTGGATGTTCCTTCCACGAACGATGCTTTGATTAAGAAAACAGTTAAAGAAGGGCGTGATGGGGGCCTTGGAAGTGAAAGGGGGGTGGTATTTTCAGGCAAGGCATGTACGGGGGATAGGGTATACCGACTGGCAGACGGACTGACGAGGTGGAAAGAAGAGCAGACCTCCGAGAAGCTAAACGTAGAACGCTCCGAAATCGCTTGGCATGTTGAAGAGCCGGGGGACCGGGAGCAGCTCATGTGTACTGAGATATTGCCCGAGAGTATGTTTTTGGAAGAGTTGCGGCTTCGACTAGAAGTACCAACGAAGCGAATTAGGGTGTGTGGGTGGGTTGGATGTCTTTGGTGGGGAAAGGGTGCTGGCTGCAGAAGAGGATGGGGAAGGAAGTGCTTGCGGCAGAGTTAACAGAGTATATAGGGTACTGCTGTGCGAGAAAAGGGAGCAAGGAGTCGATAATCGCGGGCAAGTTGGTGGCGGTTCAATTGTATCACGAGCAGTTCGTGGGGCTATCTTCGCCCTTAAGTAACCCCCTGATCAGTTCGGGAAAACAAGGAATCAATAGGGCGCACGTAGAGAAGGGTACGCAGCAGAGAGTGAGAAGGCCACTGACGTGGGGTATGCCGACGACAATGCAAGAGAGCATTTCCTCCTGGGGAGTGGGGGGAAGGGTGGTACGGATAGGCTTGGCGTTGTCTTACGTTCTGATGTTGCGGGCATCTGAATTGTTCGCGGGGGAGAAGGGAGAGTTTCAGAGTATTTATGGTTTGCGGAGGGGGGATGTAGTGGTTTGTAGAAATATAAAGAGCAGCTGGGGGAAAGCAGGAGGCAGGACGCGGATACAGTAGAGGGGAGGTTCAGGGGATCGAAAGGTAATCAAGACAGGAAAGGGGGCGTTTGAGTACGGACCGGGAAGGGATGGGGGGTAGGAGAGGAAGAGGGGGTAGTGGGCCTGTTGGTAGAATGTTTCAGCATGTACAATGACGAGGAGCTCACAGGCGAAGCCCCGTTTGATGGCGTATCGGGGGAGGGAAGGATGGAAGGTATGGTCTAGGGGACAGGCAACCCAATGTTTGATAAGTGGCATAGCAGACGCTTGGGGGAGGTGGAGGAATGAAGGGAGGGGGGCAGGGGCGTGACTGGTTCTGGAAGGGTTCGCGTTGTATTCGGGGAGGATAGGGGGGGCCACAAAACTCGCGGCAAAGCGAGTGCCAGAGGCGGTGATTAAGAAGGAAGGAAGGTGGTCATCGGACGCTTCCATGGTGTACGTGAAGGCGAGCATGGAAGACCCAGTATGGGTTTCAGAGGTGCTAGGGCCGGGGGCCGGGGAGTACAAACGATATCCGGGGCAAGGGACTAGATGGGGGTGAAAACAAAAAAAGATAAGAACAACGCGACCTCGTAAAGGGAGGATTTCCATTCGTGGAGTGCGACGGGTAGGGAGGTCGGCTGCTGTTTGTTATGTGTTTCGAGGAAGGCGTTAACACCCGGGGGGGGAAAAGGGCGGCGCGGCCCCTTCCCCCCCCCCCCCCCCCTTTGCTCTTTGTTTTGGTGAAGGGGAAGCGTACGCACACGGGGGAAAGGAGCAGATCTGCTCCTTTCCCCCCCCCTCTTCAGCTGTTTTCATAATTCAAAGCATATTTCGGAGAAGTAACATCCAAAGAGGAGGGTTGTTAGGTAACGTGGTGTTTGGAACGTCAATGGGTAGAAATATAAAATTTACAGTAGAAATATCAAAAGTGGGGGGTTCACACCCAACCAACGGAATGTTTAGTACGGGAGTAATACTAGAAAGACAAAGAGGACACTCGTAGCAGGATCAATCGCACTTCAAGTAAGGAAGAGAGTAGAGCAGCGGGAGCCACGAGATAATCAGAGTCGATAGATATCGGGCGAAGCCCGGCATGAGCAGGGGAGAGTAGGCGCCGAGCAGAGAGCGGCGTAGATCCATCAGGCATCATTTTGTTTTGGGTGTCGGCTTTGGTTCTTTGTTTTTTTCCCACCCACCCTCCCGAATTTTCGACGGCGGACGAGCAAACGGAGGGGAAGAGGGCAGAGCACGTAGGCGGTCGATTTTCATGGTGATTGATGTGAGCTGACCTTCCTAATCGTTTAGCAATCGCGATGGGTCCCCGATATATGAGCGGGCCGTAGTCACGGTAGACCACCCGAAATCAACGCGCAAGTAAGTACTGTAGACGGCCGATGTCGCGATGGTCCGATATTGGAGCGGGCCATCCTAGTCGTTTAGCAGTCGTGGGGGCTTTCCGATATAAGCGGGCCCTTAGACACGGTAGACCACTCGAAAGCACGTTTACGTAGTGGTCGGTTAGTAGCTGTTTTTCCGGTTACACGGGCCGTTAGAAAACGGAACCACTACTATGAATAATCGTTTTGCGAGATGGTGGGTCCCCGATATGAGCGGGCGGTTGTCACGGAAGACCGCCGGAAAAACACGCGATACTAGTGGTCGGTAGAGATGAGTGGGTCGTTAGAAACGGAACCATGCGAACGTTAAGCAATTTGTCAGATTCGCGATATGAGCGGGTTCCTCTGGATAGCCCATGGACGGGGGGGGGGGGGGGTTCCATTCGCGGAACACGACCGGTAGGGAGGTCAGCCGCCGTATGATATGTGTTTCGGGGAAGGTGCTGACACGCGGGGGGAGAAAGGGGCGGCGCGGCCTCTTTCTCCCCCCCCCCCCTTTGTTTTTTTGTATTGGTGAAGGGGTAACGTACCCACGCGGGGAAAAGGAGCAGAAAAGCCCCTCCCCCCCCCCTCCTCATCAACGCCGCGAATCGCACCTGCTTCTTCCCCCCACCCCGGAAACTCTTTACCCAGGCTACGGCCGCTTCGTTATCCGCTCTCATTAGGACCGCTCCCCCCTCCTAACCGGTCTCTCCCCCCTCATGTCTATAGCAGGCAGTCATTACCATCGCCATGACCTCCTGTAAGTTTATCGAAAGAGGAATGGCCAAAACCGAGTATACCCGACGGTTTTGCGGACATTACCGGGTACCATAGTATTAGAGCGACCGCGACGACCCCAGGGCGCCGTCTCATTGGCCAACGCCGGCCGCCACCAGACCCTGGCCACATACGCACTGGGTCTACCCGGTTTTGGCTACTCAACCCCTAAGAGGTACCCGATGCAAACACTCACCTACCCTAAAATGTCCGGGCTGTTCGACCACAACGGCCCAACGGCCCACCACGCACCAGCCGACGTATTGACGTAGCAGCCGAGTTCGACAAAGTTCTGCCGTTTTGACCGACAGAACAATCTGGTTGGATATATATCCATGATTTGGTTTATTCGCGCTCCAATTCTCTCCCAAAGCCACGTTATCATGGCAAAGCATTCGTGGTTGCGGTTGGCTCACGGCGCTTTTGTCGGGGCCTTGAAATTTTTCGAGAAAGCTCTCGTCTCGGAAACCAAAATAAGAAAAACAAAAATAGGAAAAACGCACCATAAAAATGAGAAACTGTGCTTGCGCCCTGAATAAAAACGTCAACCTGAACCAGATTTCTCGTTTCTTGTGAGGGTATTGCTACTCTGTACTTGTACTGCATGCTGTAATGAGGCTTTTGGTTCAGAAAAGGAGAGATTACGCTCGCAATCAGCTAGAACTACTGCTGTGCTTGTGGCTCGGAGAGGGGGGAGAATGAGAGCGATGTATTTTGGGTGGGAGAGGGAGCGAATAAGCTACTTCTGTTGTGCCGTGAAAGGGTGGCTTTTGGTTGGGAGAAGGAGAGGTAGAAAGAGAGCTGTGAATCAGCTTTTACTGCTGTGCCGAGGTGGATAGTGGGTTGTGGTTCGGAGAGGAGGGAGAGAGAGAGCGGTGTTTTTGGGGTGGGTAGAGGGAGCGAATCAACCGCTACTACTGTTGTGCCGTGATGAGGCGGTTTTTGGTTGGTAGAGGGAGAGAGAGCGCTGTGCACCAACCACTACTCCTGTGAAACAACCACTACTGCTGCTGTGCCGTGGTGAGTCTGTTGGTTGGGAGGAAAAGGCAGCGCGAATCAACCAAATCATGGATATCTATCACGCAGGATATACATCAAGCAGATGATTCCGTCGGCATCACGTCAGAAATTGGGTGAACTTGGCTGGTGCGTCGGCTGGTGCTTGGTGGGCCGTTGGGCCGTTGTGGTCGAACAGCCCATTCATTTTAGGGTAGGTGGGTGATTGCATCGGGTACCTCTTGGGGGTTGAGTAGCCAAATTCGGGTAGACTCGGTGGGTATGTGGCCAGGGTCGGGTGGTGGCCGGCGCGGGCCAATGAAACGACGCCCTGGGGTCGTCACGGTCACTCTAATACTATGGCACCCGGTAATGTCCACAAACCCGTCGGGTATACCCGTTTTCGGCCATTCCTCTCATCGAAATATAATCGCCCACTGCCTGCCCTCCCCTGGTCGTCCGTTTCTACACCTCCTCCGGTAAATTGAGTTTCCAGTACACTCCCGTCTCCATGCACAGTCCACTTATCGAGGCGTCCGAGAACCACGTTCTACTGGGCAGCTGCTTAATGAAGCTGAACGACGGTGCTGTTATCCTCTCTCCCCCGTACCCTCCCCCACTCACTAAAAACCACCTCCACCACTCTACGTCTGCCATGAATTCGTGTGACAACCGTATAATCCGTATAATCATTCTTGCTTCCGCCTGCTTCGGGTACCTAACCCACGCCCCCCCCCCCTCCCCCGGCCCGCTCCGCCCCATTAAGATGCAGATAAGACAACAGCAGAAGTCGACGAACAAAGTACCGTCCGGGCCGGATTACAAAGGACGCGTGGTGAAACGTCCCTGCTAGCACTGAAACTGCCTTTACCGTGGCCGTCTCCCGTCCCGGTGGCCCCTCTGCCACTCTCGCGCACAAGTCGTCTGCCTTACGTGCTGGCAGGGCAATATTCATACTCTCCGTATCGATATCGTACCCTAACACCTCCAGCTGCGTTGCTCAGCCGGTCACTATTTTGTGCGATAGTAACAACTCCTGCCCCTCGCACAGCTCGCCCATAGCCTGAAAATAGATTGACGCTAACGACCGTGACAAGTCTAACCACCGTCCCCCCTCCTTATCCCATGAAAAAAAAACACGAATGCCGGGTCGTTCGCTCTCCCTCCTTCCGCTGGTCGCAGTACGCATTCTGCCGGCTATCCGAATACTGGACGCCCCGTCATCGGCGCTATCGCCACGTGCGCTACCGCTCTGTCCCCCGCCTGCGACAATTACTCAGATTATCTAGTTGTGTTGCGCTGCGCATGCTGCATCGCCGTCGATATCACGCCCCACCCCCCCGGACTGCCCCTCCACCCGAACTGCAAACGCAAGTCTACAATGAGATATCCGCCCAGCATGTATCCAAAGGCCGCTGCGCCGTCGGGGTCTACTGGAATATGCCTAAACGCATTTTTGGCGTCCTTTTTTAATATTGGGAATACGTGCTCCGTCGTTGGCCCTTGTCGTGCGTGCATCGGTACCAATGCCGGTTGCTCGTGTGGTTGGCCCCGCCGTGCTGCGGAGCCCGTGCCCTCATTTCCTCGTTGACCTGTCGTCGCCCTCCCCCCTCTCTCCGCCCCCCTTCCGATCCCTCGCCTCCACCCCCTCTCCATCCCTCTTGCGGTTCTCCCCCCCCCCCCCCCCTTCCCGCGGTACGAACGCGCCGTTCCGAAGCTTCCGACTGTTCTCATGGGTGTACCTGCCCGGCTTTCATTTCTGAGGCTCGTGGGTTCACGCGCCCCATCAGGTGTAATCGTCGCAGTGGTGCGACCCCTCCCCCCCCCCGCGCCTCCTCCTCCTCCTCCCCTCCGCTCCCTTTCCCCGCCACCCCCCTCCCCCGGCTCCACCGAGCCCCCCCGCGCCCCCCTTCCCGCCTTATTAGCCTTCGCGATGGTCCCCCCGCCGTCCCCCCCCCCCTTCCCCTCCTATCCAAGAGCCGGACCCCGCCGTCTGCACCGGCTGGATCGGTGCCGCTGAGATACACCTGTACGTCCGCGAAAACGGAGACAGCGGCATCGGTCCCGCCTTGTCCGGGCCAGAAAACGAGTTCACTGGTTCCTGCTGCCACAGAAGCTCCCGCCTGGTTACCTCTTCCGTCCACTCGTGCAGGTACTCATTGAAGCGCTTCACGAACGTCAGCTGGAATTGCCTCGATTCCGCCGCCCGCGCGTTCTGTGCGTGAAACGTCCGGGTGCCTTGGGCGACTACCCTGAAGCGCTCCGACAAGGCGCCCGACCGCCGCAGTGCTGCCCACCCGGGGGGCGCTGTGCTGCCCGCTACGTACAGCGCGAGATTCATCAGCAGGAGAAACAGCGCTATCACCCTGACGTCCAGAGACACATCCACCTCCCTTCCCCTTCGCTAACATGCTCCTTCTAGGCGAAATTCCGGACTTTAATCCCGCACAGCGATGCCACCTGCTGCGCCCCCTACCCCATTAGGATAAACCCGCTGGCGGTCAGCCTCACGGAGTCTGCCGTTTCGAATGGCGGAGGCAACCCGTTCGCGCGCAGTGTTGTCCAGGCTGCTTTGTGGCGGCCGGCCTTCTGCCACATCGTCTCCAAAACGGTAGGCTTGCCACACCATTCCACCCCCTTCTCCCCCTCCCCCCCGAAAAAAACAAAATTGATCGGCTGCCCTCAATAAACATCCGGCGCTCCCCCCACACCTTCGAAATCTCCTCGCGGCGGGCCTCCCGCTTCCGGTGCGCCCCACTGCGATCCGGTGCCATGGGATCTGTCCGCCCTATCTCCCCAACCCAGGGCTAGTCCTGGGTGCCTCTCCTCTTCCGGTGCCTGCCACTGCTGCAGCTGCTGTGGCGGCCTTGCCGCTCCTATCTCCCACTGGCTTGCCCCTTCTAACCTCCCCCGACTTTCGTACGACGGTTCCCACTGCTGCTGCGGCGGGCCTGACCGTTGTTTGCTGTACCTGTTGCTGTCCTGGTCCGTTGTCCTCTCACAGGCTTACACCCCCGATCCCCCCGCACCTGCATGTGTCCGCCCCTGATGCTGTTGTGGCAGACCTGGCTGCTGCTGCTGCTGCCGTGATAACGCCGCCTCGTCCCCCCAACGTGCTCCCCCCCTCCCCTCCTCCCCCCCTGCTATTAAAGTACGTCCATTACTGTCTCTGAAAGTGCCTACTCCGGAAATTAAATCAACTCAATGAAGCTGTCGTCCATATGCAAGTCTGTCTCAAAAGCGGTTGTTAGTAAGATGCAGCTCACCCTTCATGCGACTCGCCAGACACCTCACAGCGTTTTGCGCTTGATTCAAGCAATGTCTGCCTGGTCGGTGAAAACCCGACATGCTCCGTCCCGGTATTGTAGGAATGCGATGGTCTATGGTCATACGACTACAGCCATGCATGAGCTCGAGTACATCTCTCCTATCGAGTACACCCCCCCCCCCCCCCCCTGCTGTTGCCACTGCTGCGGATCTAACTTCTGCTGCTGCTGCGGGTGGGTCGCCTGGTCCCCCCACCGTCCTCCGCCCCGTCCTCCCTGTCTCCCCGCCTGCCACGTCTGCCATTGCGGCGGGCCTGACGAGCCCCTAGTGGCCCGAAATTGCCCGAATCGCTCGCCCAGCGAGTTTTACTGGCCGTGTCCCCACGGCCTCCCTGCCTCTTGCTCATACGAACTCCATCTCCCCGCCCATGGGGGGCCCTGACTACTGGATGGGGCGAAACAAAATGGTCTTGCTGTTGCGCGGGGGAGGGACACGGTGCGTTGAAACCACTTGCGATTTGTCGCCGTTGGGGCCGGGCACTTGCCCGAGGCCATGTGGCGTGCGAGCTCCCCGGCCCGGTGATAGAATGTGGCCTATTCTGCGCCCTCCCTTCCCTGGTGACGTACGAACGCCCGGCGAGAAATACACTCTACGTACTCGTATGGCACTACTTCCCAACGTGTTGTGCACGTTACCGTTGCCATGCCCCTCGTTTGACGGTGCCATGTCCACTTCGCGGCCGGCCGCTACTTGCCCCTGGCCTGCTCCGGGCCCTAGTGGTCTCGAAGGCCCCCCTGCCTCGAAGGTCCCCTCCTCCTCCTCCTTCTCCTCTTCTTCCAGGTGGTGGTTGATACTGGGACGGTTTCCGAGACGTACCATACTGCATCCGAAAAAAAGCCCAAAAAAGGACAGAAACAAACCCGAAACCCAACAAAAAACGATGCCTGATGAATCTACGCCGCTCCCTGCTCGGCGCCCGACTCTCCCCTGCTCGTGCAGGGCTTCGCCCGATATTTATTGACTCTGATTATCTCTCTGCTCCCGCTGCTCTACTCCCTTCCTTACTTGAAGTCCGATTGATCCTGCTACGAGTGTCCTCTTGTCTCTCTAGTAATACCCACGTACTAAACTTCTCGTTGGTTTCGTGGGAACCCCCACCTTTGATATTTCTACTGTGTCCTATATCTTTCTACCCGTTGACATTCCAAACACCAGGTTATGTAGCAACCTTCCTCACATATTTTGACTACAAATTTGACAACGTGTTCCTCACGTTTCAGAATCCGCAAGTAATTTTGGGCCAGTTTTTCTTCTCGTATAGTGTGGGATAAGAATGATGGAAAACACCTACCGAAGGGTCGCTGCTTTCACCCCGTCGGCGAAAATAGCCTCCGAGTGTTTGGGTGTTCTTGTATAATTCAAAGATATAGAAACCCGGACACTCGGATCTTGTTTCTATCGTCGGTTTTGAAAGAAGAAAAAAAAATCATCGAAAGCAGGTCTGGGAATACCTGGTGTCCCAAGTATCATGTCTTACCTAGTTGAGGGGTGGACGGGTGGTATCTCTAACAACCTCTTATTCTCGACCTCTATATGTGGAAAAAGGATTGATGACCACTGATCTCGAGGGGAGCCTCTTAACTGTCCCATAATGAGGCCTTACGTTTGGGCCGGGTTGAACGTTCCCCAACTGGTTCCTGGGTAATACTCATGTATTCTTGGGCCAGATCCTCTTGTCATACCAGGTATAGTGTGGGATAAGAATGGTGGAAGTACCTCCCGTGGCCGGTGCTACCACCCCTCCTTTTCTCTACCGTCTCTATCAGTATCACGATTCTCCGTTTGCTTGTAGTTTATCGTTATACTGATCGGGGCTGTTTTCCCACACTGCTCTCTCTTGGTTGTTCTTCCTGTAAATCTTTGTATTACATCACCGGTACATTCCCGAACGCCCCCCATGACCTGATCTGCTCCTTTGACGGAAACTCGTCGATCATGGCATACCCCCGACGAGCTGGGGTTGGAAGTACTAAAGACGGGATGAACCGTGGGTGAAGCCCTGTGCCGCGCGGTGTTGCAGGGGCGAAGGCTACTGTTGAGCGTCTGAAACGACCTCTTTTTCTCGACCCCTATTTGGAGAAAAAAGCTTGATGACCACTGATCTCTCAACTGTCTCAAGCTGAGGCCTTACCTTTGAGGCTGGTTGGGGGACCCTTCAAGAACGTTCCCCAACTCGTTCCTGGGTAATACGAGTTGATGTGGCCGAGAAACGCCATACCGGATTGTCTCGTCACACACGTTGATATTATCGCACTAAAGTCCTCACAAAACCGCAAAAAAGACGTACCTGGTACAGTGGATGACGCTTATTCTCGGTGTGAACATTCCTTGAGGCATGGCGAAACGGTCGATATCCTCACCATCGCCTGATTCGTTGGCCGTCGAAAGGTTTTTGTTGTTTTCAATTTTCGCGATACAAAGTCAAGATGTCAAGATGAGGGACACAAAATCCCTATTTTCTCGCCGATTTTTTTTTTTTCATCTGAAATTTTGACACGTGATTTTTATCAGCATGAACAACATATTCTCGGTGGCATTGTTTCGAAAAACATATTACTTCACTTTGTCTTAAAACAAAAAACCCAATTCTATTGATATCGGGCTAGCTCACGAAATAAAGATAAAGTACTCCCGTCAATACATTCCGTATACTAATCGAAAGCACGGGCCAAACTTGCAGGTTCTGATTCGCAAAACCCGTCTCAAAATTCCAGTTCGGCCAAAATGTTTGCGTCTTGCCCTGCCCAGCTCGTACAAGTTATGTGGCCACAAAACTGCGCCACAGAGATACTACTACTGTACGTTGCCACATAACAGGGTATGAAATATAAGCAAAAACAGTGGGCAATGCAATGTCATGCCACCATACCGGATACGATAGTCACGACATACAATTATAGGGAAAAGAGAAACGGAAGGAAACAAAGAAAAACTTAAAAATCAAAGAAAAGAAATAAATCGAAAGAGAACAGATGAAAGGAAAAAATAATAGGAGAAGCTAACCGCCGTGCCTCCCCCTCAGGAGATGGATGGTTGTGGCGGGCACTTGATTTTGTTTAAAAAGAACTAGCAGGAAAAAAAGTAAAAGAAGAAAAAGGCCACTATTTGTAAACAGAGCAAGACTAAGAAGCAAGGGAAAAAAACAGGCACACCAAAGCACAGAGCACCCTCCAGGTAGCGGCAGCAGTTCAATTGTGGTACGGGTAGCGTAGCCATATTCTCTCTGCTAGTCCGCCTGGTACCTTACTGCGCTTGATGCCGTCTCCGTCCTGCGTTCGTCAGCTATGCCCGGCCCCTCGGCGTCAGACAATACGAAACAAACAAAGCACGCTCGCTCGTCATACGCCCACCACGCCACACGACTCCTTTTTATCAATCGAAGAAAGGAAGATAAATACCTAAGATGAAGATCACAGAGGATCAGCGAAAGGAAGAAGACAAACAAAACTATTGACAAAGAAGGAAGACTGCGTTCGAACCACCTGCACGAGTCGAAGGCACGTGTATGTTCTACTTACTAGTCGGCCTCGTGCCGTGCTACCCTGTCTTCCATCCCATTCCTACTTTCGTCTACCGCAGTTTCCCTCCTACTCCTCCTGTTCCCCTGTCTCTCCGCGTTCCCTTGTGAGGGGACAACTCGTGCACCGGGTGTGGCGTCGCTCGACCTTGTCATGAGGCGCGGGGGCAAAAGAAGAGATAGTGTTTTAAAGTCTCGATTTTTGTTGTCGACGAGTTGTGGGGTCAGGGGGCCTCTCTCATCCCTGTTCCCCGTGGCCCTGGAAAACCATCCAAATATAAGTTTTTGCAACCTATTCGGGAAAACATAAATTCCACCGCATATTTCCATCGGTTAATATGGCGTTACATAAATCACACTGTCAGTTCAGTTAAACTTTGGTACGAGCAAAATCCACACCCCCCCTGCTCGTTGCACGGTCATGATTCGCCGCATACATTCGTAACTCAACCCCCTCCGAAAACATCCTGAAACCGATCAAAACAAGACGGTCAAAAGACAAAATACCTAAAATCGATTGAGCTAAAATTCAGATAGCCAAACATTACCCAAAACATATATCCAGTCCTCATGGCACATATTCAGCATTTCCAGCAGCAAGATCACCACATATTCATCGCAAGGCTCCGGCGGAACTCGCAAAACTCTCGCGATATCGCTTTGGTCCGGAAGTCCGCATGCTGAAAAAGGGATGGTACGTGGATAATCGATATCTCTTTTTTCCCAACCAGTTCCCTGAGGAAATGGTGTCGCACGTCGATGTGCATGGAATTGGAGTTAGTAATGGGGTTCTGCGCAAGCTTCATTCACCGCACCCTGGCTATCCTCGAACACCGGTAGGCAGGGCATTCCCACCTCAGGCAACATGAAACATCAAACCTGCCTCACAAACCAACACTTCTTTTATCACGTCAGCAAGCGCCAGGGACTCTGCCTCCGTAGTGGAGAGTGTGTCTCGCTTCTGAGTCCAAGAAAATCAAGACACACAGACACCCCCACACATCACACATTCTCCTGAAACTGGCCTTCTCTTAGCCACCTTGCTTGCGTAGTCCAAGTCTGCAAACAGATGCAAGAGCAGTCCCCCTGTTGTACCCCTAGAAAAGTAATTCCAAAGGACCTATTAATAGTCCGTCTCACATACCCTGAAATACAAAGCGCTGCCCTCCAGTGCACTAACTTTGGCTCAGCGCAGTACCTTGCGACTGCTCCTACGGCATTGGAGACGTCTGGCCGAGTCTGGGTTGATAGCCAGGTAACCCTAAGCTTACCAGCTCGCGAGACGGCCAGTCTCCTGGTGCTTCATTCTTGTCGAAATCCGCAAGGTTCGTGCCAACGAGAAGCGGAACACTCTTACCGACCTCTATCCCGTACTCACCCGCCAATTGTTCAGCCAAAGTTTTCTGTGAAATCTTGAGCACCCCTTTCCCTTAATCTCTCTCTTAAACACACCCCGAATACCAACGTAACTCTCCCAGGTTCGTAACCGGGACCGTTTGGTTTAGGTCTCTACGAAATTGGTCACACCTTGCCCTCTCCCCTACCGCGAAAATATCATCAACGTGCACTACTATAGTCATCACTACTCTGCCCTCATCCATCAAACAAAATACTGCATGCATCTGCCAGGCACGGTGCATATCCTAAAGTCAATAGGCACTTGGTAAGGTGTGCATGCCATTGCCTTGAAGCCTGCCTCACACCGTACAAACCCTTGTTCAGTTATACTATCTTCCCCGACAGTCCACCGCAACCCTGAGGCAAACACATGAATACGTTTCCCTCTAGGTCAGATTGTGCGAAAGCCTGCTCAATTTCAAAATTGCACACGTCAAGATCCGGCTCGCGCACCATCGCTGTCAACAACCGAACACTCGAAGCAGCAACAGTAGGCGCAAACAACTCCCCGAAATCAATGCTAGCTCTCTGCTCATCCCCCCGTGCTGCAAGTCTCGCCGTAGTCTTTGTGGGCCAACCATGCTCATCAGCCTTGCAATCAAACACCCACATTGCATTGATGTAGTTGTCGACTGGTTACTATACAGGCCCAAACGTCCCCGCATCCAGCAATTCGTAAAACTCCCGCCAACTCGAGTACTCCCAAAAGATAAGCGTACTCCGACCGCATGGCCTCCTTGTGACTCCGTCGGACCTTGAGGTCAGACGCGTAGCATTGCGGCAAATCCGGAGGCTTGTAGGGCGGCCGCTGGTCCCTCAGTGTGTTGTCGATGTCCTCCCGAGCGGCAAGCCGGGTCGCTAACGCACACGGCATTCCCCCGGGTTCCCCTGTTCCAACTGAAGATGACAGTTGCCCGTTCCCCCCAACACTCGTGGACTCCTTGCGACGACTTGCGGTGACGAACTCCCGCGTATCGAACATCGACAGCAGCGCTGTCTTGTCCATCATCGACAGAAGGGCGACGCTATGGTGAAGGCTTTGGTCACGGTTCACTGGCAACGGCGGGGGCGGCTTCTCTGGAGTTGCTGAGCGATGATTGTCCGGTGTGGCCGATTATTGAACCATCTTCGAACGGGTACTGCCTGATATCCGTTGCGGCTGCGGCGGCGACTGGAGCGGCTGTAGCGGCGGCGGTGGCTGGAGCGGCGGTGTCGGTGGCTGAAGAAGTGGTGGCGGCGGCTGGAGCGGCGGTGGCGGCGACTGAAGCGACGTTGGCGGCGACTGAAGCGGTGGTAACGACGGCCGAAGCGGCGGTGGCGGCGACTGAAGCGGCGGTGACGGCGGTTTGTACGTGATGCTGAAAAACGGTTTTCCTGACGGGGTGGCGTATCCTGAACCACCCGCGTCCGGAGGTGCCGGCACGGGCATGGTGAGCGCACGCGGGACCGTCCACACCACGTCGCTGGTGTAGCAGATGCCCCCCGTCGACGCCTTGATGACCTTGACAGCGGACTACGGATGGTGGTACCCGTTTTTTCAGGAAGTAGCACGGTACCAACTGGACGTCAGATTTAGACCTGCGGTCCACCCGCGTCATACGTTCCTTGAAGAACGGCACCACCTGCAGATTAAACTGTTGCGAGTAGAACACCTTGTACGGTGACTGCCATCTGGTGTTGGCCTTGGTCGCGGAGCGGTTGAAAACGTCGGTGGCCCAAAGGACAGCTTCTAGCCACAGGCGGTTGCCATCGGCCCCGACATATCCGGGTGAGGTCGACGCTCGCCAAGAGCCGTCGGATCCCGCGGCAAGCCGCATGCCTACCCTTCATGGCCCGCCAGATCTCGCTACAACCGCGTTCTGCTGTGGTTTGCCCGGGGACGTGTACTTACGTCGAATCCCAGTAGCATCGCAGAGTTCGATGAAGCTGCGGTCGGTGGACCCCCCACCGTTGTCCGTCCGAAAGCAGAGTGGTCGCCTCATGGCGTTGGTGTCGGCCAGGGACTTCTGGACGTACGCGGTTGTCTCCGGCCTTGTCCTCATGCCGTACGGCCTCATCCACCGCGACGAACATGATCAGGCAATGTGACCCGCTCATAGACGCCTCGTTGGGGCCGGCCAGGTCGATGTGCATCGTCTCCATGTGCCTCCTTGCGCTCGATGTCGTTCTCCGCGGTACCCTTGCCCGCACGCCCTTCGCCTCCAAACATCCAACACAAAGTTGCAGCACTCCCGTCAGTGTGATACTGTGCTGTCCAGCCGTTTCCCTCAACGGTCGTTCGTTCAGGTGGCCGGAGGAGACGTGAAAGTGGTGAATAAAAAAAACTGTCACGTTTCCCAACAGTAAATGGACGCCTACCAGCGGCAAGTTCAAGTGCAGCAGTCATGCCTACGTGCCTGTCCTCGACGTCCGCCCGATCCGACTTTGTAAGAACCTGAGCTGCCCCAGCAGGAAGGGGGGTTGGGAAAACAAAGGTAGACGCCGTGTCATCCTGTCCATCCATGAGCCGAGTATCGGTGAACACGCTCATGTCTCTCTCCTGCATCCCGGGAGTGGCCACCAAGGCTCTAATCCTCATCACTCCATGCTCTACTCCTCGAGGCCGATCCTACATCTGCTTCGCCAGGAGCCGGGGAGGGGAAACAAGCTGCCACGGGCACTCCACCGGGGTCGGTGGGCTGGAAACCTGAATCCTGAGGTACTACGCTGTCAAACGCGAGCTGGAAACCCTCATCCGCAGTCACTACCCCTTCTACACTATGGTGGGACAGGGGGTGGGGGTAGGGCCCTGCCCTATCTACGTTCAAGAGTAGAGCGGGGGGTAAGCGGGGAGTCAGTGAAACACCAGACTCTGAAGTATTACCGGGCTTACCAAGCGAAGGGCCTGAAACACCAGACATGGCAGGCACATAATTAAGCCCTACAGTGGGGTTCGGGTATGTCGGATCCATGGGAGCCGCGTACAAACGTGATCCGATCGAATCACGGAGGAAGGTCAGAAGGTTATCGAACAAGTGCACACCGTCCTCGTCCATGATGATTCTCTGACGTCCTTGGGCCTCGTGTATGGAAGAAAGGTTGTACTGGATTCCCTCTGTCACAAGTCTTCTGGTCAACGTCACGATAAAGACTGTTTTCGAGTGCAACTTCAGGTTGAGGCTACCCATTAGTATCCCATTAATCTCCTTCCCATCACCAATCAGAACCTTCTCTTGCCCAGGGGGAATCTCTACCCAGTCGTACATGAACCGAGGGTAACTGGTAACGTGGTAAGTGGCCCCGTTGTCGGAAACCCACATCTCACTACCGTGTGGACGTCTGCCACCTCCCTCAACAGTCTCACCATCAGTCTGGCCGGCAAGCGCCAGCCCAGATGCTCCTACGCTACCAACACTCGAATTCAACTCGCCTCTGGACACTGAACGTGCCATCAGAAGATGTAGGGCGCTTGGTGGATATGTAGATGCTTCGGGAAGAGGGGCCGAGGAAGACGGTGGGACATGGCTGGGAGGATGCTGAAGGTGCTGTGGCGGCGGTGGCGGTGGTTGGTACTGCTGTGGAGGGGGTGGCTGGTACTGCGGCGAAGGCGGTGGCTGGTACTGTTGGGAAGGCTCTTCCTCGTAGTAGTGCCTGTAGTCGTCGTAGTAGTAGTGGATGAGGTCCCCGGTAGCGTCAGGATCATGAACATACGGGGGCGTCGTCGTAGACGGTGGCGACGGCTGTGGTGGCGTCGGCGACGGTGGTGATATTTGCTTGACCGTGTGCGCCGACGGCTGCTGCCGACGCCTGGGGCCAGCCTCCTACATCGGGGGCGGATTTCCCGTTTGACGGGGGTACCGGGAAAAGCCGTAGCCACCGGGGGAAGCGGGGTACGAAGGCAAACCTCACCCCCTACCCCCAGCTGTTTGCGCACGACCGCCCACACACCTTCCTATGCCGCCTCTGCCGCCAGGCCATCTGCCTCCAGATCCCCACTGCTGTGGTGCTCCGCTCCAACCGCGACCCCCCCGATCGTTGACGTACTGGTACTGATGGTACTGCTGTTGTGGCTGTTGTTGCTGCTGGTATGGCTGCTGATTCTGCTGCTGGTACTGATGCTGCTGCTGCTGCCGCTGTTGTTACTGCTGCTGCCGTTGCTGTTGGTACGGCTGCTTCTGCTGCTGCGGCGGTTGCTGCTGTTGCCTCTGGTACGGCTGTCGATGCTGCGGTTGCTGAATTTGCTGCTGATACCGCTGTTACTGTTGCTGTTGCTGCTGCTGTTGTTGCTGCTGGTACGGCTGCCGACGCTGCTGTTGCCGCTGTTGCTGCTAGTACGGCTGCTGCTGCTGCTGCTGCTGCTGCTGCTGCTGCTGCTGCCGCTGCTGCTGCTGCTGCTGCTGCTGCTGCTGCTGCTGCTGCTGCTGCTGCTGCTGCTGCTGCTGCAACCGCTGTTGCTGTCCATCTCTGTTGTCGTTCTTCCTGTTTTCCCCCCGTCCGTCTCGTCCACCTCTCCCACCATGTTGAACAACTTCATTGCCCCGAGCCACATCGGCGACAACGAGGGCGTGTCCCGCCCCGTTCCTCAGCTCTCGCTCCCTCGATATCTCCATCTCCCCGTACGCGGTGAGCACCACATCTTCAGGGACTTGTTATGCAACTCTGCGCTCGTGAGCAAATGATCTTTTGCACTCCGAAAGCCGGGTAAAGGTTACGTGCAAAATGCTGGTTAGCGTCAACATCGGGAAAAATCATTCCATGAGCACAAATTCTGTTCCTGACCACACAACCCCTCGAAAAGTTATCGTTGTGGGGGTCCCCCCATCCTTCATGTGAAACGTTACCATGCCTGGGTCAGCCTGGCCTTGTCTTGAAAGCAGCCCACGCCCCACTCGGACTACCAGCTGCACCTACCAGGGGTGCAACTGCGGGGCATGTCACCTGACGAAGAAGAAGGCCCCAAGCCCTGCTTGCATTTTCCACCATCTCTCCCCCAAACTCTACAGTCAACGCCTCTCGACTCGATTATTTCAGACATACTCTGATAGAACTAGCAGTCTCTACTACCTCTAGACAATCCATCTCGCAAAAATGAGCATTCATCTGCCTCTCAAACAACACCACTTTTTCCTGTCTCTCCTCTCCCTGCTTAAAACAACCGACAAAAACTGGTGGCCTTACGGGGCTACAGTTTGATTGGCATAGTGGGTTTCGTATCCACCGCTTAGGATGCATGATGTGGGAGAGCAGTCACACATGCTACAGGCAAAGCCCCCATGATAGAAACCAACGTCTCCGGTACCGGGGGGACTATCAAAAGGGTCGTTTCTACGAACCGCAGAATTTAAAGCGTTGGCCGGTGCCGCTCCCCCCCCCGCGCGTTGCCCGCTCTATGCTCTCTACTGTGCGTGTATGCCACGCTTACACTCTGCCCCAATTCATCACACACTGACCATCGTACCACGCAGCCTGCGGTCCTTGTTGCTGGGCCATTGTAAACGCAGTCCTGAATAATTCTTATCGGAGAGCGTTTGTTCCAAAAATTCCAAAGTTTGGAATTAATTGGAGATATGCATCAATATACGGAGGCGTTCTGTCACTATTCGTGAAATTATCCAGAAGCAAAAATATCAAGTTCGTTAACATTCCAATATTTGGAAAAAAAAAACCCAGGAAAATGTGGAAGATTAAAAAATTGTGCGAAAACAATGTCGTAAATTTGAGAAGAAAACTCTCCGATAAGAATGATCAGTGGATGATTCGCCATTTCAGCACTCTCTCGTGTTCACACGCACCCCTAGTACGATGTAGGTTTCCTTTGTTTTAAGTCCTTTTGTTTTAAGTTTTCGGGTGTACATGGAATAGAGCATGAATACGTTCATGGTGTCGGGTATCTCGTTAGTACCGTTTCTCTTGCACACTGGTACTGCACACTTTCGCACTTATTACAGTATTAATAGTTTTCTCCAAACGAGATGCACTTGAATTTCCGCCGGTTTTGTGTTAGGAGTTGAGGAATATTAACTATCGCTACTGGAACATCGTCATATTTTTTCGAAATATGGTGTTGCCCCACGGTCGTAGTCTTACAGCTTTGACCTGCCGGCCGGATTAGTTCTCGCACAGCTCAGTCTTCACATAACGTTTACATACCGTAATGGTGGGCAACACACGATAGTTACAGCAGTGTCATCTTCAAACCAACCCAACGTTGAAACCGCGCGACGTCTACCAACTACGCAGTGCTTCTTCGTACGCGTTTGATGATTGTTCATACCTTATATTATTACTTCGTGGTTATGTAAGTACGATGCAGATATATAGTTGATTTCCACCCCCTTTGTTATATTCGCCCCATTTTTCTCTATCCCCCCTACATATAACATTCGGGGTAACAGGGCAGGCTCTTGAATCCCCTCCCAGCATGTGGTCTGTGCTTTGGATTTAAGTTGCGAGAAGATTCAGTCTTTCTCTGCGCCCACTCTCGTTCGGCGGTCTCAGCAGTTGATTCCGTACCTTTTTTTCCTCATCCGCTTCGGCCTGCCCCGTCCTTGGGGTGGGCCGAGGACGTCCGCCGGAACCTGCAGCGGTCTAGCTACAGTCACACGAACATCGAGCTTCGGACTACCAGGTAGGTAGGTAGGGAGGGAACCTTGCGCGGTCCGGCTGGTGGCCTGCTCGCTTTAAAGACCGCGTGGGGTGGTGGTGATGTCTTTTCTTCTTAACCCCGACGACAAGGAGTTCTTTCCTCAGGCGGGACGGGTATATCACCATAGCAGAGAGCGCTACGTGGGCAGCCGGTGGAGTGAAGAGGCTGGCCACAGCGTGGGTATGCATCCACGACAGGAAGGATGGGATTGTCGGCGTGGGTTGGGACGGCTCCACCCAGCCAACGGAAACCAAGGCGCGTACCGGGCTACGAAACGGAGAGCCACTTTCGCCATAGAGAAAAAAAAAAAAAAAAAAAAGGAAAAAAGGAGGCGGGGACGAGCCTCACGTCGGCTGGCAAAGAAAGCAGCACGCGAGGCTCGTAAGAGACAGAAGAAGGAACTTGTGGCGGTAGCGACCTACAATGTGCGCACCCTGGCTGTACAGGGGAAGAACGGGTACGGACATGACGAGCGTGTACTGGCGAAGGGACGGCAACTCGGCTGTGACTTCATTGGCCTGCAGGTACCTCGGAGGGCCGGCAGCACGACGTTCCGTGCGGCAGGGTATCGCGTTTTCTGTTCAGGACAGGAAAGAACAGCTACCAGGCAAGGGCTGTTCGGAGTAGGCCTAGCTGTCAAGGAATCGTTGTGCAGTAAGTCTGTGTACACTCATCAGTTCGTTGACGAGCGGCTAATGTCTATGCGCTTTGAGTTGCCTGGCAAATGCGAGGCAGCCAAGTTCGTCGTTGCGTATGCTCCATCTGATTGTACCAATGACGCGGAGCTGAAACGTTTTTTCTGGCAGAAGCTGGAGGACTTGATGGAAAAGATCCCAACGAAAGAGTGTCTGTTTGTACTGATGGGTGCCAACGCACGAACTGGACAGAAGAAGGAAGGGTGCGGTGATGACGAACGTAGAGCGCAGGGAGCGTATGGACGTGATGTTCGTAACGATAATGGCAGACGGCTCCTGTCGTTCGCCACCAACTGCAAGTTAGCTCTCACCAACACGTTTTTCAGCACGCGCAAGGGTGGGATATAGAGTACAACATGCTAAAGTTGTCCCACAGCCTCCTGCCCCAGTTAAGGCTGACTAAGACCACAACATCTTGTATATCAAAGTCCGACTCGGTGGTCACTTTGCGTCCAACAGACAAACACGTAGACCCTCAAAACGGCGAGAGTTCGACAGGCAACTTTTTATGTCCGATGAAAAGTGTCGTGGACGAGTAGTCGCCAGGGTCATCTCCACTCTCAACCAGCCTATCCAGCCCCGTAATACGTCTGGTATGGTTGAGTTTTTTACTGCGGCTATTCTTGATGCGGTCGAAAAATAGGTACCACCCCCTGCACGTCGCCACCGCAGACATGGATGGTGTGAGTCTGCCGAAACCTTGGCCGCATTCATACCAGCATGGACAGCGAGGGAGGATGCACGACAATTCTTTCGTGCCCACCCCCGGGATAGAACCGCGTGGAAGACCCTGAGATGTGCGTGTGCGAACCTGCAGAAGGTGATTGCTGAGGGACTCCATGCGTACTTCGAAGCGTCCCTTGCCGAAACCGAACGACACCCAACGAACAACGACCAGAAAGGCTTTTACAAGCACCTCAAGAGTACGGTAGGATTGGAAGGGACAAATCGAGGAGCGAACAGATCATTAAAGACGAGGATGGCACGCTATTACGGAAAAAGGTGCGAATTCGTGAACGATGGGCGGGGTTTTGCCACAAACTCTTGAACACGAAGTCGCTGAAACTCGACCCCCCGATCATCGACCTTTTGCCACCGCGACCGCCTAAACTGTTGCTTGAAGATGAACCATCCATGGACGAGATGACAGAAGCACATAAGGGGATGTCGAATTGAAAAGCTGTGGGGCCAGATGGTCTCCGGGTCGAACTCCTAAAAATCGACCACCCGGCATTCGCTCAGTGCTTTCACAACATCGTCGTCAATGTTTGGTTAACAGGAGAAGTCCCCCAGCAATAGAAAGATGCGATCATCAAGTCCTTCACGAAAAGAAGGACCCAACTGACTGCAACAACTACAGAGGGATTCGCTTGTTGCCCACGCAGGCAAAGTGTTGTTGAAAATCGTCGCATCCCGCTTCAGCAACTACTGCGAGACCGAGGAACTACTCCCTGAGACCAACTATTATGAGAAATTATTTCTGAGCTCTCAGAACTGCGTTTTTGGGCGGAATATACGCGTTTTACTCAGCGGAAAAGCCAAACACCCCAATAGACTCCTCAAAATGCTCCCCGTAGTTTTTTGCCAGCTTTCAGGAACATTTTACCTTTTCTCCGCAGTCTTAGTTTATTTTTTGGAGCAGCCAATCGGTTTTCTCTGGAGGCTCAGAAATAAGGCTGTTGGTCAGAACTGGGGCCAGAAATAATGGATCTTGGAGGATTTCTGATGCAAAACCATGATGTCCTCAGAACTGGAAAAATGGACGAACAGTCCTACTACGACTCTGGAGAAACGAAAAGCGACTCTGGAGAAACGAAAAGGTGCTCGAGAAAGCTCTCGGAAAACTAAAGGGAGCATCCTGAGGAATCTACCGGTGTTTTTGACAGTCCAGTCGAGTAAATCGCCGATTTTGGGCAAAAAAAGCCAGTTCTGAGACCCCTTCAAAATTTGCCATAATAGTTGGTCTGAGGAACAGTGCGGCTTCCGCCCCGCACGATCAACGATTGATATGTCGTTCGTCGTGCGCCGGTTGCAAGAGCTCGGACGACAGGGGAAAATCCCCTTGTACGTGTGCTTCATCGATCTGCAGAAAGCGTACGACTCTGTCGACCGAGAGCTGTTATGGAAGGGGTGTTCACACGCTTTGGCGTACCAATCAAGATGCTGAGAATTATCCGTAATTTCCACTATGGCCTGCGGGCTCGCGTGAGTATTGATGACGGCGAGCTCTCGGAATGGTTTGATGTCACGCAGGGGCTGCGGCAAGGCTGTGTACTATCACCGTTACTGTTCAACGTGCTCTTCGCCGCTGCGTTACACGTCGTACTAGTACGCTTCAGCCAAGACGAAGCCATTGTAAGGGATTTGGTCCAACTCTGTGAAGCTGGAGTAGTTCGAACAGGGAAGGAGGAGCCATTGGCGTGCGTGCGAAGGGCTGTATGGGGCATGATGTACGCCGATGATGCAGGAATTGTCTCGAAGTCGGCTGAAGGGCTCGCCAAACTGATGACAGTCCTCGTGACTGTCTTCGAAGCAGCAGGCCTCACGGTGTCGGAAAAGAACACAGAGACAATGGTCCTACATACACCAGACCAGACGACCCTTGCACCACCGCTCGTCATCGAAGCGGCAGGCCAGAGGTATAAGCAGACGACCCAGTTCTTATACCTAGCCGGCGTTATCCACGAAAAGGCTACCCTCTCGCTCGAACTCGACAGACGGATCCGCCAAATGCGAGCATGCCTCAAACGGTTCGGCCCGAAGTTATATAATAGGACGACCGCCCCCCTTAGCCTTAAAGTCCGAATGCTGAAGGCCGAGGTGATTGAGACACTGCTGTACGGGTGTGTGATGTGGACCCTCAGAGCGGAACACTTTGCCAAGCTTCGAACGGCTCACCACCAAGTCCTGCTGCGAGTCATTGACTTCCAGCGCCGACTTCATACTGACCATGCCACCCTCTCGTACGCGAAGGCCCTCAAGATGACACGTTGCGAGGGCATCGAAACGACCATTCGTAAACGGCGGCTCTTCTTTGCGGGGGACGTGGCACGGCAAAGCAAGGAGCGACTACCCAGTCGGGTAATGTTCCGGACGATAGCTGGTGGGGAGACCCCGAGACCAGACGGACAGGGTAAGACTTGGCATAGATGCATAGTCGAAGACCTTAGGGAGTTCCGAGCCACCGAAGGGTCAACGGACGTTGCCCCCTTGGTGTTTGGAGTTGAGACCGCGTTGTGGTCCACTGCAGCCCAAAAGGCGGGGAAGTGGTACCGGGGGATCCTTGAAGCAGCCGAACAGTTCATGGTGAGGTGGCACGAGGCTGACGCTGAGATGAGTAGGCAGCGCCGCGCATCATCCTGGATGGTGCCCAAGAGAACGGGGGGGGGGGGGGGGCAACAGGAAAAGTGGCAGAAAGCACGACCAAGGGAAAAGGGTGGGACAGGAGGAGTAGAATGGAAACGGCGGTAGACGAAAATAGGAAGGAGATGGCAGACAGGGTAGCAAGGCACCAAGTCGACTAGGAAGTAGAACATGACCATACACTAGTGCTACCAACTGTTGCAGCTGGTTCGAACGTGGTCTTCCCTTGTCTTCTCGTTCGGTTTCGTTTTTTTTTCTTTCTTGCCCTGACTTTCCGTGATTTTCATGTTATTTTTTTCTCTTCCTTTTCTGATTGACAAGCCGTACTGAAGGAGTCATGTGGCGTGGTTGGATGACGAACCTGCTCTGCTCGTTTCGTATTGTCCGACGCCAAGGGGTTGGACATAGTTGACGAACGCAGGGCGGAGACGGCAGTCTGGGTAGCAAAGTACCAGGCGGATTAGAAGGGGGAACCTGGCTATACTACTCGTACCACAAACTGCTGCCGCCATCTGGAGGGTGCTTTGGGCTTTGGTCTGCCTGCTATTTTCCCTTTGTTTTTTTTTTCCTTGGTTCCTTGGCTTACTCTGTTTACAAGCAGTGGTGTTTTCGTTATTTTTTTGTTTTTTTCCAGCTCGTTCTTTTTCAAGTGTTGGCCACCTCGCCTGCGGGTGGGGGGCACGACAGATTGTTCTTCTAGTTTTGTTTCTTTCCTTTTTTTCTTTTTCTCTTTCGATTTGTCTACTTTGTTTTTGTTTTCTCTTAGATGATTCGTTTCTCTAAATCATAGATTGTGTATGTCGTGCCTGTCGTATCTAGTATGATGACATGACATTGCATTGCCCACTGCAGTGCTTACTGCATACGTGGCACCGTAGTATCTCTGTGGCGTAGCTTTGTGACCACATAACTTGTACCTCTTCTAAGATTGAAGAATCGGCACGGACACTGGTTGTGCTGGATGTCGACGGGTAGAAAGAACGGTTTAATGTGAAGAATACACACACACTGCTGTGCTTACTGCATACATAGTCTCTTTTTTGCTTCCCTGGTGTCTGCAGTGGTGGAGTGCGTATGCTTGTTTATTGTTTTTGCCTCTGTTTTTACTTGAGGTTTTTCTTCCACTCAAGAGTTATTGGAGCCTGTCCTGCGACCACGGACTGCATTGAATTGTGCGGTAATGTGAGAACAACAAACAACAACATACGTCGCAACGTGGTATATCTGTGGCGTCGCTTTGTGACCACAGAACTTGTATCTCTTCTAGGATTGAGGAATCGGCACGGACACTGGTTGTGCTGGATGTCGACGGGTATAAAGAACGAGTAATGTGAAGAACACCCACACAAATATTGTATATATTGCGGAGATCACCGTCTCCCCCATCGTAAGATTCGAGCTCCGACTTCAACGCTAAACATAGAAGCGATAAACTCTAAATATTTCTCAGAGGGTCTTTGCGAAGATGAAAGAAATAGGAACCAATGCCAACCATGATCAAAACCAAATTACCCCTTTCACTTTAGAACCGCAGTCCCGGTTTTGGGGACACACCAGTCAAATTCTAAGTAACTTTGTCCCCAAAACGGGACTTGGGTCTTAAGAGGGTTCAAATATAATATTTGTGCTTCCTTGCTGCTGACAATATTTTATATAATCTACAGCAGATGATATTGCCCCATCGAATGTTCGACCATAGAACTACATACCTTAATCACAACCCCTGAGCGTGCTCGGTTGGTGCATCCCTGGCCTCTCAGAGCTCCCACTTCCAAACCGCCTCCTTTCATTACTTGCCGGACCTTTCCAGCAGTTCTTCGTTTTCTCGGCCATTTTTTACTTTATTCTTCTTTCGTTTCGTGTGCGTGCATGTTCTCTGAGCACGGCATCGCGGGAGGACCCGGCACCGTCGCGGGTGTCAGCGGGTGCTGGCGGGTAGAGGGGAGGTTGCAAGGAGCGCGGTCGCCGCTTTCGTGCCTAGGCGTCGCGTGTGCCTCGAGACACGAGGGATGCATGAACGGGCTTTGTCTGGCTTCGATTTATGATTGTTGATAGAGTATGTACGAGTTTATAAAGGTCGTTCAGGATGGCAAGATACTATTCAAGCGGTGCTTATTTTTGCGACCACGCTGAAGTTGAATGAAGGAGGTGTGCAGTTTGAACACCAACGTTATCGAGCTGGCGAACGACGGCCACGGTGAGCACCGGGCTTCACGCGGGGCGGGCGACGGGGCTAATTGTGGTAGAGAGTGATAAAAGCTTTACCCGGACCGAATCGGTAGCGAGGTGGTCGCGAGAGGGGCGGGCGGCGTACGAGGCTGAGAGAGAAGCTCTTCTGTGCGGTTTTTTTCTTTTCTTCTTTTCGACCGGGTGCAAGGTGTTCCAAGCAGGCAGAAAATTATTACACGAGAGGGGACGGGGACTTTTTTCCCTTTCTGAGTTTTCGGTTTCATTTTCATTTTTTTTGCTGCTGTGCCGTGCTGTGCTTTCGCCTTCTTCCTACATACGAGTACAGACATAAGAGTATATCGAAAGAAGAAAATAAGTACCGACAGCAGTATCCTACCTGGGGTATGTACGTACGTACGACTTCCGCGACGCGAAGCGCATATATGGCATTCGAGCTGGCGTCGGAGCTGTTTGTTCCTGAAGCATGGCGGCGGGACTCTTGGCATTATCAAGTCGCCGGTTTTCAATTACGACCTAAACTCAATCGTGGACCTCTGTCACTTCGCATAATTTGATGTACTTTTTTCCTTCCAGAGCGAGCGTAGCGGGCGGCGTAGGCCGCCCGCGGAGCGAAGCGCCTTGTATACCGTACATTAGTAGCTTACAGCAGTAGTAGCTAATTGCGCACTAATATACAGCAGTAACTATCTCAGTGCTTGCTCCCGCAGAGTACCAGCAGTGAACAAGTAGGGCATATCTGCCAAGAGCGAAGAGTAAACTCAGGCTGTGTGATACAGCTTGGTAAACCGAATATACTATTAATATATCACACCGTAGTATATGAATGCTCAAGAAAAGATGTACTTCGCAGTCGGGATGAATGAGTAAAGCGACCGTATGTGGAGGCACTACTCGTACGCCGTATTAATAGGGTGTGTGTCTTCTTTCGTTCTACCCGTCGACATCCAGCACAATCAGCGTCCGTGCCGATTATTCTATCCTATGTGACGTACGAGAGAGATAGACTTTCTGTGGTCACAAACTGCGCAACGGACATACTACAAACCCGTGCATTACTACGTGCAGTACATGCATGTATGCAGCAAGCAAAGCAGTAGTAGTGACACCCCATCAACATACGTCTTTGTACCCAACTACACACACACACAATCGGTGATCGCGACCATACTGTTTATATATTTCATGGCCCACCCCCCCCCGTCGGCTGCTCCCCGGCCGGGTTGGAGCTCCGGCCTGCGGCTTCCCCACCATGTGTTAGAGCTCCCAGTGGAGCGCGACCTCGACCTTGCTTGCGCGTCTAGCTAGCGTTCAGGCATGGTCGAGCCGGCGGTGATGACCAGCGATGTGCCGGAACCTTCCTCGCGGATTGTTTTCACGCGGCAGTATTGCCTGCGGTAGCCGTGTCGTATCTCCGTCGCGGAATGCGTGGAACTTGTAGCGAACGAAGAAGAGAGACTAGGACCCACGTGACTAAGCACCCCATTCGTTGGTATCTAGTAGATGATGGGCGTCGAGGCGGGTTGGGATTGCTGCCCCCAGCACGTCGGAACCTCGGCACGAATCGGGCCAGGCAAAATAACACGCAACGGAAGAAACGCACCGCCTGGAAAAAGCGGAGGGTAGAGGAGAAAAAAAAACACAGCACGGAAGAGGAGGAGGCAAGGCCGGAAAGGTCGCAGAGAAGCTCAAATGTTACGCTCAGATGCTAGCGCTAGGTACCGAGCTGGGGAACTCGTCGTGGGTAGGCTCAATGTTCGCACACTCGCCTTCAACAGCAAGAATGGCATCGGCTTCAGCGAGGTCATAATGAAGGTATGCCAGGAACTAGGATGCGATGTCGTCGGTCTCCAAGACTAGGCGAGACGGGCATGGTACATTCACAGCAGCTGGATACTCGATTTTTTGCTCTGGGGCAGAAGTCAGCAAATACGAGAGGAAGGGCACCCATGGTGTAGGACTAGCTGTCAGAGAGTCTATTGTGGCAGGTGTGGACAAGGATGGTATCAAGGTGAAGTGCATTAGCGCCAGACTGATGTAAGTTCGCATCCAACTTGAGGGCGAATCTAGTGCTGTTTCTTTTGTTGTCGGCTATGCGCCGATACTGACGGATTGAACTCACCCTGCCCGAGGATGTTCGTTTCTTCAGATCAGAACCGCAAGTGCGAGGAGCATTTTGTGTTTCGGGACGAGGGAGAAGAGAAACCGGCTGGAAGGGAATGGAAACGAGAGCACGTGCAAAGGAGCGGGCGGATTGGGCTAAGTGGATGAGGCGGCCATGAAGAACGGCATGGCGAACCGCAAGGCGGTTGGGCCTGATGGTCTCCCAGCTGAACTTCTGAAGGTCCTTGCCGACGAAGGAGACTCGGGCACCTTGCGAAGCTTTTACGAGATCATCGTCCCTATATGGAGGGGAGGGGTCGTGCCGCAGCAACAGAAGGATGCAACGATTAAGGTGCTGCACAATTAGAAAGACAGGACGGAGTGTGGTAACTATCGTGGCATTTCCCTAGTCGCGTATGCCGGCAAAATACTCGTCATAGTCATCACACGCCGCCTCAGCGACTACTGCGAACGCGAAGGCATCCTGCCAGAGGAGCAGTGTGGCTTCAGGCCCGAAGGGTCGACGGTCGACATGATGTTCGTGGTGCGACGCTTGCAGCAATTGGCAAGGAAGAAGAACACTCCGCTGTTCATGTGTTTGTCGACCTCACCAAAGCCTATGATTTCGCCCACCGTACCCTCCTGTGGGCTGGCTTGGCTCGCTTTGGTGTGCCACCTATGAATCGAATGCTCACCGTTATCTGTCAATTCCACGACGGCATGCGATCATGCGTGGGGCTGGATGACGGCGAATGCTCAGCTATGTTCGACGTGAAGCAGAGCCTACGGCAAGGGTGTGTGTTCAGGCCATTGATGTTCAACATGTTTTTCACAGCGGTGCTGCCTGTGGCGAAGAAACGCTTCGCCGCTTATAAAGCCATCACGGACAGCTTGGTGCAACTCCAACGAAAAAAAAAGAAGAAGAAAAAGAAGAGGGTGAAGGCACGGGTCGGGCACGCCGACGGACAGGGGAATGATAAAGAGGCCCAGACACTGTGGGCTATGCTCTATGCCGACGATGCAGGCATAGTATCCAGATCACCCAACGGCCTGGAGAGGATGATGACGGTGATCGTGTCTGCATGTGCCGCTTTCGGCCTGACGGTCTCGGAGGCCAAGACGGAGATAATGTGTCTGCAAACGAAAGATGGGGGGAACGTGCCGTTCACCGTCACCGCAGCCGGCCAAGTGTACAAACAAACGATCGAGTTCGTGTATTTGGGCGGGGCTATCAGCGCAAATTGAACGAGCAGAAGTGTCGAGGTAACGCGTCGACTCCAGAGGGCATGCGCGTGCTTCGGGCGGCATAAGATTGAAATCTATGGCCGCCCGGGTGTGCGCCTACGCCTGAAGGTGCCGATGCTGAGAGCCGAGGTGATCGAAACGTTGCTCTACGGTTGGGTTACTTGGAGCCCGAGCAAGACTGGTTACGGCAGGCTACGGGAGGTCCACCACACGGTGCTCCTTCGATGCATCGGCTGGCGAAAACCGAAGCGCGAAGACTACATTCTATCCTATGCTAGCGCGCTTCTCAGGACAAACTCTGAGAGCGTTGAGACGACGGTACGCAGACGTAGACTATTGTTTGCGGGCTTTGTGACACGCATGGGAGAGGAGCGTCTACCGAAGAGGGTGATGTTTGGGGAGATGGTTGGGGGTAAGGGTTACTCCGGAGGACAGGAGTGGGACCGGATGAGGTACCTTGAAGAGGACCTCATCGAGGAGTTCGGCATCACGCTCGAAGGGTAGCGCGAGGCAGCACAGAAAGCCGGCAGATGGTTCCGACGGGTCGAGGAAGGGGCGGAGGTTTTCATGCGGATATGGCGCAAAGATGAGAAGGAGGCATCGGTAGAACGGCATAGGATAGCTGCAACCCCGGCCACGACCGTTAACGCCAACGCACGTGCGCAGAATGGCAGCGAATAGGGGGGGGGCGAAAGGGGGACGAGCGAGAATGGGGTAGAGGCGGTCTGCCCAACAGACTGAAGCCTGGGTATGACCATCATCGTCATGATGCACTCCCTTCTTAGGGACCCAAGTAACAAGCATGCTGCCACCTGGGCAACTTTGCGTGTCTGTGTGCTCCAGTGCCTGCATTTCGTATAATCCCCCCCACCCCCTCACCGCCCGTGCTTGTCCCTTTAGTCCCTTCTTTTCATATATATATATTTTTTTCGTTTGTACCTCTTTGTGTCTCTGTTTGTATCTTCTGTTTTGCTTTTCTGCTTTTCGCCACGTATCTGCTTTTGTTTTTTGCTTTGTTTCGTCTTCTTGTTCAGTTTTTTGTCGGCTAGTCTCTTATTTGCTTCCCTGCTTATAGTGGCGGAGTGTGTATGCTTGCTTTTTTTGTTCTTAACTTTGTTCTCTTAACCCCTCGCGAAGCGTGCGAGCCAAAAATCTGCGAAAAATTACGCATTATTCTGTGTGTTTCTTTTCTTGATTTCTTGCTTTTCATTCTTCCTTGCCTGACTTGAACGTTTTTTGCTGTTTCTTCCCTTTTGCAAGTACCAGCTATGATTTTTTCGATTTTTGATTTCAATTTTTCGACGTCGAGTTGTTATTTCGTCCAGTTTTGTTTTTTGGGTAGTAGGTCTTCTCGGGTTCTGTGCCGACTTGTACAGCGTACCGCATGTGTGTCTGATACGTACGTGCGCGGACCTCATTCTTCATGTTTTGTCTGACGTGTAGATGTGCTTCGCGTATCATGTGTCATACTCTTTGCTTGTTCTATTCTTACTGAGGTATTTGTTCAACAGTTGCTCCAGAGTTATTGGAGCCTGTCCTGCGACGACGGCCTGCATTGTTTCTTCACAAAAACCTAAAAGAGTACGTCAGCAGTGAGTTCAATCGATCGGCAAAACGATCGATACTCAACTTTGCAAGCTGCGTGATCCGTTCGCGCGTTCTCCATTATTTCCCTAGCGATTGACTACTGGCCGGTGACTCCCCTGGATGCTACCAGGGTCGACGAGACGATGATACCTAAACCATTTCGTACACTGAAACAGCAGATCGACACGCGAAGGTAACAGACAAAACGGAAAAATGGGAACGAAACAAAAAATGGGAACGGACGTTTTTTTTTAGAAAGCAAACCAATTGTGTACAACTCCAAGAAAAAAAGTTGACAGTCCTGTGGGGCTGTACAGCAGCCTTCGAATGAGCTGTCGCTCAGGCTGGAAGTCCTCGGCATCGCCGCGGTAGCCAGCATCTAGAGAAATCACAATAGAGCCAGCGTATATCGCTTTTTGCGCCCACCCGAAGGCACGAGATGGAGCATGACCGTTCTGACGAGCTCCTCTCACAGGGCTGGCCAAGGGGTTTCGCAGGATCATTTCGGTTCTCTGATACACCACATGGTTCTGGAGATACGGCTTGGTTCTCATTTTAGGCTTCGTTCCCATTTTTCCGATTTGTCTGTTAGGTCGGGGGACAATCGAAAGTTGGTTTACAACACAGTTTAAACGTGACGGGCACACCGACACCATGAAAATTGTTCAATATACTCCCAGTAAATGTTGCAGCAGATATTGGCGTACCAGTACATGAGCACGTACGTGTTTGTTGGTGAGTCTCACAATCGTACATGTTCTTGGCCTCTTCTGCTCTAGATATATGAAATACACGCTATGCACACACCTGTGAGATTGCAGGGGGTGGTCCAACAGCGCAGGAGGTGATGTTCGTGATGTCTGTAGGCAGGCTAGCGAGTGGCGAATTCTGATCCTATATCGCTTGGTTCCGTCTCTGGCGTCCTACCAGGCATTACGATCACTAGAGCTGGATCCCAAAGCTCGTCCTGCACACGATGCCAACAAGATGGAAACAAAAGCTGAAACTGAACATGAGCGCCACTCTCACAACCTCCTGTCGTATTATTACGGGGGACCATAGTTAATAGGACCAAATATTGAAGGTAGAAATGGTTAAATATATAGGTTTTTATGTATACCACAGGTCCTATTAACTATGGTCCCCCGTAATAGTATTTCGTTGTGGCGAGGAGTTAACGCGAGACGAACAACAAACAACAACTGGGTCAGACGACCAAAGCGGGGAAAGCAAGTGAAATGCCAGCGTGCAGGGTAAGAAGACCATAGAAACAGGTAAAATATGTGATACCTCCGTTCCCCTCGCTGCCTCGGCAAGGAATGCTGCGAGGCATGCCCTATCAGCCTAATAGCGAGTGGGGTAGGTGTTTCTGGCGGGTGTAAGGCCGGACTCACCCTCAAGGAGTGATACCTTCTTGCTGCTGCCTGTGGCAGCGAGGCTCAGGCGGCAGTAGAGTTGGGTCGTACGTGGTGCGTCAGGCACGGAGACCTACGATTCGCGCGTCTTTTTTTGGCAGCTGCGGCAGAGCAGCCATGCTCAATCGGGGTGTCCGTACGCGGAGGCAGGCGCCACCACAGGCCACACTACGGCACAGTCTATTGCGCCGGTAGGAGGCTGGATTCGACAACGAGGGAGGAGGGAGACTGAGCGTCGACGTGCGGGGAAGAGACGGATTGGCCTCCCCCTGCGCGAGAATTTTTATTTTTCAGATCAGAACCGCAAGTGCGAGGAGCATTTTGTTTTTCAGGATGACGGAGAAAGGAAATCGACTGGAAGGGAATGGCAACGAGTGCCCGCGCTAAGGAGCGGGTGGATTGGGCCAAGGCGATGAGGCGGCCATGAAGAGCGGCAGGAAGACGGTGCACGGAGACCCATGATCTGCGCGCACACTATAATCACGAGAGAACTAGTCATAGTTTGTTTTTTCCTGGTATTGTTTTTCACGAGGCAGAATAGTATCTACCGGTACCTGGTACTTGTTATTAACGTCGTCACTGGTCTTTGTAGTTTAACGAGTTGTATACCCTTCATGGGGAATAACCTACGCAATTATCAGGGGCGTGGTATCATAACTGTGCTGCACCTTTTTGTGTCAGACAATCCAGGAAGAGATAGCGATCGTTGATATTCGTGTGGTAGTAAGGTTCGATTTCTCCTTTTTTCACTGCATATCCGCGAGTCTTCACTCTGCCAGCACTCCAGATAGCAGGCAGGTGTGTTCTTCTTTCGTTTTCACGACTACCGTGCGTTTCGTACGGTGCAGGCAGCACTTCAGACAGCATCCGCTGTAGTCAGCAGCCACGAGTTGGTTAGCGGTGGGAACGGGGGTACTCTTCTATGTTATAGTTGAGAGGATATACCCGTGGCCAAGTTAGTTCAGTTTGCACATTGGTTTTATCTTGTGTGCGCTTTCTTCGTCTCGTGTATTTTGAGGCAGCCGAATTTTCGGGTTTTTTTTTTTGTTTTTCGGATTTTCCTAGGGCTCCAGCACCTTTTGTGTGACCACGGACTCCTTCGTCAGAGAGTTAATGTGAGAACAACAACAACAACAACAACAACTCCCACGTATCGGCTACGAGAATACCAAATCACGAGCTACCAGGTATTAAATGTGATCACATACCAGGTATTATTTTATTAGTTGTCCTCAGTAGGGCCTAAGCTTCTGCGCGGGTGATACGAGCACCACGGCCTTCGGCGATACGCGCCGAGAGCAACACGTGTAAACAGTAATAGGATGGGCCATCGGTGTAGCTCGGACAACGGGACGGGACACACAAAAGAGAATGACCCGGGTGGGTGATCAAGCACACCCGCCCGCCAACTCACTGCGTCGACATGGTGGTCCGCGGTATAGTAGGGGACACTACTCACGCCCTAAGCGGATAAGGACGTGGTATCATAACAGTTGTGCTGCACCTTTTTGTGTCTGATAGTCCAGGAAGAGATGGCGATCGTTGATATTCGTGTGGTAGTAAGGTTCGATTGCTCCTTTTTCACTGCATATCCGCGAGTCTTCACTCTGACAGCACTCCAGATAGTAGGCAGGTGTGTTCCTCTTTCGTTTTCACGACTACCGTGCGTTTCGTACGGTGCAGGCAGCACTTCAGACAGCATCCGCTGTAGTCAGCAGCCACGAGTTGGTTAGTGGTGGGAACGGGGGTACTCTTCTATGTTATAGTTGAGAGGATATACCCGCGGCCATGTTAGTTCAGTTGTGCACTTTGGTTTCATCTTGTGTGAGCTTTTTTCGTCTCGTGTATTTTGAGGCAGCCGAATTTTCGGGGGGGGGGGGGTTGTTTTTCGGATCTTCCTAGGGCTCCAGCACCTTTGTGTGACCACGGACGCCTTCGTCAGAGAGTTAATGTGAGAACAACAACAACAGAAAAAGGAGACGAGGACAAAAGCCCCTCGGGGTGTTATCCCTTGTTGTTGTCGTTCTCACATTAACTCACAATACAATGCAGTCCGTGGTCGCAGGACAGGCTCCAATAACTCTGGAGTGAAAGAAATACCTCAAGTAAAAACAGAGGCAAAAAACAAAAAACAAGCATACGCACTCCACCACTGCGGACACCAGGGAAGCAAAAAGGAGACTATTAATAGCAGACAAAAACCTAAAAAAAAAGAAGATGAAGCTAAGCAAAAGAAAAACAAAAACACAACTAAAACAGAAGCAGATAGCAAAACGCGAAAAAAAGGCAAAACGGACCATACTAACAAAGACACAAAGAGGTACAAACGGGAATGAAAGAAAAATGAAAGGGACAAAAAAGCGATAATCACGGGCGGGGGGGAAAGAAAATACCAAAGGCAGGCACTGGAGCATACAGACACGCAAAGTTGCCCAGATGGCACCATGCTAGTTACTTGGGTCCCAAAGAAAAGAGTGCATCATGACGATGATGGCCATAACCAGGCTTCAGTCTGTTGGGCAGACCGCCTCCCCCTCCCCCCCCCCCGCCATTCCCCCTCGTCCCCCTTTCGCCCCCCCCCTCTTCCCTGCCATTCTGCTGTGGGGGTACGAGAGTCCCCTTTTGAGGGGACGGACGCCTTGAATTGGTGACGTGTAACCAAGGGGTTTCCACCTATATGCGTGGCATGTTGGTACAGGGGTCCTCACAGTAACAACGTCATCGGACGTCGAGGGGCAAGAGTTATTGGACGGGGCACGGTTGTTAACACTTGTTGTTATTGTTCTCACATTAACTCACAATTCAATGCAGTCCGTGGTCGCAGGACAGGCTCCAATAACTCTGGAGTGGAAGAAATACCTCAAGTAAAAACAGAGGCAAAAACAAAAAACAAGCATACGCACTCCACCACTGCGGACACCAGGGAAGCAAAATGTTGACAGCTGGTATACTGGAACCAGTAGATGAAAATAACAGAGTTTGGTGGTCCCAGTCTAGTACCGCCCCTAATTCTGACATGACATTAATATCCAGTAATGAAGAATCGGGGCCGAGGGACGGGACGACAAGAGTGCATTAACCGTGCACGTAATACCACCAAGCGTAGGGGGAAAATCATTAAATCCCAGAACATGGATTGGTAGGCCGTTGGCGGCACGTGAAGACACGGCGGGACGGGTTTGAATGTGGTCGATCGCAAGGAAGGGTGACTTTTCAACCATAGTCGTGTATACAGTTCTCAGTTTCAACGTAGCTCTCACAGAGTGCTCTCACCCCAACAATAACCTGCCCTGGTACGCACAGCTGAACGGCTTCACAACAGAGTACCCCATGCCAAGACCCTACGAGAGGCTGTGTGATACTTTGCTGCGGTACGAGTAGTGAGGGACACCAATCCCGTTCATTTGTAGGGACAAAGGTAAGGGTTTCCACTATTGTGAAAGCAAGAGGAATGGTAGGCGCAAGGATCTAGGCCCAATCTTCTAAGACGTGTCTTAAAATACGTCTTAATCCGGTCCTCAGAAAAAGGCCCGTCTTACTCGCAATATATATCGCGTCTTGGCACGTCTTAGATTCGTCTAGGCACGTTTAGATTCGTCTTACGTAGCACGTCTTACATTCACCTTAGAATGCACCAGGCGCCGGTCGAGGCGTCTTAGGGGGTCGACACAGCGAGGACGGTAGATACTTCAACTTGCTCCCTTCGAACCTTCTTTTGTCGGGCCTCCATGCGCTCTAACCTGGGCACACCGGGGACGTTGAACCCGGTTCTCCGTATTTCCGAGGATTGCATTATTGTATTTTTTTTAATGAAAAACAAAACATGATCTGTATCCTCTCCCCCCACATGGCAATTGGGTTGGGGGAAGGTCCACTCCAATTTATTTCGACGTACTACCTGAGGATTACTGCTACCTGTGCCTATGTTTTTTTTTAAGTAGTGTTGGTTGTTAATGTCATAATATATACCTGGTACCTGGTACCTGGTATTGCAAAAACAGAATTGCATACTTTAGGGCGACTACTCTCCTGCTGTTCGTTTTCTCTGTTTTTTTGCTTGTAGTGCTATATACCGTGGTACATCGGTATAATACTATAGGTGACATAATGCCTTATTTGGGACGCCCAACATAGGACAAGAACTGCTCTCTTTATGTGTTCCGTGGGCAGGGCAGTTACTATTGTTATAATATTATTAGTGGTTTGCGCAAAATCCGTTGGTATGCTTACATCGCGGATGCATCACTGCCACCGGTAGCAACGTGTCGTTCTTTGAACGACATCGTTAAGGACAAATACTGCAGTTATCTCTTCAGACTTTTTGTTTTCCGTTGGTGGCTTCGTAAGTTGCTACCTGGTATTAATAATATTAAAAATATATCTGAGTTTGTTGGTATCCACGGCTGCTGGCGGTATGATATTCGTCCTCGTAGAAAACAAACGACGCAATAAAACCAGGTACCTCTGGTGCCTTCTGTTCGCAATGCGATTTCAGAGCTTTCACTTCTAATATGGGCACGTATGTACGAATGAATGTACAAAGTACCCTTGCTGCTTCGGCCTGCCCCGTCCTTGGGGTGGGCCGAGGAAGTCCGCCAGGACCTGCAGCGGTCTATCTACAGTCACACGAACAACGAGCTTCGGACTAGGTAGGTAGGGAGGGAACCTTGCGCGGTCCGGCTGGTGGCCTGCTCGCTTTAAGGACCGCGTGGGGTGGTGGTAATGTTCTTTCTTCTTAAGCCCGACGCCGAGGAGTTCATCCCTCAGGCGGGACGGGTACATCACCACAGCAGAGAGCGCTACGTGGGCAGCCGGTGGAGTGGAGAGGCTGGCCACAGCGTGGGTATGCATGCACGACAGGAAGGATGGGATTGTCGGAGTGGGTTGGGACGGCTCCACCCAGCCAACGGAAACCAAGGCGCGTACCGGGCTACGAAACGGAGAGCCACTTTCGCCATAGAGAAAAAAAAGAAACAAAAAAAGAAAAAAAGAAGGCGGGGACGAGCCTCACGTCGGCTGGCAAAGAAAGCAGCACGCGAGGCTCGTACGAGACAGAAGGAGGCACTTGTGACGGTAGCGACCTACAATGTGCGCACCCTGGCTGTAAAGGGGAAGAACGGGTACGGACATGACGAGCGTGTACTGGCGAAGGGACGGCAACTCGGCTGTGACTTTATTGGCCTGCAAGAAACTCGGAGGTCCGGCAGCACGACGTTCCGTGTGGCAGGGTATCGTGTTTTCTGTTCAGGACAGGAAACAACAGCCACCAGGCAAGGGCTGTACGGAGTAGGCCTAGCTGTCAAGGAATCGTTGTGCAGTAAGTCTGTGTATGCTCATCAGTTCGTTGACGAGCGGCTAATGTCTATGCGCTTTGAGCTGGCTGGCAAATGCGAGGCAGTCAATTTCGTCGTTGCGTATGCTCCAACTGATTGTACCAAGGACGCCGAACTGAAACGTATTTTCTGGCAGAAGCTGGAGTACTTGGTGGAAAAAATCCCGACGAAAGAGTGTCTGTTTGTACTGATGGATGCCAACGCGTGAACTGGACAGAGGAAGGAAGGGTGCGGTGATGATGAAAACAGAGTGCTGGGAGCGTATGGACGTGATGTTCGTAACGATAATGGCAGACGGCTCCTGTCGTTCGCCACCAATTGCAAGTTAGCTCTCACCAACATGTTTTTCAGCACGCGCAAGGGTGGGATATCGCATACTCACAACGGCACCTGCCCGAATGACCGTAAGCGGATCGACTAAATCCTAACCCGCCAAGTCCATCGACCTAGAGTACAAGATGCGAAAGTCGTCCCACAGCCTCCTGCCTCAGCTAAGGCTGACTCAGACCACAGCATCTTGTATATCAAAGTCCGACTCGGTGGTCATTTTGCGCCCAACAGACAAATACGTAGACCGACAAAACGCCGAGAGTTCGACAGGCAGCTTTCTATGTCCGATGGAAAGTGTCGTGAAAGAGTAGTCTCCAGGGTCATCTCCACTCTCAACCAGCCTATCCAGCCCCGTAATACGTCTGGTATGGTTGAGATTTTCACTACGGCTGTTATTGATGCGGTCGAAAACGAGGTACCACCCCCTGCACGTCGCCACCGCAGTCATGGATGGTGTGAGTCTGCCGGAACCTTGGCCGCATTCATACCAGCATGGACAGCGAGGGAGGATGCACGACAATTCTTGCGTGCCCACCCCCGGGACAGAACCGCGTGAAAGACTCTGAGATCTGCGTGTGCGAACCTGCAGAATGTGATTGCCGCCGGACTGCATGCGTACTTCGAAGCGTACCGTGCCGAAACCGAACGACTCCTAGCGAACAACGACCAAAGAGGCTTTTGCAAGCACCTTAAGAGTACGGCAGGATTGGAAGGGACTAAAGCGAGGAGCGAACAGTTCATTAGGGACGAGGATGGCACGATCCTACGGGATAAGGTGCGAATTCGTGAACGATGGGCGGGGTTTTACCACAAACTCTTCAACACGAAGTCGCTGAAACTCAATCCCACGATCATCGACCTCTTGCCACCGCGACCGCCTTAACTGTCTCTTGAAGATGAACCATCGATAGACGAGATGACAGAAGCCCTTAAGGGTATGTCGAATTGGAAAGCTGTCGGGCCAGATGGTCTCCCGGTCGAACTCCTAAAAAACGACCACCCGGCATTCGCCCAGCTCTTTCACAACATCCTTGTCAATGTTTGGTTAACAGGAGAAGTCCCTCAGCAATGGAAAGATGCGATCATCAAGGTCCTTCACAAAAAGAAGGATCGAACTGACTGCAACAACTATAGAGGGATTTCGCTTGTTGCCCACGCAGGCAAAGTGTTGTTGAAACTCGTCGCGTCCCGCCTCAGCAACTCCTGCGAGACCGAGGAACTACTCCCCGAGGAACAGTGCGGCTTCCGCCCCGCACGATCAACGATTGATATTTTGTTCGTCGTGCACCGGCTGCAAGAGCTCGGACTACAGAGGAAAATCCCCTTATACGTGTGCTTCATTGATCTGCAGAAAGCGTACGACTCTGTCGACCGAGAGCTCTTATGAAAGGTACTCACACGCTTTGGCGTACCAACCAAGATGCTGAGAATTACCCGTAATTTCCACGATGGCATGCGGGCTCGCGTGAGTACTGATGACGGCGAGCTCTCGGAATGGTTTGGTGTCACGCAGGGGCTGCGGCAAGGCTGTGTATTATCACCGTTACTGTTCAACGTGTTCTGCGCTGCTGCGGTACACGGTGTACTAGTACGCTTCAGCCAAGACGAAGCCATTGTAAGGGATTTGGTCCAACTCAGTGAAGCTGGAGTAGTTCGAACAGGGAAGGAGGAGCCATTGGCGTGCGTGCGAAGGTCTGTATGGGGTATGTTGTACGCCGATGATGCAGGAATTAATTGTCTCGAAGTCGGGTGAAGGGCTCGCGAAAATGATGACAGTCATCGTGACTGTCTTCGAAGCAGCAGGCCTCACGGTGTCGGAAAAGAAGACTGAGGCAATGGTCCTACAAACACCAGACCGGACAACCCTCACACCACCGCTCGTCATCGAAGCGGCAGGTCAGAGGTATAAGCAGACGACCCAGTTTTTATACCTAGGCGGCGTTATCCACGATAACGCTAACCTCTCGCTCGAAATCGACCGACGGATCCGCCTCATGCGAGCATGCCTTAAACGGTTCGGCCCGGAGTTGTATGATAGGACCACCGCCCCCCTTAGCCTTAAAGTTCGAATGCTGAAGGCCGAGGTCATTGAGACCCTGCTGTACGGGTGTGTGACGTGGACCCTCTGAGCGGAACACTTTGCCAAGCTTCGAACGGCTCACCACCAAGTCCTGTTGCGAGTCATTGGCCTCCAGCGCCGACGTCGTACTGACCATGCCACCCTCTCGTACGCGAAGGCCCTCAAGATGACACGTTGCGAGAGCATCGAAACAACCATTCGTAAACGGCGGCTCTTCTTTGCGGGGGGCGTGGCACGGCAAAGCAAGGAACCCAGTCGGGTAATGTTCGGGACGAGAACTGGTGGGGAGAACTCGAGACGAGGCGGACAGTGTAAGACTTGGCATAGATGCATAGTCGAAGACCTTAGGGAGTTCCGAGCCACCGAAGGGTCAACGGAAGTTGCCCCCTTGGTGTTTGGAGTTGAAACCGCGTTGTGGTCCACTGCAGCCAAAAAGGCGGGGAAGTGGTACCGGGGGATCCTTGGAGCAGCCGAACGGTTCGTGGTGAGGTGGTACGAGGCTGAGGCTGAGGGGGAGTAGGCAGCGCCGCGCATCCGCCGTGGATGGTGCCCAAGGGAACGGGGGGGGAGGGGGCAACAGGAGAAGTGGCAGAAAGCACGACCAAGGGAATGCGGAGAGTGGGGGGAACAGGAGGGGTAGAAGGGAAACGACGGTAGATGAAAGTAGGAAGGAGATGGCAGACAGGGTAGCAAGGCACCGAGTCGACTAGGAAGTAGAACATGACCATACTACTAGTGCCACCAACTGGTACAGCTGGTTCGAACGTGGTCTTCCCTTGTCTTCTCTTCTTGTTTTGTTTTTTTTCTTTCTTGCGCTGACTCTCCGTGATTTTTATTTCATGTTTTTCTCTTCCTTTTTTGATTGATAAGCCGTACTGAAGGAGCCGTGTGGCGTGGTTGGATGACGCACCTGCTCTGCTCGTTTCGTATTGTCTGACGCCAAGGGGTTGGGCATAGTTGACGAACGCAGGGCGGAGACGGCAGTCTGGGTAGGAAGGTACCAGGCGGATTAGCAGGGAGAACCTGGGTATACTACTCGTACCACAAACTGCTGCCGCCACCTGGAAGGTGCTTTGGGCTTTGGTCTGCCTGTTATTTCCCCTTGGTTATTTTGCCTTGTTACTTCTTTCCTTGGTTATCTGTCTTACTCTGTTTACAGGCAGTGGTGTTTTCTTGTTTTTTGTTTTTTTTCCAGCTCGTTTTTTTTCAAGTGTTGGCCACCTCGCCTGCGGGGGGGGGGCACGACAGGTTGGTTCTCCTAGATTCTGCTTTCATTTCTCTTTCTTTTTCTCTTTCGATTTGTTCACCTTGTTTTTGTTTTCTTTTTGATTGCTGCTTTTCGTTTCACTATTTCATAGATTGCGTATGTCGTGCCTGTCGTATCTAGGATGATGACATGGCTTTGCATTGCCCACACTGCAGTGCATACTGCACACGTGGCAACGTAGTATCTCTGTGGCGTAGCTTTGTGACCACAGAACTTGTATCTCTTCTAGGATTGAAGAATCGGCACGGACACTGGTTGTGCTGGATGTCGACGGGTAGAAAGAACGGTTTAATGTGAAGAACACACACACATATACGTACCTGGTATAGATATTCAAATATACGAGTAGGTACTGCCTGGTATCAATTATGTACTGCTGTGCGTGACGTCAAATGCCAACAAGGAACTACTACGTAGGAGTACCAGGTACCTGGTACGTAATAATACTGTTTGTCCATCAGTACACGTAATAGTCGCACTTATCAGGTACCGGTAGGTCGATGATACTTGGAGTATTGCCGAATTACTGGCGCTCCACGTCGTTGTGTGGTTGCTGTATTGCTGTACCTAGAATGCTCACCGTTATCGGCCAATTCCACGACGGCATGCGAGCATGCGTGCGGCTGGATGACGGCGAGTGCTCAGATATGTTCGACGTGAAACAGGGCCTACAGCAAGGGTGTGTGCTCGCGCCATTGTTGTTCAACATGTTTTTCACAGCGGTGCTGCGTGTGGCGGAGAAACGTTTCGCTGCTGATAAAGCCATCACGGACAGCTTGGTGAAACTCCAACGAAAAAAAAAGAAGAAGAAAAAGAAGAGGGGAAGGCACGGGTCGGGCACGCCGACGGACAGGGGAATGATAAAGAGGCCCAGACACTGTGGGCTATGCTCTATGCCGACGATGCAGGCATAGTATCCAGATCACCCAACGGCCTGGAGAGGATGATGACGGTGATCGTGTCTGCATGTGCCGCTTTCGGCCTGACGGTCTCGGAGGCCAAGACGGAGATAATGCGTCTGCAAACGAAAGATGGGGGGAACGTGCCGTTCACCGTCACCGCCGCCGGCCAAGTGTACAAACAAACGACCGAGTTTGTGTATCTGGGCGGTGCTATCAGCGCAGATTGGACGGGCAGAAGTGTCGAGGTAACGCGTCGACTCCAGAGGGCATGGGCATGCTTCGGACGGTATAAGATGGAAATTTATGACCGCCCGGGTGTGCGCCTACGCCTGAAGGTGCGAATGCTGAGAGCCGAGGTGATCGAAACTTTGCTCTACGGTTGCGTTACTTGGAGCCCGAGCAAGACTAATTACGGTAGGCTACGGGAGGTCCACCACAAGATGCTCCTCCGATGCATCGGGTGGCGAAAACGAAAGCGCGAAGACCACATTCTATCCTATGCTAGCGCGCTTCTCAGGACAACATCTGAAAGCGTTGAGACGACGGTACGCAGACGTAGGCTCTTGTTTGCGGGCTTTGTGACACGAATGGGAGAGGAGCGTCTGCCGAAGAGGGTGATGTTTGGGGAGATGGTTGGGGGTAAGGGTTACTCCGGAGGACAGGAGTGGGACTGTATGAGGTACCTTGAGGAGGACCTCAAGGAGTTCGGCATCAAGCTCGAAGGGTGGCGCGAGGCAGCACAGAAAGCCGGCAGATGGTTCCGACGGGTCGAGGAAGGAGCGGAGGCCTTCATGCGGAAATGGCATACAGATGAGAAGGAGGCATCGGCAGAACGGCATAGAATAGCTGCAACCACGACCACAGCCGTTGACGCCAACGCGAGTGTGCAGAATGGCAGGGAAGAGGGGGGGGGCGAAAGGGGGACGAGGGGGAATGGCGGGGGGGGGGAGGGGAGGCGGTCTGCCCAACACACTGAAGCCTGGTTATGGCCATCATCGTCATGATGCACTCCTTTCTTTGGGACCCAAGTAACTAGCATGGTGCCATCTGGGCAACTTTGCGTGTCTGTATGCTCCAGTGCCTGCCTTTGGTATTTTCTTTCCCCCCCGCCCGTGATTATCGCTTTTTTGTCCCTTCTTTTTTTTCATTTTTCTTTCATTCCCGTTTGTACCTCTTTGTGTCTTTGTTAGTATGGTCCGTTTTGCCTTTTTTTTTTTGCGTTTTGCTATCTGCCTCTGTTTTAGTTTTGTTTTTGTTTTTGTTTTGCTTAGCTTCATCTTCTTTTTTTAGGTTTTTGTCTTCTATTAATAGTCTCCTTTTTGCTTCCCTGGTGTCCGCAGTGGTGGAGTGCGTATGTATGCTTGTTTTTTTTTGTTTTTTTGCCTCTGTTTTTACTTGAGGTATTTCTTCCACTCCAGAGTTATTGGAGCCTGTCCTGCGACCACGGACTGCATTGAATTGTGAGTTAATGTGAGAACAACAACAACAACAACAACCCGTGCCTCGTTGAAGTAGCTAACTGTTAGTTTTCGACATAATTCTTGCTTTAGTACTGCCAAGACCTTATTAGACGTGCCTATAGACGAACCCTAGATGTGCCAAAACGAACCTAAGACGTGCCAAGACGAATCTAAGACGTGCCAAGACGTGTCTAAGGCGCGCTAAGACGGAACATATGGATGGAGACGATTGAAAATCGCACGACTTAGTCGAAAAAAATTCGGCCTGCGGCTGTCTTAATACCTCGCTACGCTCGATTTCCCAGTCCGACTTACGGCTCGCTTCGCTCGTCTTATTAGAAGATTAGGCCTACAAGGATCCTCCACGTATGTTGTCTTCAACTTCCTTTCTACCCAGCTTCATCACTATCAGTATACCCCGTATAAATACCATCTATATATACATACTTGTGTGGTATATTCTGATATTTGTGGTTTTTCATGACTCGTTTTACAGCAGTTTGGGAACAGAGAAAAAAACCAAGGGTCCCTAGGGATCTTGCCATACGGCCTACCAGGTACAGTTTACATTTTATTTCCCCCCCGCCTGTGATCATCGCTTTTTTGTCCCTTCTTTTTTCATCTTTCTTTCATTCTCGTTTGAACCTCTTTGTGTCTCTGTTATATATTTTAATAGTATGGTCCGTTTTGCCTTTTTTGCGTTTTGCTATCTGCTTCTGTTTTAGTTTTAGTTTTTTTTTTCTTCGCATCTTCTTTTTTAGGTTTTTGTCTGCTATTAATAGTCTCCTTTTTGCTTCCCTGGTGTCCGCAGTGGTGGAGTGCGTATGCTTGTTTTTTGTTTTTGCCTCTGTTTTACTTGTGTTTCTTCCACCCCAGAGTTTTTGGAGCCTGTCCTGCGACCACGGACTGCATTGTGAACAAAAAGTATTATAGATACGAACTATACACCCTCCATCGATGTTGTAAAAATCACACATACTGCTAGCCACCCCCCCTGTATGCTTCTGCGTGTATTTTATCAATAAATCAACCCTGTTCGAGGAATAAATAAACTAAAAATGCAGGTACGGGGTACAGCAGTAGCAGTATGGGTCCTTGCCTTTCCAAAATACAACAAGTACTATTATTACTGATACTCATATTAATCGCGTAGGGCAATGCAGGTCGTCAGTACCATATTTCTCATGTTTTTGAGCATCGTGCGCAGTGTATAAACTACTGATAGTATTGTATAAACAGGGATACGCCCATTCTATGTCATTCTCGAGTCGAGACGCCTTTGCTGCGGGCGGTCGGTAGACAAGTGGTTCGTGGCATGGTGGGCATCATCATAAGCAACTACGTCCACCTTCACTCTGAGCACAATCTACGGGAGGCGCTCATACCGCAACGAGATTCGAAAGTACCCCCTACTACTGTTTCGACACCAACAGCGAGATACTCTTTAGCTAAAACGTAAATACTGCGATCGGGTTGGGCTGAATCATAGAGTCGTACATGCATATCTATATTGACAGCCCACCGCAGTACTTCCATGGTACTGCAGAACCATCAATCTACTAGCCGGTCGCCCCGGTGGTTCAAGTGGTTAATCTCGAATTCTGCTTGTGCTTGAGTCCTGGGTTCGAGCCCCAGGTGGGTCGGACATTTGACTTTATGTGCAAAAATAAAAAAGGATTCAATTGTTGACAGCGCCTTGCAGCGTGGGTAGGCACAATTCGATGCGAGTCGACGAGGGAAGAAAAGGCTGAAATCTTCTCGCGATAAAAATGAAGGCACGTACCGTAGCGGGAAGGGGGTAGAAGAGCCTGCTATGTGACCCCGGATCTGAGTTACGAGTTGGAAGGAGAGAGAGAAGAAGATGTGCGAAGATAATGTATGGGATGAGCAAAAATAAAAATATAAAAATCACATTACATGCCTTGCCGACCGCCGGGCAGCTCGTCATTGGTATATGTGTCATGTCGTACTTTCTACCGGTATCTCGTTGGGTCCATGCCCTTGGTCTTACATCGGTAGTCCACCATATTACGGCATGCGCTGCGCGTGTTTTCTAGCATTGGTGTGTGACTTGAATTTAGAGTCAATCAGGGCGGACACGGGAGCCTATCCCGTTTTTTTTTTACGATAGAGAAATACCGTACAGTAAGAAAACTATCCGTATTTTCGACTGTCGATACGATACCAAAACGAAGAGAAGAATCAATCCCACGGTTACGTTTCACCCGCTGCATTCCTGTTGCCCTGGTACTGATCAGGATGGGCTGCAACGTGTATCTGCCATCACCCCCAACCCTTCGGACACAACAAGCCACACCTCCCTCAGTTGTGTGCTAGCTCACCCCGTGTGACCCGTGCCCCAGAAAACCTTGCGTAGCCGATCTTCATCTGCTCCGATTTTTCTTCTGCTTTCATCTTATGTTTTGGCTTTCAGTCCTTCAAGTGTTGTGCCAGGTACTCGAGCACAGCGCTCAGGTGGTATGAAACACGGACAGTGGTGCGACCGGAGACATCGAAGAGGGTCAAACGTGCATCGGACTTTCCGTTTGGTGTGCGTACGCTCATTTCATCGTGTCGTGGTCTTGCTAGGGACACACATATGTACGACCAATGACGTACTTGAAGCATCGCGGCAAGAATACTAGTCCATAAAATTTACCAGGGTATGTAGTTTTCTTGAAAGTTCCATGTTCGCCAGGCGGCAATGCAGTGTTGTCGAGGGGTCCATCGTTCTAGGTTAGGTACGCCCAAACGGCTTAAGGCTCAACTTTGTCAGTTTCTGGTATCACCTAACCGAGGAAACGGTACAAGAGGGCATGCGTGTACTAGTACTACGCACGGCACCTTTTTTTATTTTTTCTCATCCCATTCATTATCTTCGCACATCTTCTACTCTCTCTCCTTCCAACTCGTAACTCAGATCCGGGGTCACATAGCAGGCTCTTCTCCCCCCTTCCCGCTACGGTACGTGCCTTCATTTTTATCGCGAAAATATTTCAGCCTTTTCTTCCCTCGTCGACTCGCATCGAATTGTGCCTCCCCACGCTGCAAGGCGCTCTCAACAATTGAATCCTTTTTTATTTTTGCAAATAAAGTCAAAGTCCGACCCACCTGGGGCTCGAACCCAGGACTCAAAACACAAGTAGAATTCGAGGTTAACCACTTGAACCACCGGGGCGACCGGCGACCTTTGGCTTGTATCGACACCTACCTGTCGGTTGCGTTTGGTTTTGAAGACATTATGTGGGCAATAGCATGCAGTCATTTATTAACAAACGTGGGTGCGCGATCATGAACAACGAGCGAACATACGAGCACGAGCAACAGGCAGACGGAGAACGAGCGGCGAGTATGCCTGCATGCATTGGCCAAACAAGTATCTTCAAAGCCTTACGAAACAAAGAGGCAGATTACCATCGGCAGGGTGAATACATGAATGCATAATGCACGAATCACCCTCATACAAGGCAGGCAACACCGAAAACATGTGGATGTATGCATGTGCCGAGTATGCCATACACTTTATGCAAGACAGACCGTGGAGTTATGCAAAGAACTTAGGGTTAGGGTTGATAGGTCGTGGGGTTATACAAAGAACACGATCACATCCCATCACTGTTTGCAAACATTCCCATCGCTTGCAAACGTTTTGCGAACACTCCGATCATCTGCAATGCACTTCGATCTCCCTGAGTTGACCGTGTTACAGCAGGGTACACCTCTCAGACGCTAAAATTGACCGGTGCTCCTTAGATCTTTGAGGCCGGCTCACCTGTTGTATGAAAGTTCGAGACGTGCGTTCGTGCAGTAATGATCGGGTCACACAGACAGTGAATCGATGCAATGCAGTAGTTGCAAGCAGCCAGAGTGAGCAATCGACGAAGCACTACAGACACGATGACGGGCACAACCGGCAAGGTCGGGCCCAGGGGGCTGGGGATCGATAGGACGGGTATCACAGGTCTACGTGGCTTTCACTTTCTTTCTTCGCTTGGTGGTGTTTAGTAACACCGGGTGGTCCGGCAACCTCGTTACTGGATATGTACCCGACACCGAAGGCGTTCCCACACCGGGGATCCCCCCTGCCTCAAAACGATCCGCCCAGAGGATGTCAAGTGCCAGTCCCGTGGTCGCTTTTCTGGAGCAGGAAGAGGAGCTCGGGTTTCGGCTTCGGTGTTGTGCCTGGCGTCATTAGGGCGCACTACACATACTCCATCCTCAGTTGGGCGCCAGACAGTAGCAAAACTCGCCTCTGCTGCCCAGTCCCTTGCTTTTTTGAAGCTCTTTGGGTACTTGGTGCAATCGCTGTACCAACGCTTTCTACAGTAGATCCATCAGCAAGGTCCGCCGTCACCTCCACACGCTATTTCTTGGCATTTCAACTCGGTGACAAGACGACCGGCCTCATTAGCCAAGGTGGTCTTCATGCACTCTCGAGCTTCACACCGTAGCACAAAGGGCGCCATGACAACAGATCTGAGACCAAGTGCCTTCAGCCGTAATGTAGTGATAGTGATGTGGGATGTGGGTGAAAAAAATAAATGGAAAAGTTTTGTTTGGTATATTGCGGCATTGTCTCAAAAGGATGCGGGGACGATTCCGATGCCATAAAATTTACCCTGGTGCCTGATACCTGGTACCCCTGGTACCTGGTATGTGATATCTGGATTTCGATATCTGCATGTTTTTGTTTGATTAACCGTGGTTGTTGAGATGTGGCGGTTTCGACGCGATAAAGTGCCTTCTCGGACAACGGTAAAATGTCCACTACTCGCTTCCCATATCGAACCCACCACTTTAGATAGGCTCATTCGAACGGTCTTGTCAAGAGCTTCCCGACGTACTTTTTAGATCGCGTAATAATTCGTTCGAGATGACACACCTTTTTTATCCAAAGTGCTTCAAAATGGCAGCACAGCTTCTGGCACCATATAAGGCCAATTCCTATGCAGTCGGAAGCTAGGATTGGAAAAGCCGGTTTCCGATCCATTTATTTTCCGACTGCGTTGAGAATAGCTATACCCCTCTTATCGTCCGTCGGGTCGAATATTCGTACATACGTTGTGTTTTTTCTGGAGACGTTAGTTAGGTGTAAGGGAGTGACTTTCAAAAAATTAGCTATTGATAACAAGAGCCCGAAGAAAAAAGAGCACCTACCTAGGGCAGGCGGAAGTCGATTCATATCTGGTTCGCCAATGCTTGTGGGGGTCAGAGAGGTCTTTATCTCCCAGCAGCTGCGCCCAACCACACCTCCATGCTGATGTCTGGTTTCTTCCTCGAGCAGCGTGTGAGTTTCGCACGCGGGGCGTTCTCCTCCATCTCGTCCTCGAGGCCATCGCGGCGCTGGATTTCTTCGACAGTTGCCAAAGCTACAGCCAGCGCAGCAGTTGGCAAAAGGTCGTCGATACCGCGCACTGCGGCCATCGGGTGCTGTCACGTGCTTCTGACGGATATATCACGCTGACTCGGGCCGAGCAGCAGCAGGCGTGACAGCAGCCAAGCCAGCGTCGCCGATATTGTCGTGAGGGGTGTGTCGTATGTCGTGTTGTGTGTGATGCTCGTACAAGTATGCTGCGGAACGTTCCAACATTTCCGATGCATCAATCCGACAGAATGGTCGGATCGAAAATCTCAGTTTTTCCGACTGTCTGGTCCAGTTGGGAATCATAATCGGAAAATCTTGGATTGAAAAGACGCTTTTTCAACGGCACAAGAATCCCATTTTTTGTCTCCGATCGAAAACCGGTTTCTTTAATCCTAGTTCCCGATTGCATGCAAAGAAGTGACCTAAACCCACTTCTTATGCAGTCGGATTTGCAGCCAGTTGGAAATGGTGCTATCATCACGTGTTCGCACAAGCTTTTGCCCCGAAAATGTGCGAAAAAAAAATCTGTTTCTCGCCTCAGAATGAATTTTGGGTTTTTTCTCCAAGACCTATCTAGAGAGCCGTTTCCCGCTTCTCCTGGTGCCCAGTTGCAGGGAATCACCTCGGGTACTTTTCCGATCCAACTGGATCAAATAATATTACAATCCTCGTTTGGATCGGAAAAAAAAATGCACTTAGGTTGTTTTTTCCGATCCAATCGGGGATTGCATTCATATTTGACCCAGTTGGATAGGAGAAATACCTTAGGTGATTTCCTGCAACTGGGCACCTGGAGAAGCGGGAAAACGCTCTACAAACAGTAGATAGGTCTTGGACTTGGAGAAAAGTCCAAGTAATTCTGAGGAGAGAATCAGCAGTTCAACACATTTTCGAGGTAAAAGCTCGTGCGAGCGTGAAGATAGCACCCTTTCCAACTGATTGCAAATCCGTGTGCATAAGAAGTGGCCAAAGGGTCGATCTTAACGACACGTAGTGTATTTCGTTTTTTCCTGAAATTTCGGCATTTCAACAAATTCAGCGAGGGTTGAATCTTATCGACTCGGGAAATAATCGTTCACTTGGCACAGAACCGCCCCTACAGCAGCAGCAGGTGCGCTCGCGGAACTAGTGCGTGCGGTGCTCCCACTGTCATCGGCCTGACTCTTAGGCAGGTGTCGGTGCTTTGGGGAGTGAAATCAATCCCCAACTTGCCATGCAACAATACCGAACGTTTGCCCAACGCAAGTCTCAGTTATTGCCCTCACCGAGCTCAGTCGGTCGGCCACCTCGGTGCGGTCAACTTGTAAACTCGGTCACGGCAGTCCAGAAAGTTATTTGCGCATTCTGCGTTCGGCCATGACTTGCCAATGACCTTAGGAAAGACCCCTGTCAGCCCTGTGCGCTCGCGGATGGCGGCACAGCTCGAGCGGTGGGGCGGCCCGATCCTCTGAAGCCTTGTACTCAAATTTCCTGACAAACACTAAAAACTTCAATACGTCATTTTTCGGGGTCGGAGTTGATCGGCTTCTCCCGAAATAATTTCGGGAAAATATCGAAAGTTCGGGAAAATACCGAAATAAACTGAAAACAGTCCTCGATAAGATCGACCCTAAGGCTATCTCTTATGAGAGGGTTTTGAAAACCGAAAAACGTACCCGAAACTAACTTTGATTCATATGTGCTTTCACGTATTTTAGACCCGGAGTCCGACCGAATCAGGCTCGCTCTTACCAGCATAATTGTAGTCTTTTCAGGAAGAGAGGTAATTAGACCCGTTTTTCGTTCCTTCAGGGGTGTCATTCGAGTTTTTTACGTTGTTTTCAGGCAAAAAAATCAACTAGGCGTTTCCAGACATAATATATCGATATTTGAGCCGAAACAATCGCCTCTTTTTCAGATAAATCGCGTCCGAAACTGAGTAGAGGGAACTGGAGTGTATCGACAATTTTTCAAACTTCTGTCCTGAAGACACGGCAAACGGCGTTGCATATCTCTCGCAAAATGGCTGGTGGTGCGATTTCGAGAAAAGCGGTCCCGAACCGCCCGTTTCCCTGCTCGAACACGCCTGCGGAGGTGCTGAAACCTCGATTTTTAGAAACCAGAATCGGGTTGCCGTAAGAGATGGCCTAGTGTTGTAGGTTCCCTTTTTTATTGAACGAAACATGGAGATATGGGTGAAAAAGCGGGTCTTCACGTCGTTTTGTCTTCTGGAGGTCGAGGTACCACATCTTACGTTTTGGAATTAGATGACGGCAACGACTCGTTCGTCTCGTCTGGCCGGCCAGTGGAACAATCTTGTTGCTTGAAAATGGGAGTTTGGCCTGACTCGGGGTTTAGTTTCTTGCGTCTTGGGTGGATAGCCCCTACTTCTTGTATTCATGATTTAGATACGTTTTGTGTGTATGGGTTCTGACCTGTGGCCATGTTGGCCCCCACATGCTTATTGTAGGATACCTGGCTCGTGCTAGCTTTTTCCCTCGACTCCGGTGCTCGACAGGACAGGTGTTGAGGGCGTGGGGTGGGTCCCAGAGTGTTTGGACTGCTCTTGGCCAGGGGGAAACTTGCGTGTCATCTACGTTTGATTCCGTCCGAGGCTTGCCTTCATGGAGGCATGTTTGCATGGGAATTTCTCATCACCGGCCCCTCTTTGGAAGTTGACTGACACCTCGGCATATATCCTATATTTGCTCCGCAGGTCAGCTTCCCTAACAATCATTTTGAAGGCTACCCCCTCCTTCAATTTTGATCCAGAGTTTATCAGGCCTCTCGACGCCTATCTTCGCTGTTCCCCCGAACCGCTATAGTAACGTTTAGCGTCGAGAGCGATTTTTGACACCATCGATCCCGCTTTTCTTCGCGGTCTCGAATATTTCTGGTCCATCCGAAAAAAAACGTGTTGATTTTCCAGCTACAGTAGTATGTTTATACAGCCATATAACAGTAGTGCGGCCTAAATGAGGCGAGCCCGTGCCAAGAACTTTTGGTCGCCTTATCTCGAGTGGTCGCCTTATATGCTGGCAAAGGCCGTTACCTCCCTATTGATGGGTGGAAACCCCCTGAATAAGGCGAATACCGCCCTATCCAGGGATCCCGTGCTAAGAAATTTGGGGCGCCTTATCTCGAGTGGTCGCCATATACGCTGGCAAAGGCCGATACCGCCCTATTGATGTGTGGAAAACCCCTGAACGAGGCCCGAATACTGCCCTATTCATGGAACACTACGTTTTAGTGTATAATACAGAGTGTGGTACTGAGCCGACATATGACATAAAGTGCTGCACAGAAGGGGGGGAGCTTGTACTTTGAGAAGACAGTACTTCATTTCAGCGGTAGCACTATGGGTGACATTCTTATCGGAGAGTTTTTTCCCCCATTTTTTCGACATTTTTAGTAACTGTACTCAACCCAGTGAACACGTGTGAGGTCAAAACCATACAATACCACAGCAGCAGCAGACAGATAAACACAAGTTTTTTTCACGTCACGGAATACGAGGTAATATATGATTATTTTAGAGCTCAAGATACACACCTTTCTGCTTCCGAAGTCCGAGGATTCTTCACACAGCCACACACTATCGAGACCAAAATCGAGAGGTATCGTACTCCATTGTCGTACTGCTAACTGGAGCACTACTTTGCGGTGCTACCCCCCTCCCCACAGAACTCCATCACGTCCACCTGTCGCATTGGCTTAGAGGCATCCCCATTATTGCCGTACAGGGTATCGTGCATCGCGCCTGTTTTTTGTTCATTTTTTTAATCATCATTTGACTTTCCACCTTAGGAGGTTTTACCCTGATCGATCTTGTAGACAAGATGTGGTCACAGGTGTCGTCCCTTTTCCCCCCCAGTTCGTTCCTTTATTTCTACATCGCGCATAGGATTTAGTTCAGTATTCCCACTGCTCGTCGATTGTCATCGAACGTTGCTAAATTACGCTCTCGCGCTTCCCGCCATTCATTTTTTTTGCAAGAAGAAATCCTTTTACGGGTATGCACTCGGTGAGACTTTAATCCACGAGGTTGATCTTAGTAGGCACGTGGACCACCTACGAAGACACCGGAGATTCTGTGCCTTTACCCTGTGCTCGATGTTATGCACGCGTGCGTGTGTTCGTTCTCGCAGCAGCGGCAGCAGGGGTGTGATATTTCTCACAGAGGGAGCAGCAGCAGAGCGAGATTGTGTATTGACGTGGAGGCAGGAATGGACCGTGAATAAGAGGTACGACGCCTTACGTAGGGCCCAGGGTCTATGTAAGGCGGTAGCCGCCTTAATAAGAGTTTCAGCCGTCCTTGCCGATTTGACCGCCTCATCTCGAGTGGTCGCCTTCTTCATGTCGCCTTATATAAAGGCCCCACTCTCAATACTGCTACTGCTGTAAACGTTGTGGGTAAAAACTACCGGATTGAGAATACACTTTCTTTTTTTTTTGTACATCACATTTACTTCCCAGCGACTTCTACCCCCCGGTACGTGCCTTCATCTTCTTGTCGCGCATAGGGTTCAGCATTCCCACTGCTCGTCGATTTTCATCGAATGTAGTTCACTCACGCTCTCGGGTTTTCCACTAATCAATTTCTTCATGCAAGAAAAAGTCCCTGCGACCATGTGCACTCGGTGAGACTTGAACCCACGAAATTGATCTTGATAGGCACGCGGACCACCTACCAGGCCACCGGGGACTGTTGACTGTGCTCAAGAACACTATCCTTAAGATCCATCGTAGATTGAGGAGTTCCATACTGAACAGGGATTCTGGTAGTAGGGTGTTGGGATGTCAGGGTAACGTGTACCCCACCAATAATACCACTCGTTAGATGTAGCTCCATTTTTTTTTTTTTTTTTTCTCATCCCATTCATCATCTTCGCACATCTTCTACGCTCTCTCCTTCCAACTTGTAACTCAGATCCGGGGTCACATAGCAGGCTCTTCTCCCCCCTTCCCGCTACGGTACGTGCCTTCATTTTTATCGCGAAAATATTTCAGCCTTTTCTTCCCTCGTCGATTCGCATCCATATGAGGCGAGCCAGCTCGACAGCCCGGATGTATAATATAAGATGAGTTCCGTGTTATTGTCTGGAGCAACCACGCGTTCCCGTGCCAGCTGCGTCTATACCTTTACAGATCAATCAACAGGGACACTACCAGGTATTTACTACCGCTGTACAACAATACAACAATATACTCGAAGCAGTAATATGAATAGTTTGTGTGTGTTTTCACATTAAACCGCTCTTTCTACCCGTCGACATCAAGCACAACCAGTATCCGTGCCGATTCTTCAATCCTATTAATAGAAGAGATACAAGTTCCGTGGTCACAAAGCTACGCGACAGAGATACTACGTTGCCACGTACCAGGTATGCAGTAAGCACAGCAGTGGGCAGTGGGCAATGCAATGCCATGTCATTATTCCTCTTGCCATCTGACAATGTGCAGCATGATCTTCAACATGGATCACTCATACCTTTCCCGAAAGAAGAATTCTATTCATATATACGACAGGCACGACATACACATTCTATGAAACAGAGAAACAAAAGGAAACAATCAAAGAGAAAACAAAAACAAAGAACACAAATCGAAAGACAAAAAGAAACAAAAATGAAAGCAAAAACTAGAAGAAACAATCTGTCGTGCCCCCCCCCCGCAGGCAAGGTGGCCAACAGTTGAAACAGGACGAGGTGGGAAAAAATAAAAAAACAAAAAAACACCACTGCTTGTAAAGAGAAGAAGACAAAGAACCAAGGAACAAAATAACAAAGGGAAAATATCAGGCAGACCAAAGCCCAAAGCACCCTCCAGATGGCGGCAGCAGTTTGTGGTACGGGTAGTATAGCCAGATTCCCCCTGCTAATCCGCCCGGTACCTTGCTACCCAGACTGTCGTCTCCGCCCGGCGTTCAACTATGCCCAGCCCCTTGGCGTCGGGCAATACGAAACGAGCAGAGCAGGTTCGTCATCCAACCACGCCACACGACTCCTTCAGTACGGCGTATCAATCAGAAAAGGAAGAGAATGAAATAAAATGAAAATCACGGAGAAAACAGCGCAAGAAAGAAAAAAACAAAACGAAAATAGACGACAAGGGAAGACGACGTTCGAACCAGCTGTACCAGTTGGTGGCACTACGAGTAGTAGTACGGTCATTTTCTACTTTCTAGTCGGCCTGGTGCTTTGCTACCCTGTCTGCCTTCTCCTTTCTACTTTCGTCTACCGCAGTTTCCCTTCTACTACTCCTGTTCCCCTGCCTCTCCGCATTCCCTTGGTCGGGCTTAATGCCACTTCTCCTGTTGCCCCCTCCACCCCCATTCCCTTGGACACCATCCACGGCGGATGCGCGGCGCTGCCTACTCCCCCTCAGCCTCAGCCTCGTGCCACCTCACCATGAACCGTTCGGCTGCTTCAAGGATCCCCCATTACCACTTCCCCGCCTTTTGGGCTGCAGTGGACCATAACCGGGTCTCAACTCCAAACACCAAGGGGGCAACTTCCGTTGACCTTCCGTTGCCCTAGAGCTCCCTAAGGTCTTCGACTATGCATCTATGCCAAGTCTTACACTGTCCGCCTGGTCTCGGGTTCTCCCCACCAGCTATCGTCCCGAACATTACCCGACTGGGTAATCGCTGCTTGCTTTGCCGTGCCACGCCCCCCGCAAAGAAGAGCCGCCTTTTACGAATGGTCGTTTCGATGCTCTCGCAACGTGTCATCTTGAGGGCCTTCGCGTTTAAGAGGGTGGCATGGTTAGTACGAAGTCGGCGCTGAAAGCCAATGACTCGCAACAGGACTTGGTGGTGAGCCGTTCGAAGCTTGGCAAAGTGTTCCGCTCAGAGGGTCCACGTCACACACCCGTACAGCAGGGTCCCAATCACCTCGGCCTTCAGCATTCGGGCTTTAAGGCTAAGGGGCGCGATCGTCCTATCATACAACTCCGGGCCGAGTTGTTTGAGGCATGCTCGCATGAGGCGGATCCGTCTGTCGATTTCGAGCGAGAGGTTAGCCTTTTCGTGGATAACGCCGCCTAGGTATAATACCTGGGTCGTCTGCTTATAGCTCTGACCTGCCGCTTCGATGACGACCGGTGGTGCGGGGGTTGTCTGGTCTAGTGTTTGTAGGACCATTGTCTCAGTCTTCTTTTCCGACACCGTGAGGCCTGCTGCTTCGAAGACAGTCACGATGACTGTCATCATTTTCGCGAGCCCTTCAGCCGACGATCGAGACAATTTCTGCATCGTCGGCGTACAACCTTCCCCATACAGCCCTTCGCACGCACGCCAATGGCTCCTGCTTCTATGTTGGAACTATTCCAGCATCACTGAGTTGGACCAAATCCCTTACGACGGCTTCGTCTTGCTTGAAGCGTACTAGTACGACGTGGAACTGAGCAGCAAAGAACGCGTTGAGCAGTAACGGTGATTGTACACAGCCTTGCCGCAGCCCCTGCGTGACATCAAACCTTTCCGAGTGCTCGCCGTTATCAGTACGCACGCGAGCCCGCATGCCATCGTAGAGATCACGGATAATTCTCAGCATCTTGCTTGGTACGCCAGAGCGTGTGAGTACGTTCCATAACAGCTCTCGGTCGACAGAGTCGTACGCTTTCTGCAGATCGATGAAGCACACGTATAAGGGGATTTTCCTCTGTCGTCCTAGCTCTTGCAACCGACGCACGACGAACAACATATCAGTCGTTGATCGTGCGGGGCTGAAGCCGCACTGTTCCTCAGAGTGTGTTAACCCCCCCCAGAGAGCATTGGAACGAACCGAATAGAATATTATTTACCGCCTGAATTGGAGTTGTGGGAAACGAATATATTCAGTGCAGCCCAAGAAAAAACGTATACCAGGTATCTAGGAAGAGGGGGAATATTTGTTGCACCCCTTTATCTTGTTTGGGAGGACCGAACGGCCCAACCGAAAGGGAACACATAGCAGATTTCTTTATGTAGATGGACACCACCGAAGATGGATGTGGGCACCAATTTGCTTTGGCATGTGCAAACGATACCGTTCGTGCCGATTCCGCTGGCGAGGCCCAGGATTCTGCATGGACCCAAACAAGTTTTTTACATAGGAACGGGACGAACGACCACGAACAGCCTCGTTCCGTTCCGCTCGTTCTCATGCTTTTTGGTGGGAGTTAAAACACACCCTTATCACAAGGAGTAGTTCCTCGGTCTCGCAGTAGTTGCTGAGGCGAGACGCGACGATTTACCAGGTACCTGGTATCGATTATAATATAATACCAAACTTCGGTATTTTGATTGTTCGAACGTTCGATACGAGTACGACCTGGTTTGAGTTCTCGGTTTTGTTGTCTTTGTTTCCTTCTTTTCTCTATTTCATAGAATATGTACGTCGTATCGGTCGTATCCAGTAGGATGGGTATGGGGCATTGCATTGCCTACTGCTGTGCTTGCAGCTACGTGGCAGCGTAACACCTCTGTGGCGTAGCTTTGTGACCACATAACTTGTATATCTGCTAGGATTGAAGAATCGGCACGGCAGTTGATTTCGTCGTTTCGTATGCTTCAACTGATTGTACCAAGGACGCCGAACTGAAACGTATTTTCTGGCAGAAGCTGGAGGACTTCGTGGAAAAGATCCCGACGAAAGAGTGGCTGTTCGTACTGATGGATGCCAAAGCGCGAACTGGACAGGGGATGGAAGGGTGCGGTGATGATGAAAGTAGTTGCTGGGAGCATATGGACGTGATGTTCGTAACGATAATGGCGGACGACTCCGGTCGTTCGCCACCAATTGCAAGTTAGCTCTGACCAACACGTTTTTCAGAACGCGCAAGGGTGGGATATCGCATGCACACAACGGCACCTGCCGTAATGACCGTAAGCGGATCGACAACATCCTAACCCGCCAAGCCCGTCGACCTAGAGTACGAGATGTTACAGTTGTCCCACAGCCTTCTGCCCCAGCTAAGGCTATCTCAGACCACAACATCTTGTACATCAATGTCCGACCCAGTGGTCACTTTGCGTAGAATAATGAATAGGTAGACCAACAAATCGCCGAGAGTTCGACAGGCAGCGTTTAATGTCCGATAAAAGTGTGTCGTGAACGAGTAGACTGGGATTTTACTTTGTTTCCTTTCGTTCCTCTGTTATTTAGAAGGGCAAATGCCAAAAGCAGTTACACCTGATCCGTTTGAGCCAAAATCAGGTCTTTACTAAAACCAAGTGAAAAACGCCCGCCACACGGGGTGTTGTGTCAAAGTCGGGTAAAAAATGAAGCGTGCCGCATGGCCTCCAAAATCTAAATCGTTTAGCTTTCTTTGGACTGTAGATACCACGGGCTTCCCTTCACTTGGACCTGCATCCAGTTACTAGGCTTCGTTTGTTTTGCCACGGCGGGGGCGCCAACAAGAGATTTTACTCTGGCGCGCCCCCCCCTGTTGACAGCTTTAAATATTCTACTGCTGTACACCGTCCTCGCGGAACCGCCTGCTCGGCACGAAAACTATCTAGCCGTATCAAACTTGAGACCACCTCGACGCGGGGTGGTGCAGAGTGCAAACAAAGACCATGGGTGCTGCATAGGCCGATGTGACCATACATAGAAAACAACACACAGCAGGGCACCAGGACACATCACAACATCTATTTAATAACCGAAGCACGTCGCACGCCCCGAAGAAGAGAACAAGTGAAACCAGGGTACGCATGTACCAGTATGCACATACGATATGTGAATACGTACTTTCACGCACCAGGTACAACGTACGAGCACAGAGTTTATGCCTTAGACCTATGCCAATGGTACAGCGAAGTTGCCATAAAAAGTTTGAATTTCAAAGATACCCGCCAACAAAAAATCAGAACACGCTTCCTATGGGCCACCTAAAAAAAAAAAAAGTTCCTAAGACCTATGCCAATGGAAACGCGAAGTTCAAAAGTTGTTTTCCAAATATATCGCATTAAAAAAACAGCCGAAAAATTTCTCGTACCGCCGCTGTGGGGAAAAAAGAGAAAAATGTTTGATTTGTTCTTTTTTTTTCCCCCAACGGCTGCAGGCGGCGCAATTTGTGTTTTTCTGGTCGCAAATTGTCAACACGGTGATCGAAACAGCTCGTGCGACGATCGACGCTCAATCTCGACACAGACTCAGTCCACGGCCAACCCACTCGGTATCTGGCAAGCCCAACGAGTATAGATGACGGCCTCGAAGATATCAGGCGGATCCATGGTCTAGGGGGCGAGAGCTTGCCGGCGGCGTCCTACGGTATCCTCCCAAACCTGAAAAAAAGTCTATTTTTTGCCATTCGAGACGGATGGAGAAGATTTGTCTTCTGTTTTGTGCAAACCAGCGGCCAAATGTTTTTTTATCACACGCCTGGTCAGCTCCTGCCACATGACACCGGCCATGGTGTGAAGACGGTGACCCTAGGGTGGGTCGGAGCCCCTAACAAGCGCACTCCGTTCAGAATTCATGACGCAATCGTTGGTTTTGTTGATCGATGTCTGTCGAGGACTCGGAATCTCGCCGCTTCGAACGAAAGATCGGCCTCAGTTTTTCTCAACCCGATGTTGGCCCAACATCGGCCCCAGATTTGCTTTTTTCGGGCTTTTCCAAAAGTTCGGAACTTTTTTTTTTTTTTACGTGGCCCATAGGAGGCGTGTTCTGATTTTGTTTGGCGGGTATCTTTGAAATTCAAACTTTTTATTGCAACTTCGCTGTACCATTGGCGTAGGTCTAACTTTTGGAAAAGCCCGTAGTTGTTGTTGTTGTTGTTCTCAAATTAACTCTCTGACGAAGGAGTCCGTGGTCACACAAAGGTGCTGGAGCCCTAGGAAAATCCGAAAAAAAAAAAAAAACGAAAATTCGTCTGCCTCAAAATACACGAGACGAAGAAAGCGCACACAAGATAAAACCAATGTGCAAAACTGAACTAACATGGCCGCGGGTATATCCTCTCAACTATAACATAGAGTACCCCCGTTCCCACCACTAACCAACTCGTGGCTGCTGACTACAGCGGATGCTGTCTGGAGCGCTGCCTGCACCGTACGAAACGCACGGTAGCCGTGAAAACGAAAGAGGAACACACCTGCCTACTATCTGGAGTGCTGTCAGAGTGAAGACTCGCGGATATGCAGTGAAAAAAGGAGCAATCGAACCTTACTACCACACGAATATCAACGATCGCCATCTCTTCCTGGACTGTCTTGACACGAAAAGGTGCAGCACAGTTATGATACCACGTCCCTGATAATTGCGTAGGTTATTCCCCATGAAGGGTATACAACTCGTTAAACTACAAAGACCAGTGACGACGTTTATAACAAGTACCGGTAGATACTATTCTGCCTCGTGAAAAACAATACCAGGAAAAAACAAACTATGACTAGTTCTCTCGTGATGATGGTGTGCGCGCAGATCATGGGTCTCCATACACCGTCTTCCTGCCGCTCTTCATGGCCGCCTTATCGCCTTGGCCCAATCCACCCGCTCTTTTGCGCGTGCACTCGTTGCCATTCCCTTCCAGTCGTTTCCCTTTCTCCGTCATCCAGAAAACACAACATGCTCCTCGCACTTGCGGTTCTGATCTGGAAAATAAAAATTCTCGCGCAGGGGGAGGTCAATCCGTCTCTTCCCCGCACGTCGACGCTTAGTCTCCCTCCTCCCTCGTCGTCGAATCCAGCCTCCTACCGGCGCAATAGACTGTGCCGTAGTGTGGCCTGTGGTGGCGCCTGCCTCCGCGCACGGACACCCCGATTGAGCATGGCTGCTCTGCCGCAGCTGCCTAAAAAAGACGCGCGAATCGTAGATCTCCGTGCCTGACGCACCACGTACGACCCAACTCTACTGCCGCCTGAGCATCGCGGCCACAGGCAGCAGCAAGAATGTATCACTCCTTGAGGGTGAGTCCGGCCTTACACCCGCCAGAAAGACCTACCCCACTCGCTATTAGGCTGATAGGGCATGCCTCGCAGCATTCCTTGCCGAGGCAGCGAGGGGGGTATCTCTGTTGGAGTAGCTTTGTGACGACATAACTTGTATCTCTTCTATTAATGGGGTCGAAGAATCGGCACAGACACTGGTTGTGCTGGATGTAGACGGGTAGAAGACCGGGTCGATGTGAAGAACACACACGGACATTGGTTGTGCTGGATGTCGACGGGCAGAAATAATGGGTTAATGTGAAGAACGAACACAGGAAAATAGGCACGATTCCAGCGTCGGACAAAAAACAAGAATGCCCAAGGGACAGATGGGTGACGGGATCCTTTTTTTCGTGCCCTGGAGAGCGAGAGGAATCCTTAGTCCACCCTTATTTCTCCGAAGGTCCTTATTTCTCCGAAGGTTTTGCGCACCGGTTCGAACCCCCGGTTCGTTTCTTCTACCTTAGTCGGCCCTGTCTCTGACCCTCATCAAAGTGTGGTTTACTCCGGGGATGTAGGCACCTGAGTCTAGATACGAGTATCTCTCCCAACTCAGTCAGGTAGTATCGGATTTGAACCCACCAAAACCCCCCACTGGTCTCCCCAGCTTGACCCGGTACACGAGTCACCTTCATACCCATCTGGGCGTTGGTCCGCAACGAAAATTCTCAGGGATACTCGCGATAAAAGTCCGAACGGGAAACTGCTGTAGTCGGGACGGAAACAGAACGGGACGGTAACTGGAAACCACGAAGTATTGCGTCCCCGACGGCGAATTCTCGACCCGTACCATCGTCAGTATCTGTCGCCAACCTTTATCATGCCGCTGTAGGTGTCGTCGTCCCGTTACCGACTTTTCCCGTTCCCGACCCTTCCTCTGTTTACAAGCAGGGTGTTTTCGTTATCTTTTGTTTTTTTTTGTTACCAGGTACCAGGGTATGTTATTTTTCCTACCTCGTCCTGTTTCAACTGTTAAGCCTCCTCGCCTGCGGGGGGGGGGCACGACAGAATATTTCTTCTAGTTTTTGCTTTCATTCTTTTTCTTTTTCTCTTTCGATTTGTTTTTTTCGTTTTTGTTCTCTCTTGGATTGTTCCTTTCGTTTCTCTGTTTCATACAATGTGTATGTCGTGCCTGTCGTGTCTAGTACCAAGTATGATGAACATGGCATTGCATTGCCCACTGCTGTGCTTACTGCATACGAGGTAGCTGGTACGTGGCAACGTAATATCTCTGTGGCGTAGCTTTCTGACCACAGAACTTGTATCTGTCCTAGGATTGACGAATCGGCACGGACACTTTTTTCTTCTTTTTTTTGCTCATCCCATTTACTATCTTCGCCTATCTTCTTCTCTCTCTCCTTCCAACTCGTGACTCAGATCCGGGGTCACATAGCAGGATCTTCTCCCCCCTTCCCGCTACGGTACGTGCCTTCATTTTCATCGCGAAAAGATTTCAGCCTTTTCTTCCCTCGTCGACTCGCATCGAACTGTGCCTACCGACGCTGCAAGGCGCTCTCAACAATTGAATCCTTTTGATTTCTTATTTTTGCAAATAAAGTTGAAGATGGGCGGATGAGGGGAGGGGGGGGAGGGGGGGCGACCCACCTAGGACTCGAACCCAGGACACAAACATAGGTAGAAATCGAGGTTAACCACTTGAACCACCGGGGCGACCGGACGCTGTCCGTCTAGTAGACTTTTAGAAGTCCTTACGTCGTTTGCATTCTGTTGGTTTTTATTTTTATTTTTTTCATTTTCGATCTTTTATTTATTATTTTATTGTCTTTTGCTCTTATTTTTTCGGTCTTGCTTGTGAAGTTGTGTTCTCGTACCCGGTACGCTGACATTTCACTTGCTTGACACTTGAATTTGCGATTTAGTTTCATTTTTGGTCTTCATCTGTCCCACAGTCTGTGACCACAGAAGAATCAGTATCTCTCTAGGACAGGGAATTAGGACGGACACTGGGTGTACTGATGAAGCTGGGTAGAAAGGACGATTTTATTCAAAGACAACCACAATCTCTGCCCAGTCCTGGCTTCTATTTATTATGGCATCGTCATATCTTTTACTTTCCAGCTTGGGGTCGATTATAACGAGGAAGGTTTCTTTTTTCAGTATTTTTCCGACACTTTTCGGCACTTTCCTATATGAACATACCTCCGAGAAAGGTCGGAACTTCGGGAAACTACAGAAACAAAAAGATTAAATAGATACTGGCACTATTACGGGCGACCACATATAATAGTGGCTTTTATCCCAGCGGTGTCGTCCTTATTCCCTCCGGGTAGGTGCCTCTTTTCTTTTTTAGCTCAAGGTTCAGCATTCCCACTGATTGTCGATAGTCATCGTATGTGTTAGTGTTCTTCACATTAAACCGTTCTTTCTACTCGTCGACATCCAGCACAACCAGTATCCGTGCCGATTCTTCAATCCTAGAAGAGATACAAGTTATGTGGTCACAAACCTACGCCACAGAGATACTACGTTGCTATGTACCTGGTATGCAGTAAGCACGGCAGTGGGCAATGCAATGCGATGTCATCATACTTTATTAATAGATACGACAGGAACGACATACACAATCTATCAAACAGAGACACGATAGGAAATAATCAAAGAGAAAACTACGACAAAGTGGACAAATCGAAAGAGAAAAAGAAAGAGAAATGAAAGCAAAAACTAGAACAAACAATCTGTCGTGCCCCCCCCCGAAGGCGAGGTGGCGAACATTTCAAAAAGAACGAGCTGGGAAAAAGAAAAAAGGAAAAAAAAACACCACTGCTTGTAAACAGATTAAGACAAAGAACAAAGGAAAAAAAAAAAAAAGAGAAAATAACAAAGGGAAAAATATCAGGCAGATCAACGCCCGAAGCACCCTCCACCAAGTGGCGGCAGCAGTTTGAGGTACGAGTAGTATAGACAGGTTCTCCCCTGCTAATCCGCCTGGTACCTTGCTACCCAGACTGCCGTCTCCGCCCGTCGTTCGTCAACTATGCCCAGCCCCTTGGCGTCAGACAATACGAAAAGAGCAGAGCAGGTTCGTCATCCATCCAACCACGCCCCACGACTCCTTCAGTACGGCTTATCAATCAGAAAAGGAAGCGGAGAAAATATAAATGAAAATCACGGAGAGTCAGCGCAACAGATTAAAAAACAAAACAAAAAGAGGAGACAAGGGAAAACCACGTTCGAACCAGCTGTACCAGTTGGTGGCACTAAATAGTATGGTCATGTTCTACTTTCTAGTCGGCCTGGTGCCTTGCTACCCTGTCTGCCATCTCCTTCCTACGCTCGTCTACCGCAAATTTCCCTTCTACTCCTCCTGTTCCCACCCCTCTCCGCATTCCCTTCGTCGGGCTTTCTTCCACTTCTCCTGTTGCCCCCTCCACCCCCATTCCCTTGGACACCATCCACGGCGGATGCGCGGCGCTGCCTACCTTTCTCAGCGTCAGCCTCGTGCCACCTCACCACGAACCTTGCCGCTGCTTCAAAGATCCCCCGGTACCACTTCCCCGCCTTTTGGGCTGCAGTGGACCACAACGCGGTCTCAACTCCAAACACCAAGGGGGCAACTTCCGTTGACCCTGCGGTGGCCCGGAACTCCCTAGGGTCTTCGACTATGCATCTATGGCAAGTCTTACACTGTCCGCCTCGTCTCGGGGTCTCCCCACCAGCTATCGTCCCGAACATTACCCGACTGGGTAATCGCTCCTTGCTTTGCCGTGCCACGCCCCCCGCAAAGAAGAGCCGCCGTTTACGAATGATCGTTTCGATGCTCTCGCAACGTGTCATCTTGAGGGCCTTCGCGTACGAGAGGGTGGCATGGGCAGTACGAAGTCGGCGCTGGAAGCCAATGACTCGCAACAGGACTTGGTGGTGAGCCGTTCGAAGCTTGGCAAAGTGTTCCGCTCTGAGGGTCCACGTCACACACCCTTACAGCAGGGTCTCAATCACTTCGGCCTTCAGCATTCGGACTTTAAGGCTAAGGGGGCCGATCGTCCTATCATACAACTCCGGGCCGAACCGTTTGAGGCATGCTCGCATGAGGCGGATCCGTCTGTCGATTTCGAGCGAGAGGTTAGCGTTTTCGTGGATAACGCCGCCTAGGTATAAGAACTGGGTCGTCTGCTTATACCTTTGACCTGCCGCTTCGATGACGACCGGTGGTGCCATGGTTGTCCGGTCTGGTGTTTGTAGGACCATTGTCCCAGACTTCTTTTCCGACACCGTGAGGCCTGCTGCTTCGAAGACAGTCACGAGGACTGTCATCATTTTGGCGAGCCCTTCAGCCGACTTCGAGACAATTCCTGCATCATCGGCGTACAACCTTCCCCATACAGCCCTTCGCACGCACGCCAATGGCTCCTCCTTCCCTGTTCAAACTACTCCAGCATCACTGAGTTGGACCAAATCCCTTACGATGGCTTCGTCTTGCCTGAAGCGTACCAGTACGACGTGCAACGCAGCAGCGAAGAACGCGTTGAGCAGTAACGGTGATAGAACACAGCCTTGCCGCAGCCCCTGCGTGACATCAAACCATTCCGAGGCTCGCCGTCATCAGTACGCACGCGAGCCCGCATGCCATCGTGGAGATCACGGATAATTCTCAGCATCTTGGTTGGTACGCCAGAGCGTGTGAGTACCTTCCAGAACAGCGCTCGGTCTACAGAGTCGTACGCTTTCTGCAGATCGATGAAGCACACGTACAAGGGTATGTTCCTCTGTCGTACTGGTATATCGCTAACTCACGCTCACGCGCTTTCCGCTGATCGACTTGTGTGCAAGAAATATTATCCATTTTATATACCTGGTATACTAGTAATTGTTGGTAATGAGGCGCGACCTCGGTAATACCTGCAGTAGTCATATCTGCGATGCATCATGCTGGGCGCATACCAGGTACGATTTATTTTGTATTGTGCTGAACGAACGAACACGAAGGAATATCTACCACGTACGACCACTGTACTACTGTACGCCGTCGTGGGTGCATTTCAATAATTTTCGTAAATGTTATTCTTTTTTTTCTTTTTTTTTCTCATCCCATTCATTATCTTCGCACATCTTCTCTCTCTCCTTCCAACTCGTAACTCAGATCCGGGGTCACATAGCAGGCTCTTCTCCCCCCTTCCCGCTACGGTACGTTCTTGGCCTCTCCTGGCTCTTGATATGAAGTACTGGATTTGGTCGTGTGCATCCTGGTTTCCATCTCGAAATCCGGCATACTAATTTGAAGACGAAATCTGCACTGCTGTACCACAGAACTTGTATCTCTCATCAGGGATTGACGAATCCGCACGGGCACTGCTGTGGTGCTGGATGTCGACGGGTAGAAAGAGTCAAGAGCACACAACACTCGACATGTTTTGTCCAGGAGAGTGTTTTCTGGTTGAAATTCAGCACAATAAAAATCTGCACCTCACATGTTTTGTCCAACAGAGAGAGCTTATTTTTCGCAACAGGTGTCACCACAACTTTACTTGGACTGATGTACGACATCTACAGCAGCAGTGCGCCTCCCGCACCATAACAGCAGCAGCAGCACCAGTAGCAGTAGGTCACACGAGGCCAGGGTCAGCGTCGCCGTACGCTCGGCTTGTCGGTCTAACCCTTGCACCCTTTGTACGCGTACTTATACACACACGTACTGTAGTACTGTACGTACCCTGCCTTCGTTTTTTTTTTATGTTTCCTGCTTCCCACCTCGAAAGTCGGCATAATATTTTCGAGACGACAACACGAACATGGCATGCCCAAAAGAGCTTCTCGTAGCAGGTGCCACAACTATTGCTGCGGTGCAACATCTACATCAGAGCTTCTCCAGCAGCAAAACAGCAGCAGCAGTAGCAGTAGGATCCACGAGGCCAGGGTCAGCGTCGCAGTACGCTCGGCTTCTGCCCTTTGTACACCGTACTCGATGTTGTGTGTGTGGTTCCTGATTCCACCCTCATAATTTGAAGACGAAATATCCACAACCTCTGATATGACATACATGTATCCAACAGAGGTTCTCGTAGCAGGTGCCACCACTACTACTGACTGCTGTACAACTACAGCAGATCTTCTCCTGTTTCTCCGTCCCCTCGTCAGTAGGAGGGTAGCCCTGACAATATCACTTGCAGCACATGGCCCGAACGTTGCTGTGGACAGACAGGCAAAGTCTGCCTATGACTACTCGTAGTTGGGTTTCGTTAGTTATTACCAGGCACGTACGTAGGTAGAAGAAAGAGCTACCCGTAAAAGAACAAAGCCGTCTGCCTGCTGTGCACAGACCCAGTCTGCCTGCTGTGGACAAGCATAGTCTGCCTGCTGTGGGCAGGCACAATGCGCATGCTGTGGATAGGCGCAGTCTGCCTGCTGTTGGCACAGGCACAAAAACCGTTATGATTTTGTATTTTGAACACGGCCCAGCACAGACGTGCCTACACACGTTGCCGCACCTAGCTCGACGAACCGTGAACGATTTCCCACCCCACCAGGACGAGAAAGTGTCTTGCGTGTGTGTGCGTGCACAGAGCCCGCCGGGACTGGATTTGGTGGCGTGTGCAACACACACACACACACACACACACACACACACACACACACACACACACACACACACACACACACACACACACACACACACACACACACACACACACACACACACACACACACACACACACACACACACACACACACACACACACACACACACACACACACACACACACACACACACACACACACACACACACACACACACACACACACACACACACACACACACACACACACACACACACACACACACACACACACACACACACACACACACACACACACACACACACACACACACACACACACACACACACACACACACACACACACACACACACACACACACACACACACACACACACACACACACACACACACACACACACACACACACACACACACACACACACACACACACACACACACACACACACACACACACACACACACACACACACACACACACACACACACACACACACACACACACACACACACACACACACACACACACACACACACACACACACACACACACACACACACACACACACACACACACACACACACACACACACACACACACACACACACACACACACACACACACACACACACACACACACACACACACACACACACACACACACACACACACACACACACACACACACACACACACACACACACACACACACACACACACACACACACACACACACACACACACACACACACACACACACACACACACACACACACACACACACACACACACACACACACACACACACACACACACACACACACACACACACACACACACACACACACACACACACACACACACACACACACACACACACACACACACACACACACACACACACACACACACACACACACACACACACACACACACACACACACACACACACACACACACACACACACACACACACACACACACACACACACACACACACACTTTGCAATATTGTTTGTTTTTTCATGGTGCAAGTTTTATGATATTCATAGTTGAAACTTTGCAATATTTTGGTTTTTTCATGATGCAAGTTGTATGATAAGCATTCCTTTGATAAGGTGGTAGGCAGCCTATGTCGGGGGTCTATATTAATTTTTTTTTTTTTTTTTTTTTTTTTTTTTTTTTTTTCCATCCCATTCATTATCTTCGCACATCTTCTTCTCTCTCTCCTTCCAACTCGTAACTCAGACCCGGGGTCACATAGCAGGCTCTTCTCATATATAGGACGTACGGGTTACGCAAAAACCCTGGTATATATTTAGCTTTTCTTACCATCAATATTGGTCCTGTTCACTATGGTCCCTCGTAAAAGTATTCCAAGCACAAGTACCCGAAACAGACCGGAAGGCAGGTGTGTGTGTGTGTGTGTGTTCTTCACATTAAACCGTTCTTTCTACCCGTCGACATCCGGCACAACCAGTGTCCGTGCCGATTCTTCCATCCTAGAAGAGATACAAGTTCTGTGGTCACAAAGCTACGCCACAGAGATACTACGTTGCCACGTGTGCAGTGTGAACTGCAGTGGGCAATGCAAAGCCATGTCATCATACTAGATACGACAGGCACGACATACGCAATCTATGAAATAGTGAAACGAAAAGAAACAATCAAAGAGAAAACAAAAACAAGGTAGACAAGTCGAAAAAGAAAAAGAAGAAAAATGAAAGCAAAATCTAAGAGAAACAATCTGTCGTGCCCCCCCCCCCGCAGGCGAGGTGGCCTACACTTGAAAAAGAACGAGCTGGAAAAAAGAAGAAATAACAAAAGACACCACTGCTTGTGAACAGAGTAAGACAAAGAACAGTACAGGGTAAATGGTGAACCCATACGTGAGGTTTCACAGGATCTTTGTATGGGTCGGGTGTGTCATACGTACCCTTGTCACCAGATCATCGTAGCCTTATGTCTTTTACCTCTTTTACTCGTTTCGCTTGCCTCCTAGAGCAGGTATCGCACCCCACAATAAAGAGAACGGCAGTCCCTACTACTGGGTCTGAGCTTGAGCAAACAAAGGCACCTGTGTCGCACTTCTTTCGCGGATGATCAACACTTGGCACTATTGCCAACACTGTATCACACTTGACGACGTCGAAAGGACTCCACATACCTGCCGGTGGTCATTCTCTCGACCTGTTCTTCCAGCCTTTTCCTTCTTTGAATGTGAGACTTCCTCTTCGCTGAAGTTTGGCCTGCTTCCAGTCACTACGTTTTGGAGTACTCTGTCTTTCGCCTCCTTTCAGCTCCCAGGTTCTTCTTGAGTAGCACCGCGACCAAACTCGACTCGCGCCCGTTGCGCCTGCCCTTAGGGGCGACCGCCGTATAGCACCCGCGTAGGCCCTAGTCATATTGTCACGAAGCAGGCGCTTTGAGGCATATGCGGAGATAGGCACGCCGCCGGCGTATAAAAGTGAGAGAGGCAAAAAGACAGGCATATCATGCCTGGCGTGCGTAGCTCGTACCCTTAGGGTGTGTATGTAGGGCGTTTTCCGTGAAAAATGGCGGGAGATGTGCCTGAAGCGTTTCGGCGCCCCCAGACAAACCCAATACTAGCTTCAAGTAGTGTCGTGTGAATGGCAACTCCTCTACGCGTACTGACTTCAAATAGTTCAGTTGCGATGGTTGAAATGCCTGAAACCTGTTCAGCGCCGAAAGCCAAAATCCCAGGGCTTATTTGACTGAGAATCGTGGCGGGAAGGGACGGTAAATATTTTTTCACTCGGCGGGACGGGACGGTAAACTTTTTTTCCCTCGGCGGGACCGGACGGTAATTTCTTTCCTCACGGCGGGACGGGACGGTAATTTTGTTTTCTTCGACGGAGCGGGACGGTAATTTTTTCCCCTCGGCTGAACGGGACGGTAAGTATACATTTCTTTATATATATATTGCTGCAAGGTCTCGGCGCGGTGGTATGTATGCCATTGTGAAGACTTCCCCGCACTGCTGATTGCGCGAAGGGAGCCGGCCCGACGCAGACCCTAGCGGGAAGGGGGGAGAAGAGCCTGCTATGTGACCCCGGATCTGAGTTACGAGTTGGAAGGAGAGAGAGAAGAAGATGTGCGAAGATAATGAATGGGATGAGAAAAACAATTAATAAAAAAAATAAAAAAGGACAGACGTTTTTTTTATCGACCCGCGGCCCGCAAGCTCCGAGAAATTCTACTACTACGCGGGCGACGTTTTTTCTGATTTTTCCCCACCCCTTCCCCCCCTGTACTCTTCTGTTGTGGTGCCAGCTCATGGTGACTATTCTGATAATGATTGTGCTTGCGCTGGGTAGCTGTGTGTACGTCGTTGTGGAGGTAGGTGGTGGTGGAGGTGGTGGCGGCGGCGACGCTAATTCTACTGCCGCTCGCTGCCGATCGATTGACCCCCCGCCCGTCAGATGAACATCCATGGCGTCCGTACCGGTCATACCGAAGATGCTATTAATAGGAGACAGCATTTTTACTTTATGACAGACAGCAACTTTGCCTTGTGACACATACATACCTGATACAGGCTTTGACTGACACCAAACTACTAGGTTTAGTGTGGAACACTCGGCTCTACATTGTTGACAGCGCACGTTTTGCGTCTCGCTTGATGACATGTATCCTGACATCCTTTTGGGCCACACCAGTATATACTGGTGGTGTGGCCGTGAGTTGAGTGGTCTGTGTGTAGTGGCGAGCTTGCGGCTACTACTACTGCTGTGACAGTACTTACTTCCATCTCAACAAATAAAAATAAAGTCCAGCCATACAGCAGCTATAAATCCCTTTTGTACCGCAGTCCCAAGTTGGGGGCAATCCACTTTAGTTCCAGGTGATTTGTCCTCAAAACGGGACTGTGGTCTTGACAATTTTCATAGCTAGCTGCTGATCATCAACGCCAGCACCTTTTGTGCTATAAAAATAATTGAAGGGGGTGCGGAGCAATTTCATATTTTCTTATATTAAAGTGATGACAATACCAAAACACGAAAATACGTCAGACGTCTTCAGTCATCAGCTGTACGTTCGACTGCTTATTACTTCTATAATAGTTGGATACACTCTTTTTTTGCTTTGCTTCATCTTCTTTTTCAGGTTTTTGTCTGCTGTTAATTAATAGTCTCTTTTTTGCTTCCCTGGTGTCCGCAGTGGTGGATGCCGGTCGCCCCGGTGGTTCAAGTGGTTAACATTGAATTCTACTTGTGTTTGAGTCCTGGGTTCGAGCCCCAGGTGGGTCGGACATTTGACTTTATTTGCAAAAATAAAAGTAAAAAAGGATTCAATTGTTGACAGCGCCTTCCAGCGTGGGTAGGCACAATTCGGTGCGAGTCGACGAGGGAAGAAAATGCTGAAATCTTCTCGCGATGAAAATGAAGGCACGTACCGTAGCGGGAAGGGGGTAGAAGAGCCTGCTATGTGACCCCGGATCTGAGTGACGAGTTGGAAGCAGAGAGACAAGAAGATGTGCGAAGATAATAAATGGGAAGAGCAAAAATAAAATAAATAAAAAAGTGCGTATGTATGCTTGTTTTTTGTTTTTTGCCTCTGTTTTACTACCGAGGTATTTCTTCCGCTCCAGAGTTATTGGAGCCTGTCCTGCAACCACGGACTGCATTGTATTGTGAGTTAATGTGAGAACAACAACAACAACACCGATTTTCAATTTTGCTAGCTGCGTAATACGCCTGCACAACTATTTACTCTGTTCTATACGTATTTCATTCATAGTAGCATATGGGACTTGTGTACCAGGTACCAGGTATAATTTATGATAACATGTAATAATAGTACCTCGTAGTTTTATAGAAATTACTACTATTAATAAATTTTAGTACAACACGATCTTATTTTTTTAATTTCTTGATTGGTGGTGGGAATGGATGGCAACAGACCACCACGAACACGAATGAATGTATCTCGCAGGGGAAGAGGCACGTTATGTCCGCCGGAGGCCATAATTTCGCGGGAGAGATTTTATCGGCAGGACGGGACGGTAATTTTTCGGTGTCACGGCGGCACGGGACGGTAATTGTTCGGTGTCACGGCGGGACGGGACGGTAATTGTTCATCGCCACGGCGGGACCAGACGGTAATTGTTTGATGTCACGGCGGGACGGGACGGTAATTTCCAACGGGAGAGATTGTATCGGCGGGACAGGACGGTAATTTTCAACGGGAGAGATTTTATCGGCGGGACGGGAAGGTATGTAACGACGGTCAGGGAATTTGTCGGCGGGACAGATCGGGACAGGACGGGGCGGGACGGCGGGACCATTTTGACGGCGGTTTTACCGTCCCGTCCCGCCGTTACCGTCCCGTCGAAATACCGTGATAAGCCTTGGAAAATCCTTTACCAGTACTAAACTTGAGCAATTTTGTTTCTATAGGTAAAATGCCTGAATGTATGCATGCAGACGCACGTGTGTGTGTTTTCACGTGAAACCATTTTTTGTACCCGTCGGCATCCAGCACGACCAGTGTCCGTGCCGATTCTTCAATCCTAGAAGAGATAAGCTACGCCGCAGAGATACTATTAATACGTTTCCACGTACTTGGTGTGGAGTAAGCACTGCAGTGGGCAATGCAATGCCATGTCATCATACTAGATACGACAGTCACGACACACAGATTTTATGAAATAGATAAACGAAAGAAACAATCAAAGAGAAAACAAAAACAAAGGACACGTACAGGTTTGTGAACCGAAGTTGCAAAGTGGCTCGATCGGCGGTTCCGTTTCCCGGAAAACGTCGGTCCGTTTGGGTCGTTTATTTCAATAAAACTGAAAAAAAACGAACAACACCAAACATTCCTCGGTCGATTTCTCGGCGAAATCAGCCGAATGGTCAGTATTTCGAGGGGCTCGGTGTGTATGTGTTAGTATAGATAGTGTGACATGATCGTACTTGGTATGGTATCAAGTGGCCCTCCCGCAGTACGTGCGTCTGCTGCGCCACACGGCACAGGCCGACACACTCTATACTGGTACGCCAGACGTGGTTATAATCCGCAGCAGACAGCAGTAGTAGTAAGTACAGATAGATACAGCAGTTGCTACGATAGACTACTGTTGTTGCACCGGTGCGCTACTATTTGATGATAGTGGTTGATCCTTTTGACAAGCCTCCCATTGTGATTCTGCCACTAAGAGCATTTCTTCTTGACGCTGTTTGTAGTTTGGATTAAGGATGAGCCCCCCGAAGTTGTTGAGATGATATTCTCCACCGATGACGCCAAGAAGCTTGTGTCGATACCGACAGCAAGTATTGCTGCATTTCAACAAAGAGGGCATCCGTTTGTTTCTTCAACTCTGCACTTTTTTTCTTTTTTTTTGTCAGACTCGAACACGTACGTGGGAACTTTCTTGCGTCTTTTCCGTCCTAGATTTTCATGCATCCTTTCGTACTGCGCCCCAACTATATCAAGCCCCTTTTGCCAGCTTATTGTTTGAGCCCTTCCATACAGTAGTCACGAGGATACGACCTCCCGTTTCTTTAACTTTTGCTTGGTTTTCAGCACGATCCACGGCCTCAACAATAAACGCGCTTTTAAAACCGCTGTCCCGTTTTGGGGACAAACCACTCAAATTTCAACTAGTTCGTCCCCAAATCGGAACTGTGTTTTTAAAGGGGCTAAGTCAGTATTGACTCCGTCTGTTTCGTTGTCCCTTTATGATTACCTTCCGGCTTGACCCTCTGCTTTGGACGCGCCAGCCTACGCTTGTTGACGTTTAGCTCGGCTCGCCTCCCAATTCCTTCGCTTCTTTGTTTTCACGGGTTGTTTGTGAGACTAAAATTGGGAGTGACCTACGCACCCTTGCCAGTATAATGCAACAGGTTGAAGCCCGAGGGTACTCCTGGCTTCAAGCCACTTGCCCCGCCCCCCTCTTTTCAGTCGTTCTGCTTGCCTCCTTGAGCGAGCCTCGCACCAATAGATTAGAAAAAAACGCCATCACGAAATCGGTCTGGGTTTGGCCACGCACAGACACCGGTGTCACAGAGCGTCTGTGGATCATCACTACGTGGCGCTCTCGCCGTCACCCGTAGAACGGCATCGAAAGGACTACAGTACGCATCGCCTCCGTGTCCATCCAATCACCGCCCTGTTCTTCACGCCTTCTCTATCAGGTGTGTGTCGTCTTGTCATTTTCATTTTCGCCTGAATCGAGTCACTGTATCCGTATTTCTCGACGTTTTTGTCTCTTTTGATTTTTTCATCTGTCTGTTTCATTCTCAGCTTTCGCGTTATTCTTGGGTGGTAGCACAACGCAACCTGACTCGCGTGCGTTCCGCCCGCCGACAGAGACAGCCGCCGTACCACCCGGCGCCTGTTGAGTAAAGTTTCGTCTTGCACCTGTGCGCTTCCAATGTTTGGTCTTACGGGCGAGATCCTTCGACAGGTACGTAATCCGTTTTAATGGTGGTATTTTGTGGTAATACGAGGGGCCACAGTAAATAGGACCAAATAGTGTCTGTAAAAATCAGGAAATATATAGGTTTTCGTGTGTTCGTGTGTACCGTCCGTACTGTTTGCGATGGTCCCCCGTAATAGTGTAGATTATTGATGTTTGCGCTGTGTATACTGTTTGTACTCGAGGTTATGGCACAGCCGCCATGCTGCTTGCCAGACTACCCTACGCACTGTAAAGCAGCAAAAAAAGCACACAAGATAACAGGAGTCCCGGATGTAGGAGCAATAGTTGAGAACAATGAGAGACACAGAACAAGAGCACTGTAAGAACTAAGACGAGAACGTAGGCACACGAGACCCCTTGCCACGCATTCGCAGCCACCCCACGCCAGCCTTCCCTTTTCTCGAAGCTAGATCCATTTTCACAGAACTCCAAGAACTGCGTATCTCGTCACCCTTCCGTGACGGCTCCCTGTGTTACCTGCGTGGCAGGGAGTCCAGCTTGGATGGCAAAGGGTGCGGCCACGCATTGTCGTGGCCAAGCCGTCGTCACCACGGCGTGAAAAGTTGGTCCACCCTGTCTTCGGGGGGCGGAATTCCTTCGCAATTACAGCAACAGCAGTTGGTCTACGGCGTCGCCTGGGGGCGGCAATGAGGAACGACCGAATCAGGTTGGCTTTGGGGAGTCTCAAATGTGGAAGAGAAGGGTGGCTCAGAAAGAGCACGCAGACTGTCCGCGCCATGTCAATCGCGTTTTCGAGGTTGTAGGCCGCGAGTCGTTCCAGGTGACGATACCCTAACTCCGTACAAACATGTGTTGTTTTTAACACCTTTCGACGCTTGATTTCAACATGATTTGACGCGCCAACAGGAACATACCCGAACGGGAGCGAACCAAACCACGATTGGTGCAGCATGTGCCGCCGAACTGAGGACCATTTGATTCCCCTTCTCGTCGCGTACGCCTAATGGGCCGGGACTATTCGCAGATTACGTTGCCCTCACTCAGTGCAGACGCTTGCTACGATAGAGGTAGCACATTTCCGCTTTTTTGTTTCTGAATGACGGGCCTCCTCGACCCAAAATCGCCGGAACGTCAATCTTGTTTCGAAAAATGACGTTTTGTATACTTGGGCCATGGGATGTTTCATCGGGAAGCAGTTTGATTTTTGATGACGTCATTATCCGGATGGGGTAAGGATCTCCTCAAGTGAGGAGCCTAGGAAAATTCAGGGTGAACCTCTATCGTAGAACGCCTCTACAAACAGGCGTTTTTCAACACCTGTCCACGTGCCGTTTCAACCCGATTTGACGTGGTAGCAGGAACACACCCCGAACGGAAGCAAAAGGAAAACCGTGTTTTGCTGGGGTATGCAGGAGTTTTTCTTCAACACGTGTCCAAGGTTGATTTCAACCCGATTCGACATGCCAACCAACAGGAACCCACCCGAACGGAAGCCGAACTAAACTGTTCGGTTGGGTGTGCCGAACTGCGGAGCAGAAGTTCGCCGTTGTCGTCGCGTAAGAGCAAAAGTTCGCCGTTGTCGTCGCGTACACCTATTACGGGGGACCATAGTTTCTTCCATAACAGCTCTCGGTCGATAGAGTCGTACTCAGCTGCGTGATTGTACTCCACGTCTTTGGAAGGTACCACCGAGAGCTGTTATGGGAGGTACTCACCTATTACGACAGATTGATCCATACTCAACTTTGCAAGCTGCGTGAACCGATCGCGCGTTTTCCATTATTTCCCTAGCGATTGACTACTGGCCGGTGGCTCTCCTGGATGCTACCAGGGTCGACGAGACGATAATACCTAAACCATTTCGTACACTGAAACAGCAGATCGACACGCGAAGGTCGGGGTACGCAAGACAATCGAAAGTTGGTTTACAACTGTTTTACCAGTTCAAACGTGACGGGCACACCAACACACTGAAGGTTGTTTGAAATACTCCCTGTAAATGTTGCAGCAGATCTTGACGTACCAGTACATGACGTACGTGTTTGTGGGTAAATCTCACTATCGTACATGTTATTTGGCTCTTCTGCTCTTCTTCTGCTCTTCATATATGAGAAGCACAGTATGCACCCACCTGTGAGATTGTGGAGGGTGGTCCAATAGCGCAGGAGGCGATGTTCGTCATTTCTGTAGGCAGGCTAGCGAGTGGCGCATTGTGATCCTACAGCTCTATATTCCGTCCCAAACACCCTACTGTAGGATGGTTTGCAGCTACATACACCAAGCCAATCAGCCAATCAGAATGCATCAGATATTTGCGCGATTGCGAAGAACTGCTATGTCTTACACCCTGGTTGTGTAGCTAACGTTGTGAGCGGCATGTTTCATAGTGCCGTCTTTAACAGACGCCAACCCAACGTAATTCTAATAGGCGGGGAGGGGGAGGTACGTTCTGTATTTCAGGGCAGTACAATCACAGTAGGTTAGCTCGGGGTGATGCCTGTGACTAGGATAAAGTTGGTTGGGGGCCTACTGTACTCTAGACTTTGACAGCAGTTGCGGTGCTTGCGAGCTACGAAGGAGTTCTGCACCGCACTACTTAGTATCTGAACACAATTCAATCCCGCGGCCCTCAGTTGTCCAATAGATACTCTCGTCAACCGACCAACAGGATGAGCAATTCCATCTCCTGGGCATCCCGTCACGTTCTAATAACTACCTGCGCAAATGCGTGGAATAGACGTTGGCGAGGAAGGAGATGGGTAGGTGTTCTATATTTCTTTTTGGCCTAGGATGAGCAAGCCTATGAGCCGAGACCCTGTCAAACGGGATAACCGATAAGTTGGCAAAACCCCTTTCTGGTAGTTACGGTGCTCGGGCCCGTCTTCTCGAACCGTTAATCGCCCAAACCAGAGAAATGGCCTGCCTGACTCGGGAATGTGGTGGGTGGTCCCTGCAAACTGACTAGTGTTACACCAGTATTCAGCCTGCCGGATATCCCTGCACCTGCCGATGCTACAACAATACGCGAGGTAGCTGTTGGCGAGGAAGGTGGTGGATAGGCGCCCTCTATTTCTTTCTGGGCTAGCCGTAGCTCTGTGCGGGAGCGCCTGTGAACCCGAATCACTGATAGCGAGGACGCATACACTGACAGAGCGACGGCGACGTTTGCTAGAAACTCTGGCTTACATCCTATTCCTCAATTGCCCGTGCTGTATCAGTCGCGCGACTCAGCAGCGCAGTAGGTGGTCCCGTCTTCCTAATAAAGGGTGCAACATTCAGCTTTCTAGGTATCCCGTCACACGATGATTGTTGCATGAATTATTGGGGCAGATGTTCGCGATGCAGGGGATGAGTACATGTTCGACAGTTCACTGTGGGCTAGGCGTAGCTCAGAAACTTAGCGTCCGTCGAACGCGATAGCGATTGTGTTGGGTGCTTGTACCTAACTAGCGATCAACGCTCCGTCGTTCTTCAGGGTTACATCTAGACTTCTTGGCCACCCGGGCTCGACCGATGTCGTTAGTAAGCAAAACTAGGAGGTGGTCACTTCTTGCTAACAAACGAGGCGTCATTGTGGTATTCTGGGTGGCATCAAGCCGCTTGCTTAAATGGATGCCGTAAGCCGAGGGACGGATTGCGTACCGACGTAAATCGAGTCCAGGTCAAGCCGAGCGCCCGTTGGCTTTTCATCTCCGAGAGCTGTTGGCATATTTCGTAACTGGTATATATATATGACGAATGGCTACCATTAACAGTAAAAACAGCCGGCGAACGAACACGTTCTTGTGTAAGCGCCACAACGGCCGTACGAATTCTTTACTTTGCCGCGTCGCTTGTCGTTATGGCCGAATAATGGTTGCAATGTGAAACTTCCCCGATCCTGGCAAGCAGACCAGATGTAGGGTTTTACCGTGGGACACCAACAAGGAGGAAAACAACAATTCGCTTGAGGGCTTCACTAGCTTACACTTACGGTGCGGATCGTGCCATGTGGCAATTGCCGAACTTGAAGCCGAGTTTTCGGAAATCGGACAGCTTTTCTGTCACAAGGATCGAGATAGGGCACTATGGTTGCTCGTAATGTGACTAAGGCCGGTCTTGCTGCACCTCATGGGCATGGCTTCTGGTGATGTTCGCGTCTGCGTCCATATACCCCATGGTTTGTTTTTAATTGGGCATGCACCGTGCATTCGACAGATTCCAAGATTGCAGTATGGGCCAGTCTATGAGAGGGGAGCTCGGAGGAACGCCAGCCTTAAATATTGAAAGAAAAGGGAAGCTCTCAGCCTAAAGAGCGCCTAACCTAACAAAATTAAGTATCTTTCATGTGGCTGGCCTGGGCCCAAGGTATCCTTTATTGCGCACTACTATTGTAAAGTAAACACCTTCTCCGCAACAAAAAACACGAAAGCGCAACATAAACAAAGTTGGCCTTCGCGCGGGTCCAGAGTAGGATAGCCAGCCTGATCCCGATGTCGGGCTCTTTCCAGAAGCCCGGCACTGAACCGCTTAATGCATACCTGGTATGTCATCATTTGTTTTGTATACCAGGTGTACATATATACCTGGTATATATTATATTGCCTGGTACATACGACTTACGGTAGGTCTGATATCCTAAAAACAGCTGACGTCGCGTTTTTTTTGCAGACATCTCCCTACACCGATCGACTTCCCACGCGGTGTCTTCGACGGGGGTTGCAACATCTATCGGCAGCACGTGTCCAGCCGCAGATGTAGGGCGACAACGTGTATTTCTTCAAGCGGGCGGGACTCACATGACTCGATACCTCGGTCGACTGTGCGTATTGATGTGTGTCATACGGACGACGACAGGTTTGCAGAATAAAGCCGATACCCACTTGCTACACAGGCCACAAACTCATTCCCTTCAGAAGAAGTTTGATCCTGTCTGGTGTTCGGGCTAGCGAGCACAGCACACTGCGAGCTCGGTTTCTTGGAAGAGCGCATTAGCAGGTATTGTTGGCCGCCGGTATGCAGCCTTGGTCCTAGCACCTCCGCCCTGACGTTCTATAAAGAGCTACCTCGTATATTTAAACGCAACAGTAAGACCAACGTCATGCGATTTGATGGGTAGGGATGCAGACGGGTTTCCCGCAGCATTCCTTCATCCAAACGTTGTTTCTTCTTGGGCCCCCTTCATATAAACTGTATAGCAATGTCGATCACCTGCCTCAAGTCCAAATGGAACTTCTATGGTCTAGTATGAGATGCAACACTCAAGTAGAGCGGGTTCTGCGTCCTCCGCCTTCTAAACAAAGGCCAGTGTACTCAAATGTGATTTGCAGCGTTTTGATAGAATCCGTGCGAGGATCTGCTTGCATTATGTGGATTGCAACCACAGGAGAACACGAGCCATACATGCCGCGGGGTAGATCCCGAAACGCACGAATAGACTGAAACTCGAAAATGATGGTTCGCAGTCCCAATCGCAGAGCTCAAACTTTCGAGACTATAACCAGTGTAATGCTGTATTTTGATTACGTTTTCGCCGGGAGCCCATAACGGCATCAGTAGACGCAGGGTACCACTTTTCATAATATTGTAAGACTCAGGTAATTCGGTGCATGTGGTATTTCCTATTGGTTGTTGGTGCAAGAAATATGAGCTGCTTCGGGCGACGCGCCACCATCCGAGGCCCTTGTCAACTACTCGCGCGGCATACCAACACTGTGTAGATAGAGCAAAGCGCTCCGATTGTACATATCTCTACGAGTTAGACGTCCGCGAATTCAATGTCGGACAAAGTATATAATGGGCCTGCTTTCTCCCGTTCCTGAGATAGAATAGTCCGTCGGTGGGTACTTCCCCTGCGTCGCGATGGTCGGGGTTCCTTGTTCTCGACATAACTTTCCTCAATTTTTCCTCATCATGATATCAGTGTTGGGACGCATGCTATGCCATAAAGTAGATAGAGGCGCACCCTTTGCTAACTTCTCCCGAGGCTCCCCGCTTCGGCGGATCTGTCTTCCCAGTAAGTCGCGTAACAACTAACAACCAAAAGAAAAATCGAGGCGCCGTGGTTGGTGGATGATCCCATGGCTTAGGTATACCGAAAGATATTTTGGCAAAACAAGGAAGGGAATTCCGACGATTTTGGGTTACGGGGTCCCGTCGTCCGGAAAATAACGTTTGGCTCACAAACATGTGCTACCTCTATTGCAGCACGCGTCTGGGGATGCATGCGACGATAGGTGTGCGCCGACTTTCATTTGCTGAAGTCTCCTCGCATGATTTGCTCCATACTGTTCACATTCATATCAGCAAGACAAACACCGACCTCGGTCGAGATAAATGAACGTAAAAACCGAAGAACAAGTGCCATGGTTTTACGGCTTTAGGGTTTCATGGAAAACTTGTTAAAAAGGGCAAGAATTAATATCACTGCGATATTCCTGTTGAGTCGTGGGGGTTGGCGTTTGTACCAGCTCGTAGCTTGTGTATACGCCTAGAGAGTCACCCTACGGTAAGGGTTGCACGTTTTGGGCCAAAGGTTTCTGACCAATTGAGTTCCTCAAGTGAGGAACTACCAGTTAGGATGAAAAATTTACTCGAATATTCGTTTTATGACTACTAGCGCATACAAGTGCCGGTCGGGTGGCACGAACGAATTTCTTCCAAGTATTGTATCGGTTGAGATATTGAGCCCCTAACGTGAAGGGGCTCAGGAACTTCTGGTGCACCCCTACAATGGGGTGGCTCTAGACTCGATTGCAGATGGCCGGTCAACACGCAGCCGATGTTTAGAGCCAAACACGTAGTTACGGCCAGGTGACTTGTACGACAAGCTTCAACAGCAGAAAAGAAGAAGAGATGGTGTGGTGACCCCAAGCCGCAATGTTGATTGATTGGGTTTCCTCAGCAGATGAAAGCTGGTGGTGAGCACTATCAATAGCAATATCAGACTCAGTTCATGGGGGGGGGGGGTGCGTGAGTGCCTTCAGACCTTCGAATTGATTGGACGATCCTTACAATCCGTCTTATCACATTACCACAGGAAAGGACCCCTGTAATCAGGTAAAATAACTTCCGGAGACACTCCTGGGTCCACCGAAACAACCGGTGTTGGTATATGTCAGGGTACGTACAGTATTCATCACCCAGTGTAGCCTATGTTGTTACTTCGACCGAAACTAATACTATGGTAGCCACCGTTTCCGGAGGGATACCGAAGATACCTTCTCCAAGATTCACAGGTGCGCACGTACTACATGCGCTGCTGTAGATTCTGTAGATACTATTAATAGAGGTGTCTTCTCCATGCATACCAGTACGTACGTACGTACTACATGTGCGGCTGGGCATACCCACGAGCCTACCCCTGTTGAAGCCCTTTTTACTACGATATGTGCACGAGTACACAGGAGAGTTCAATACCTGCTGCTGCGTAAGGGTAAGATATCACCCGAAAACCGCCCTACAGAACAGATCGCTGGGGTACCTACGTACAGTCGCACGAGCTGTTGTGCCAGGTAACCTTGTGCTATGCAGCCGCGACTCGACGATGTTGACTACTGCGGTACTATTAATAGGGGTCATCCCGCTTTATTGGGAATTTTTCTTCGGTCGATCGAAAACAACATGTTGACTTAAACGTGCTACTCCCCGTCTCGTAGTAGTGTGCGTCTGGGTTTCACGCAGGATCGGTTGTGTTCGCTTTCATGTTCGTACACATGTGTGCTGCTTGTACTTTACATCGTATCCCACATCCGAAGTATGTAAACATAAGCTCACGCGATTGGCTCGAACAAGCACCATAAAAAACGCACTCTGGCCAGACCCAGCCCAACCCTACTCCTGTCTAGCCTACACCGCCCGTATTCCACAACGAATTTTTTATAACTATTGAGAGTACGCTCTGGTACAATTCTTGGACCAGACTAATATATGCATCGGTCATCCGACGATACTCTTGACACCACAAATCAATATTCGAGAGATCTATCGTACAACACGCTGGACGATATTCGCCCGCGTTTCAAAAAGCAGTACACCATACCAGGGGTATAGCCCAAAGCATCGGCGTTATTGGCATGCATGCATGGGTCGCACATGATCGATTTCTGGTGTGCTTGTGAAATGGCGGGTACCAGGTACCCGCCTTGTCAACCAATCTCTACCTCGCTAGTACCACACACTGGTGACTGCCGGTTCATCAACGCATATTTTGTTAGTTTAATAGGCCTCCATACTAGACTACTCAAGCGCTAGACTTACGTCGTAAAATATAGCGACTGGGGAGTCTAGTAAAAAGTCTGTTAACCTATTTAAAATATGCGCTGTTGAGTGGGCGTACAAGCACCCGATACATCTCCACGTGTTGGCACTCCCTCCAACACCGGCTACCGAGCTGAGATTATACGCCGCCACGAAATCCACACTTTATTTCCAAACACGTTACTCAGCACTCCTTGTTGCTCCGATCACACCAGAACACACGGTAACCGTAAGAAGAAACCTCTGACGGACTCGGGGAGATTGCCGGCCTATACATTTACACTAGTAATACGTACCTGGTATCGGTGTAAAATATGTACTTAAGTACTACCCTGGTGTACGAAGCAACGTGACAGGAAGAGCACCGAACATACTTCACCTCAGAATCTACGGTTAACGCCAGTCAGGTTCACGCGTGGTTGCATCGCCCTTCCTTGCTAACCATACCGGGACCCACGCAGTATGGCACACCTGTGCACCGGGCACTTATCGTTTAGCGAGGGAGTCGCTACCAGCATGATTGGACCGGGAATCACTCTTGTTGATGTCGGATGGACGTAAAACAACCTATCAATCGCATGTTCCCTCAAACGCGTGGGACCGCCTCCTGCACGATGTTGGCGGCATGAACATCATCACATAGCGTTCCCGCCAGGGTTGGGCGAAACTGCGACACAGGAGACGGTCGCTGGGGTGTGCGAACGTTGTAGACGTCGAATCCAAACGGATCTGTGAAATACTATAATTCCCTTGTACAAAAAATGCTGTCGTTTTTAAGTCACTGTGGTAGTACGGCAACAACGTGTGACCCGTGTGAAGTCGGTACGACCAACTTAACGCTGGGTACGGGCTCGAACGCCCATCGGTCCGAACACCAGGGGTATTCAATGCGGTGGATGGTGTGGATACATGACCACCACGAACGCGTTCTGATTACATGTGCTATGGTTCAACTCGAGAGGTAACCGAGCGGGCTGAACTCTATCGTCGCCGATCTGTGCAACATGTTCCCTGGGAGCCGTAGGCAACCAGCCTTGAGAATTGATCCGGGGTCGCTGGAGGTATCAGTAGAGTAACAGGGCCTGGTGGGTAACTCAGGCGCGAAACCCCTCCGCGAGAAAAGCGGGCAGCTCAGCCGCATCTATCTGCGAAAATAGAAGGAGGGGCAACAAAACAGGACGTTGGAGTATCGGGTATGACATGAATTGAACACGAACATAAAGTCTGGCTAGGTTATGAAAGGCTGAACACCGCTAATCTTAAGCTCTAAACTGGGGTTCATTGTAATTGAGGTTGTTGGGAATTCCGACGACGCGACCCGAACCGACCCAATACCTGGTTTATGGTAACATTGTCAGAGTATAACAAACATGCATACTTCGTGGGGACTTTCGTCGAATTTTGTCGAACGCATGCCTTGGCGCCATACGTTTTTGGTAACGCCTCGCTTCAAACTGCTAATAGGGTGTTCCAGGTGTTTGTAAGGAGCTGCAATAATACCGTGGGAGTATCAATGGCTCCACGGCACGCCTTGCGCAAGGGATCACGGTCAGGTTCGATGTACTTCGGACGAGGTTCGCCACATGGATCCGCACACGAGACCAACACCGGTGTCAATACCGCCAGATACAAAGGCGTCATGCAATCACCTAATCTTCTAGTTGAGTGCAACAGCATTTTCGCACTACCGAAGGACAAAAAAAAACTACATACGGCGTCGGTTAGGGGTGCACTTGCGGGTTTGTTGAGGCGTTTTGCGTGAGGACCTTTGCTTCTCAATCAAACACATCAAACTTGGGAAAAACTCGATAGCCTGAGCTAAAGGAAAACATTGGAAATCACCCCAAACGGCATTTAGACCTATGTTGAGGAGCTCCTGGGTCAAAGAGCCCGTCGGTCTGGATTTCTTTTTACCGAAACGAGTCACACCTATCGGAGGCGTGCTGAAGTAGGGGTAGGAGTGGTAGCGACTAATCATATGGTAGAGATTGTACGTGTTGGCTACCGGTATTCGTTTTCTGACTCGCCGGTTTACCCTTATAGGACTGCAGTTCCATATGTGGGGACAAAGCACTCAAATTATAAGTAGTTTGTCCCCAAAACGGGACTGCCGTACTAAAAGGGGTAAGCTCCCCAAGTGACCAAAACCATGGGTTCGTGTTCCACATTATACGTTGGTACGGGGGGGCATAGTAAATAGGAGTACATATTGCTAGTAAAAAGGGAGAAATATATAGGTTTCGGTGTGTAACCTTGGTCCTATTTACTATTTCCCCCGTATTAGTAAGACGCCGGTTGGTTTTTTCAACGCTGCAGCTGTAGAGGTTAGGAAAGGCATGGTTGGGTTCCCGCGAAACATGGATGCGCCTTGAAGATGTGCTTTCCGTTCGGGTGGGGCTGTGTGTGTGATCTCTCTCTTCATACGAGGAGCTCAGAAAAATTGGCTCCCGTCCGTCTACCGTTGCTCTTCTCGCACGTTTCGGCCAACTTATGCCTGCTTCATGGGGTTGTTCGACTTAAACCTGGCCCAACATCGATGCAACACAGTTGGCGGCTGAACACTTCGACACGGAGACTGTTTGTGGGTTGGGGCTTTCATTTTTTGCCGCTATATTAGTTCCGAGGGTGAGGTATGAACGAAGCAACCTCAACTGAGAAAGCTTCGGGGAAAAGGGGTGCAACTCTACTTGTGTAGCGCGTTTTCTCGTCGTAGCATGCGCCACATTAAATGCCCGAACTGATCTGCACGGCACAACGAAGTTTCTATAGCGCCACTCGAGAAGCTTTTCCGGAAAAAAATGTGGGCGACTGTTTGTAATGTTCGCAGTTGTTTCCATATGCGTTGCTCGTGCTGTATATCTGGGCCCCACCACGGTGAAAAAATTATTGAAAACGCTTGCGACAAATACCTGCAGCCGGCCGGCCAATTCCAGTTGAATTACGTACCCGTCTACAATCCCAGTATTTTGGCCTCAACACTGCCCAAGAGAAGGCACCACCTGGCGCGAAGTTCGTATTATAATGTAACCCAGCCCGGTGCTACCATATCGTGAAGCATCCGGGTTTATTATTTCAAAAGACGCCAACGAGGCGTGGACGCCACCGACAAGGAGTATCCGCACCTGCCTCCCTACGACGCCAACGGAGGACTAGAATCCGCGACGCATTCGTGTCGATCACGGACAACCCCTCGAGAATCTTCTCCGCCGCCACTCACCATAAGGACGAACCCTCCGGCCCGTTCGGCGTCTCGTCTTTGATTGCGTCGGGCACCGCTCTGGCCACGGCCCCAGTCGACGCCATCGCCGCACCATCTGAAGCGACGCCCACAACACCCGTCGAAATCTCAGCAGCTGCCATCTTTCGGTTGTCATTCGTGGCGGTTGGTACCCACGTATCGGCGTGGCGTTCCTCGGCACGAACTAGACGCCTCCTTTTACTGCCCAGGGTCGGAGGAGTGGCGTCGAGCACCTGGTCCAATTTCGTTTTGATCCCGTTCCGCGTCCGCCGGCTACCATTGTTGTACTCACGCTCCACTGATTGCGGTGGGGAGGGGACCCCTCGGTCTCCATCGGGCGTCACGACCCCGCTCGTGGGTAAATGCTGGGGCGTTGCCAAACCCCGATCGATTTCGGAGTTTTGTGCTTGAAACGCCGAGAAAACCTCGGACTCAAACGTTCCCGTGTTTATCATGTTGCCCATGCTCTGGGTGCGTATCGTAAAAAGGGTTCAGAGCGCGGAGGCGGAACGAAACGTGTATATTGCTGTCATATTACTGAGTCAATCACCAAGTCGGATCTCTCGTGGCGGTAGTTGATGTTTGTGTCAACTCCAGCGGGGAGGGGCCTACCTCAACAGAGTAGGAAGTATCTCAGCCTGTTGATGAGAACAACCGCATACTTGTATTGCAGTACCTGGTAGGTTACAAAGCGGTAGAAACGGGTAAAACCAATCAATCCGTGCTTCTTTAGCAGCGGACGCGATCAGGACAACAGGTTGCACGCTGTCAACTGTGGCTAAGTACCACTTACTGAAGTACTGACATTTTGGGCATAAGGGCATAGCATAATTGTACATTTGGAACATGACATGCGGAGCATCTACTCTCCCGGCTATGATTTCGCTGTTCAGGTTTTGGTCAGCGTTACGATTTTTCACTGGTGACCCCGATGGACGCTTTGGAGTATTCGTACTCTACGGGAAACACGCATGCTCGGCGTGTTCATCATCGAACTCGGTTGCGCACTCGAGGTGGATGTCGATGTTTAACCGGCTTGGTTCGTGGGGCCCTATGGTTGGTTCATCGTAACACCCGGCAAACAACCTCATAGCCTTCGATCTAAGTCGAGAGTTGGAACGGAAATGTGACCGGTGTTGTTCCAGGTCTTCCGATCCCATTGGTACATCTATGGTGAAGCAACAAGATTCCAGATGGACGTTTTGAAAGGACGCGTGCTATTAATACGATACAGATGTAGAACGTTTTTGGCCAGAACCCAATCCAACTGCCGGGGGGGGGCCCTCAACGAAGGAGCTTCCCAGGTCCCAACCATGGCATAGTCCGAACGTACGTTGGGCTTCACAAGTCACCGTTCGTTGCATGTTTGGGTGTTGCACCTCGGCTCTGTCTCAAGCATTTTGTTTCGGGGTTTCGTAAGACAGAGGGGCTCTTCTAGGCGAGGCCCCAAACAAAAAAGGGTGCACGCCAGCCTGGACAGCAGTCCCGCGGTAGGAGCCCAACCACGTTTCGACTCAATAGCAGCCGAGCTCACTCAGAGCGAGCCACTCCTTCCTGCATTGTATCAGCACGAGCATCTCTTTTTTTTATAACTTCGAGCAAGTACCCACGAAGCGTTCCGCGATAGAGGTATCACATTTGTGTGAAAAACAAATATGAGCCACCACAGCGCCCTTACCGGGTCATCGGTTGAGGGATGAATATGTAAGTTGTGATCTATTAATATATTGTTTGGGCAGAATGCGCACGTAAACGTACGAGATGCGTCACGCATCCGTCGTATTCTGATGTGTGTCCCTGTTGAACTCCGAATTATACCTTCGGGGGGGGGGGGGGGGGGGGGCGTAGGAGCCTCAGAAAACGTTAGGGTAAACCTCTAATATGGTAGATTGTCGCCCACATAGATATGTCGGTCGGGTTGCGTTGACCAGGTTCGTCGAGTTCGCTTCTCGGGTGGTGCACGTGTCGGCTGCTCGTGTGAGTAATTCGAGAGATAAAAGACAAAACCGCTATCGTTGAGACTGCTCTCGTCGCAGAGCATGCGTCAATCGTGTTCGGGTGCGACGACCGCGCCAAGATGCCAAGATGCGCTATAGGCCCGCCAATAAGGCAGTGCCCACTAAGAACACAATGCTCACATACGTCAAGAAAATCGTCTCTGTCGTCACCTCTACTACACATACACTAAACCCTACCAGGTAAATGATAACCTGTGCTCAGGGTTATTTGAAGATGTAGCCCAGATAAGAGCCTCAGGCTTGCCCACAATAGGTATTTCTTGTTGGCCGGCCCATGCAGTAGGGGCAGCACGTGTTGGCCATAACATGTGCGCTGTGACGGGCGAGGCTCCTCAATGAAAGGCCCGATGTCACTTGGCACATCGTCTCTTTTAATCAACATATTTCCCATGTAAAATAACCTAGTCCCTGAGATCATTCCTCGGGTTCACCACGCGTTGATTACTTTGTTTAAAGGTAGTTTTGGGGTGATACAGACAGATCGTCAACCCGTCTTTAGTACTGCAGTCCCGTTTTTGGAGCAAAGGATTCTCGATTCCTGGTAGTTTGTCCCTAAAACGGAACTGCAGTACTAAAACAACAATTGAAAACCCCGCTGCTCCCCTACCGCGGCACGCTTGGTTCAACCACCTGGGCAAGGTTTGAAACGCAGAACCTTGTGGCGACGCCAAACGTTCGCATGAATAGACTAGTTGCTGTGTACCCGGCACTACCTGGAATATATTAGCCAGTGCAGCGCTGGCCGCAAAGCTGGGTTTCCAAATGCAGGCTCTACCGCAGCGTTCCCCATAGCTTTATCCTGGAGTCGTTGAAAAGGTGTTTGTGTTTTTGGTTCGCTCATATCGTACATGTTGAACACAGTGGCGGAAACAGCATTAGCATGTCGTCATTAGATTGCATTTTACTGCCGGAGTCGGACCTCGCGCCATCGGCGACACAAACACAGGCGACAATTGTCGAGATCAGTCCTGTTGGACTGCCTTTAAAAGACTGCCAACGAGCAACTTGTTTGCCAAAGCGCTTTATGGCTCCGAACTGCAGTGCCAATCGGTATTATATCCTTGAACAGTTCCTATTTTTTGGTTAACAGGTTGAAGTTCAAACCGTATTAAACTGGGCAAAACCGAACCGAACCGAACCGAACCGAACCGAACCGAACAGAACTGGTTTCATGGAAATACTTCAATTCAACATCTGGTACGTATGATGGGAAATTGTGGGTTCGGAACAGAGGGGTTAAGACGCAGCAGTTGTCACAATCCCGTTTGGTTCTGAACCGGACGGGTAATGTTCGCACGGATGGCTCAGGTATTTCACCCGATAGCGAGAATCAAACGGTTTAGTCTTGTACCGTGAACCAGGACCGAACCGAACCGAATCTAGCATACGTTACCCGACGTGAGCCGAACCGTACCGACGAACCGACCACAGCCCGGGGTTGCTCGGTATCGCGTCCACCTTCTGTTGAAGTTGGGTTTCAGCCACCTCCATCCCGGTGGCTGGCCTCTTGGAAGAGTCGGAGAGAAAACACGTAGGAAACAACTACACGATTAAAAAAAGCGAACAATACAGGCCCACGTCTAGAGTCTACATGTACATTATTGTCCTTTTCCGCGACATACCATGGCACCACCTGCGGCATTCCCTTCACGGCATACCACGGAGCCTCCCACGGACCTCCACGGCATCCCATGGAACCGTATCCCTAACCCTACCCTAGGTGCCGTGGGCATTGGGGTGCGGGGGGGGTGGCCTTGACAGGGCGTGAGGTTGCCATGGAGTGCCGTGGGGGTTGCCGCTAGGGTTGCCATGGTACCCACCGTGGCATGCCACGTCACCCCTGACGGCGTGCCATGCAATCCTATTCCACGCCATGGGATGCCGTGGGGATGCCATGGTATGCCATGTGTGGTACCATGGCCATGCCGCGAAAAAACAAAAAAGTTGGCACACAGAAGGGACGTGGAGTTGGTGCATGAGTTTCCTTTCGTTTTCGAGGTTTTCTTCTTTCAGGAAAGTGATGAGGTGATCACTTTTGAAGATCATGCTGCATATTCGTCGGATGGCTAGAGAAATGATACTAGTTTAGAACCGTGGTGCTACGGCAAGGGCGGCCAACTTCTGGTCAAAGTACTCTTGACTGTTCAGGGTCTGCCTTGCCACAGAGCGAGCACGCCATCCGCGCACGAAATAGCACTTTTTTGTCTTTGAAAAAAAAGAGAAAGATCGGGGGGAAAAATAAGAAATTGACGGAGGATAAATGCGTGAAACACAAATTAGAAAAAAGAAGAAAGATCACGTTAGAACCCGCTGCAGCAGTTGGCCGTACGATTGTGTGTGTTCATCACATTCAACCGTTTTTCTACCCGTCAACGTCCAGCACAACCAGTGTCCGTGCCGATTCTTCAATCCTAGTCATATCGGTGACTGCCCAGGTCTCGATCTCGCGCAGAGTGCACCGATATAAGCTCGCCCTGCGGGACCGCCAGGGGGAGAAGGGAGGAGGAGGGAGGACTACTTCCCATGGCGTTGGGGTGGAATGTGGATGTGGAGTAGGACGCATGGCGTATGGATAACATAGTAGATAAAATATCTCGGTAAATGGTGGGGGTGCATATTTAAGTGAGTACACGCAGGGAAGGAGAATTAGTTGGATGAAGTTAGTGGTATTCTGTGAATTATGTCAGCTTTTTCACTTTGAATGAACAACGCCCTGCACATTGTCCGAAGGCGAATAATATTTCTTTTAAAATCCTATTGATGGAAGAGATGCAAGTTCTGTGGTCACAAAGCTACGCCACAGAGCTACGTTGCCATGTACCTGGTACCCTGGTATGCAGTAAGCACTGCAGTGGGCAATGCAATGCCATCTCATCATACTAGATACGACAGGCCCGACATCCACAATCTGTGAAATATGAAAAGAAACAACCAAAAGAGAAAACAAAAACCAAGCAAGACAAATCGAAAGAGAAAAATGGAAGAACCAAACTGCCGTCCCCGTCCCCCCTCCCCGCAGGCGATGTGGCAACCACTTGAAAAAAACGAGTTGGAAAAAAAAAGCAACAAACAAACAAGAACAAAAACAAAAACACCACTATTAATAGTTGTAAATAGAGCTAGACGAAGAACCAAGGAAAACTAAACAAGGACAAATAACAGGCAAACCCAAGAACAAAGCACCCGCCAGGTAGCGGCAGCAGTCTGTGGTACGATTAACATAGCCAGGTTCTCACTGTCAGCCCGCCTGCTGCCTCTTGCTATCGCGACTGCCGTCTCCGCCCTGCGTTCGGCAACTATGCCCAGCCCCTTGGCGTCAGACAGTACGAAACAAGCAGAGCAGGCTCATCATCCACCCACGCCACACGAATCCATTCAATACGGCCCATCAATCGAAATAAGGACGAGAACTAAATAAAATGAAACTCACGGAGAATCGCAGGGAAAGATAAAAAAAAGAACGAAACGAAAAGGAGAGGAGACAAGGGAAGACCACGTTCGAAGCAGCTACACCAGTTGATGGCAACTATTGATAGTATTAGCATAGGCATGTCATGTTCTACTTTCTGGTCGGCCTGGTGCCTTGCACCTGTCTGCTATCTCCTTCCTCAGTCCTACCTTCGTTCGTCGAGTAGCGTGTGATCATACCCCAAGGAACACGACACGACAAAAAACGGTCTAGCGACGACCGAGAAGCGAAGAACTTTCGAAATGAAACACATAAAAAGAGGAAAGACAATGTTACTCTGCAGGTCAAAAACCCAACTCCACAGCAGTTCGAAGCATAGATGTCAGGAGACATGTCAAGCAAGGCAAAATATGCGCTGTCAAGGGAGTAGGGCCGAGTGTTCCACACTAAAACCTAGTAGTTTGGTGTCAGTCAAGGCATGTCGAGGCAAAAGTTGCTGTCTGTCAAGGGGTGAAAATGCTGTATCCTGACACCTTTGGTTCGAAGCAGTAAATATACACGCCGGATGCCTACGAGTAGCATCTATCAAGTAGCATCATATACTTGCTTTAGACCGAGCGAGGTACTCCTCCCAATCGAGAGCAGTTGGAGCCTGCCCTGCGACCACGGACTGCATCGTATTTTGGCGATGAGGCTATGAGAGAACAACAACAACGATTGTACAGGTAAACGATAATAATTGTGTTTGTGTGTTCTTTACATTAAACCGTTCTTTCTACCCGTCGACATCCAGCACAACCAGTGTCGTGCCGATTCTTCAATCCTAGAAGAGATACAAGTTATGTGGTCACAAAGCTACGCCACAGAGATACTACGTTGCCACGTGTGCAGTGTGCACTGCAGTGGGCAATGCAAAGCCATGTCATCATGCTAGATACGACAGGCACGGCATACGCGATCTATGAAATAGTGAAACGAAAAGAAACAATCAAAGAGAAAACTACGACAAAGTGGACAAATCGAAAGAGAAGAAGGAAAAAAATGAAAGCAAAATCTAAGAGAAACAATCTGTCGTGCCCCCCCCCCGCAGGCGAGGTGGCCAACACTTGAAAAAGAACGAGCTGAAGAAAAGAAAGAAAAAAAATGAAAGAAGAAAAAACACCACTGCTTGTAAACAGAGTATTGTACAGGGAAATAAAGCGTATGGATTCATTATTATGAACGACTTGAGGTTCGTTGATTTTACCAAAAGAGCCACATGATATCGCTTTTGGTGCCGCGGTCTCGTTTTGAAGACAAACTACTTACAATTTGAGTAATTTGTTCCCTGAACGAGACTGCTTCCCAAAAACGTTAAAACCCTTTTAGAACTCAAGTCCCGTTTTGGGGACACTCCAATGAAATCCCAAGTAATTTGTCTCCCAATTGTCCCCAAAACGAAACTGCAGTCCTAAAAGGGTTAATTAACAGCGACGTTTTTTTTTGTTTATCGGAAACGTTCTTGCGACCTTGCCACCGTCAATACTACACGGGTCATCAGAAATCACACCCTACAGCTGCAGTATCTGTACGTCGTTACGTATTAATAGTGGATCACCATGCTATCGGACGAGGAAAAATAAGCGGTGGATCCCCGGGCTATTGTTCAAAGTAGTGGGATCACACTAACAGCAGTGTTGGATCACCGGGCTGATCGACCCAAAACAAGGGGCGATGACGGAAATCGAAAATGAAACATCGAACACCTGGCGAGAAAGCCTACATACAGCAGTAAGTAGTACAAATAAATTGTATCTTCTTGTTCTGGTAGGGAACGCGGTACGTAGTCGTACTCACAAGGAAGGGCTGCCCGTTCTTCATTATTAACGTAATTCGGTCCTGAGGGCACTCGTTTTGGACTTGCCGACGCTTTTGAGGTCTGAGGGGTGTCAAGGATTTCTCTGCGAAATCGTATTCGCAAAGACTTTCGAGCATCGCCGCCGTTTGGCCGTCAGCGGTCAGTTTTGGGTTTGGCCGTCGACGGTGAGTTTTGGGGTATCTTGTGGAAACGCGGTTGCCTTTTTTATCGAGAGATGTACGTCGATGTGGTCGGGTCTAGATAGGTCTCGGAGAAAAGTCCACAGGTCATTCGGAGGCGAGAAACAGCAGTTTGTTTCGCAACATTTTCGGGGCAAAAGCTCGTGCGAACGTGCTGATGGCGCCATTTCTTTCCAACTGACTGCAAATCCGACTGCATAAATAAGAAGTGGCCTAAGGTGCAATATTGAGCGGGGCATCCGCCGATCAAACAAAAAAGTCGGCACCTTGGCTGGCCCAGCTCGTACACTGCTGCTACAGCAGTAGTATGCACATCATGTTTGAAACTTCGTCGGGAATGCCGGCGGGTGCACGTACACACTGTTTCGTCTCATTCATTCGTGGCGCGGGGTGACAGTCCCTGACGCACTACAGGCGGTCATGCCAGAATGAAAAATACCTAGTCGGTGTTTTAGAGGCGTCGTGGCGATTCCAGATCATCAGTGAACAAGCCTTCTCATGAGCATTCATTCCAGTTTACGGGCGTATGTATAGGCTTTCACGAATGATCATAGGTTTTCCTGACAAGGCCATCGCGCGGCCATGGGCGGTCTGCTGTGGGTTTCTCATTACACCGAGTGCCATGTCACGCCATGATTGTTTCCATTCCATTGCCACGATGTACCATGGCGGTGCATGTGTTTACAATTTGGGAGTTGAGAATTTCCGGTTGAGTTTTTCTATTAACCTTTTTATCACCGCACTCCCATATGTGGGGACAAATAAGTCAAATTGTAAGTATTTAGTCCCCAGAACGGGACTGGGTTCCTAAAAGGGTTAATCTAGACACTTGAGAAATTATAGATCAAGCCAGATACCGGTAAAATTTTGCGCAGCGAGGAACGCCACGCTACAATCTACTGTAAAATAACTGGAGCCTCTCCTCGACGTTGAGGCCGAAATAAGCCGCGAACCTTGGCGACACCAGGAAATTATTATCTGCTGTCGCGCAGGTAGTGTAGAGCTCATCCTCTGGATACGACAGATCGGAGGTCCCACGGCATTGGCATTGCACTGGCACTGCCGTAATGTCTTGGCCGTGGCATTGTGGTCAGGCCTCTTGAAACGCCCGAGAGGTGACAGAAGAAGCCGAAATCATGGTCCCTTGTACACACTATCAATAGTATGAGTACAACAGCAGCACGGCATCCCATTGTAGTGCGTTAGTGGATCACCATGCTTAGAGGATCACATTGGGAACCGGTACTCGTCACTGGTCTTCGTAGTTTAACGAGTTGTATACCCTTCATGGGGAATAACCTGCGCAATTATCAGGGACGTGGTATCATAACTGTGCTGCACCTTTTTGTGTCAGACAGTCCAGGAAGAGATGGCGATCGTTGATATTCGTGTGGTAGTAAGGTTCGATTGCTCCTTTTTTCACTGCATATCCGCGAGTCATCACTCTGACAGCACTCCAGATAGCAGGCAGGTGTGTTCCTCTTTCGTTTTCACGACTACCGTGCGTTTCGTACGGTGCAGGCAGCACTTCAGACAGCATCCGCTGTAGTCAGCAGCCACGAGTTGGTTAGTGGTGGGAACGGGGGTACTCTTCTACCAGGTATATTATAGTTGAGAGGATATACCCGCGGCCATGTTAGTTCAGTTTTGCACATTGGTTTTATCTTGTGTGCGCTTTTTCCGTCTCGTGTATTTTGAGGCAGCCGAATTTTCGTTTTTTTTTGTTTTTCGGATCTTCCTAGGGCTCCAGCAAATTTGTGTGACCACGGACTCCTTCGTCAGAGAGTTAATGTGAGAACAACAACAACAACATTGGGAAAAATGCGTAGTGGATCACAAATCCAAAAATGAGTGGCGGATCACCGGGCTAGTGGATCACAAATTCGAAAATAGCTGGTGGACCCCCCACACTACCACGGTGCAACAACTTATCAACTTAATACATTCATTGTGATACACTATCCTGTTTTCCAGCAGTTATTCTCCCAGTGTGATTCACTTAGCATGGTGTTCGCTTACTTATCTCTGGTACGAAATCGTGCTTCTTATATTTTTTTCTGGTACTAGTAGTACCAGAAAAAAATATAAGAAGCACGATTTCGTACAGAGATAAACGAACACCATGCCTAGTGGATCACACTGGAAGAAAAGCTGCTGAAAAACAGAGAAGTAGAGAAATTGATGCAAAACAGCGTTATGAACTAGACATCAACGATTTCGAACCAGAAAAAGCATCAAGAAATGCAATTTTGTACCAGAAAAAGGTACAGGAAGTACGATTTCGTACCAGAAAAGGATAACAAGACATACGACTTCGTACCAGAAAAAAGTACAAGAAATACGATTTCGGACCAGAAAAAGATACAAGAAGTACGACTTTGTACCAGAGATAAACGAGCACCATGCTGAGTGGGTCACACTGCAAGAAAAACTGCTGGAAAGCAGGATAGAGCATCACAATGTGTGAAGTTGAGGAGTTATTGCACCGTGGTAGTGGGGGCCGAATAATAATGTTTCAAGGTAGCTTTCGTACGGTCCTTACACCCGAATAATAACCTGCTCTACACCGCACAGCTGAACGGCTTCACAAGAGTACTTCATGCCGGGCCACTACTGATACCAGTGGAATCCTTTGCTACGATAGTAAGGGACACTACCGGGTAATACCGTACATGTGTAGGGACGTGTAGGGCCGAAGTCATATTAATAGATCTCCACCCTTCTTGTGAAAGCAAGAGGAATGGCAGGCCCAAAGACCTAGAGAGATCTTGACGTACGACCTTCTTCAGTACCTTAGACAGTTATTATATTGAGGGTAGTATGAATACCGTATATTGTTACAGCAGCAGGGTACAGCTCTCAGGGGATCCACCACTCATTTATTTGCGAAATTGTGATCCACTAGCCCGGTGATCTGCCACTCATTTTTTGGAAATGTGATCCACCAGCCCGGTGATCCACTACGCATTTTTCCCGATGTCATCCACTAAGCATGGTGATCCACTAACGCACTACACCATCACTAAACGTGCACCCTTGTGGCGCTCGATGGCCGCATGCAGTGGCTGCTGTGTACCACGGCTTCATCATGGCAATGTTGATGGCGTGTGCCATGACCGCTGCCAGCGCCGTGGCTCTTCATGGCGCCGCGATGGTAGCACCATGTGGCCGGTGGCAGAACCCGGAAATTCGATGACGACGCCATGAGTCTTGCAAGACGGCCGGCGGCAATGCCGGGATGATGGCCCCATGGCAATGTCTCATTGCACTGCCTTGGAGATATAAAATAAAGTACACCTCAAACGCTTACACCAAAAAAAGAACAACTGATGACAGCCGATACTATCGTGCTCGTACTATCGTGCTCGTACTATCGTGCTCGTACCACTGCATAGAAAATGTACGGTACTGCTGTATCTGCAGTGTGACAGCATAACATACCATGACCGGCCTCCCCGGTGGGCTAGTGGCTACCCTCGAATGCCACAAGTACTCAACTAGTTCTTGGGGTTCGAATCGTACCACACCGTTCGTTTAGATTCTTTTTTCTAAATTCGCGCAAAAAATGAAAATATGCTAGTGCTGCTGCGAGCGTAGAGCGTGGGTAGGCGCACTTGAACGCAAATCGACGACAGAACAAGAAGGGGCTGAACTTTTGTTGCGATGGAAAAGCAAGGCACAAACAGCAGTGATGAGGGGGGGCGGGGGGAAGCCTGCTATGTCACCTCGGATCTGAGGTACGGCTACGCCGGAGGGAAAGAGAAAATAGTTGCCAACATATTAAATATGGTACCTGGTACATGATAGCACACAAAGAAAAAACCCGAAACAATTGCAAGGTGTACGACTCTACTATTTACTACGTGGAAGGGATGGAGAACGAAAAAGCGAACATCGTAAACCGTCATGGCACGAAAAACAGAAAGAAAGCACCGGAAACAAAAAGATCGGGTGTCCTGGCGCATGTCAGGGCGCCGGCCGGCGCGTGCTTCTCGCAGCTCAACAAGCCTCGGCGCGTTGCGCACCCTGCAGGACCCTCCTGAGGGCCCACCGGGGGAAGGGGCGCCGGAGGCCATTTCAGACGTTATACCAGGTATAATATATAGAACTTCTGAACCCTTTTAGAACCGCAATCCCGTTTTGGGGACAAACCATTTAAATTTCAAGTAGTTTGTCCCCAATACGGGACTGCGGTTCCAACGGGGTTAAAATAGACCTGGAAAAACCCTTCGAGTAAGAATGTACCACATACATATATAGTAGGGAAACGTTTCGGCTCTCTAAAACGGTTCAAACGGTTATACACAGCAGTCTGGCAAATTGCATATTGAAAAGTTTTTTCCCGCGTGTTTTTACGTGGAAGTCGTAAATTTTCCGTGTGGGCGGCCTTTAAAAAAAGGAGGTCTTCTTTGTTTTTTGGGGGGGGGGGGCGTTTTTTACGGGGGAACGGCCCACGTTTTGGGTTCGGCACAAGCAAACGGGCTCACGAAAGTTGTTGCGCCTGCGACGAAGCGTCCCCCCAAAAGTGCAAAGTGAGCGTGTTGTTGAGGAAAGTTGCAAGACGCCTCCGGCGCGTGTCGCGAGTACAAGTGCATTTCGCGAGAAATGATGCGCTGGTGGAACGGCGCAACACCCACTGGTGGCCTGCGCTCTGTCGGGTACTGGTACTGCTGCAAAACCGCAGTCCCGTTTTGAAGATAAACCACTCAGATTTCGAGTAGTTTGTCCCCCAAGACGGGACATTGGTTCTAAAGGGGTTAACCCCTTTAGCACCGCACTCCCATATGTGGGGACAATTCACTCTAATTATAAATAGTTTGTCCCCAAAACGGGACTGGGGTCCTAAAAGGGTTAACAACCCTTCGTTTTCACGCAAGCGACGGCGAGAAGGGTATGGTATGCGAGTGTGAGATCGTTTTTAGGGGCTGTCTTCTCAGAGGCTGGCAAAACCCCCTCACATGGCAATCCACCGCCGCGACTACCCTATTATTGAAAGCGGTAGGCTGGTGTTTTACTACTACTTACTGTCATTGGAAACACAAACCGGTGTTGCGACACGCGAACGAACGAACCGCCCTCAACGAGGTGTTGACACCGTGTCCCCGAGGGTCCATTCCTGAGTGAGCTGCAGAGCCACTCGTCGGAAGGGAATGATCTTCTGTCGGTAGGATTGTTCGCGGCGAGTATACCCACCCTCTTATGTACCGCGATCGAACCTCACCTCTTTTTTTTTTTTTTTTCCTTCTATTATTCTCGTTCTTGCGACAATTGTGTGTCGCCCCGTGCGTCCGCCGCTGTCTTTCTTCGTCACGGATGAACTTCAGGTGGTGGTACTACAATGCAGCACCAGTAACTTCGTGGTGGCTTCGAAAAGAAGTGGGACTCGGGGAGGGGGTACGAGTACATTACGAGTACGTAGGGGAGGTCGTGAGGTGCGCCGCCAAAAGCAAGCGCCAGAAGTTAGTCCGTACATATATTTACCCGTAGATACGAACATACTTAAATGCCTGTTCAATTTATTCCTCCGTGATGTTCGCCTCGCTGCGGATGGGACACGTCTCATCGAGTTAGGCCAGCCGTGCCTTGTATAACCCCGCACCACGTACGACCTTGGACAACGTGGGATGGATGAATCGAGTGTGACGAGACACGCAACGCTTGTCCCCTCGGAAGTCTTTCGTGCGCCAATACATCCCGTGCAAGAAAGGTGCGGACCAACATATGGACGAACACTCCACCATTGTATCGTATTATTGTTTTATATCAAACATCCCAAGATGTGGACCAATATCCCCACACATGAACCAACATTTTTTATTTTATTTTTTTTCCATCCCATTCATTATCTTCGCACATCTTCTTCTCTCTCTCCTTCCAACTCGTAACTCAGATCCAGGGTCACATAGCAGGCTCTTCTCCCCCCTTCCCGCTACGGTTAGAACGAAACATATACCGTCCTGATTATTTAATACCGTCGGGTATGTACAAGTACGCTAAACCGTGCCGGGCCTGATACTTGGTGGGTGTACGTGATAAGGAAACAATAAATTGGTTGTAACGCCTTGCTCGTGGGAGCCCTACCTAAATCGTAACGTACTGGTAAGCTTGCATAGGGTTTTTGTGAATATTAATAGTTAGGTACCTGTGTGTTGGCCCTGTGTAGCCTTGCGCTTGGAATGCTAGGACCGTCATGCTTGTAGTCTGTGAATATCATTGGAACTCCAAAACGGCGGTCTGTCAACGTTGGTGTTCCCCGGTCATGTTTCGATCATGTTTATTCGTCGACTGTAAACATGTTATTCCGGATACGCAGTATATACGTCGAATGAACTAAAAGGCCGATCTGAGAATATATATGGTGGCACACCGGGATTTGTTAGTTTTTTTTTTTTCCGCGCCATGGCCGGGCTATTGAACACGCCTAGGCCCTAGTCGCTGAGGCAGGAGAGAGGTGCCAGGGTTGCCAGAACTCTGAACAATTAGGTGAGCACGTTTATATTGTGTAGCGGAAACTCATCAAAATGCACGGCGAAGGGCGAGAGAAAAAGAGGGAGGGATATTGCCGGCGCGGTAAATATAGACAAAGCCGCTGGACCGCTTTTGTGTGGATCCTGACGGCCATTTGGTGTTTCACACTTACTTAGGAAATTTTTTTTTGAGAAGAAAACCTTCAGGTTCGACCTTGCTGTAGGTATGCCCGGTGGTTCAAGTGGTTAACCTCGAATTGTACTTGTTTGAGTCCTGGGTTCGAGCCCCAGGTGGGTCGGAATTTTGACTTTATTTGAAACAATGAAAAAGGATTCAATTGTTGAGAGCGCCTTGCAGCGTGGGTAGGCACAATTCGATGCGAGTCGACGAGGGAAGAAAAGGCTGAAATGTTCTCGCGATAAAAATTGAAGACACGTACCGTAACGGGAAGGGGGGAGAAGAGCCTGCTATGTGACCCCGGATCTGAGTTACGAGTTGGAAGGAGAGAGAGAAGAAGATGTGCGGAGATAATGAATGGGATGAGAAAAAAAAAAGGCCCATCCGCATACTACTGCCGCGGTACCACCATACCTGGTACAGGTTTACGCTTTTCCTCACTCAATCCACCCGTATCATTTCCTCTGAAAAGTGGGCCAGAATCAAGCCGTACCGGTGAAGAACGTGCCTCCCGAAAGGCGCCTCCAGCTGGGCCCTCCGCGGGGGCGCCTCCCGCGGGGGGCCCCTCATCAGCCGGGGATGGCCGGGGATTCGCGGCCACCAGCGCACTGTCCGGGTACAGCATACTGCCATCTGACATCTGGCACAGCAAGTACATTTTGTACGGGCTGGAGCTACCAGGGCCCAGCCTCTCCCTCGTATTCCTATATTATATTGGGAATCGTCGTCATTCGGATTCGGAGCTGCGTATGGTAGCAGGCAAATCTATGTAATCCCCCCTCCCCACGGCGATCTGTGCCTTCCTCGCTGGTTTATGTTATCGACAGGAGAAGATGAGTTCAGTCCGTTTTCCCCTGGTCAACTGGCGTCGAATTATACGCCCACCTACGCTATTAATAGTCGTTATTCTCTGGGGTTGAATCCGTTTTGCGCGTTCGTTTTTTTTATTACCCTACACCAGGTATATACTGATTATGGGTCGTACTCGTACAGGAATATTCTCTCTTTGGAAAAGGTTGGCACATCTACCGACTTAATGACGACGGCGGTGGCTGTGTTCGTTCTGTGAAGCACTCGTCGGAAGGTGTTCGCGAAGAAGCAGATACCCACACCTATGCCCGCGGAGAACCACATTCGTGTAGCGGAGGACAGGTTGGCTCCATGTGTGCCATTTTTTATTTTATTTTATTTTTTTGCTCATCCCATTTATTATCTTCGCCCATCTTCTTTTCTCTCTCCTTCCAACTCATAACTAACTCAACTCCGGGGTCGCATAGCAGGCTCTTCTCCCCCCTTCCCGCTACGGTACGTGCCTTCATTGTTATCGCGAGAAGATGTCAGCATCGCGAGAAGATGTCAGCATTTTCTTCCCTCCATCGAATTGTGCCTACCCACGCTTTCCTTCGGCGTAATTTTCCTTCGGGCTGCTCGCCCCTGGGTTTAGATAAATAAGCGAAAAGCCGAAAACGGCATACACCCTATTCCATTCGCGCCAAAAAACAGGTATGACACCGAAGTCGGGCAAAAACATGCACCAGACTCGGTGTTTATGGAGATGAGAGCCCACAAACAAGACATGGAGGACACACCAAACCCAAACTCAAACCACTTACCAGGTACTCGTATGATCGCTGGGTGACAGTTTGACCACGAGACAGCGTGGCCGTATCATACGGCATCTATCTGCAGACTATCTGCAGAATACTATAATGTATTCATGTATTCCGTGCGTACATAAACTATGATTATTACTATTTTTACGGTGAATATATCTACCAATACGTGTCAAAGGAGCAAGTAGGGTATATAAACTGGTACATACCGTCTCGCACGTGTATGAAATGTATCTGGCATGTAATACATAGCTTGTTTTTTCCTGGTATTGTTTTTCACGAGGCAGAATAGTATCTACCGGTACTTGTTATTAACGTCGTCACTGGTCTTTGTAGTTTAACGAGTTGTATACCCTTCATGGGGAATAACCTACGCAATTATCAGGGACGTGGTATCATAACTGTGCTGCACCTTTTTGTGTCAGACAGTCCAGGAAGAGATGGCGATCGTTGATATTCGTGTGGTCGTAAGGTTCGATTGCTCCTTTTTTCACTACATATCATCCGCGGGTCTTCACTCTGACAGCACTCCAGATAGCAGGCAGGTGTGTTCCTCTTTCGTTTTCACGGCTACCGTGCGTTTCGTGCGGTGCAGGCAGCACACTTCAGATCGCATCCGCTGTAGTCAGCAGCCACGAGTTGGTTAGTGGTGGGAACGGGGGTACTCTATGTCGTAGTTGAGAGGATATACCCGCGGCCATGTTAGTTCAGTTTTGCACATTGGTTTTATCTTGTGTGCGCTTTTTCCGTCTCGTGTATTTTGAGGCAGCCGAATTTTCGTTTTTTTTTTTGTTTTTCGGATCTTCCTAGGGCTCCAGCACCTTTGTGTGACCACGGACTCCTTCGTCAGAGAGTTAATGTGAGAACAACAACAACAAACAACATAGCTGGTACTGGTATATATTACGAATACCGGTATTTAATACTCCGGAGTTTTGATAGTGTTGCTACCACGTACCTGGTATCCCATTTCGGGGGGCGACATTGAACAGGACCTACAACAGTAAACGCAGAAAATGGTAACAGGTATATATTCACCTATTATTATTAACAACAATATTTGGTATTTTTGCTATCTGGTACCCGTATTAGGTGATCCCCGCCGACCCAGGCGAAACCCGGAGGCCGAAACGTAGCAAAGGAAAGCCTCACAAATGGAGGGAAGAGAGCTGAAAACTGGGACTATTAATATTATATAGGTCATACTAGTGTATTAAATGGTGTACCAGTACGTAGTATTGTAGAGGGCACCAGGAACACCAGTTGTTGTCCGCGCGCAGCAGTATTAATCGTTACGTAGAAATGCTTGCAGCACATTGCACGTGAAGGAAATCAGAGAGATATCGTCATGCCCTCGTCGTATATAGAAGCCCAGAGGAGAACGGATTGACAACCATACCAGGTCGTATTATGATATTCATAATGTCCTCCTTTTCGTATGAATATATGGAACAACATATTCGCCTGATTGAGAGCGAAGTGTCTGATTGAGAGCGAGAGCCAAATAAATTGAAATTTCGGGTCCAGACGCCTCTTCTTGCCATTTTTTTCTGGGTAAGTAGGGGACGGGCTATTCCAAGAAGCGGCGCAAATTGAAGGTCTCGTCAGCAGCGTCGCGAGCATATGCGTGTCATCGTCATCGGATACTGCAGCTAGGAGCTAGACAAGTTGCTAGATTTCCCCAGATTGGCTATTCCTGCCTCAAACTGTTTCGCCTCGGGCGGTGGGCTCTACTGTAGCTTCTGCTCCCGGCTGTAGCTCCACAACGAGAGACTCCCACACGATGACCAGGGTAGCGACTTGAAGCTACGGGCTAGCCCTTCAATTCACGCTACACAGCAAGCTCCACCTCTCAGCGGTAGTCCGGCTACAGCGTATCGCGCAATCTCGCTCTCAATCAGGCGAATATGTTGTTTATGGATATATCGCTGCGGAATGCACAGTATATTCGTGGCGTGTACTGAGTATGATGTGCATGGTAAAGTTTATGGCATACCAGGTACCTGGTGCTGCCGTACCTAGGACGTACCAGGTACCTGGTACACAGCAGCAGCAGTAGTATATTCCATGGCAAATACAACGTGTATACACCACGTGTATATACAGCAGAAAGTCCAGGGGAGGCGTTCTGCGATCGAGGTCGACCCTTCATTTTCTGAGGCTCCTTCCTCACTTGAGCTCCATGCCTCACCTGAAAACTGACTTCAGCAAACATCAAATTGATTCCCGATGAATAATCCCGTGGCCCAAGTATACGAAAAAGTGGTTTTTCTATTAATAGACAATATTTACCATTTCGACGAGTTTGGGAGAGCTTTATTTTCCAATTTCTCGACATTTTTTTCGCGCTATTTTTCAATCTTCCTGGGGGTTTTTTTTCCCAGATATTGGAATGTTAACGAACTTGATATTGTTGGTTCTGGAGAATTTCACGACTAGTGACAGAACACCTCCGTATATTGATATTTATCTCCAATTTTCTCCAAACTTTGGAAATTAGAAAAAACGCTCTACGATAAGAATGAACCTAAGGATCCCCGTCATTCAGAACAACAAATAGCGGGAAGGTGCTACCTCTGTCGTAGAACGCACCAAGACACCCATGAAATTTATACTATTACGGGGGACCATAGTAAATAAAGTAGGATCTACGGTACACACCAAAACCTATATATTCCCCTATTTTTCCCAACAATATTTGGTCCTATTTACTATTGTCCCCCGTCGAAAACGAGCAATAATAAAGTGTCAGGCTGAGATACACAGGAAAACACTACTTCTCACGGGAGAGTCGCTGTGTTGAACTTGGTGTAGAGCAGAACTCGTCCATTCTTCTAAGAAATCCACCTTCGGAGGCGTTTCTTGTTCCTTGCTACTTAATACTTAGATGTCCGGTACTACTGTTGCTGTATGCCGGTCGCCCCTGTGGTCTAGTAGTGAGCCTCGAATCACTAACCCTAACCCCTCAGGGGTCCCCATCTCGGTGTCGAGTAATGCTGGGTAGCGACCCAGCATATTGCTTCTCCCCAACCATGTATGCCGTGGACCTCGGTTATTGCTCGCACGTTTTCAGCCTGGTAGCGCTCTTATACATGTGACTACACAAGCACTAAATGCAGTGTTATATAAGCCTACCGCGTTTACAGCATGTACATTTTTGTTATTTTTTCCAGGGTTCCGACACAATTTCAAGTTTGCGTGGCATGGCCATGGTAACACCCATGGCATAACATGGCATCCCCACGGCATCCCGTGGTGTGGCATAGGATTTCATGGCACGCCGTGGGGGGATGCAGTGGCATGCCACGGGTGGTACCATGGCAACCCCCGCGACAACCGCCACGGCACTCCATGGTAACCCCACGGAATGTCATGGCAACCCCCACGGCACCCCAATGTTCACGGCACCTAGGTTGGGGCTAGGGTTAAGATTAGGGGTAGGGTTAGGGTTAAGTTTCCATGTTATGCCGTTGAGGGTTCGGTGGTATGCCGTGGAAGATGCCGTGGAAGGTTGTGCTGCAGGTGATGCCACGGCATTTCTCGTGAAAAGGGACAGTAGTGTACGACATGCCGTGGCACTACCTGCGGCAAAACCTTCCACGGCATACCACCGAACTCTCCACGGACCTCCACGGCATACCATGGAACCCTGACCCGAACCCCAACCTAGGTGCCGTGAACATTGGGGTGCTGGGGGCGTGGCCATGGCACTCCCGTGGGGTTGCCGTGGAATGCCGGGGTGGTTTCCGCGGGAGTTGCCATGGTACCACCCATGGCATGCCACGGCACCCCCCACGGCGTGCCATGAAATCCTATGCCACACCATGGGATGTCGTGGGGATGCCATGGTATGTCATGGGTGTTACCATGGCCGTGCCACGCGAAATGGAAATAGTGTATAAGCCTGCTCCTGTTGACGGCCCAGTGGTACGTGCTGCCCCGTAGTGTGCCTGTACCGCGCCTGCTGCTTTTCACCGACAATCTCTGAGTGCCTCAAGTGTCTCAACTGCCCCTCCAACAGGCTTGCCTAGCCTAGGGCGGCCCGCCAGCTACAGCAGCAACTCCAGCAGCATATCCTCCAGCAGATCTCCTGCGGCGCTGAGCGGGATCAGCAGCGGCAAAAGCAGGAGCCAGCCCGACGCAAAGGCTTCTAAACACGGCGCCGCAGGTGCTACAGCAGCAGCAAGAACAACAACGACGACAACAACAATTCACCTTCAAGCCTCGCCCGGCCCGGGACAGCAGCCGTAGCAGCAACGCCAGCCGCAGGCCCGTCAGCAGCAATTCAGGTGTTTGTACAGCGGCAGCAATAACAGAAGCAGGCAGCAGCGGCACGCCCATCAGCATCCTTCGCCATGCATAGAGCTACAGCAGTAGCCGCCCGTGGATACAACGGTCGTTGCCGTTTGGGCTGAAGCCATATCCTCGCTACTGTATAGCCCGCGTACGAAAACTAGGATTTGCGTGGAGTCCAGTTCTTCTGCTCTTCGAGTAGATAGTCTCCCCTGCGTAGGTCAAAGACTGCGACCAGTCCGTCCGCAAATGTTTGGTGAGTGCTGTCACACACCGCTTTGTTCCCTTCGCTGTTTTCAGTCGACCGGGTGGATGCTGCGCAGCAGTTCCCCCATTCTTCTTATACTGACAAGCGATGTGTCGTACGTGGGTCGTAAGCTGGCTTCATTCCCTGGGCAGATTTTTTTTGCGTCCAGTAGCAGCCGACATGCCGACCACCGCTGACCTCTCTCGCGTTCTGAACACTATTTTTGGAACTGGTCAACAGGCCTCGCGAGCCTAGGATCGAGGATCGCCTGGGCCGCAAGCCCTTACTGTGCTTGTCGAGCGGTTAGTTCTGCCATGCCGACGCGGCAGCACACGCTTGACAAGATGGTGTCGTTAAGCGAGTCTTGCAGCGCTACACCCACAGAGACAAACACAGTACCCGTTTAGTGTGTATCCCTTTTTATCCCTTACGTAAGGGTTTCGAAAGTGATAGTACCGGTGGGGATGGGCAGCGGGAGTCTCTTCGTCGCGTTCGTGCTGCAGGTAGTACGCATCGGTGTGAATGGGCTTTTCTGCGGGTTGAGGCCCCCACTATGCTCTTTAGGAACTGTTTCACGCGTTCCCAAACCGTTACATGAGGACTGTATCTTTGCTATGCAACCAGAAACTCTTTTGTGTGTACGAGCTTTTACACAAGCGAAAGACCTTCTGTTGCTCGCTGGTATTGCTGGATCACATGAACACCGTGACACGGAACAACAGATCACCACTCCTAGATGCGTGCTGCCCATGTACTGCTGTTGTATGACCTACAGTTCGTTGTACCAGGTCACCTTGTGCTATCAAGCAGCGACTAGGTTATACTCGCTACTGCTGTGATATGTGCCACATCTCAAAAAGCCCCTGAGGCGTGGAGGCCTGCTCGCCTCAAGCCAGAAGTCGGGTGCCCATCCATTTCGCGCCGCTCTGCCGGCGAAGGGAGTCTGCGCTTCGTGCGCCGATTCTCTGAGCCCCGCCATTGTTCAGGCGTCTGGCGCCTGAGCGTCGAGCGCTACCGACGTCGTCCATCACACGGGAGCCCCCACATATACTATTACGGGGGGCCATAGTTAACAGGACCAAATATTGTTAGTAAAAATGGTTAAACATATAGGTTTTTATGTATAACATAGGTCCTGATAACTATGGTCCCCCGTAATAACGCACTTGCCGCGTTGGTTTTGCCTCCGGCGGTCGCTCCGGGGCCCCGCTTGAGAGGCTACATGCGTGCGGCGCGTGAACGCAACACTTTTTTCCAGCTCATGTTGTACCTCGCGCAGGAGGCGCCGGGGCAAGGCAAATAGGTACCGTATGTAGATGCCACCACCGCAGTTCATTGGTGTCAAACCTCCGGACGATCGTTCCCCTTTTAGAGGCCTTTGCCCAGCTAAAAATACTCGTAAACAGCTGCCCTAATCGCGCGACAGCCTGGGTAAAGCCGACACCCCGAACCACAATACTGAGTTGGTTTCGATACATTGCTACAGATGTCACGCGACAAGTTCCGTGGTGCCACGAGCCTACTACCGGCGCCGGTGGTTGGGGATTATTAGGGCTCGGTAGGAGGAATCAGGAACAGCGATGTTCTGGGGAAGTAGTATCCACCATACGTAATTATTGGGGGGGGGGTTGGTGCGGTCTTCGGACGCACCTCCGTTTTGGGGGGTGTTGTTCAACGTGCCCCCGCTTGAGAGAGTGACAAAGGAAACCCGGACCAAACGACGTAGCACCCGGGTGTGCTCATGTTGGGGGGGGGGGGGGGGGGGGGATTGGCTCTAGGGGGGATGCTTTCCTCCGTGGCACACAGTGTACTATTTTTACTGTATAGGGCAGATATTATGTGGGTAGGAAGGGCGCTCTGCGAAAAAACAATTATACTTCCCGCACCAAACATGCGGAGTCGCTTGGGCATACGTTTGGAAGAAGTCTTTCGTTCACAGCAACACGTGCGGTGCTGTACGACCCCCAGATCATGTCGAGGAGTTATTTTACCCGACAACCACCTCGGAGACATAAGCTACATGTAACACTCCACCTTGTCAGCTTGTGAGAACGTACAATATATCGCTCTACCCATGTATTTCAAGAAAACAAATCCTCGGCGACAGTGCCAACAACCACTCGCAGACCGGCCGTGTGCATGCCTCTAACGGAGCCCCGTGTAACGTCACGCTCGAGCGGTGCAGCGTGGTGACGCGGGTAAAAGTCTGCAGAATGGCCGAAAGACAGAACTAGTGTTTTTAGTCTTCCGGAATGCGAGCACACGACAGATCATCATTTCTACTGGTGTCCTGGTACCTACAGGTAGCATTGTTTTTAGCTTTTTTTTGCCTTGGCTGACGGGGTCCCTCGATGGCGTTAAGCGACTATTGCGGAGGACCATAGTAAATAGGACAACTCTTGTTGGTAAACATAGCGAAATATGTAGGTTTTTGTGATTACCGTAGATCCTATTTACAATGGTCCCCCGTAATACCAGGTATCCAACACCGTAATCTCGGATTTTGTTCATTTGTTTTCGAAACAACACCTGCGATAGGCCGAGCTTAGGCGTCCACTTTTTTGGTGAAATCACGTTATTTTCGGGAGAGTTGTGGAGTTTCTCTTGTTAGGATCCTCAGCAAACCAAGGTGTTATTACCCTGTGCCGTAGCACGCGTTCAATACTGCAGTTCGTTCACACACGAGTGGGGGATATCTTAAGCTTCCATCGAAAGCCGAACACACAGGTTTGGCTAAAGAGGTGTGCCGTTTTCCGTAGGGCGTGTTTTATCAGGGCAATGTTGAACTGGCAATCGTGTAGCCGTCGCGGAAAGTACATATTTAGCTGGCAGTAAGCAGTCGACGAAACCTATATAAATAACCAGTGAAATATGATACGCGAGCCCCCCCAATGCTCCCTCGGAAATGGGGGCACAAGAGGCCATTGGCCCCCATGCAGCGAACTATGGTGATCCACAACAGAGGAGACCCCCGTCTGCAGCCGGAGACCTTCCACAAGGGGCCGTCTCCAAAATCACCGTAGGGTCCATATTTTGTTCACTACGAGCAGTACTGATGGAAATGCGATGCGCCGTGTCGGAGCCCAATCATACCGACGGAAGCAAAGTACGCCGTATCAGAGTTGACGTGCCGGAGAGGGTTCCCCATCTCAATAGCGGTTCTCGGGGGGAGGTACGACCGGCCTACAGTAGATCAGGTGTGCGATGCACCGTACAGGAGACCAATACTATCGACGGAAGGCTTAAAAAACCGCATCGGAGTTATTGTATTGGCGGCAGCCGGTCCCCATGCCGGTAGCCGATCGGAGGCAGATAATGCCGACGGAAATTTTGATGCGCGATACGCCGTATCGTGAGCTAGTACTACCGACGGAAATCCATTCACAGCGTCTGATTTACCGTATTCAAGGCGTTTTGGACGCTGATGCTATCGGGGGAAAATTCAATACGCCGTATCCGAGTTATCGTACACATACGGGCCCGCCGTCCCAGAGGTCGTATACTACCGACGGAAATGAGATACACCGTGTGGCGCAGCTATATCATATAGAATGGGCTTGTCCGCGCCTAGAGACGAGTACCTGGTGGTGTTAAAAAATCAAGAGTCGAGAAAATCATGGGGGGACAGTGTTCAACCATAGCGGCCCAGACAGCATCTAAAAGCGTTTAGACGGTCATCCGCAAATGACGCCTCCTCCTCGCGGGGTTCGCACGGGAGACGATCAATGCCCGGCTGATTCGTCAGGTGATGTTCGGGACGATGGCTGGTGGGGTAATTGGAGACCAGGCCGACCAGAAACGAACTCGACCCAATGTCTAGCAGACGACGGTGCTGTAGTCGTGGGCTGTCAAGACACGTGACAAGTGGTGTCGGGGAATCGTCGGAGCGGCGAACTGCGTCATGGCGATGTGGCAAAGGGGCGAGGAAGAGCGGAGCTGGCTACGCCACGCAGCTGAGGACGGCAAGAGCTGCGACATGGGCAAGGCGGGGGTGGGGTAGCAGCGTTGATGGAGCTGTCGACGAATGCAGATACTAAATTAAATGGTAGATCGTGTGGCATGGTACCGGTTCGGCTACTAAGTGGGGTGTGGGCTAACACTAGGGTCCTGAACTCCACTACTTCGGCTCGTATTTATTGAGTTGTTCGCTGGGGGAAGCGTGACCATGGCAGTGCTGAAACTTGGCACCGCTGTTGCCGGCGGTAGGAAGAGGATGGCAGAGAGTGTGGCAAGGTCCCCGAATCCGCTTGTTAGCAGAGCCGGTAACACCTGTTGATATATCATCGCCCGAAGGGGCGATCATTAGTTCTTATTGCTTGCCTTGAGCCCGGTTTCCCTTCTTGTTTCCCCCCCCCCCCCCGCCGTCCATATGCCGATATACGTCTATGATTCGTGCTGCTTCGCCGGTCCGCGCAGCAGTTGTCTGTTCCTCTTCAACCCGTACGGTTTTCAGTCGGCGGCAAACTCTGACTTGTTTTGCGTCGTTGGAGAATTATTTTGTCTCGGTTGCGCTCTTCTTTTTCACTTTCTGGTCCGGCCGGTAGAGTGATATTCTCGTGCCCGGTGCGTTGGCCTTCCCCCTCACTCCTTTGCAACTATCGTGGGGTTTCCCTTGTCTCTTGACTCACAGTCTGTGACCACCGAAAATATAAATCGCTGGGATACAGAGCCAGGGCTTGCACTGGGTGTACTGATCCAGTTCGGCAGAAAAAATGGCGTGTCGTGAAGACAATACACTCCACCGCGAAGCACCCTATCGTCAAACCCGTTCGGACTCGTACCAAGGGGAAGCGCTGACGGCAGCGAGAAGCTACTACTGTAATAACACAGCAACCCCCACAGCTTGACTGAAGGGTGAACAAAAACGACTTGGAGTCCGAGATTGAAGGCGAGGGGCTGTACGGCAAGGGCGCAGTCTGTCCCTTACCGTACTCCCGGTCGTCGACGATTCCCGTACATGGTTGGTAGCCCCAACCATGTAATGCGCCCGGTCGCCATCTCAATGTTTTTTTCTGTAGGCCCGATTTCGTCTCTCACTATATACAAATAAAAAATGTGTTTCACACTTGCTCAATACTCGTATATACAGGCTTGATTAGCTCTTATGAAAATAACAGTATCTTTGATTGACACCAACCCGATTCGAATCATTAATGAACATATAATAACCTGGCCGTGGAATCCGAGAGGACGGACCCAATCAGGTGGGCCCCTCCTGACAATGATTTATAACGGGCGCAACTCCTGCCGAGGGGAATCAGCGGGGACGGTATGAGGATAGGGCTAGGGGTATGTGAAGGTCAGGTTTTAAAGTAGGGCTAGTGGTAGAGATTTGTGTCGGCACGACTCAAAGTCACCAAACTATATTTGTTTGCCAGACAAACAATGAGTCGTTTCCCTGAGGTGCCCACCATCCGACTCATTGTGTTTTCACACATGTAGCAAGGCATGTTGAAGGCGACATATATCTGCGTTTTGGACAAGGCGCCCTCGACCAGGCGGGGCTGATTTTTCTCGTGTGACCTTAGCCGGCAAGTCGTGGTGGCCATTAGCTGGCTTAGCCTTCTCGCTGGCCGACTGAAGCCGGCTACTTGGCTAACCGACTGTTGTACCGATTAGTCATTGCTCATGGAATTCAGCCGACTCAAATCTCTAGCGACGGGAGTGTCCACCCGTCTGCCACCTTCACCACACACCTTCACCACATGTCGTAGGAAATTATATGTGGAAGAATTACATACCAGGGTAAACGATACCGTAGCGGGAAGGGGGGAGAAGAGCCTGCTATGTGACCCCGGATCTGAGTTACGAGTTGGAAGGAGAGAGAGAAGAAGATGTGCGAAGATAATGAATGGGATGAAAAAAAAATATATATATATATATGCTTATACCACCAATGTGCAAGACTCAGTCACGCTTTTGTTCTGGAGACTTCTTCACTTTCTACACATTGTCGAATGGCAAGCATAACAATAATAAGTGGAAATAGATTGTTTTTGTGGAAATAGATTGTTTTTGTGAAAACAAAACGCAGAAAGCGCCAGCATGAGTTTGATAAATTTGACGCAGGCCGGCGAGAGACGACAGCAAATGCTTAGTTGTCCCCGCGATAAAAATCAAAACGCGTACCGTCGCGGAGAGGAGGGTGGGGCACCGGCTATGTGACCCCTGATTTTACTCGCGGCGGCTATAATAGGAGAAAGGGAGACTAAGGGAGATAACAACACATATGATGCAAAGAAGTATCCATGTATACATGTATCAGGTACTACAGTTTGTCGCGAGGGTGAATGTGTTCTGAAATATAGTCGTAGTTTCGATGTTACGGGTATATTCTCTTCGAAAAAGAAGCAACGGCCTGAGCGGAACTCCATGGAAAATCTCCGGACGGTCTCTGCTTGTACCACCCGTCCGATGTTTTCCCCGTCTCCCTATATAGCATGTTTCGTGCGAATGCATACACGTGGTTTTTCGGTGTTGAGCAGCATCACACCTGGTGCTGATAACCCTGCATACTGGTAGGAAGATGACTACTGATATGGACCCGTTCTACGATAGACGTAGCACATTTTCGCTGTTTTGTTTCTGAAAGACGGGGTGGTTCCTTGACCCAAAATCGTCAGAATGCCAATCTTGATTCCGAAAAAATCGTTCGGAGACTCGGGCCATGGGATTATTCGCTGCGATGCAATTTGACTTTTGCTGAAGTCAGTTTTCGGGTGAGGTGAGGAGCTCCTCAAGTGAGGAGCCTCAGAAACGTTAGGGTGAATGTCTGTCGTAGAACGCCTCTATGATAGGAACTACCCACGGGTGGTAACGTCTTGGCTCAGCCCTTTTAGCAGCGCAGTCCCGTTCTGGAGACAGACTACCACTCAGACGTTTTGAGTGGTCTGTCCCTAAACCTGGACTGCGGTTCTAAAAGGGTTAACCCACACCCACCACCTTTGTCCCTGAAGTGAAGCACCGTTTATACTAAACACCTACATCGAAGCGTTAGTTATATCGCAGAACACAGCTGCGCCACTCTGGGTGGAAGTGTAAGGAACGCTTGGTCTTGATGCTCATGTCTAAACGCCCTTACATCTACCGCCACAGCAGTAAAAGTCATCTTGTTCGTGTTTTAATACCGCAGTCCCGACATGGGGACAAAGTACCTATGATTTGAGCGGTTTGTCCCCAAGTCGGGACTGCAGTCCCGAGAGGGTGAAGGGAGGTTTGGACGTAATACGGCACGATGCTACTAATAGTCCCTCACGTTTACCGTTGTATCGGAAGGACTCGGAGTTGATTTCTTGTGTTCTGATCTGAGTATCCTATCAGGAAATAGAAGTAACATACCATACCGGTTACCTGGTGTATGATACCTGGTATGATATGTGAAGTATTATTTTTCCACTTCAACCGGGAAGAAGCCGGGACGTTGTCCTCTGCCGCGAGGATCGCGGCGTTTCTACGTAACGCGCCGAACTTTCAATGCTTGAGTTATTCCGCATTTTGTTGACCCCGAAATTTTAGCAAGCAGAACTCCCATTTTTGCAACGCATTAGGCGACAGACACCAGGAGGCTAAAACCCTTGAATACATCGTTAGCATTCCATTTTCCAGCTGCATATGTTAGCTGCGTTTATTCAAGCCTAGCTATCCCCACTAGAAACGGGCGACGAGAATCCAATGACTTAAAGCATGGAAAGATGCTGCCACTCAGGCCTGAATACTTGATGACAGAAATTTGGTACTGCAATCCAGTCCCCCTCATAAATGACTATATATCAGTAACCCCTACACGACGTTACATGTGGATCAAATATTAACACCTGGCGAAGACATAAGTTGTTGGTCTCAAAGTACATAAGCCCCCCGAGGTCCTGCCTGAGGTCACGGAACAGGCTCTAACAACTCTGGAATGGGATAATTCCTCAGGGACAACTCGGTGTAGTACGGAGCACACCGCAACGTGGGTGGGCGGGGGGGGGGGGGGGGGTGGGGTCTATGATATTCTGGACCTTAGTTGCGAAAGAAGACGGTGAACGACGAAGCAGTGCAGCGATAACGGAGGGGATGGCACTTTCGGTTTAGTTTTCATCATCACTTTTGCTTCCCAGATAAACTCGTAGGAGGGTTTACCCTCAGAGGTGTTCTGGACGAGCCGTGGTCACAGGTATCGTCCCCTCTCCGCACAGGTACGTGCCTTCAGGTTTTGGTCGCGCTTAGGGTCCAGCATTCCCACGGCAGGTCGATTTCCATCTAATTTTGCTATCTCACGCTCTCGCGCTTTCCGCTAATATTTAGAATACAAGAAACGTTCTACCTAGTGTGCACTCGCTCGTTGAGACTCGAACCCACGAAATTGATCTTAGTAAGCACGCAGGCAACTTACCAAGCCACCGGGGACGCCGGTACATACGGAGAACAAAAGCCCAGGTAGTGCATTATATAATATTAGTGAGAAGACCTTCAGTCCACAGCCTCCCCTACGCGGCGGTTCAATTCGCGGGACATCAATTAAACGGATTTACCTATTGTATTCCGTTCTTTGTTGAGCTTACGTCGGTGCTATTCCGTTCGTTGTTTCAGCTTGTCGGACAGTTTCCCGTTCATGGTGGAGCTTTTTCCAGAAGAGAGGACTGCTTGCCTGACGGAGCAACGGACCGCGAGCGTAGCTTCCATCCCCACAGCTCTGCCCAGCAGTCACAGCGTCACAGCAGCACGGCAACCCCCACGTCTTCTCGGGAGGCTCCCACGAACGGCTGAGAACTCCACCGCCGAAGACACTTCGGCCGGCTGTTTCGCCCTGCGGGCAGAGAGCACCGAGTTCTAAGTCCCAGCGGTCAGCCCGAACATCTGCAGGAAGGTGGGACGTAAATTGATTATTTTTTCACTTGTGAGACGATTGATTGTGTAGCGCCTGGTAAAGGAAACCCCCGAACATCGAAAAAAAGTGTACGCAGCGAGTCCTACTCCGATTTCATTGCATTGGGAACCCCGAAACAGCGGCTTGAACAACGGCAGCTTGGGTAGTGTCAACCATCTACGGCAGAGCAGAGCAGAGCGGGCAGGGTTCGTGATTGCACCACTTCCATGGGACCCCCTGCATTGTAACCCGGGCGCCGAGTTGAGGTATTCCTCAGGCACGCAGTGAGTGGCCGAGATGCTGCACCACTCGCCACTCACTTTTCGATGGTCGATTTTTTTTTTGCACCCTCTCATTTATCAAGAGAGGGGTCAAGAGAAGGCGTGCCAAGAGAGCTGTACACCAACCAGTCGAAATCGGGTGGACCCGCCTACACGAAAAGCTGTATGTGTATTTCCCGCTGTCGGTAAAGGAGGGAACGATCGTAAACAGAACGTGTTTTCGGCCTGGGCCACACCTTCCTTGGATCGACCTACCCCCCGGTATCGAACATCGGTGACTAGTGTAATCCCTATGGTCTCGGACGAGGCGGCCCGGGGTTTGTTGATCGATGGAGTGCTTTACCTTCTTAGACGCGTTCTACGCCCGGGGTTTGTTGATCGATGGAGTGCTTTACCTTCTTACACGCGTTCTACGATAGAGGTAGCACTTTTCCGCGAAAATATTTTCTGGGTGACGGGGGTCCTTAACCCAAAATTGTCGGAAGGTCGATCTTGTTTCGAAAAAAGGCGTAACTGTATACCAGGTATACTCTTGGACCCGTTCTACGCTAGAGGTAGCACATTTCCGCTGTTTTGTTTCTGAAAGACGGGGTTCCTTGAGCCCTAGTCGTCGGTATGTCAATCTTGATTCCGAAACAAAAAACGTTTTGTAGACTCGGGCCATGGAATTATTCGCCGCGATGCAATTTGATTTTTGCATTAAGTCAGTTTTCGGGTGAGGTATGGAGCTCCTTAAGTGAGCAGCCTCAGAAAAATTGGGGTGAACCTTCTATCGTAGACGCGTTCCTCGGGCCATGGGGTTGTTCATCGGGATGCAGTTTGAGTTTTTGCTGAACTCAGTTTTGGGGTGAGGTGTGGAGCTCCTCAAGTGAGGAGCCTCAGAAAAGTTAGGATGAAGATCTATCGTAGACCGCCTTCCTTACCTTGGTCAAAAACCACCATTATTAACCCTTTAAGGACTACAGTCCCGTTCTATTAATAGGGGGCAATGCACTGAGAATGCGATGGGTTTCTCCCCCAACACGAGACTACAGTCTTCAAAGGGTCTATCTTAGCCCACTCACAACACTACCCGACGTCGCTTGTTTTTACAAAATTGAAGTATAATCGATATGAATAGACATCGCAGGCCATGGGAAGGAGAGTGTTCATCGGCTTATCCAAGCGAATACACTCCCGGTGGCGCGTTCTACGAAGAGGTAGCACATTTCCGCCAAACTGTCGGAATACCAATCTTGCTTCGGGAAAAAAAATGTACGTTTTTGTATACTTGAGCCATGAGATTATTCATCGGTATGAAATTTGATTTTCGCTGAAGCCCGTTTTCGGGTGAAGCTTGGAGCTCCTTAGGTGGGGAGCCTCAGAAAATTGGGGTGAACCTCTATCGTAGAACGCCTCTGGTATTCTTAACGTAGTGTTTTCGGTGGCTTTCTATTAGTACAGAGCTCTCTTCAAGTGCGGAGCCTCAGTAGGCAAAAGCAAGTGCACTCCTACCGTACGGCTGCACCTTCCCCTCAGGAGCTATTGCAGCCGGTATCGTTGGAATCCCATGACTATTACGGGGGACCATAGTCAATAGGACCTACGGTACCCACACAAATCTATATACTTCCCTATTTTTACGAATAAGACTTGGCCCTAGTTACTATGGCCCCCCGTGATAGTGGCACGCTAGACGTAGCGTCTAGTTTTTTGCTGGGGCCTCGCTCACTTGAGGAACTCCATACGTATACCCGAAACCAGGTATTGAGAAGGTATGTGTAGGCTTAGTGGGAAAGGCTTGACGGCCTACTTGATAACTGTGAATGAAAAATACTGGGATAAACGAGTAGGACACCGGGCAGTTGTGAGTTGCGGAGCTCCTTCGTTAGTCAGAAACATTGCCCTATAAGGCAAAAATAAAAATGACACGCGCGTCCCGGGTGTGTGTCCCCTACAAATAAATACCGTCAATCCATTTTTTTCGTCATTCATTTCAGGACGGCAGTCCCGGTTAACCCTTTTATAACCGCAGTCCCGGTTTGGGGACAAACCGCTCTAACTTCAAGTAGTTTGTCCCCAAAACGGGACTGCGGTTATATATAGGGGTTAAGGAACAAGCTACCAAGATTTCGAGTGGTTCGTCCCCAAACGAGACTGCAGTCTTAAACCACGCTTCCACGGGATCGATTGATCGTCGGGAAAAAAAAAAAACAAACTCAACGTTATAGATAGTTCAGGGCTTTGCATATCAACGGCAAAGAGGGATCCCTCGAATGGCGCCAATTGTAGCCGCGGTCAAGAGGCACGCACGCCCTACCGCAGTAGACGCCACCCTCTCTTTGTGGTGCCGGGCACGCGTGCTGCGGAACGGGTAGCTCCTGCAGCAGTACTATTTACGGGGGACCATAGTTAATAGGACCAAATAAGTGGTGGTAAAAATAGTTGAATATATAGGTTTTTATGTATACCATAGGTCCTATTAACCCCTTTAGAACCGCAGTCCCGTTTTGGGGACGAACTACTTGAAGTTTGAGTGGTTTGTCCCCAAATCGAGACTGCGGTTCTAAAAGGGTTAACTATGGTCCCCAGTACTACTGCAACTTCACCAACGCCCCTCGCCCCAAACTGAGTTAAAAAAAAAAATCAAACTGCATCCCGATGAACAACCCCACGGCCCAAGTATACAATTATGTCTTTTTTCGAAACAAGATCTTCATTCCGACAATTTCGGGTTAAGGAGCCCCCGTCATCCAGAAAATATTTTTGCGGGGATGGGCTACCTCAGAGCTCTATCGTAAAACGCGTCCTCGCTTGATTGAATGAAGTATACGAGCTCTGTCCGTCGTCACCCAAAAAAACGATTTTCAGAAAAGTTAAAAGTGCAACCGGACGAAAAATTTAAGGCCCGCAGTAGGGGAATACAGCACTATCGCGAGCAGCAGTGTGGAACGCTAACGGGATTTCCAACGGCTTTATTGGATTAAGGACCCCGGTCAGCCAAAGAACTGTTTGTGCCCCGAGAAATGACTTTCTCGAAAATTAAAGGTGTGACCCAACGAAAACCTGGAAGCCTATACAAATTAGCAAACCTGTACCAGGAAACAAACAGCAGTAACCCGAATAATGCTAAATATTGCGGGGGGCCGTAATAAATAGGATATATGGTACACAAAAAGCTACATAGCCTGGTAGGATATATGGTACACAAAAAGCTACATAGCCAGTCTGACTCCGAATATAAACCACATCTCCACGACTTCAAAATATAAGCCACATGTAAGAACAGTTGATTTTAGTGTGGGAACAGCATATAAACGGGGCAGCATGAATTTCTGGTGGTAGTAAATTACTTTTACTCACTATATTTGGTCCTATTTACTATGGTTCCCCGCAGTGGTAATAATAGTGTGAAACACTAACGGTATTCCAACGGTATTATCGGGTTAAGGATCCCGGTCAGGCAGAAATAATTTGGACAAAAAGTGGAAATATACCTCGTATGAACTTCACGCTCCCTTTCTTATCACACCTCGGTTCTACAAAAGCATGTCGTTCGTCCTGTAAGCGCCGCCGATACATGCCTGGTACCATACCAGCAAACAAAGCAGTGCATGAACTGCGTCGGCAAGCTCTCGTACCGGGAGGGGGGCCACGCGGATCCGGGTCCCAGACGCCACACCCCTTAAGGGAGGTCGAAACGAAAAACAAGATCAGAGCGCGTTGGGATATCTGTACGAATCGATCGAATGACTCACCAGGTACCTGGTACCAGTATGTTAGGTCAAGTTGGGGTTCGATCGATTTTGGTGCCACGCTCTCCCTTGTCTAGCTCTCGAGAAAGGGCAGTTTGGTTTCCGAGTTTTTTTATTGTGGTTCGTGCTCCCCTGTCTTCTCTGCGGCTGGTGTGCCCTCTAGGCGGCTCAGCGTCACGTGTGGCCACGGCGAAGCTGTAACGCACGGACAGAGGCAGGGACACAGGCAAGAGTTCATGGTTTTGTCTGCAACACTCATCTCTCTCTCTCTCTCTCTCTCTGTTTCTACGACCACGACTACAACATAACTGCTGCTTCCGCTGCTTCTTGCTCTCGTGTCCATCAGGCGCAGGGTTTCCACTAAAAGGAGGGCGGAAAGGTCAAGCACGGGCAGGGACAGATGCGTCATTCCACATCTAGAAGCCGAGCGCGGGAGGTGTGGGCTTCCCCCCCTCTCATGCACAGGTTCTTCCTGCTCCTCTGCTCGGCCATACTCTCAGCAGCGGCCGCGTCGAGGGAAACAATCAATGACAACCTGGTGTTACCCCTGGAAGCGTGCATCGACTTCGCGACCGGCGAATTCCAGGACCCGCCGTGGACCCTAGAGGACTGCCTGGAAGTGTGGGATGAGTACGCGGACACCATCTCTCCAGGCTTACACCCGCGTCTTCCCTTTGTCGACACCTGGAGAGAGACCGCAACGCAGCTGAGGAGCGCGGGGTCGCCCTGCCTGGCGGTATCGAACACCGGTACAGATGGCGTTGGTAGCTCAGCGATTAGGTATCTGTCTGCGTGGATCTTCGCGGAGGAGATGGGCTGCGATTGGGTGACGCCGGACTGGGGGAAGAGGCATGTGGCCGGGGGGAACGGGAGCGTGGTGTACTGCCACAGGACGGCGACTATTCAGGAGGCGGGGATGCCCCTGACGAAGGCTCAGATGCAGGCGCAGCAGCGCTGTGTGGTCGTGGATTGGATTGCGTACTTCCAGTTCGGCGTCCCGTCCGTCGACTTGCCGAAGAACGGGACGGAAAGGGTTGTTCAGGTGAGTCTTCTCGCTTGCAGTTTTGGTCACTACTAAAAAAAAAACGAACTTGTTTGCGTTTTGGGTATCGCGTTTGACCCGTTCTACGATAGACGTAGCACGTTTTCGCTATTTTGTTCCTGAAATACGGGGTTCCTTGGCCCAAAATCGTCGGAGGAATGTCAATTCTTGATTTCGAAAACAAAAAAAAACGTTTCGTAGACTCGGGCCGCGGGATTATTCGACGCGATGCAATTTGATTTTTTGCTGAAGTCAGTTTCGGGGTGAGGTGAGGAGCTCCTCAAACGAGGAGCCTCAGAGTGTTTAGGGTGGACCCCTATCGTAGAACGCCTCTTTTTCCGCCCCTGACCAAAGTGTTGTTGCGGGATGCGAATCAAACCTTGATCGACAACACAAGCCTTATTTGTAACAAGAAAACCCAAAGGAAACCTGGAGAAGAAGGACGAGGGCGGTGCACAAAAGTCTTAACTCCTTTCCGTGCCATCAACACTCCTGATCAAGCAAGCCCTTAAGGGGCCACGCTCTTGTTTTGGGAGAAAAAAAAGTTGGAATCAGAGTCGGATATGTCTTCACCTACAGCGGTGCTGTACCAAAAGGCTCAATCTATCTATGTACTATTTGGTTTGCTACTGAACAGCGTGCGGTGTGCGAGCTTCATCGGGTCCCTTGTGAAGGCGTTGAGGACAGGAACCCCTGGTAGACCTGCCGCAACGGGAGCCTGCGGGGGAAGCGCTCAGTCCGGCCGATTTTTTTTGTGTGTTTGGTGGGTTCGGCGCTTAGGATGAGATTCGGGCTGCCGTCCCTCCGGGGCTTTATTCACCCGGACCGGTCGGGGGACCAAACGTCTTGAAAACAGAGCGGGTTCATATTTGCAGCAGTGTAAGGACTAGGGCTACAACCAGTACGCTCTGGCCAGTACGTACGTGCACACGTATGGGGCGTTTACCATCCTTGAGAGTGTTTATTCATACCGTGAGCTTCAGTGTTGGTGACTCTGGTACGCTTCCCGAAAGAAGAGCTCCAAGGGAAAGCGAGACGAAAAGGAAACGCTATCCAGGAAGTTTTAATTCCCTTCTGTGTGAAGTGGGCTCCTGTGCCTTCTCCCGCCTCCCGCCGGATCGCGTCTTCATAAAAAGTAGTTGCGTCCGGTATTGGGGCGAACATAGTACGTAGAGATTCTTTTATACCCCATATATAAAGTAGTTGCGGCCGGTAGTGGGCCGGACACGGTGCGTAGCGATTCTTTTACACCCCACCAACCGCTTTGGGAAAGAAACAACTGCTTCGAATTATTGTGCGTTTAGTTTTGCGGAGGTGAAATGGTCAACCCTCCATTAGAACTGCGCGGTGTAGTCTTGGGGGGAAAACTACTTCAATTTTGAGGGGGTTCGGCCCCCAAGCAGGACTGCAGTCTTGGAGTAAGGCTGCTCCCCCCTTCTGCTCCCCCCTTCCGCTCCCCGCCCCCGTTCTGGTTTAAACGGAACAGCAATAAATCAACCTTAGCTATGTATGACCTGTGGATCTAGAGACGCGTTCTACGATAGAGGCAGCACATTTCCGCGAAAATGTTTTCTGGACGACGGGGCTCCTTAACCCAAATTTGTCGGAAGGTCGATCTTGTTTTTCGAAAAAAGACGTAATTGTATATACTCTTGGCCCATGGGGTTGTTCATCGGGATGCAGTTTGATTTTTTGCGGAACTGAGTTCTGGGGTGAGGTGTGGAGCTACTCAAGTGAGGAGCCTCAGAGAAGTTAGGGTGGACCTCTATCGTAGAACGCCTCTGTTACCCTAGTGGTAATATTTGTACTCTTGCCGTCCGACAATGTCTAGTAGTAGCATGAGCGTTAACGTTGATCAGCCATCATCATGATCACTCCGAGAAAAGGAAGCAAAAAAGAAAACCGACCGCGAAAAGAGAAGGGAGTCCTAACGATATGGACAAACGTTAACTCCCTTAATTTCTGTATAGGTTCCTTTCGGCTTGAGCTACTCCATGTGTTGTCCTTTCCCCTTCCTTCTATTACGCGGGGGGGGCATAGTTAATAGGATCAAATACTGTTAGTAAAAATGGGTGAATTTATACCATAGGTCGTACCACTATGAACTTAGGGTTAGGTTTTACCCTAACCCTTGGTAAAAATGGTAGGTTTTTATGTATGCCGTAGGTCCTATGACCTATGGTTCCCCGTAATAATCAAGTACTCTTACTTTCTGTTCAAATATCGCATATATATCGCAATTCGCATCCAGGCTCCATCCCCACGCCTAAGGTGAGGGCCCCCCCCCCCGTCCCTTCACGCTTCCTAGCGGTCCCTAAGCTGTTTTACCAGATCATCATGTCGACAGGAAGCTACGCCCGGCAAAGGAGAGAACACGATTTATTGGTACGGTACCACTATGACCGGGAAGATGAGCTCCGTGTTGTATTCATCTCATGAGCACAAATGTTTCTTATATTCCCGATCAGAGGGGTAGTGGATCCATACCCCGCGTGCGCTCTGTTGTGAAACTTGGATTGAGTGGGCGGTTGGTTAACGTTTTACCAGTGCCCCAACCGACCAAGACCTTAACAAGTTGGCGTCGACGGCTGGACATGGGTAGTTTGGTCGTGAGCTCGAATCTAACGTCCACGACGAAAAAATGAAGCGAATTTCCTCATGTCAAGAATCTGATAAGACACTCTTTCCTGGACCCCTAGAGACTGTTGAGAGCAACGGACTGCGCGCGTACGGCCCCAAACAAAACCCAGCCCCGCTGTTCCGAAGGGGGGGGGGCATACGGCTTATATTCGGTGGGTGATTAGTTAATATTTCACCAGTATAGATAGCCCATCGGGCTGAGACCTCAACATCCCCTTGTTATACCGTGGAAATTGCAAATCCTATAAATCAGAGTAGACAGCGTAAAGAAGCACGGACACTGGGGGGGTACACAGGCGGTGTTGGGGTGCTGCTGAAGGTTCGGGTGTTTGTTGCTCGTTTTCTTGACGATACCTTGCGTGCGCACCATTGGTTGCAGCATTGTCGCTACGGCGCGTGGGAATGTACTTTCCCCTCATTCCACGCGGGCGATGTATCGCGCCGCCTGCGAAGCCAAAGGCATATCGACCGGTCGGGAGAAATACAGCAGACGGTACTGCTTTGCTTGTTTGTTTATTCCGTGTAAAAACATGAGATTAGTTATGTTATGCATCCAACCACCCCACCCGTTGGGCCAAATGACCAGCCGGCGGAAACAAACAAGAACGAAAAAAAGGGCCGAACAATTTGTTTTTTTTGGTGTGCGAATGATTCAACAAAAATATAGAAATATACACAGCAGTATTATCAATGCGAACTGTAAGTACATACGTACCGGTATTAAGTATTCCTATTTGTACACAAGCTGCTGATGTAGCTTGCTGAAACCGACTGGCTCTCAAGTTCATGCGGCAAATTACTGGCGGGCATGATACAACTCAATACTCGTGTATGTACGAGGTATTCGTTGTAAAATAAAATCCTTGTCAAAGCTTCCATCGGATTTCTTCCTTAATTCTGCGGGAATGCTTGTGCGTAGTGTTGGATATCGTTTTTCGAGAGTTACGATAATATATCGAAATGTCGGAATTTCGGCATTTCGTACCGAAAGGTTTTTGTCCCTCCATTCCCTAGCAGCACCCCCCCGCCCGTGGTTTCATGCCTATACTGAACGAAAGAGGGCATGAACATGTGCGTACAACAAATCGATTTCGTGCGCAATCGACAGTATTGTTTTTTCGCTTGGTGGTAATATTGTCGGATGGCAAGAGAAATAATAATATTGTATTGAGCTCGGCTCTTCTTCCGTTTCCAACCAAATTTTTATTATTATGTGTGATCGACCTTGAAGATCATGCAGTGAATCGTCGGGTGTAAAATCCTCGCATAAATCACTTTGCGAACATACGCGATGGTTATGGTTCGGGTTTCTTACTGCCGACAAGATGGCCGATACGTGCATACCCCGCATGCGATATTCATGGCAAGGTTTACGGATTCCAGGTACAGGAACGGAAGCCTTCCAAAACTTCCACGCGGCCCCTCACTTTTGCCCAATATGGGCGCAACAGCATCAACAAACAATTGTCGACGGCTATTACTTTTGTTTGTTTTTTTAGTAGAAAACCTCGTGCGGGACATGAAACACTGTCCTGCGTACCACTATCAATAATAGGCGTACCGAAAGGAGAGGTTGGGGGGGGGGGGGGGGGGGGTCCCAACCAGGGGGGGGGGGGGGGGGGGGATCCCAACCAGGGGGGGGGGGGTCCCAACCACCTGTGGGACCTGTAGCAACGCCCTTTGGATCAAGCACGTCTCCGGTTGCACTATTACCAGCGTGCTGTCGCTGAGGGTCCTGTTGTTGCGGAACGGATGTTGTCGCGGAAAAACAAGAAGACCATCTTCCACATTTATTTTCCCTCGTTAAAGCTGTCGAATACGGCGCCCTCTTGTCACTTCCCGGCTGAACCCGCGGGTGCGTCTCGACCAAACAAGAGATCAACGATAACTCTGTGAGACACTTTGCAACGCGTACACGATCGGAGTGGTAGGGAAAATGTTTGGCCATACAGGTATTTGTGGCCGACGGCGCTTCTGCCCTGAAGAACGTCGCGACGTCGCGTGTGTTTGCTGTAAATAGCTGTTTGTTACAGACCCGGTAGGCCGTCCATGGTGGGACTGCCCGTCGGAGAGGACGCGCATTATCGTTGCTGGGTGAGAGATGTAAGTGAGGAACCTCAGGAAGAAATGGCAGGTGCACCCCTGCCCCCGCATGTGTCACGAGTTCTGTCGCCATCTGTAGACAAAAAACGAACAGTGAGAGCGGAAAAAATTGAAGCAGCTTCAAAATGTTTGAACAACGCGTGGAGAAAATCTGTCGTATACCATATACACTCTCGGGACGCATGCAAGAGATGAACGTAGGGCACGACGTCCTCGTATCTGCACGTGTAGCGTCGAGCATGTGTGTGCTGAAAACGCAGCCCGTTACGGACCAGAAAGCACGCGCGAAAGAGAGTGGACGAATGGACGTGTGTATGTGTGTCGTGGGTGTATCCGTTCCCCGCCCGACCACTTCTGTGTCGGGGAATCCCGCCCGCCCAAATTGTTTGCTCCACTTCTCCGAACGGCTCAGCCGGCGCGTAGACATTCGCGACATTCGCTCAGGTTGTGTTGCTGGACTGACGGCCTAGGGCGCCGCTGATTATCTGGTGAACAAGGGCGTACGTGCCCCGCGTTAGTTAGTCCTCCCTTCTGGGAACGACCTCCAATTGGTTTCCTCTCGGCTGTTGACCGCGCCATGGTTTCGGTACTTACTTGGAGTAGTATAATAGTACTTAAGTATTCGGTAGTACTTCCCAGCAAATACGTATGTGTTGCCTGGTGCAGCGGAATATGACAGCTAGTTAGAAGAAGACGATAAGGGTGGGTGAGTTATAGATACGAGTGAAGATAAGGTTGACTTCTCCGTCCCACAATATGTGACCACAGAATGAGTACCAGGGATCTCTCTCTCTCTAGGATAAGTGGCGCGTCAAGGTGGAGGTTCGCCCTAAACTCTCAGAAGCTCCTCACTTGAGGAGCTCCGTACTCCCCCAAGAAAACTGACTCCAGCACAAATTACGTTTCATCTCGACGAATAAGCCCATGGCCCAAGCACACAAAAACGTCATTTTCCGAAATAAACTTTTCATTCCGACGACTTGGGGTTTGAGGAACCCCGTCATTTCAGAAACGGTTTAGCGGAAATGTGCTACCCTCTATCGTAGAACACGTCACAAGCAATCAGGACGGGCGCTGGGTGTACTGATGTCGTAGGGGAGAGAAAACCGTTTCATGTGAAAACAAAAACACGCGCCTCAGAGGCACGCGGTGAAAAAAGAAGAAGAAACAAAAACGGAAAAAAAAGAGAAGGGACAAAAAAGGGAAAACAAAATGGCATGCCAGGTTTCGATCCTGGGACCTCGAGGTTATGAGCCTCGCACGCTACCTCTGCGCCACATGCCAACAGGGTATGTATATGGCACGACCGAATATCATGATGGGGTTTGAAGTTTATTAATAGTGCATATAGTATTCCGTTAAAAAAGAGGTATGAACACCAGGTATGCAATAAATGCCTGTGATGTACCGTTTTCCAAGGTGTAACACGTACCTCGCACGCACGAAGAGCCTCATGGGTGGAGGGTGAATTTGATTATTAATAGGGCAAATAAATGCCAAAATCAGATATACCTGATCAGTTTGAGCCAAAATCAAGTACATATTAAAACCATGGGAAAAATGCGCGCCACGAGCGGTGTTGTGTCCATGAGAATACCACGGGCTTCACTTGGATCTATCTGCAGAGAGTCACTATCGATGAGCTTTTTTTGTTTTCCCGGCGGGGGCGCCAACAAGAGAATTTACTCTGGCGCCCCCGTTGACAGCTTTAAATCTTCTAGACCGTCCTCGCGGAACCCGCCTGAGACCACCTCGACGCGGAGTGGTGCAGAGTGCAGACAAAGACTATGGTGCTGTATATACCGCTGTGACCATACATGGAAAACAACACACAGCAGGACAACAGGACACATCACAACAACTGTTTAATAACTGAAGCACGTCGCACACCCCAATGAAACCAGCGTACGCATGCGCATGCATATGTAAATACGAATTTTCACGTACAACGTATGAGTACAGAGCTTATACGTGAATAGATACCTGGTAGATAACAATTTCAACCGGGGGAAGGCAGACGCATACGGAGAGAAATATCAGAGTGTACGTATGGCCCCTCTGATTGGTTCAAACTTGGCCAAAATCAGTTGAAAGCTAGACAGTAGAAAATAACAGGTACACCTTGGCCTTTTCGAGCCAATAGCAGGGCTCCTGGGGTGCGTTTTGTACTTGGTTTTAGCATGTAACTGATTTTGGCCGAAAAGTGGCCAGGTATACCTGATTTTGGCAAAAACCCTTATTAGTAGGTGACCGTTAGACCTCAACCCCTGTCTATTAATAGTTAAAAGATTCGAGTTGTACGTATCGTGAATTAGTTACCTTGAAGTCTCCACCCATGATATTCGTATTATATATATATACAAGGGACACGGTAACACACTGCAGCAATATCAGAACAAGACGACGAAAAGCTTCCAATTTTGGAAATACTAATATTAATAGCACTGCCATCCAAGGCATTGGTCATAGTTTCCACCGCTTTGATGTGAGGCTAACGATTCTTTATGTGGCAGGGGTGGGTGGAATTATGCAACTAGTGACTTACGCTCCGCAGAGCGGCTTGATGAATTTTGCCAAGCCAATAGAAGGGACACGGTATTCAAGCCACCCGGCACGCACAAAAACTTGCGGATCACAGCTCCTGTCATCCGAACGGAGAGGGCGCCTTCGCATCTCTCAAGAGCAGAAATCACCGTCGAGGCTCACGTACGTACATACGTGCGTACGTACATATGTACCTGGTATAATGAAACACGGTAACATGGAGTGGGGTTCGCGGCCCTCTCACAGCTGCCCGCATCGTGAAATGTTAGCCAAAAGTTGGCAACGATCGCTTGATGAGGTTCAGTGCTGATGTTAGCCCCTCACTGCTGGAAATAGTATTTTCTGGAGACGGACTACTTGGATCTACGAGTAGTGTTGGACAACTTTCGCTCTGCCACGGGTGAGCTAATGTAGTAATAATCAGAACTCACGATGGACACAAAAAACACACACACATTCGTCGCTCTGTTCTTACGAACACTATTTGGTCCTGATAACTACATACATGCAGTATGTTCGCCCGTACTATAAGTGCATTGTTTGGGGGGTACAGGCTGCTTGAATTTTTTTTTGGTGTGCGATTACTTTTCGCGTAACGAGTGCATGCGCCCATTGCTCTTGGAGAAACATTGTTCTGAGTTAGTGTGAGATAAAAATCTGCAGCGCATATATACTAAGTAAGTGCGTATAGGCTGAGTGCACCAACGCTACTCGCAGTCAGCCTTGATAACGAAGAACCTTTTTTTTTGCGGTATATCGTAAATTTTAATGTAAGGTAGTTTACCCATCAATTACGGAAGGGAGGTAGACTTGGTGCATGGGTTTCCTTTTGTTTCCGAGGTTTTCTTTTTTGGGGCGGGGGAAATTTATGAGTGATCCATGTTGAAGATCATGCTGCACATTGTCGGATGGCAAGAGAAATAATAATAATAAGGGAGTACACGCAGGGAAGGAGAATTGGTTCGATGAAGTTAGTGGTATTCGATTAATTAAAGTCAGATTTTTCATTCTGAATGGATAACGCACTGCACATTGTCAGAAGAAGGCAAATAAAAAAATAAAAATAAAAAAATTATTATTATTATGGAGTAAAGTTACTGCAATGCAGTGGGGTACCCACTTGAACCTCTCTGTAACAGCAGTCCCGTTTCGGGCAGAAGCCACGCTATTACGAAGTAGAAGCGTTTTACAATAATAGAGGTATCACATTTATTTGGGGAAACACTTTGTGAGCCACCACCCAGTGTCCTAACCTTAAGTCACCAGTACAGTGGAAGGAGGTTCAGTACCACAGCTCGTGGGGATATCTATCTAAGAGGCGTTTTTCTGAAGCTCCTCACTCAAGGGGCTCCTTACCTCGCCTGAAAACTGACTTCAGCAAAAATCAGATTGCACCCCGATGAATAATCCCCCCATGGCCCTCGAGTGTACAAATTTAAAACGTTTTTTTTTTTTTTTTTCGAAAAAAAAATGGCGTTCCGACGATTTCGGGTTAAGGAACCCCGCCATTCAGAAAACATTTCAGCGAAAAAAAATGTGCTTCGCACCTCTATCGTAGAGCGCGTCCTATATAAGCATTAAAGGTGCGCGCACCACACATCCCAAGCATCAGTCGTGTTCACGTGTGTTTGGCCCGGTTGATTTCCGCATTATACCTTGAGGAAACGCAGGGAACCTAAGAAATATCCGGGTGAACCTCTATCGCAGAACGCCTCGGTCGTTTGTCCCCAAAACGGGACTGCGGTCCTGAAGGGGAAACTACTCTCCCGTGAGAAGCCAATATACGTGGTCTGCTACTACGCTATGGTCGTATTTTTTCCTACTGATAATACTCGTTTCGAGTGGGGTTTTTTTGCGCCTGTCAAGCCGACCCGCAGTGATACCTGATATGTTCTCCCGAAAAGCCTTGAAGCCGATGGTCTTAAAAAAAGTGGATACCACACTTTTACGGGGGGGGCAGAGTAAATAGGACCTATGGTACACACAAAAACTTATATATTAAAATATTTTTACTAACAATATTGCGTCCTTTCTACTATGGTCCCCCGCAAAAATACCACTACGTGCTCTGTGTTGTACTGTACTTGGAAGTAGTGTGAATATAGCTCTTGTTTTGTTGTGCACCCTTTGTTCGGGGGATAAATGTCTTGGAATTTTTTATGTGCTCGAATACTCCACCTGACCCCAATGTCATTGTTGCTGGTTTTCTCACTTTAACTCGCTATCGCAATGCACTCCGTCATCACAAGACACTCTCTAATAACTCCAGAAGTGGAATATTACCTCTGGCAAAAAATGCGTCAGGAGGAAAACATACTAAAGTACAATACGTGGTCTATACACCAGTCTGGCTGCACCGTCACGTGCAGCAGCATCCACTTGGTGTTTCCGCCTCTGCCGTAGCAACCCGCCGCTGCGACCATTGGGTTTTTACTCAAGGAGCCTTTGCGGTGCCGAGACACATGAGAGGAAGTTTGTCGCTGATGTGTACGGAGACAAACACCTCTGCCCTTTCATTCAACGCTGCCATGCCTATCGGACGCGGGGATTTCCGTATGGAGGAGAGTGTTGAGTTTGCTCGGGCGATCGTTTTTGAACTTGTCGTGTTCTGGACGACGAACGGTGAGAGTGCTTGTTGCTGCTGTGAAGTCGAGTAGTGTTTTATTCTCGGAACCTTGGGACGCGTTCTACGACAATAATAGAGGTGGGGCGCATTTCCGCTAAAATGTATTCTGAAGGGCGGGGCTCCTTAACCCAAAATCGTCGGAATGCCAACCTTGTTTCGAAAACTATCGGTACTGTGTGCTCGGGCCGTGGGATTTTTCATCGGAATGCAATTTGTGTTTCGCTGACGTCAGTGTTCGGGTGAGGTATGGAGCTCGATAAACGACAAGCCTCGGAAAAATATAGGTTATCCCCTATCGGAGAACGCCTCCAGGCTCTTCTCTCTCCTTACATTCCTCCTAAATCACGCTTTTTCGGTGATGGAAACCTTCCTTCCTTCCTTGCTGTTCCCGAAAAACGATCGGTGCGGAAGAACGACCACACCCCTATTAGATCTCAACGTTATTCACGTACGGTATAAAAATATCGTCCGAAAGGGTACAACAGAGAAACCCGCCGCTCGTGGGTGGCGCTTTCCGGCCAAAAAGGCGTTCTTGACCGACGACGCGTTCCACGATAGAGGTAGCACATTTCAGCTAGACTAGTTTCTGATTGACGGGGCTCCCCAACCCAAAAACAATCGGAATGCTAATCTTGTGTACAAGAATGACGTGCTTGTGTACTTGGGCCATGGGAAGATTCATCGGGATGCTGTGAATGTTTGCTCAAGTCAGTTTTCGGGTGAAGTGTGGATCTCTTCAAGAGAGGATGCTCAGAAAGTTTAGGGTGAACCTCTATCGCAGAACGCCTCCGACGGGCCTCCCTGAGGGCACCGTCGAACTCTCAATATCGCTGGAATATCGTCTCTGTTTTTTTAACGAGTATTTCGATCCATACCGGTTAAGACAGAGCATTTCCCATCGTGTAGCGCACGCACTTACCACTGTCCCGAAAAAAAGACGCCGTTTTGTTCAACAATCAGTGTGCAACCGGTGCTTCAGTTCTATTAGTTTGGAGGCCGTGTTGTTGGCTGGAGGTATACAGGTCCTCGAGTATTGCGAGCGATGACCAGGTGCGCCTGTCTCGTGGCATGCGCCTCCCAAACCAGTCGTTGCATCTACTGCTGCGTTTCATTCATCAGCGGGATCAACGTATTCACTGATCGACGTTGCGCCTGCTCCCGGCCCCCGTTTGTTTCTCGCCTGCAATAAAAAAACTAAAAACGAATCAGACCACTCTGGGTTCGTCAAAAGCCATCGAGAGCGTCACGCAGGTCGCGAAGAACGGAGGCCACTTGAAACAATCCTGGGACCACGTCGTCTTCAGGTTTGAAATGTCGTTCCCGAGCCAGCACCTTGGCTCCTTGGGAGGTTGGGACGAGGATAGGCGGTGCACCGTCCGCAAGGTTCTAGCGGAAGCTAGGGACAACTTCCACGTACACCCTCGACCGTGGTGAGCCCGCCATCCGTCTCTATGATGGCATGATCCGTTCGAGATGCCGGCACGCCCGGTTCGATCCTCGTCACACAAACCGTGTATAAAGCTGACTGTGGAGTCATTCAAGAGGTCGAACAACCAAGATGACGTACACGAGCAATATTTCAAGGAAACCACTACTAAAAACACTCACCACAGCAACTGCGCGACCGAGGAGTTTGAGCTGTATCTCATCATTCGGAAAGTGCGTGGAATTCGTCTATCGCGCCCGTAGAAAAATTCGCAAAATTCACGACAAAACGTATAAAACACGCGCGTCGCGGTCAGCGTATGGCACCTTTTTTGCAGAGCTGAGAATTAGTGTGAAGTAGGTAACACCTTCACATTAGCCACTTAATCCGTCGAACTCACAGACGACGTCTTCGGAATGTTTATTTATTGATTGCGGCGCCCACGCCAACGATGAACGACTAGCAATGCATCTCCAACAATGAATGTGTTTCTATGCACTGGACGTGTAACTGGTTTGGCACATACTTGTCGCGTTCGTTCTGACGATGACTGCGTCGCGGTCATGTTGCACCTACCGCGTCCGTTCACCGACACACCCCAGAACACCCGGCAAATGGAAGACATACAAAACCTTTACCAAAAAAAAAAAAAAGGAAAAGCATTACGACTGGTGACAGGGCTTTCAGCTGTCCCTCCCGCTGCCGTTGACGCATCTGCCCCCCCCTCTCCCCCCCCCCCCCCCCCCCGCCTATTCAGGTACGACGATGACCCCAGATGCGACTATGAACCCACGAGGCTTAACATTGCCATCCACATCCGTCTGGGCGATAGACGGGCCTTGTTGGAGAACGGAAACCTGGAGTACTTCCAGCTTTTGGAATTGTTCATGGACACGGTTACGCAGGAGGTGGTTAGGAAAGGGCTGGAACCGCCGCAGTTCCATGTCTTCTCGGAAACGGTTAAACCTTGCCCCTCGGCGGACGTTGGGCTGTTCGACGAATTCCCGACTTGGCCGGTGAATCTTGACCAGGTTAGGAAACGAAACAAAATCGAGGGCCTTAACCCTTTCAGGACTGCAGTCTCGTTTTGGGGGCAATTGGGGAAAAATTGCTTGGAGTTTGAGTGGATTGTCCCCAAAACGGGACCGGAGTTCTAAAGGGGTTAAACAATCTGGGAGAAGGGATCTTTGGGTTCGGTAGGCTGTTCAGGTGTTTTGGTTCCCTGTTGGGATCGAGGTACGGGCGAAGACCCAACCCAACCCCTGACTCTAACCCCAAACCGCAGCCAAAACGGGACAAAACTCGCCATAAACGCGGCTGCGCCTCGTTTGCATCGAACCAGGAAATTTCTCAGTTGCGGTCGACGATTCTTTTTTCAAGTCTAAAACATCCCTAAAGATCCCTTCTCCCAGATTGCTAAGCCTACTCATTGCGTGGAAATCTGCACAATGTCGTGCAGCGTCGAATCTATCACAGACCCGGTGTAGAATGGGCCCCAACCTTTGGCGTTTGCCTGCATGATGTCATGAGCTCGCCCTGTAGGTTGCTGCTGCAGCTGTTGTGAAAGTTCGTGCTTAGGACTGCTGAGATGATGCAGATCAGGCCCTTCGTGTAACATCTCTACAGATAATGCAGATGTGTGAAAATCGTACGAGCTACCTGTGCGTTGTTCGGACATGTCCGACGGTGTGCAACCGTGTGATGACACAGGCATAGCAACTTGGCACACGTTGATGTGCAGCCCTCAAAGTCGGTTTCGAATGCACAGACGAGTTGTCGCTTTGGGCACCTTCCTGTTGCCCTGTTCAATAGATCTGGTACAACCCACTCAGACATTGTAGATCAGACAGGCGATACATTTTTACAGACGGAGCGGATGTGTAAAACTTGTATATGCGCCACGTACGTGTACGGTTATGGAATACGTCGTACGACCCACGTGCCCAACCGTATGATTGCTGGGCACGTGCACCCGCCACGTTTGTCCGGCCTTTATAATATATACTAGTTCCACAAAGGAGGTGCCGTGTGTGCCCTCGTGTTCCCCTCTTAATGGGTCACCTCCTGCGTGCTGTTCGCGCGCTTCTTATGTCGGTCCGGCTTCTGGAAGGGATGTAGGCGGCTCCGTACGGCATCTCGTGCATTGACAATCTGTGCCCAGCTGGGATAATCGTTTATCGTGACTAGCAGCAAGAAAAAGGCCCCTATCTTGGGACACCGACTGTGGGTACACTCTTATCCTGCTCTATCTCGACGAACATAACTACAGAACTGAACACCAGATGCAAACACGTCGCACTGCATCCCTGCCCTTGGGGAGAAAACACGCCGCGTATCCAGTAGTAGAACACGTAATTTCGTTGTGCGAAGATATTCTACATGTGTATTGGTAAGGAGGCGTGTCATGACAGGGATAACACTTAAACTTCGTGCGGCTCGTCGCTTGAACAGTTCAGTTGCTAATATTGCAGTACGTCGCCCAAAAACTGATTTTTTATATCATACCTGGTATCAATTTTCCAATCTGACGAATAAACACACACACCTGCTGACCTACCGCGAGTTTACACCGAGAGTGAGACTTGTGTCGTACGTACTTGTGACACAGAGTACCATCATATCGTTGGTACTTTGTTACAAGGCTTGCCCTGAGGCTGAGTGATCGATCGATATTTCGTTTCTAATAGCTCAATGGGCAGCACCCTCGCCTTCGACGTCGTCGAGGATCACGGGTTCGAATATCGCTTCGAACATTTATTTCCCGTACAGAAACTCTTGCGCGTGCGTCCCTAGAAGGTATGTCTGCCTCGTTTCCCGCGTGCGTCGTAACAGAGCGCGTAGTTCCACGTGCGGCCGTATGCGGTACCGCTACGTCTCAACGATCCCGCTGTTAAGAGGGGGCGGGGGGTGGGGGTGATATAAGGCTTAGCCTGGGCTGATATTTCGATTTTACCCCTATAGCTCGCAAGAACACCTTCACAGGTAAGGCATGCCGTATTGCATAGATACCCAGTTGAAGAGCGCCCCCGTCTGTCAGAGACAGTGCTACAAAAATCCTCATGTCTCTATCAGACCCCGCGTGTAAGGTACCCGACCAACGCCAAACGGCAACCAACATTCTCCTCCTTTTTTTTTTGGCCCCCTGCATATGTGTGCAGCTCGCGGAGTGCGTGGAGGCGAAGACACCCGACGACTGCCCCGAGAAGCAGGCGGGGAGTTTCTGTAGCCCTCAGCGGTCCGGAATATTCCACGTGCTCCGGAGGCCGATCACGCTGCACGTGGGCCCCGACGTGCAAAGCGCGCTGACGTGCATGATCCAGGCCGACGGTTTGCTGATGGGGTGCAGCACCTTTGGGCACGTGGCCGGGCTGCTCACCAGGGGGATATCGTTCTTCTCGATGCATTGCAGCGGCGAAAGAACGCCTGCCCAATATAAGATCATCCCGCCGTTAGCGATAGCGGAACGGGGGCACATGTGGGTCCCGGTCGGGGGGTCGTGGCGAGATCCAATCCTGAAATCAACGGGGCCTTTGAGCGCTGCGCTCGACACGCTCATCGGCGACAGGGGGACCTTGTAGCTTGGTAAACGCATCATACATCGAGGCATTCTTTCGGCTGAAATTTGAATCATCAACGCAGACAAGGAGCAGGGGGGTTTTGTTCTTCACATACAGAGCAGGAGATAAGAAAACGAGCACTAACAAAGGCAAGAAAATATTTACAGGGAAAATGATAAATCATGGAGTCGTTGTACGTATGCTGCAGTATAGCAGTGTAAAGCGCACCCACTCTCAAAATAAGAAGTCCACCCTGCACCAGCTTTCTTGTTCCTTGTTAGGCGTTCGGTGCTGTACGTACTTATGCCGTGGTTCCTGTGGGCACGGCGAAGAAAGGCCACGGTGAGGGCTCATGCCCGAAATCCCCTTGTCTCGGCGGCTTGCGGCCGCTCGCACAAGTACCGCAGCCGTATTCCGCTTGCATGCAGTAATATCTTCGGTTTCGTGCGCCACGTGCGCCTTCACGGAACTGGGTTGTTTCGATTCGTCGCCCAAGGCAAAAACAAAATGTGTACTTGTTCAGTGTTGAACAGCACCATACAAGGTGTGGACGTTTTGCGAGCCCAGGCGGTTGCGCTGCTGGGTGCATGCAACCCCTCTGTCGGGTCGAGTCCCGCTACTGCTTCTGTGCCTTGATGTAGAGGATGCCCCGAGTGCCACTCGAGCTCACGGCCCGAGAAGCAGCCGAACTTCGCATAACTTTGTTTGCTTTTGGGAGGGGCCTTCCCCGTGCGTTTTCGAGTGCTGTGGGGCAGGGGGGGTGCCCTTCTTTGTACCAGGGTGCCGGCAGAGTCCAGTACGTACGGTTAATAATGCTAAATAATTTGTAGGGGTTGGGTTTCTGCTGAATATTGACTTTTGTGAAGTGTTCTGGTCTGCTTGATCGGCACCTTCCATGTTTGAAGTCGGTGACGTCTGGTAGTTTCCCTTCATAACTATGGTATGCGGATTGTACGGTTGGATCAAGTCCTGTGTATTGTCACCTGGACAGGGGGGGTACCATAACTAATTTTATGTGAAGCCGTGTGAAATTGCGCTCCCTAGCGTCTCGGCATCACGCACTACAATTTCGAGTGGAGTATCCTTTTGTGGGCGTTGAAAACGTAACATATATGTACGGAACATGTTCCTGATGCTTGTAATATGTATGCAACAGTAACAAGGAGTGATTGATGTGTGCATAACAGCAGACGAGCATTCTGTCGCATTTTCGAGGCAGTCAACCACCCCTGCCCCCACACGGTTCCGATAAGATACGGTCAAAGAGTATTATATACTGTATATACCTCAAATAATATTTGGTTATGTCGTCAAAGCGGCGTACTGCGTTGTGGCGAGGTGGCACAGGGACGAGGCATGGAGAAGCCGGCAGCGCCACGCAGCTGAGGATGCCAAGAACGGCGACAAGGAGAGGGGGGGTAGCCGTACTGATACAGCTATCGACGAATGCAGAAACGAATGGATAGATTGGGTGGCTAATGTTAAGATCACGGGCAGCGGAAGACTTTGTACCCCTGGACAGGTCTACTCATTAAGCCGGTACTCGTTGATACTCGCATGTGTTGTTCGCTTAGCTGATAGAAGAGTCACTGTGTTCCTTTCGTGCACGACGGAGACTGAGACCACGCTGGTGCCTCTCTGGAAAACCCCTGGTGTTCCACCTAAGATACGCCTCCCAAGTACTACGAACACGATTCTAGTGCCAAAACCCAGGTAATTACCGGGCTATCAATCTCGTGCGCAGCAGTATCATAACACTATGTATCGGTGCGACTGGCTCTTACAGTATTTTGCGGGTATCTTCCTCTTGTTCGTGTTGCTTCGTCCGTGCAGCGGATATCTGTCTTTCCTGAGTACGTACGAGTATGCGTTCCGTCTATGACGGGGGGCCATAGTTAGTAGGACCTATAAATATACATAAAAACCTAAATATTTACACGTTTTTACCATCACTATTTGGTCCTATTAACTATGGTCCTCCGCAATAGCAGCCTTTCTGAACTGCTTGCGCCGTTTGTATTATGTTCATTTCAGAATTTGTTTTTCGGTTTCATTGTCTCTTAGTTTTGATTTTCTGGTGTTGCTTGTGCCGTTGCGTTCTCGTGCACCCGGTGTATACTACGCTGCTTGCATTTCACTTGCTTGACACTTGAAGTTGCGATTTTTTTTTTTTTTTTTTTTCTGTCTTTTCTCTGTCTCACAGTCTGTGACCACAAGATCAGTATCCCTCTAGGATAAGGAATCAGGACGGACACCGGGTGTACTGATGAAGCTGGGTAGAAAGGACGATTTCATGTGAAGACAACGTCAACTACAACAACACCTGTTACGGGGGGGCATATACCGGTAGTAAATAGGACCTACGGTATACACAAAAAATATATATTTTCCTATTTTTGCTAACAATATTGAGTCCTATCTACTATGGTCCCCCGTAATAGTGAAGAGAGCACCGCGCGAAAAAATACCCTCCTGTAAGGCACCTCGGCGGGGGGGGGGGGGGCTCCCCTGCCGGGGTGGGCTTCGCCGCGACTGGACCCCAGGCTTCGAATCCGGACTGCAAACGCCGCCCGGTATCTTTTTCCTGGCCGGAGCTACAGTAGTGCCTACTTACTTTAAGCCCCTCGCATACATACATGTATACATCTATATGATGATACTCCGACTTGTTCATCATTATGCGTGTCGTGGACGCGAGCTGCGATGGAGGCGGCAGTTTCTGGCCGGACTGTCACTGGGACTGACCCTGCTCCTCGACCCAACATGGTTGGACACCATCTTACTACTCGTACCAGGTACGTTATATTCTGGATGTATGTATGTGCCGTATCTACTCTCTAGGCTGAAGGGGTCGTTCGTTGGGTTGCCCTTTTAGCGTGGAGGCGTTCTACGATAGAGGTTCACCCAGATTTTTCTGAGGCTCCTCAAATTATGGATCTCCATACCTCACCCGAAAACGGACGTCATAGGCAAAAAAATCGAATTGCATCCGATGAACAATCCCATGGCCCAAGTGCACCGACACGTCAGCTTTCGAAACAAGATTGCCATTCCGACGGTTTACGGTTCAGAAGCGCTGTCATTCAGAAAACATTTTAGCGGAAGTGCGCTACGTACCTCTGTCGTGGAACGCGGCTTTTGGTTCGAATCATTTTTTTACGGGGCGAAGCATAGAGCTCGCCAAGTTAGGCGCCTGAGAAGCTTCAAGGCGAGTGAGTCCCTGCCGTCCGTACGGGGTCATGCGTCGCGAATTATTTTTCCAAGGCTACCCCCTACTGCTGTAGATGATACTGCTATAATACGTGATGCGTCACGTCGTCCATTACAGTGTGCTCGTGAATGGTCATTGCCGACCATAATAGACCTCGTAAACGGCCATCGTCGCCCACAATAGACCTCGTAAACGGCCGTTGTCGACCATAGTAGACTTCGTAAACGGCCGTTGTCGCCCAGTATAGACCCCGTAAATAGCCATTGTCGACGATAGTATACCTCGTACATGGCAATGAAGTTGACCAAACAAAATAGAACGACAACGTGTCCATGGAAATACTTTGATCGTCTCGGCAAGAAAAAGTGCAGGTTATTATTCTGGGTTACTGGGCAAATATAAGCATGGGGTGTAGATGAAGTCTGGACGTGGTTGCACCTTGTTCACACGAAAACAATGTGTAGTGTGCGTTCTACCGATATTATAGCCATTGTACATCAAGGAGCTATCGGACCCATCGATGATGATTGCCGCGTCATCGTAAAGTAGATTGGATGCGGTTTTTATCGGCATAGCCAATGTCAGCCGCAACAGGTTCTGCAAGCTATCTGTCAAAGGAGAATTACTTCTGACAAAGAAACACTAGCATTCGTGTATCGAGGCCTATCGTCGCAAACAATAGATAGATACGCATGCGGTAGTGACAGTACAACGCTAACCGGTAATTGAGGGGCTTGGCCGGAAAAAAAAAACTGTTGAACCCAATAATAACGAAACCCCGCGCCGTGAGATGAGTCGTAACAAGAAGGGGCGCCGTCTCCTGCCGCGACGCGTGCGACGTTTCTACGTGTGATGTTGCGCCGCCAATGGTTGGAGTACTTCGCCTTATTATGCATGCACCGACTGAGAAGCTTTACATTGGCACGTGCACTATTTCTGTTGTAAGACATTTATTAGAAAACAGCAGGCCCACCCTTGAAAGCGGGGGAAAAGGGAAACAGGGCATGCGTCAGTCCAGAGGAATAGAAGAGAGGCTACGTCTGCTGTATTACAAGATTGTCGATTCAAGTCGGAATGGAGCAGGCACGATACGTTATAGTAGGGCAAAAATACCGTATATATCACTATCACACTGACTGGGTGATGAGATATCACTCACCCTGGGACGAATTCAGACCCAGTTTCCTACAAAACATAGGGGAGGCGCGGGGGGGGGGGGGGGGGCACAATGGAAATGGTGGCCTAGAAAATAATTCGTCGATAAGGTTGCATAGACGCGTCGCTCGGCGTACACGCCCCCCCGCTATGTCGAGAAACCCAGCTTTGAAAAACCGTCCAAGGGGGTGTGGTATCTTATCACCAGGGTGTGATAGTGTTCTACGACAATGCTAATGTATATATGGTATATTGTTGCACCAATATGACGCTGTTCTCACTTTGAAGCTTCTGGGACATCAGGGAAGGAAGGAAGCGCCCTTCCCGGAAACGGCCAGCCCTGTGTGATCAGGGGATGACACCAAAATATACCGTTGGATTGGAACTACAACGCAAAGAAGAGTCGTACCGGACGGGCGCTAAAATATGTTTTTTCTTGTTTCACGAGGCGCCGTACGATAGACGTTCACCCTAAACTTTCTGAGGCTCCTCGCTTGGGGAGCTCCACACCTCACCCGAGAACCGAATTCAGCAACAACAGTCAAAAGGCATCCCCGTGAGTACTCCCAAGGCCCAAGTATACAACAGCGTCATTTTTCGGAACAAGATCCGCATTCATTCCTACGATTTTGGGCTAAGGAGCCCCGCTATTCAGAAAAACAATTCGCGGAAATGTGCTACCTCTATCGTGGAACGCGTCTCACCCCCGTCCGCGCATGCTGCTGGTACCCGCGCTCACGCTGCTCGCTAGACAACGATCGACATGCAACACTAAAATTGTCAACCATTGTTTAGGTCGTTATCCCGGGGTGCCTCGAGGGGTGAACGCGTCGCCAACAAATCCACTCTGTGCTCACAGGACTCGCTTCTCCATAATAACTCTGAAATGGAGGAATACCTTAGAGGCAGAACCGGGTCTGGTAAAGTAGACACCGAAGCCCGCGCGCGGGGGGCGGGGGAGGTGGCGGGTGGGGGTGGGTGGGGGGTGGGGGGTGCCTGTTGTGTGACCCCAGAGTTGCGTGAGGAAGGCGACGGGATTCGACCAAGAGGCGCATACGACGAAATATGGGATATTGCCGTACAAAGGAGAAAAGTACCAGGTAGTTTATTTATCACACCGTGTATCACATACCTGGTATGGGATAGCGCCCTCACGGTCCCCACCCGTCTCCACGCGGCGGCCGCGTTCACGAGATATCAACTGAAATACCTTGTCTGTACTGTGTTCGTTGCTGGGCTCACCAGGGCGCCCGTTCGCGGCCGAGCCTATCAGTTAGTTCTCCGTGCGGTCGTTGAGTTTTACCGTATACCAGGTAAAGGTTTTGCTTGGACGACGGAGCAATGGACGCTACAACCTTGGCCTCCACCACCACAGTACATCAGCGGCCACAGTCCCCCGGGCCTTCTCTGGAGTCGCTCCTTTTCTCCCACAACCGCTGCGCAACGTTGAGCGTCCGGATTGGCCGCGCTCATCCTGCGAACCTACGGGAGCATCGGGTTTCAAGACTCGGTGATCATTTATTTGCGACCACGAGCCCCGCCTCTTTGGCAGAAGGTTTGGAGGAGCTCATTTCTTGCCTGCGGGACCATGTTGAGAGAGAAACTAAACGCCTACAATAATAACAGGAGTCACAAAGCAATGAGTGACGAATGCTTTGTCGGATACACGGACCAGACCTGGCTGGTGGGTGGAGTAGGAACAATGTCACGGTGGTAGGGGAAGTGCCTGATTCTCTCGGATCACCGAGGCATATAGGAGAAGCCTGACACCACTGTAAGTCTGTCCCGCAGTATAACTACCGTTTGAATGCGATATTTTATGTAAGAAAGGTCCTAATGTTTTGGTATAGAAAAGACACTCTGTCTCGCAATATATAGAACTTATGAATATGATATTTACCCAGAAAAGGTCCTTGTACTTTGCCACGGGGAGGGCACTCTGCCCTCCTCTGTAAACACCGCGTGAATCTAATATTTACGCAGAAAAAGGTCCATATAGTTTGGCACCGGGGGGTTAGAGCGGTAAATACTATTGTTACGGGGAACCATCGTAAATGGGACCAATTATCGCTAATACGGGGGGCCATAGTTAATAGGACCTATGGTATACATAAAAAACCTACCAGGTATATATTTAACCATTTTTACTTTCAATATTTGGTCCTATTAACTATGGTCCCCCGTAATAAATAGTAAAAACAGCTAAATATACAGGTTTGCGTTTGTGCCGTAGGTGCTATTTAGCATGGTCCCCCGTAATAATGGCATATCTATTCGGTAACACTATGTCGCGCAATATAAAGACCCTGTAATTATGATATATCATATATACAAACCAAGGTCATTATATTTTGACACACATATCCCGCATTATATAGATTTTTCATTGTGATATATACAGAAATGGACATTATTATTTGGTACAGAGAGTACACTCTGTGTCCCGCAATGTAAAGACCGTTTAAATGTAGAGATTCAATGAAAAAGGTCATTACGTTAGGGCGCAGAGGAATATACAGTTAGTTCTGCTCCGTATCACAAGGACCGTTCGAATGTATTATTTATATATAAAAAGTCACTGTATTTTGGTGCAGAGGGGACAGAGTGGCAAATACTACAGGGTGAAAGGAGGCAAGCCATCAACCCGTACCTGGTAGGTGGCACACTTTACGGGCTCAACCGGTCCGAGAACCTTGAATCAAATAAGCTCAACCCCTGCCGCGGGAAGAGAAGTTCGTACTAAGACGGGGGGGCAGAGTTATTAGGACCAAAGATTGGTAGCAAAAACAGGTAAATATGTGGTTTTTTGTGTGCACCGTAGGTCCTATTTACTTTGACCCCCCGTGACATGGCACGTGCTGCCACAAGACCAACGGCAGCGGGTGCGGGTGATGCGCGGAGCATGACGGCACTTGTACGATGATGCGCGGCACTGCTGTCCATAGTGGTTGTAGAATGCGGAACCGGTCAAAACGATGCGCCGCCCCATCCGTCATTATATAGCCGGACATTTTGAGGTGCACTCTGCTTACAGAAGGACTATATTCGAGGCAAGATCCGGTGTAAGATCTCATACCGGCCACCCCCCCCCTCCTCTCTCCCTCTCTTTCTTCCTCTCTCCCTTTCTTCCTCCCTCCCTTTCTTCCTTCCTCCCCCTGCTGCTGCTGCTGCTGCTGCTGCTGCTGCTGCTGCTGCTGCTGCTGCTGCTGCTGCTGCACTCTCTCTCTTGATGACGCAGGGTTCCTTGAAAAGACGAAGCGGGGTCGTCGTAAACGCGCGGACAAAGACCGATGGAGCACTCCGCTACCAACCCAGCGCCGCAGGCGGTGTCCTCGACTAGCGCTCCAGAACGCATGCTACTCCTCCTCCTCCTCCTTCTCCTCGTACCCACCCTCCTCGCTACCGCCGTCGGGGGAGCAGTCGGCAACACCTTGCTCTTGCCCCTGGAAGCATGCATCGATTTCGCGAGCGGCCAATACCCCGAATCCCCCTGGACCCTGAGCGAATGTCTAGAGGTCTGGGCGGATTACGCGGACACCATCCCCGTGGGCCAACAGCCGCGGGTACCGCTCGTCGATACTTGGAGAGAGACCGCGACGCAGCTCAAGAGCGCGGGGTCGCCCTGCCTTGCGGCTTCAAACCCAGGCACGGACGGCGTGGGGAGTTCCACCATCCGGCACATGTCCGCCTGGATATTCGCGGAGGAGATGGGCTGCGATTGGGTGACGCCGGACTGGGGCAAGAAGCACGTGGACGGGGGAAACGGAAGCGTGGTGTACTGCCACAGGGCGGCGACTACTCAGGAGGCGGCGATGCCCCTGACCAGGACGCAAATGCAGGAGCAGCAGCGGTGCGCGGTGGTGGATTGGCTTGCGTACTTCCAGTTTGGCGTGCCGTCGGTGAGCTCGCCGCGGGAAGGGACGGCCAGGGTCATCCAGGCAAGTTGTCGTGCGTGTAGTCTACGTGGATGATTGAGTTATCAGACACCAGGTATAAATATTTTTTTCAAACACTTCATAGATGAAGCTGCCAACGTTGCGGGCTATGACGTTTTCGGTTTTGAGGGTCATCCAGGCAAGTCGTCGCGGGTAGGTGGATGATTGAGTCATCGCATGGCGAAACACCCTATAGATGGGGTTGCAAACCTTATGGGCTGCGACACTTTCTGTTTTGAAGTAAACTGTAAACGATACCTGAGGATTGCAAGGCCGTCATCATAGGTCACATCCCGACCGACAGTAGAAGCGCCCCACCCCTCCCCCCCCCCCCCCCCCCCCACCAATGTTCGCAACCGCGTGTGAAACCCTTTAGGGAAAACTGCAGTTCCATTTTGAGGGGACAAAGTAAACGAAGTTGACTATGTTTTCCCAAAAGGCGACTGCAGGCTCGCCCTAAAAGGAAGGGTCAAGGCCGATGTAGTGCGTGGGGCATCCGGCTTCGCTCAAGAATGACTTAAAATGAACCGCCTTCGGGTTGGCGCAGCGCAAGAAATAAATAAAACCCTTGGCGGTTCCAGAACGCGACATTCATCATAAACGCACGAAAAAAGGGGATCGAATTTTTGAAAATATATCGTCGGGCGAGTGTCCCTGAGTAGACGAAAGGAAAGACCCTCGTCTCCTACCGCAGGCATATACAAACATGGGATACAACGTTGTTGTTGGAACAAGCACCAAGTACCTTATTATGTCATTTTTCTCGTACCGCGCTTTGTTGTTTAAATTTACCGCCGAGTGTTCTGCTGTGAGATGAAACAAGGCGCACGCCGAATCCTTGCTACCTACCAAAACAGGACGCGTGGTCACCGCTAGACTTTTGGGTGCACTCGGCTCGACCCAAATGTATCCTCGATATTTCAGCCGTTGTTAGATCAGAAAGAGGGGGGCGTAGCAACAGCAGTGGGTGCAGTTGACAAGGTCGGCTCGTATTTGATATTGCCGTCAAACCCAACACGAAACAAAGTTGCCGGCAACCGTGTACGAAGTATACTACTCTTGGAGTGGAGTGTGTGCTGAAAGCATATTTCTGGATTGTAAGAAAGAGCAAACGGTCAGATAAGCATGTGTGTTCTGTTTTTTTCAATGCGATCATCTTCAGCCCACGGTATGCATGCAACAGGGGCACACGGCGCGCGAACAGCGTCATACCTAGACAGGTGGAAGAGACGCCCCCCCCCCTCCCCCCGTCCTTGCACAATATGGGGAGTGAAAACCTCCTTGTGGGGACATATGTAGAACAATGCAGCACACCAATACGGTTGTCGGGGCACCTCGAAGCGTTGGCTAACTACATCGTCGAACGTCTCCAAGGGAAATTTGTGTTGCCCACAATGTGCAGGGGGCTGGAGGGAAGGGGGGGGGGGGGGCGTACTCGATAGGAGGGATGTACTCGATATCATGCATTGCCGTAGTCGTATGACTATAGATCCTCGCATCCCTACAATGCCGGGACGGAGCATGTCGGGTTTTCACCTACCAGGCGGACATTGCTTGCACCAAGCGCGAAGCGCCGTGAAGTGTCCGGCGAGTCGCATGAAGGGTGAGCTGCATCCTACTAAGAACCGCTTGTGAGGCGGACTTGCATATGGATGACAGATTCAAGGTCAATTTAATTTCCGGTGTAGGCATTTCCAGCGACAGCAATGGAAGTACTACGTAATTGCTTCTCGGGTACTTTGCCATGGACACTACGTGATACGATCAATTCCCTTGTGCGGAGTAAAGGTTCTTTATCTCGCATAAATGATCTCACTCGACAACAGCTGTGGGCGACCGACAAAAAAAAAAAAAAAAAACTAAAAGCGGTATCCTGGCTGCCTCGCTCACGTAGTGAGAGACGAGTTTTACAGCGTCGTCGCCAACTCAACCTGTATGTATATACCAATGCGGAGCCGGGGGGGGGGGGTTCAGCCTGTGTGATCGTATACTATGTGACCTTTCCAGTGCCCGCTTTTGGACTTGAGTGGGGAAAAACATATCGGCCGAAAAGTGAAAATTATCATCTGCCCCATGCAAAAGAAGCCCGGGCAGCTGAAGCACTTACATACATACAGGAGGGGGTATAATACCCAAGGCGCCACACCGCACACACGTACGTTTGTGACACCCGCTCCGCACCGTTTGTTGTGGCGACGAACTGTTTGCCACCGCAGCGACGTGGTATACGCTTCGCGGTAACCGGCCGCTCCGGTGCTCTATCAATAGTGATATCCCCCCCCTCGGACGCTTCTTGTGAGTGAGCAGAAAAACATTTTTATTTTTATTCAGTTTGAATCCTCACCGAGGTGAGGTTTTGAATATATATGTTCTTACAAAAACGACAAGAATCAACTGCTGGGAGCGCGGGTAGGCGCAGTTGCTCGAGTCGAGGCGACGAGGGAAGATAGGGCTGAAGACTTCCCGTGCCAAAAGCAATGCCAGGCGCGAAGCGTCGTGGGGGGGGGGGGAGAGAGTACAACCTGCTGTGTGGCCTCGGATCTGAGTCTCCGAAAAAATAGGGTGCACCCCTATTGCAACATACCTCTGCGTCCATCATTGAGGCGGGGAGGGGGGGGGGAGGGGGGGTGGGCAGCAAACGCGATCAGTCCCCAAAATACGTGTGCAGCGTAGAGCTGTTATACTATGCCGATCATCACTACACGTGTGGGGGCCTTCGTGGATCACCGCGCTCTTTCGTGGGTTACCGACGAGGCTTTTCGGTTTGGGTCTGGTGGATCACCGACACAGTTAGCGAAGGATCAGGCCGAGTTTTATGGCGGGTGGATCACCGCGCTGGTAGTGGATCGCAAACGATACAATGAACTGCTAGCTACTGCTAAATACGGAGGCATAGTGAGTAGGTCCAAGTATTCTGAGTAAAAATACCGAAATATATAGGGTTTTGTTACCGTAGGTCCTACTGTATTTAATACGGTCCTCCGTTATAGATCACCCCGGCTACAGCAGTGGACTGCCCACTCACCCACCCACACCCACCCAACCACCCAGCCACCCAGCCACCCACCCTCTTGACACGTAGCCACACAATCACAGTCACGTATCACCTACCGCTGAGCATGTTACTCTTGTCAAATTTCCTTCCTGTAGAACGCCCAAACCCCTGAACCACCGGGGACGCACGCCGCGACACGATAGGAGCATCAACCCCTCACGACCGCAGTCTCGTCTTCGAGACAATTGGCGAAAAACTACTCGCAATTAGAGTCGTACACATGTTTCTCGACAGCACGGCACTAAAAGGGCTGACTTTACTTTTTTTAGGCCTCGCCATACTCCTGACTTATGGAGAGATTTAGCTTATTATCGGGAACACATTTACTCGAAACTACATAGAGTGAGATTCACGTTTCTGAACGTTGCGGTACAAAAAGGGGTTTTAACGTAGATGTGTTCAGGCCGAAGCATACCTCTGACCAGTTGATGGGGGAGACTTCTTATGCGCCGAGGACCCGCCAAAACTCGTTTTGTTTTCGAGCCAAACACAGCAAACGATATAGTCCTACTGTAGTGGAGGCCACACGGAGTTTCTCGTTGGACCAAGCGTACGAGAGCACTCCGTTTTCTCATCCTTGTTGAGATCCCCAAGCTTGCAACCAGAACAATGGTTACCTAAGGTTTAACTGGTTGCCAACCGTCTACCAAGCACCGTGAGGGGCTAGCAGAAAGGGGAGATAGGATCACGCTGCGCCCCGCCCCGCGCTCTACGAGTCCTTGCACTGTAACGCAAGACGCCAACTTGAAACATGCACCCATCACACGAGTAGCCGTTGCTGCTGTGAATCCTCAACTTCCTTACCGGCAAGTTTTCCCATGCTATATGATGTCCCCAACAACAGGGAAAATAGATAGTTTTTGTTTTGTTTTGTTTTTGGGGGGGGGGGGGTATACGGAGAAAAGGCCCTCGATCAAGGAGCCTCAGAAAGTTGCAGGTGTACCCCTATGCCGTCGCATGCTTCCACGCTGTTTTCCAGTCTCGCCAGAAACTAGTTTCCACACTCGGAATCTCGTGCGAACATTAAGAGAAGGGCGTTAGTATTCCAAACCATTCGTGTTACGGACGACCAAGCATTGTTAGTAACAAAATAAATAGGGGAATACACACGTGTTTTTGCTGTGTACCGTAGGTCCTATTTAATAGAGTCCCCCGTAATAGTGACATCGATTTGTTCTTGTTGGCCACCTGCATGGGGACCCAAAACTGCATCTTCCTCTGGCAATCAGCAAGGGCACACGATCGAGTTCGCTGATCGACGTTGCGCCTTGTTCCGGTGTTGTTGTTGTTGTTTTTTTCGCCGCCAATCGAACCAGATCACCCTGGGCTCGGCGGCAGCCGTCGAGCGCTTGGCGCGGGCCGTGGAGAACGGAGGTTTCGTGGACCCACGCTGGAACCGCTTGCTTTTTGCGTTCGACATGTCGTTTGCGAGTCAGCATCTGTCCTTCTTGGGAGGCTGGGACGGGGCGAGACGGCAGACCGTCCGCAAGGTTCTTGCGGAAGCCAGAGACAATTTCTACGTGCACCCTCGACCGTGGTAAGTGTATGTACGCTATACGTCTCTGACAACCTTTGACGTGCGGATACGGTAGTGACGGCCCAATTAGTTTCCGAGTCTCCTCCATTGGCCTTAAGGAAGCCCATACCTCGTCCCCAAAAAACCTGACCTTTAAGGATGAATCATTCTGCAGCCCGATGGGTAATCCCATGATCTACGTAGGTATCATAAAACACAAATTATTGACGGTACCCCAGCGATGTTGGGCAGCTCCTTCCATGATCCCTTTGGGTCCCGGAGAAAGCGACTAGCATGTACCACGATAAAGTTGGTGTTGTCAACCATTGGACCGTCTATTGGGGGGGGGGCATAGTAACCAAAACCAGGTGTTGTTGGTAAAAGTAGGAAAATATACAGGTTTTTGTATGTACCGTAGGTAGGTCCTATTTACTCTAGGTTTCCCGTAGTAGTAGGAGCAGCAGCAGCGCGGGCGCCCAGCAGAAGTACCTCTACAAAGATCATGCTGCCCCCGTGCCGCACGACTCGTTGCATCAACCATCGTCGCCCGAGCATCAACCAGTGCATCATGTCTCCCAACCAATGGCGCAGCGGCCGTTCGCTGTAGTAACCGTCACATTTTGTTTATCGTAAAAAACTTCCCCCTCCCAAGTCCTCAAGTCCCCAAGAGGGCTTATACCTGGTATTCGTTTAACCTTTCAGGGGGGGGGGAAACTGCAGTAGTCCCGTTTCGGAGACAAACGACTCAAATTCCCGAGCGCTTTGTCTCCCAAACGGGGACTGCAGTGAGCCTCAGGGGAAAACTGCTGTCCCGTTTGGGAGACAAACCAATTTTGTTCCCCGAGTATTTTGTCTCCCACACGGGACTTACTTGCAGTGTGCCTCAAAGGAGTTGAGGATCCTGAGCCAGAAGCAGTGTGGCCGCTGGTGTACCCCTATGCGTCTCTGACGATGTAGGACGTGTGGTACGGTTTGGGATATGATACCACCTAGTGCTCCTGAGGGTCCTCACTAACCCTCAGCCAACCAGAGCGACCCTAACCCCAACCCCGTCAAGCTGATCGGACCAAAAAAGTCTCGAATGATATTTTTCCCCGCAAAAAAAAAAACAGTTTTTTTTTTTTGTTGAAAGAGGACGCTTATTAACTCTTTTTTTAAGACTGCAGTCCCGTTCTGAGGACGGGCTACCCAGAGTTTGAGTGGTTTGTCCCAAAAACGGGAGTGCAGTCAGTCCATACAAGGGTTACCCTCGGCCTAATCCTACTATTAATCGGTAGTTTGCTCGACATTAAATCGTAAACCAAAAAAACGGCATCGACGGTGTTGGGTAGTCCCTCAAGCGAGGAGCCTCCACGTATCAGTCAGACGTTCGTGTTGGCCAAACAATGCTGCCTACCGGTATTTAAAAACCGTCGCTCCCGTTGTAAAGCCTGTCTGTAGGGTCAAGACCCGCTCAAGTTGGTCTTGTTGGCCCTCTTCAAAAAGAGCTCGCAGTATACGCCAAACATGTATGTAGGGAAGCTGTTTGCGGTGAACACTCACACCCCTTTTTCCTTTTTCCATGCGCTTGAAAACGAAAAGAAAAGTAGTGCAAGATGAAGAGAAAGGAATATATATGTGGGGGTTTTGTGGTGGGATAGACGCGTTATCGCGCTAGGAGACGTGAGTGGGTACAGGGAATAATACAGATGCATAGCTGATATATTCAGGGGACAGAGTGAGCGTGTGGGCGAAGCTGTGCTCATGATGAGAGAAAACGATGACACGAGTGAGGTGCCAGAGAAGCTACAGCGATCCTCCAACACAGCACAGAACCCTGCCAACCGAATGGCAGAAACTACTTCCTGCAGTGCTGCTATATATATGTTGCCTGTGGTTGGGGAAGAATGTGCACGTTCGTTCGTGGCCGCCCGTACGCATGAACCACTGAGCCACGCATTCAGCGCAAGATCGACGATTCGTTGAGGTCAGCCATCCTTGACTAGTAAACGTACCTGTGCCATAATATATACCGTGGACCGTCACCCAGCACCATAGCGCGGTCGCTATTTACCCACCGTGTATTTTCGCCCCCCAAAAAAAAACATCCAGGAATTTCCCAACAAAACCTTTAACCTTGATCGGATATTTACGAAGTCGTACGACTAACCTAGACGAATGATTGCGGTTTCAACTGCCCACCTCGCATGTGGTTAAAACACCACCCGCCTCCCCCCAAAAAAAACAAACTAGGTACGACGATGACCCCAAATGCACCTACGATCCCACGAGGCTTACCTTTGCAATCCACATCCGTCTGGGAGATAGACGGGCTTTTTTTCAGAACGGAAACTCGGAGTACTTCAAGCTTCTGGAGGTGTTCATGGACACTGTTTCGCAGGAGGTTATTGGAAGGGGGCTGGAACCGCCGAACTTCCATGTGTTCTCGGAAACGATCGTACCTTGCCCCTCGGCGGACTCTGGGCTGTTCGATGAGTTCCCGACTTGGCCAGTGGCGCTTGACCAGGTTCGAAAACGAAAAAAACACAGTGCACGCGTTGGGCAGATATAATGATCTGCCTAGCCTAGACCGTGTCAATTCGTGGCTTGGGGTATGTTGTTGTTCTTGTCATTGTTGTTGTTGTTCTCTTGTTAACTTGTGTCTTGAATGTAACATGTTGAGGCTGTGGTCACAGAACGGGCCAAAGTAACTGGAGCTGAAAAATACCTCAAATATACCGCGATATCCTGCAGGTCATCACGAGGAAATATGTACAGGTCCAAAATATCGTATACCCTGGTATACCACAGACCAGAGTACACCGTACACCAACCCTTCCTCGCCATTTACGCGCATTGAGCTGGTTCCAGAAAAAAACGTAGCATTCCACCTTCGGGCAATAACGCCGTGAATATACTGAAACTCACAACCCAAAGCACATCCACGTGACCGCATCAACAATGGAAACACATCGGTGAAGCTGGTTTGATGGTGCGAACTGTAATTCGTGAGATATGATAAATAAATGTTTATAGTACATGCGGAGGCGTTGTTGCGTAGGGATTCAAGCTGTCAATCTTTGAACCCATACGATTCTTCTTTATTTACGCCATTAATCGGTGAATGCGTCGACTCATTTCGACCGCAGATTTGTTGATATGATCGTATCATCAAAGGAAAGACGTCCGTAAAAGGCTGCTATAGAAAACGCCTGCCAAAGTAATTCCTGGAACAATATGTTGAGCTCTTTGGTAACCCTAGGGGAACTATCTGCTGTCACGGAAATCACCTTTTCGGAGAAGAGTTGGAAATCAAGCTTTAGCAGGGATATTTTTCATACTCGAAATCATACGAAAACCTGATAGATGGCCTTTTCCAGTTTGTTGTATTTTCGTCCGCCATTTTGCTTCGACGTCGCCGAACTAATCCCAAACAAAAGTTAAAATGGACCTTCTTGAGCAAGAAAACACTTTGTTCAAAAAGGGCCAACAAAATTACGTTTTTCCGTATGGTCACATAATAAAGAAAAACCCCGCCATAAATTTCGTTTCCCAACTCCTATTCAATCAGGGCGCAAAAAATGGATGCCGAAATACTCCAGCTACTGCTGGAACCAGCTCGTAGCCATCCAGGTGTGTCAGATCAGATCCTCCGTGGAACATTTTCTGACTGTGGTTCTACAGAGGATGCAGACGTGTGAAAAATCGTGTACGGGCTACCAGTACGGTAGTATCGGTATATATATGTTCGACGTTGTGTCACCGTATTATAACCAATTCAGGGCGTCTGTCCAGCTTCGAAGCTCAGCTTCGGCTCCACAAGACAAACGTTGCGGGTGACGCATGGGACGGGGGAGCAGAAAGGGCGGCCCGTAGGATCGGTAAGGGCGCCCTCCGGTTCCCCTCTCTAAAGCCGATCGCCTGTTGAGCGGTCTTCGCGTGTTCTCACCGTGGTCTGCCCTGCTCAAAAGGTGTGCGCACCTTCGCTCTGCCTGCATCTTCTACCTGGTGCTCATCGTCTGCCGGTATACGGCGGTTTCTAGGCAAAGATGTGTACGACGGGGAAACAAAGGAATTTCCACCAGACACATAAGTGCTGACGAAATCGCGTTTCATCCCGGCGTATGTAGGAAAAACCACTGGCCTCCAGTACATAGAAGTCGCTAGTTTTAGTGTCTTGTGAGGCCAAGATGTATATCTGAACTATTAATACCTTAGTAATACCTTAATTATATCTAAGGAGGCGTGAAACCATAAGGGCTGATTCCTGAATTTTGGGGCATCACTTGAGTGGCTCTTCATTTCCTCACGTGAGAAACGCCTCTTTAGAACAAAGCAAGGGAAACCCGACGAATACACACCCTTGGCTTTAAGTTTACATCGAGCAATGTGTCATTTTACGTACATACTCGGTAGATAGCGAATCTACTGCTTTCGACCCTATAATAGTTTGTAGACGACTCTACAATCCGACGCACCCATGGAAAGCGTGATCAAACTATCGCTTAAGTATCACAACAAGCTTGCAAGTTCGAGATCGGACGGGGGGAGGGTTATATATATATATATATATATATATATTTATATTCATGTTTTGCTCATCCCATTTATTATCTTCGCACATCGTCTTCTCTCTCTCCTTCCAACTCGTAACTCAGATCCGGGGTCACATAGCAGGCTCTTCTACCCCCTTCCCGCTACGGTACGTGCCTTCATTTTTATCGCGAGAAGATTTCAGCCTTTTCTTCCCTCGTCGACTCGCATCGAATTGTGCCTACCCACGCTGCCAGGCGCTCTCAACAATTGAATCATTTATATTTTTATTTTAGCAAACAAAGTCAAATGTCCGACCCACCTGGGGCTCGACCCCAGGACTCAAAACACAAGTAGAATTCGAGGTTAACCACTTGAACCACCGGGGCGACCGGCTTTATATATATATATATATATATATATATATATATATTATATATATACTCGGAGTATATGTATATATAATATACGTATATATATATATGTATATATACCACTTCAGGACACTACTCGTACATCAGGGGACTGCTCAAGGTTAGGACAACAAGTCTGAAGGCCGGACTTCGAACCCCGGCATGCCCTCAATCTCCTTTTTGTTGCGCACCTTGTTTTTTTGCGCTTTCCTCTCTATTTTTAGTTTCGCTTCGTTGTATGGTCGACACAACCAAGCAGCTCTCGGACCGGTTGAGAGCAATGAGGCATGACAACCGTCGCAACGGGTAGTGCTTACCAAGAATGTTTGCGGGTCGCAACCCGACCCGCGGGTCGGGTCACCGGGGGTGTTCAAAATCTCACGGGTCCGGCCGGGTCGGGTCAGGAGGTTTTCAACTCTCGCGGGTCGGGTCAGGTCGGACCGGGTCAGGTCGGGTCGGGTCAAGAGACTTTCAAAATCTCGCGGGTCGGGTCGGGTCAAGCCAACACACCTCAATAAAATCGCGGGTCGGGTCGGATAAGCTGTCCCGAGAGCCATCCCACAGCAGGAACCAGAAGTTCCTTGAGCCCCTAACGTTAGGAGCTCAATATCTCTCCCGATACAATACTTGGAAGAAATTCGTTCGGGCCAACCGACCGGCACTTGTATGCGCTAGTCCTGTATACGACTAAACATTTCATCCTAACTAGTAGTTCTTCACTTACTTGAGGAACTCAATGGGTCAGAAACCTTTGGCCCAAAATGTGCAACCCCTACCGTGGGGTGATTCCCGACCCGTCCCCATCCGACCCGTGAGATTTTCCCTGATCCGCGAAAAGCCCTGAAAAATGCGATAATAGAACTTAGCGTGAAAGCACTCGTTTTTTCGATCTGTGAGAGCTCTGTACACCATACAAAACTTCCTGACTGGAAAAATGGCGCGAATTTCCGAGGTCCTAGGGGGGGGGGGGGGGGGGGTACTCGATAGGAGAGATGTACTCGATCTCATGCATGGTCGTAGTCGTATGACCATAGACCAGGGGGGGGAGCGATGCCAAGCTTCCGATAGCAGTCAGTAGTACTCCATAAGTTAAATTACGGTTGTTCGCTTGTATTTAGAGCTGTCCTAGCGTATGTATACTACCAAGCCCGGTGTGGCACAAACGATATCCCGGCGACGTTGCGTGTTTCCGAAGTTGAGGGACCCTGTCGGTCAGCAAGAGTACGACTAGTGAGTACAACATCCTACCAGGGGTGGTCTACGGCACACAATTGACCAACGCCAACGATGTTCACACGTTTTCTCCTTTGTATACATACATGTGTGAAGCTCTCGGAGTGTTCGGAGGCGAAGACACCCGACGACTGCCCCGAGAAGCGAGCGGGGCTGTTCTGTACCCCCCAGCGGTCCGGTGTGTTTCACGTGCTCCGGAGGCCGATCACGCTGCACGTGGGCTCCGACGTGCTAAGCGCGCTGACGTGCATGATCCAGGCCGACGGTTTGCTGATGGGGTGCAGCACCTTTGGCCACGTGGCCGGGCTGCTCACCAGGGGTATATCGTTCTTCTCGATGCATTGCAGCGGCGAAAAAACGCCTGAACAGTATAAAACCATCCCTCCGATAGCGATAGCGGAACGCGGGCACCTGTGGGTCCCGGTGGGGGGGTCGTGGCGCGACCCGGTTTTGAAATCGACAGAACCTTTGAGCGCTGCGCTTGACACGCTCCTCAGGAGCAGGAAATAATCGTAGCTTGGCTAACCTACCCTCCTACCGTGACCTCTTTCCGCCGAGCGCAACCGCTCTTTCAAAACACGACGGAAGGGACCGTATTGATTTCCTCGGCTGGAAGGCGAAACATTATGTCTCCCTCACCTTGGGCGCCCCCAGGAATGCTCGATATCCTACAGGGAAGGGCGTGCCAGAGCTCGCCTGGCGTCGCCGACGCCGTCTAGGACAGCGCAGGCATCATGCAAACGGTATAGGAGCATGGATTATTCGTTGTATTCGTTGTTTGATTGCCGACATGTCCATACGGGTTCGATCTGGAAACACGCCGACAGGCACCAAGGACTCTTCGTCGTTGTTCACACGTATTTCAACATGTTTAGCCTTTCCGAGTTTTTAACTCGAGCGGTCGAACTCGCGCCAGCTGACGCAGTTGTAATCATTTTTACAAACAATGGATGACGGGCGCAACTTCGGTGTAAGTGTATGTTCAACACCGTCGTGATGGCGTCTTTCTTCTTGGCCAAGTTTACCACAGCTCAATGTTGAGCGTGCAGAAGTTGCTGCCGCCCCCTACTTGCTGTAGCGAGATGGTAAAATCGTTGGTCTCGATCTGCGATGCCTCCGGGGGGGAGATGATTGTAGCTCCCAGCCCCGTTGCGCTCGGAACCGAAAATAAACTGCACCCAATGACGGGCACCCCACGTCATCACGCCCGGGAGCCTTAGTTGCTGCCTAACCCCCATCCGGTCGATGGTGTAGCCGCCGTTGAATATTCCTGCAGCGATCCATTTCAGCTTGTGGTTCCCGTCCGTGGTCATATTTCGTGGTTCTTCCATCCGTATATAGTCCGATAGCCGGTCCCGTAGTCCGGAGCGGTCATCGAGGTTGTGCTCAGATGCTCCCACCAGCAGCTTGACAAAACCTTGATCGTTGCCTAAAACGTCGTCGCCCGCGTACTCCTCTGGCATAGCCCTCAGGGCCTTCGATTCCCCCCCCCCCCCAAAGCTCCGAAACACCCAAGCGTGTCCGACCTGCTTAGTTCATTTTCGCGGGCCTCTGTTGGCCTCTCCCGGGATGTTGGTTCGCCCGCCGTGCTCGCCATGATCGAGTATTCTCCCAGGTAACCCCCCGCAACCTCCGATGTAGTCTCCACCATTGTGTTCACTGCTGGCTCGGATTGATGAGGGCTGTAAACGTTGACGACGTTGTCGCTGGAGCTGTTGCCATTGGTCTTCAGCTTGACACAGCAGTAGTAGCTTTGGCTGATGGTGTTGTGGACGGAGGACCATTTGTCTCCCCCGCCGCGTCCACGACCCGCTGCCCTGCCGCCGGGACGCCGCTGACGTTCTTCTTCCAGTGCGGTACCCCTCCGTTGAATCTGAGCTCCTTCTCGTCGTTGTTCTGCGGGCATCCGCCCTGTGGTAACCGTACTCGCTGCGCCTACAGCTCAAGCTTTGTGCCCCGCTCGAGTCACCTTGCGCATGCATGGCAACCCCGCGGCCCACGACTAGTTTTCCGCGGGACGAGGAGCGAGCCAAGTTTGTCCGCGGGGATGTTCCGCAGTGCGCGCTTGACGTCCTCCAGCCCTGTCGCGCTGGTTGTCGTTGTGCAGTTGCGCAATGTGCTCGCACTTATCCGGGTTGTCCTTCAGGATCCTTGCAGCGAGATCTTGATCCGTGACACCTCCCCATGTTCATGGAGTCGGTCCCACGCTCAATTTACCGCGTAGAGCCAGATGTCGGGATCCTGCCCGAGCTGCAACTCGGAGTTGGGCAGCAGTTCGTAGCTGGCCACGCAGTAGCACACGCTTCCATCTCACCATGGCATGCAGAAGCCGTGTGGCGATGCGCGGCTTCATGCGTTCTGGGGGTGACTCGTTAATTATGCTGTTGCAGTCTGCTTTCTTGTGTGCAGGCCGGGGGGGGGGAGGGGGGGGGGGGGGGCGCGGGGGGTAGACGGCTTCACGTTTTTCAATACCATCTCGTGTAACGTTTAACTCACATCGTCGCAGTATACCACCGTAGTTATTAATAGTGAGCCTTACAGATTCCCATTCGTTTGGTTGTGTATCTCTGTTGGAGCACGTCGGTGTGTTGTCACGCCGGCTTGTACTTTTTGTTTCCTTCTGGGGGTGGAGAAAGCTGCGTAAATAAATGGATTCAGGTTTATGATTTTTGTGCGGGGGATAAAAACATTTGTGATGTCGCCTTCGTCGGGTCGGTATATCCTAAAGAGGCGCGCGAGCGCGGTGCGCGAGCCTTGTTAGCTGTTTTCCAAGGAATAAAAGCCTCTCTCCATAACGAATCGTCACACGTTGTCTATGTGAACCAACGCCAGAGGTCACAAGACATCAACCTTGTTCAACCATTGTACGTTTACGTGCTGTCGTAGTCCAAACAAACGACTCTGCGCATGATGTACAAGCTGCCCAACCTGAGTATTTTGTGACGCGTACATTGATTGGACAATCCGGGGGCGTTGTGGGCGTTTCACATTAGCCAAATGACCGACCTTGACACTCGTGGCTCAACTTTTTTTTTCCCCAGGTCGCCCAGAGTGCGGTACCCCACATGTGTTCTTTTTGTGTATGTGTCACACAGACAGGTCCAGGAGGTGTCTGGCACCAACAAACAGCAGCAGTAGGGCTCCCCCATACACAATGTCCTTGCTGTGAACGAAACGCTGTAGCAAGTGCATACAGCACACCGAATGGAGAGGTTGTCGACACCCTGTCGGTTTGCTAATATACTGCCAGGTACCAGGTATTTAATAAGTTCAATGCCGGTGGCTGGGTAGGTGGCCCGCGTGCCTATTATTATCAGGATCAATTTCGTGGGTTCAAGTCTCACCGAGTGCATGCTCGTGGGGGGCTTTCTTATTGCATAAAAAAATGGTTAGCGGAAAGCGCGAGAGCGTGAGTTAGCTACTTTCGATGAAAATCGACGAGCAGTGGGAATGCTGAACCCTATGCGCGACAAAAAATAAAGGCACGTACCGGGGGGGAGAAGGGTAGACACCTGTGACCACGACTTGTCCAGAAGCTCGTTGAGGTAAAACCTCCTACTACTACTACTACTACTACTACTACTACTACTACAAGTATGACTGAAAAGTAAAAGTGATGATTAGAAAATATATACCTGGTATATGCATCCACAAGGGTCGTTTTATGCCCACATTGCGCGAGCGGGTGAGGCTTGGCCATGTGCACAGCATGGTGCCAGGTATGTACTAAAAGTATGCGGTACCTTTTTTTTTTTTTTTTTTTTTTCTCATCCCATTCATTATCTTCGCACATCTTCTTCTCTCTCTCCTTCCAACTCGTAACTCAGATCCGGGGTCACATAGCAGGCTCTTCTCCCCCCTTCCCGCTACGGTACGTGCCTTCATTTTTATCGCGAGAAGATTTCAGCCTTTTCTTCCCTCGTCGACTCGCATCGAATTGTGCCTACCCACGCTGCAAGGCGCTCTCAACAATTGAATCCCTTTTTTTATTTTTGCAAATAAAGTCAAAGTCCGACCCTCCTGGGGCTCGAACCCAGGACTCAAACAAGTAGAATTCGAGGTTAACCACTTGAACCACCGGGGCGACCGGTACCTGGTACCTGGTGCCTGGTATACCAATACCAAGTACGACGCATTTCCACAAAAAAAGAGAAAAAAAAATCATACCAGGTAAACAACATGTGTATCCCCTGTTCCCTACATGTGCACAGAGCCGATAAGTTGCGTTGGAACTCCATTTTTTGTTCAAGTTTTGTTGAAAAGGCCCCTTCGGCTTGCATTGCATCGCCGTTCTAGGGACGGGACAGGGTCGCTGGCAATCTAGTCTGGAGCTGGAGTTGCAAACAGCTGCATACCTTCGTCTGGAGATCGAGGGCCAAACCTCCGCGCATACGAAAGGAGAGTGGCGTCCCTGGGCGAGATGGCCCACACTCAGAGCAGCGGTATATTCGTCACAGCAGCGACACCAGCACCTATGCCGACGGCAGCAGCGAAGGCCTCGATGTTGATGAGCAGGAGGCGAGGAGCTTCGTTCGTCGCCTTCGTCCTGGCTGTGACAGCTGCCTCCGGGACTGCCCTGTTGACTCCTGTTGGACAGGTGGGCAGCAGCACAGTAGCAGTAATGGCCCACACGAGTTTTTGTGCGGGAGTATGAGTCGCCTTGTTTTTGGTTGCAGCATCGCAGATGACTACTCGTACTGGTAGTTTTGATCGATCGTCTGCTGACACGCTCGGCAATGAGGACACGTCACAGCGTTCATGTGTCTCCGCTCTATCTTGGGCAGCAGTGCAACGACGATCGGAAGTGTGGCTCCAGTAGCGGGAGCATGGAACCGGGGGTGGGGGGGGGGGATGGGGGGGGGGGGGGGGGCGCTTCCAATGCGTGTGGTCGATGAAGCCTCTGTTGATATCCAAGGCAGGCACATCTGTCCTCTGCCGGAGCTATGCGGTATAGGTCTAGAAAACGGATACTCGTACGAGTATATACGAGCCTCGTCCATGAACGTGCTTCATGATGTCCCTTCTGCACGAAGTACTCGTGCCATCTTACGTTCACGTACTCGTATACAGCTTTTTATCGTACATGGGTGTATGTACAGCAAGCAGTATCGTATAGACATGGCATTGCATTGTCCGGGGTGCTTTGCCGCATACTGGTACCTGGTAGCAATGTCAGTACAGAGTACGGGTACGAGTATCTCTGCCTGTGTCGTACTGGGATTTATTTTGCCAGAGAGCTTGTATCCATCTGTCCAGGTTTAAAGCATCAGCACGGATCAGTGGGTGTGCTGGATTTCGACGGGAACGTACTGTGATAAGGCTCGTTCTCATCGCAGAGCGTTTTTTCCATAATTTCCGAAGTTTGGGAATAATTGGAGATATGTACCAATATACGGAGGCGTTCCCTCACTATTTTTTTTTCGAAACTCGTATTTGGAGAAAAAAAAGCAGGAAAATGAAAATATGGAAGACTGAAAAATTGCGCGAAAAAAAACATGGAAAATATGGAAAAAAAGCTCTCCGATATGAATAACCCTGAGAACAATCTTGGAGAACACACACAACGCGCACTGCTGCATGATAAGAGCACTCGTACGAACAGTATGTTATTCGTGCTTGGGCAGCACGCGGTATAATATTAATAGTTGCAAAAGCGTGTTCCATACAAATACGAGCAAGTGGATGCAATCCTGATTCGTGTGGCGCGATATGCGCGGAAGGCTCTGCCGTGTGGCACACAAGGTGATCAACTCCTCCTGGCATGATTTTTCGAGTCGAATTTCTAAACAAGGGAGAAAGAGGCACACAGAACGATCTCGTCAAGGCCTACTGTATGCAATTCCGTAGACGCATCGCTCGGTGTTCGTCCCCTATCCCCGTGTTTCGCAGAGAAAATCAGCTTCGAAATTTCGTCCGCGGGGGTGAGCTATCTCCCGCGTTACCTGGTGCAGTACCTGGTATTCGGTATTTATTCGGTAAACTCTGGGGCCGGGAGTTGGCTGGACCTCCCAGACTATCAGTAGTTGGTAGTTGGCTGACGAAGCCAGCCAACCAGCTGGCTTTGGTTGACCAGTCGGCTGGCGCTATTTTCTCGAGTTTTACGTCCTAAAGCATGTTTTAGAACAAACATCAACAGTTTTCGCGCGGCACCGGCGGCACAGCAGCAGACCATGGCGGCGGGTTCTGATTGATGCGCCATGAGTACTTTGCAATAGACCCCTCGATTCTCTCTCTACATGTCTCCCTATTTTTAAGCGAGTGGGTCTCGCGTCTCACGGCGAAACGCACGCCCTGCGAGCAAAGAAGCCCTCCATATACAAGGAAACCCAAGCATTCGCGCAGTTGGTGACCGCCGCGACTGCAGCAAAAGTATACCAGGTACGTGGTACCGGCCAAGTAACACCTATAATAGCTGGCGAGTTTTTTTTTTGCATCCGAGTCACAGCTCTAGTATTCACAGAGTGCATACCAGGTACAGTACTGTTGAGTCGAAGGAGACCGGTCATGCTGGCGGCGTCGTGGCCTCTTCTGTCGAAAGGGCAAAGCTAAAGGCATATCTACTCAGCCTCTACATCCCTTGACGGTGCACGTACATTCCCTTGCTTGACGTGTCTCATGCCAGAGCTTGCTTCCAAATGGCACTGCTGTATCCCCCTAAAGAGCAAAAGTTGGTTACAGCTATAGAGGGCTCGCACCCAGGGTTAACTGTGATACGCGGTCGATGCGAGTCGTTGGCGAGGGAGGAAGGACGGCCCGAAGTGTTATCGCGGCAGAACAAGATAAAACAAGGCACGAACCGTCGTAGTGGGGAGGGGGCAGGAGGGCGGGGAGAGGGGAGGAGAGCCTGCTATATGTGACCCCGGGTGTAAGCTACGACTGCAGTAATGTGGGAGGGTGAGTGAACCGTAAGGGTGAAGAGGGCTAACGGAATGGAAAAATTAATAAAAATGTGAACGAAACCGAAAACAGCACCTTCGGGTGGGACTGGGAGGGTTAGGAAATATCGAGAGAACAGTTATGATTGCGGTGCAGTAGTATTGTACCATTAACCACGACAAGGAGCCCAGCCCGGGCGAGTGGGATGCAGGGGATGCCTTCTGAAGCACAACGCAAAGACATGTATACGATACGAGCATCTGCAGATTACTCCTCAAAATGTGTGTGTGCTTTTTTTTGTTGTTCTCTTGTCTCTATTTTCCCCTCGCTGCCCCAGACGAGCGTCGGCCGAACGAGGGCGACCTCAGGCCGCGGGGGAGGAGGCGTCGCCAAGTCTCCGCTAGGGGTAATACCTACCGAGCTCGGAGGATCTAACGGCGCCGGCGCATTCAGACAGCAGAGGCAGGGGAGGGGGGCGGTGGCGAGACCGGGCTCCGTTGTCCTCAAGCAGTCGTTCTGGGACAGCCTAGCGGGCGGCGGGGGGGGTGGGGGAGGTGCGAAGAAGAAACCGGCAGCGGGGGCGAAGGGGCAAAGCTTCAAGTCGCCTCTTCCTAAAGGGTTTCCACCAGGTCCGAGCGAAGCGTGCTTGTTTTGAAAAAAAAAATCTGGATGGTTTTTGGGCCGGGAAGCGTCCGCAGCTGGTATAGAAAAGGGTTGGGTTATCAAATGTATTACCAGGTGCTGAAAACCTTCCACGCGGCTCAACACCAGTCATGACCCAACCCGCGGCTCGGGGTTGGGGTCAAAAACATTTTTTTCATATTTCATGGTTGTCGGGTCGAGAAGGGTTGGTTCGTGTCAGGAGGTTTTCACACTCTCAAGGGTCTAGTCGGATCACCCTTTTGCCCGACTTGGCCCAACCCGACCCGGCCCGACCCGACCCGACCCGACCTGACCCGCGAGGTTTGATCCGACCCGTGAAAACCCTGGAAATTCCGTGGTAGTGGTGGCTTCTTCTACCCAAACCCGTTTGTATCGTATACACGCCAAAATGATCCCACTCCACTTTAATTCCAAGTAATGCGGAATGGGTAGCGCACCTATACCTGCAGTATGTAGCACCCAGCAACCCGACCTTTGGCGAGAAGTGTTGCAATCAAAAGCTCGATACAGCAGAGGGGTAAATGGGCTTGCAGATGAGGGTGTGCAACACGCGCACATCGGATGCAAACACGGCGTTGGCGGTCCCTCCGTAGTGCCGATCGAGTAGTGCCGCCGGCTCGCTACCGTGCCTGTGGGATCGCGTCTGGCACGGATGGGACTAACCGGAGCGGCAGTGTGCGGAGTAAATAGTGCCGGTTGCCGCTATAGTTATTGCCGGTATTGTCGGCTTGCGCGCATACACCCCGGCACTACCGAGGGGTCGGCACTACTGGACCGTATCGTATCAGGTATGAATAGCTCCTTAGGTTGGGGAGCCTCATCAGTGGGAAATGTTTAATCGGCTTGGAAATATTGTCACCCTAGTCCCCGAGTAGCGTGTCCTCGAGGGCGTCGGTGCAGCACGGTGCCTCACGGGCTATACGCAGTGCTCGGTCGGCATCGAGACCCCGCCAAGGACTGCAAATCTGGTATTCGCGATAGCCGTAGTATGCTTCTATGCTTGCGGTGACTTACGAACCTATCGAAGAGCCGGCGTTTTGGTGGCGGTTGGGCGAGCGCAAGAACGCCTGCTGTGAGTTCCGCCGAACAGACCTGCGAACGCTTCGCGCTTTGTGGTTGTTGCAGTGCTCTTGAGTGTTTTGTGGATCACGGGAAAACAAAGCAGTGTTGGTGAGATTTTTTTACACCCGCCAAAGTGGGGGCAGGGTCTTAAATGAGAAGGGCAAAAGGGAGACGTTCTACGATAGAGGTTCACACTACGTTTTCTACGACTCGTCAGTTGAGGAGCTCCATACCTCACCCGAAAACGAACCTCAGCAGAAACGTCAAGTTGCATCCCGATGAGTAACCCTCCGGCCCAAGTACACGAAAACGTCATGGTTGGAATCAAGATTTTCGTTCGGATGATTTTCGGTTGAGGAACCTTGTCATGAAGGGAACCAAAAAAAAAATAGCGGAAATTTGCCACCTCTATCGTAGGACGAAAAAAGGCGCCAGATGGTAATAGCAGGAGTTGGGCAAGCGCATACCGCTCTTGCCCGACATATGAGCACCCTTTGATCAAACGGTTTAGTGTAAAAACAGTGTCTTGTGTTTTGGGACAGAGTGACTAGGGAATGGTAAGCTGTAGCGGTGATGAAGAGTAGAGGTATAGCAGTGTTACCGGTACTGCCGTGGTAGAAAGCGGGTGCGTGGCTTACATGCGCACCCCGGTGCACGTGTAATTGTTTCGGCATCTGAAGCCCGTTGTGGGGGCCGTACCGTAGATTACCTGTCGAGTACTCGGAGTACCTCTGCTGTTGTTGGAAGCGAGTGAGTCCGGGCGCATCGAGTAGTAGTCGCGAGTATATTTACCCGAGTACCCACCTACTGTGCCGTTTCTGCTTGTACCGAGCGCTTCGAAAGTAGGGAGTGCATCACGAGTATCACGAGCATATTACTCGATCGCCTACTCTTTGTACCGAGGAAGCTATGAACGTGTCGGGAGAATCGCGAGTTTGTATCACCGCACTGCAGTGGAGAATCACGCCTAGTGATCTTTGAGATCGCTTGAAAAATGTCAGGGGTAAAAAGAAATGCACCGGGTACAGTGCTTGATGACTGACTACGGAACTCGCCAAAACACTTTAACAGGGCTGAGCAAGTCTTGTTTTTATCCATTTTCGTGAAGGGATCGATGTTTCCTCTCCCAAAAACATGAGGAGATACTCTTACCTATTCGAAAATCAGGCCCTACACACAGCTGTCCTGGATGGTTCAGATGAGCAGAAAAAGTGGGAAATGTTGACGACCGCAGCAACATCAGCAGCAGCAGCGACAACGACAACAACGACAATAGCAACAACAACAACAACCACCACCGCAAGACCTAAACGGCAACAACAAGCACGGCAAGAACAATGGCCACCTCCACCGCTCTCTTAAAAACGGCGAACGTGCTGCCCAAGCCCGCGCAGTCCCGCGCTGGGGACAAGACCTAAAACCCTCCATAATCGAGTCAGATGTAGGTGTATGTGCAGTTAGTGCAGCGCTCAAAGCGACACTCACCTCCGTCCAAACGCGCGTCCCCTTCTGCGTGCGTATCATACCGAATGCCCCCTCTTAGCGAGCACACTGTTGAGGCCGACGGTGGACGACAGCCGCGGACATTTCCTCGACGTTTCCGTGGAGAAGTTCAAGCCGAATGTGAGGGAAGTCGTTCGACGCACAGGATGGGATGTTTCACGTTTTGTCTCCTAGCTTGCGTTGTGTATGCTGCATGCAGTAAGTGTTTCCTGTCGACTACAGTGGAGAGAGAGTTTCGCCGCATGATACACAGGATATTTCTGTTTCTTTCTCGTGTGCTTTGAAAGCGTACTTTAGAGAGCTGTGAGTTAGCACGAGTTACGTCGCCAACTAAGTCATCAGTCGGACCAATAGTTTGTCTTTTCCGGGAAGTGCCGACTATCCGATTTAGTGGGGGTTTCCATATTTACAGGAAGAATGTTCAAGGCGGGACACGTTTTTTTCGGTGAATTGGCTCGACTTACGTCACCAACGAGGTATCAGTCGGACGGATAGTTGATCGTTTCCCAGACGTGCCGGCAATCCGATTTATTTGGGGTTTCCATACTTCTAGAAGGGATTACTGAACGCGGGACACATATTTCTTGTTTAGGCGGGGGGGGGGGGTTCGACCGGGAAAGGCCGTGGCTTGGCTTTTGCCCCGCTCGCCTGCCTGGAAGCCGGCAAGTCGGCGGGTGACCACCAGCCGACTTCGCCAGCCGACTTGCCGACTGAATTCAGCTATTCATAGTTGGCGAACGGCACCTACCGAATCGTTCTTCGCCTGGACACCCTCCCGACGCACAGACCTCTTGTTCATACCGGTACTATTTTGTGTCTGGTGTTGTACTCGTTGTGTGCCTACCCTAGCCCATGGGATCTTAATTGTTGCTCCGGTTGGGCGTTCAATGCTCCTCCGAAAAGCCTCTTAGTAGTGTCTTGTGTCTTGGGGTGACCCTTACTTAAGAGTTGTGGTTTGCCAAGCCTACCGTTAATAAATTCGCACTGTTCTTGGCGTTTGGCGAGCAATGGAACTCTTTGGCTTTTGAGGGGGGGGGGGGGGGGGGGAGATCTGTTTTGTTTTTGTCATCCCGTTTCTTCTTTCCGCCCTTGTTTTTGTCATCCCGTTCCTTCTTTCGTTCGTGACTCAGATCCCTGGCCACACAGCAGGCTAGTATCTCCTCCTCCCTCCCAACCAAACCTCCCAAGTACGGTTCGTGCCTTGTCTGCTTATCGTGAGAAGGCTCCGTACCCCTTTTATTCCCTCGGCAACTACTACGGGGGAACATACACTAGTAAATGGGACCCAATGTCCTGAGTAAAAATAGGAAAATGTATCGGTTTTTGTGTGTATCGTGGGTCCTGCTTACTATGGCCCTCCGTAAATAGCGTCGAATTGTGCCTGTATATACGGCCTGAGACAAAACGGTGCCCCCTCCAGAGTGACGTGAGCAGTTTGTCTCTTCTTTTTCCTTTTTTTTCTTTTTGCCAGTGCGACCGTGCCTTTTTCCTGGTTTCCTGGTTTGATGGTGTGTGTTTGTGTGTGTGTGTGTGTGTGTGTGTTTTTTTTTTTTTTCCCTGACCTCTCACACGCCGTTCCCTCCCATGCTGCGGAAACCCGACATCGACCCTCTCTGTGTGCGGCAGAGCTTGTTCGAAAATAACGAGTCTAAGAAACAAGTTGGGGGTGGTGCAGGTTTGTGCCTCCTCTCCCCGTCCCAGCTCTCTCACACACACCCCGTCCATGTTGTGGAAACCCACACCGCTGCTATAAGCGTGCCTGCTCCGGAGAACCTCTCTGTGTGGCAGACCTTCTCTGAAAAATTGAAGTTCAAAATGCTTGGTGGTACCGGCATGTCTCGAACCCCAACCCCTTCCTCAACCCATACGCACCCTCCTCTGACATGCTGCGGGAAATCACAACCGCTGCTGTGTGCCTGCCTGCTCTTTACAAACCCTCGCTGTGGCAGGCAGAGCTTATTGGAACGCACGTTCTTTGCAACGCTCGGTATGTCTGTACCTTTCGCCCCTTTCCCTCGCAGCCCTGTCTTACCCTCTCCTTCCATGGTTTGGCAACCCACATATATGCATGCTCGCTCTCTAGAAACCCTCTACGTGGTAGGCAGGTTTTCCTCGACAAACGAACAGTTAAAATGTTTGGTGGCACTGGCAGGTCTGAAACCCGATCACCTCCCAAAACCCCCCCACACCCTCGCCCTCCAAGCTCCCGAAACCCACGCAGCCTCTTGTATGCCTTGCTCCCTCTCTAGAAACCCTCACTGTGGCAAAGCTGGCGGTTTCGGACAAAGCCGCTCGGACGGATCTCGCCTCGGACGAGGGTGATGAAGATTTCGCTCGGCGACCGGGTGGGTTGAGTTGGATTGGGTTTTCGGTTCGGTTTTCGGTTGGGTTGGGTGAACTTCGGTTCGGTTCGGTTCGGTTGGGTGAGATTGAATTTGGGCCGGTTCGGTTCCGTTCGGATTTGGCTGAATGAGGTCCGTCTCGGTTTCCGTCGCTTCGGCTGGGTGATGTTGATTTTGGTTGAGTTTGGTTCGGTTCGGTTTGGTTCGGTTCGGCTCGGTCCGATTCGGTTGGGTGAGATTGGGTTGGGTTGGATGGGTGAGGTCTTACCCCTCCTTCGAGAAGATGGTTGACACACACCGTGTACGAGACGTTTGGAACTAGCCCTATCCTACGGCCAATCAGAGCAACTTTCACCCTGGCCGTGAGTCAATCAAAGCAACCCTAACCCTAACCCTGAGCCAATCAGACCAACCCTAACCCTGACGCTAAGCCAATTAGACCAAATCTAGAATAAGGGGTTATTGTTAGGGTGGGTTCGCTTGAGTTAGGCTGGATACAGGTAGACAGGGCTGGGTTGGGTTAGATTGACTCTGGTGGGCTAACACGGTCCTGGCTTGGCTTGGCTCGGATGCAGCTGGGGTGGGGTCGGGTAGGGTCGAGTCGGATGGGGGGGGCGGGGGGGGGGCGGGGTTGTCGGAGAGTTTGTGCCGGCGTGTTTTTTTTGTTCTTGTTTTTTTCCACGAAACAACCCAAACTCTTGTTTTTTTAGCTTCGCACCGTAAAGTGCCTCGTTTGCGTTTTGTTTGGACCATTTCGGGTTGGGTTTTTTTCAGATCGCTCAAGTTGCTCGGATCACTTCGGGTTGAAAACCCAAAGAGTAGATCAACGGTACGTTCCCAACATATCATCTAGCTGTTTCAGGGCGGATAGGTAAATATATCCCCTGGTCTGTATGATCTGTAAGATCGGTGTGATCTGTATGATCTGTATGATCTAGCTCGTGTTTCCGGGTGGGGGCTGTGCAACCTGCACGATATATTGACGGGGGAACAGAGTAATCAGGACCAAATGTGCTGGGTAAATATGCTGGAATGTAAAGGTTTTTGTGTGTAAGATGCGGAATGTGTTTGGTTTTGGTGTAGAAGATGGGTCCTGATTGCTTTGGTCGTGGTTGGATCTGTGTACTTGGTTGGATCTGTGTACTGCTGTGTACTGCTGTGCTGAGTACTTGGTTGGATCTGTGTACTGCTGTGCTGATTACTTGGTTGGATCTGTGTACTGCTGTGTACTGCTGCACAATGTACCACGACGTCTGGGTAAGGGTTATTCGGATGCGCACAGCCTGCAAAACATCTCATACCCGCCGGATAGGCTAGGTTACGGCGAGATGACCTATATGCTGCGGATAGGTGATCCCGCTCGAGGAGGTGTGCCGTAGTTGTCGGCGTGTGCTACGTACCCTGGTACGTCTCTATGGCACTTTTAGGCCAACAACGTGTTTCGGGCGACTGATGGTGTTTTGTCGCCTGAAAAAAACCCTCCCCTGTATCGTGTTTGCTTTCCACGGTTTTTTCGATCTATATTCTCGTGCATAAACTTTATTTAGAACCTTGCAAGACCCATGGGAGTGATTGTTCACCACCGGCTTACTATTAATAGGCGTATCCGTTTACTGTGTATCCCCTTTTTATTAATAGTATGAACCGCAGTCCCGTTTTGGGGGCAAACTACTCTGGAAGGGTTGCATCGAAGCCGTCTTTCGGGGTGACTCTGACTCACTTTGAGTGATAGACACCCCCCCCTTCCTCGAACGAAAGCCTCAGCGAAAAAAAAAATAGAGTGCGCCGATATCGTAAGCGATGATGCATCATTATATATACTGTACGCAGGTGGCCTCTTTTTTTTTTCTCTCTCTCTTTCTTCTTGTTTTTGTTCTCCTCCGTTTTTTTTTTCTTTCCCCCTTCCCTGTTTTTCATCCTCGCCCTACTCTCCCGTCCCCTCCCAGAGGCAGCGACTCGGACAAATCTGGGGTCACATAGCGGGCGCCGCCCATCACGCCCCCCCCGCCCTCCCATCCCACCTTCGTGCGAACGGTTCGGCCCCTGACTTTTTATCGCGGGAAGAATTCAGCATTTTTTTTTGTTTTTCCCCTGGTGTCGACTCCCGTTGAAAAATTTGCTTGCGGACCCACCCACCCACCCACCCACCCCCCTGTATATTCTGTTGTAACGGACCACTCTGTCCGTATATCTGCAAGGACCGTTTGTACACTAATGCTTGACGCGTGAGAGTTTCGTAAAAATGGTCGGGAACCGATTGGTGGTAGCTTTGGTTTTCGTTCATGCTTGTGACTGTATAGCGGTATCGGTACCCTCCCTCGCTCCCTCGCTCGCTCGCTCGCTTCGAACGAACGAACGAACGAAACGAAACGAAACGCTCCTTCTTTTTTTCCAGGGATCCCTGAATCTGGTAGGGAAGGGCCAGATTTTCGGCAACGCGGAGCTGGACCTCTACGGCTGCACCAACGCGCTCAAGACCGCGGCTCACGACCCCCGCATCCGAGGGGTTCTGATGGAGTTAAACTCGGAGGACATGAGCATGGCCACCATCATGGAGGTGCGCGGCGAGGACACTATTATTTAGTCTCTGTCCTCTTTCCTGTGTTGTACGTAGCCTTTTTTTTTGTTTTTTTTTTGTTCTCCGCGTCACTGAATGAAAAATTCCTGAAAATTCCTGAACAATTGGAAATCGCGGGGGGGGGGGGGGGGGGGGGGGGGGGGGGGGGATATTATTCCGAGTATTTTGTGACCACCCTCTTGACCAATCAGCTGCACCGATAGAGTTGGGCTCTCTGTTTATGTCTCGCGTGTGTCTGTGCGCGCCAGATACGAAGGTGTGTACTATTACGGGGGACCCTAGTTAACAGGACCTATGGTATACATAAAGACCTATATATTTAACCATTTTTACTAACAATATTTGGTCCTGTTAACTATGGCCCCCCGTAATAGTGGTGGGTACACCCCGACTTGACCCTTTTAGGGCTGCAGTCTCGTTCTGGGGACAAACCAGTCAAATTCTGAGTAGTTTGTCCCCAAAACGGGACTGCAGCCCTAAAAGGGTTGGAGGCGGAGGGGGTACGGGCCGAAAGCACTTACCCTGGTATCCTACAAGTAAGCGTTTTTTTCTTGTGCACAGTGGGAATTATGATATATACCTGGAACTTGGTAGTTTTTACCGTAGGCGCCGTACAGCCGATTTCGGCCTCTCTTGACTGTCACTGTTGTCTTGGGGTTGTCCAATGTTAGGTCCGGGTTCCCAGTGCTGTACGTGGGAAAGTGTATTTCGAAGCCCGGAATATACGAGTAGGCGGTACCAGGCGCGTAGTTTCAATGCAATGGTTGTCTTGAGGCGATTACAGGTCGGAGAACTTTACGATGGTTGTCTTGACCACGTCGGAGAGATAGATGATGGGTTCCCGCTTCGTGATCTAGATGTTTCACCCGTATGATCTACTCTTGATCTGTATGATCTGCATGACCTACTCATGATCTGTATGATCTTTAGATCTGGATGATATGGAGGATCTACTCTTAATATGTATGATATGTATGATTTGTATGATCTTCTCTAGATCTGTATGATCTCTAGATCTGTATGATCTGCTCTAGGTCTGTATGATCTGCTCATTATATGGATGACCTGTAAGTATGTATGATATGTATGATCAACTCTAGATCTGCATTACCTGTACGATCTACTCTGGATCTGTATGATCTGTACGATCTACGCATTATCTGTGTGGTCTGGTCTAGATCTGGATGCTCTGTATGATCTACTCTACTGTAGATCATGCTGCCTTTGTAGGGGCCCTACCATCTTCTTGGCGTGGGACACGTTTTCACTGGGTTAGATCCGGACCTTAGCACAGATCCTCCGCACAGCATTCTTATAGCCGCAGGCGAAGGATCTGAATGATCCGTCTGATCTATCTGTCTCCCCAACGTGTCAAATGATTGTCCCCTTGTGCCTTCTAGTCCCCCCCCGCACAGGCCGAGGTCAACCATTGTCTCCCCTGACGTGTGGGTATGTATGTACGCACTCATCGCACGTATCAGGGAAGAAAACGAGCATACTTTTTCGTGCTCGCCATGCATATATAGCGCGGTGAAACCGAACACGAGCGTCGGCCAATCAGCTTCCTCTCCGCTCCCGCTTTGGCCAATCAGATCCGGCGAGCGATGGACTACTTTACCCAGAGCGGAAAGCCCCTGTGGGGGTTTACGGAGAATGCCGTGGACATGACCCTGCTCTGTCTGATGGGCGGCTGCACAAGGGTACGGAGGGGGGGGGGGGGAAGGGGATGCTTTGGAACTTCGTGTAATGTTGTACGACCAGTATAGTCTATGGCTTTGTGGTTTCAGAAGAGAGTTTGCGGAAAGTCGTTCCTTTTTTTGTTTGAGTTTGCATTTTTTTGGTCTCTCACTGTGCTTTGTTTTGTTTGGCGTGGGCTTTTTTCGCGGGGGGGGGGGGGTTGTTGCTTCATTTTCGTTGCGTATCGTCTTTGTTGCGCTCCGTTGTTCACGTTCGGTTTCGTGTTTCAATCCTGATCGCTCGTGGTCGTGGTCGTGATGATGATGATGATGATGATGATGATGATGATGATGATGATGATCCCGGTGGTGTCGATGATCCTAACCTTTTCTTCGTTTTCTTTTTTTTTCCCGGTTTTTCCTGTTGAGTGTGGTTGCTGCTGCTACTGCTGATACGGGCTGCTGCTGCTGCTGCTGCTGCTGCTGCTGGTTGGTAGGGGTGGTGGTGGTCGTGGTCGTGGTTGCTGCTGCTGCTGCTGCTGATACTGGCTGCTGCTGCTGTTGGCGATGGCGGTGGTGGTGGTGGTGGTGGTGGTGGTGGTGGTGGTGGTGGCTGTTTCTCCTGTCCCTGTTGGTGGTGGTGGTGGTGGTGATGGTACTGGCTGCTGCTGCTGCTGCTGCTTCTGGTACTGGTGAAGGCGGCAGTGGCAGTGTTGGCGTTCTCGTCGTTGTTTCCCTGGTGTTACGGGGGGCTATAGTTAATAGGACCAACTATTGTTAGTAAAAATGGTCAAATATATAGGTTTTTAAGTATACCATAGATCCTATTAACTATGGTCCCCCGTAATAGTAATACATACTCATGAGGGCGGCGGTGATCCTATTAACAGTGTTTCATTTTGTTGCTCTGTCAACACTTGCTTCGTTTTACTCGTTTGTGTGTGTGGCGATGTGCTGCTGGTGCTGGTGGTGCTGGTGGTGCTTGTGCTGATGGTGCTGGTGCTGGTGGTGCTTGTGCTGGTGCTGGTGCGGGTGCTGGCGGTGGCGGTGATGGCGGTGATGTTGATACCGGTGATGTTAATGGTGATGCTGCTAATGGTGGTGATGGTGGTGGTGCTGATGTTGGTGCCGGTGCGGGTCCTGGTGCTGGTGGTGGCGGTGGCGGGGGTGACGTGCAGAGGTTGGCGGCGCCGGGGGTATACGTGAACCTTATCGGGTTTTCGTTCGACTCGGAGTTCTACAGAGGCTTTTTCGACAAGGTGAAGGAATTACAGTATATACAGGCCACCTGCGTGTTCCGCAATTACTTATCCTGGATTGCTGTGAGAAATAGGGATGCTGGCTCAAGCCTGCAGTTGTTTCTTGAGGAAATAGTGCAGTCTACGCTTATATTTACCCTTGTTTGTCGAAGTCTTCTCGTTGTTGTTGATATACTTAAAGAGGCTTAGCTAGGTCGCGAAATGTGAGGGAGTATGGGACGTCCCCGACTATTGCACAGGTTACCCTTGAAGTCACTCACAGGGTACGCGTTGGTTATCCTATCATTAGCCCTCCTGGCCTCCCCAGATGCCTTTTTCCGGCAGGGAGGGCAATAGGCTTCCCTCTTGCATGAGGAATGGTATATGGCAACGCCTCCACAACAGTAGACGGGAAAAGGGGATACCTACCCGTGACACTATGTTCAGTGGAAAACTTTAAACTGCTGCACTGCTGTGCAGAAATATGTTCTATTACGGGGGACCATAGTCAATAGGACCAAATATTGTTACTAGAAATGGTTAAATATGTAGTTTTTTATGTATGCCACAGGTCCTATCAACTATGGCCCCCGGTAATAGTAATGTCCGGAAATGTAAGCAACGTTTAGACGTGAAAATGATTTCCGAAAGCAGTGATTGTACATCCGGACAGGGTGCTGTATGTTTTTGTTCTTGCTCTTAGTCTTTGTTCCTTTGGGTGTTTTTGCTTTTAATGCCCGGCGCAGGTCGGCATCGAGCCTCAAGTGAGACGCATCGGGGAGTTCAAGTCTTTCGGAGATGCTTACGCCAGGAACTCGATGAGCGCGGCTCAGAAAGAGGTGACCGAGAGCCTGCTCTCGGCTGTCAGCGGCTTCAAGGCGGGGCTTCTGGCCCGAGACGCGGGAGGGGGGAAAACTACAGAAGACGTCGAGAAGCTTTATAACGGCGATGTGAGAGACGTTGACATTGAGGTTGGGGTTAACGTTGAGCTTAGCTGAGTTTCTTGGGATGAAGAAGACGTTGGCCTTGAGGTTGGGGTTAACGTCGAGGTCAGTTCCTCGGGTTCGTGGAGTAGGCGTTCGTGTCTGGCACTGTCGATTTCGTCGAGAAGATTGACAGCGGCGAGTGTGAGAGACGTTAGCTAGCGTCAGTTGTAGGGTTGGGGGTTCTGGAGTTTAGGCGCTGACCTGGACTTCGCACGTTGGGAAGTAGGCGTTTGGGGTGGCACCGTCGGAAGAAGATGTCGAAAAAAGAGGTTGCAGCGGCGAGTGTGATGTGGTGAGGTATGTTAGGCAGTTAGTCTCACGCTTGAAGGGTTTTCCTTGTGGTCCGCGGTGAGGGTTGGATTTTATTCGTCAAACCCGATTAGGACCGCGGTGCCGTTTTTGGGACGAACTACTTACAATTGAGTGGTTTGTCCTCAAAACGGGACTGCAGTAGTACTAAAAGGAGTGTGTGGATTGAAAAGGTTCGAGCGGGACGCTCGATTTAGGATTGTTATGATTGTCGGGAGCGGCGGGGACGCCGGAACCGCGCTTAGGACGGGGGGCGCCGCAGTCCGGAAAACTATCGACGTGGGCACACCTACCGTATTACCCGCCAAAGGTAGCACGCGTGCCGGGATTAACTTGTATATACGAGCCGAGTTTCTCCAAGCCGAGCGAAGATACACACAGCTTTGTAGGAAGTGAGGGCTTTGCAGAGAGATGTTGTTGAGATTTTGTCCATGGACGCAGCTGTCTTAGCTTTGCCTTCTCCTCCGTTGCCGAGAGTATCAGCTTGGAAGTTGGTCCGGGGGGGCGTGGGGTGTCTTGCCGTGTTGTGCGGTAGGTGGACCCCCCGCCGCCGACGACTCCGGCACCGGCGACTCTGCCACTTGCGAAGCTCGTTCAGGCTGGGACGACAGACGCGAGCGTTCGTGGTTAGGCGTATGGTGGAAACGGGAGCGGGAGCAAGGGGAGATAATGCCAACGATAGTTTTAGCAAGTTAGCGTTAAGCGTTAGCGTCGAGCGTTAGTGTTAGCGTTAAGCGTCGGCGTTAAGCGTCAGCGTTAAGCGTCAGCGTTAAGCGTCAGCGTTAAGCGTCAGCGTTAAGCGTCAGCGTTAAGCGTCAGCGTTAAGCGTCAGCGTTAAGCGTCAGCGTTAAGCGTCAGCGTCAGCGTTAAGCGTCGGCGTTAAGCGTCGGCGTTAAGCGTCAGCGTTAAGCGTCAGCCTTAAGCGTCAGCCTTAAGCGTCAGCCTTAAGCGTCAGCGTTAAGCGTCAGCGTTAAGCGTCAGCGTTAAGCGTCAGCGTTAAGCGTCAGCGTTAAGCGTCAGCGTTAAGCGTCAGCGTTAAGCGTCAGCGTTAAGCGTCAGCGTTAAGCGTCAGCGTTAAGCGTCAGCGTTAAGCGTCAGCGTTAAGCGTCAGCGTTAAGCGTCGGCGTTAAGCGTCGGCGTTAAGCGTCGGCGTTAAGCGTCGGCGTTAAGCGTCGGCGTTTAGCGTCGGCGTTAAGCGTCAGCGTTAAGCGTCAGCGTTAAGCGTCGGCGTTAAGCGTCGGCGTTAAGCGTCACCTTTAAGCGTCAGCGTTAAGCGTCAGCGCTATAGCTTAAGCGTTAAGCGTCAGCGTTAAGCGTCAGCGTTAAGCGTCGGCGTTAAGCGTCGGCGTTAAGCGTCACCTTTAAGCGTCAGCGTTAAGCGTCAGCGCTATAGCTTAAGCGTTAAGCGTCAGCTTTAGCGTTAGCGCTAGCGTCAGCGTTAGCATTAGCATTCACACTTCAGACAGGTCTAGTTAATCTAGAACCTAACCTGCCTCTATGCAGGACCTGTGTACTATACAGTAGTCCAGACCCGACACAGGAAAGCCTGTGCTAGATCACGCAAGACAACACGGCTCCCGCCCAGTAAAATGACCTAGATCGTACAGAGCAGGAATTTATCTATCTATATTTTGCCCAAAATATATCTACCACTGTCTCCCCTAGATATTAGGATCGTTTATATTCAAAATTTGAGCTAAAAAGTTCCTTATAATTCCGAACAGAGTGGTAGATGGTGAGCTGGGGGGGATCGGTGATCTATCTGTTTCCTTTTAATTCCGAACAGAGTGGTAGATGGTAAGCTGGGGGGGATCGGTGATATCTCTGTTCGAGGTCTGCTGTTGCAAAACCGATTCTTGAAAAAGTCTGACCCCCCAAGCTACTTTCGTACCAGGAGCATCGTGATCGGTTGGCTGATTGCATGCGTGCGGACAGATCACGATGTTTTTCACGACTGATCCTCTGGATGATCTAGGTGCTTTCTTTTGCCGGTGTGATACGGCTGTTGTGCAGGAGCTGCACCGTACAGATCCTCCCACAGATCCTGCAGATCGCATACCACGCTGGCCGTAAATGTAAGAATCGTCCAAACACTAATGTCAAGACGAAGCGTTCCTTATATTTTCGTCCAGATTGTTGTGCGGGAGTATGGCTGCCCCGACAGATGTAGTACCATGAAATGGGGCATCTATTCTGATCTGATCTGCTCTAGTCTGATCTGATGATCTGATTATGATCTGCCCCTCGTGTGCACGAACTGATTGTGCAGGAGCCGGTGACGGTGGAAGCGCTGCAGGAGTTCGGTCTCCTGGACGACGTGTTCTACGAGGACCAAATGCTGGAGCTGCTCAACCACGAGATGAACAAGTGAGAGGGAGTAGGCTCATGGCGTGCCACTACAGTGCGGTAGATGAGAGAGTGACGCCGCGGTAGGGGAGTAAGCTCATGCCGTGCCACTACAGTGCGGTATAGGAGAGAGTAACGCCGCGGTAGGGCATCAATTTGTGCCTCCACAGTGTGGTTGGGGGGGGGGGGGGAGGGGGGGGGCGGGGGGGATTCTCACGTCATGCGTGGCCGTAGTCGTATGTTGTGACCATGTAGACCCTCGCATCCCTACAATGCTGGGACGGAGCACACAGCGGGATTTTTTTACCAGACACCAGGCAGAGACAGTGCTGGCGCGTTTAAGCGTGTGGCTCTTGTGCTCATGGGGTTATTTTTTTAGTATTTTTCTTGCGCTCGCCTGGTTGTCAGAACCTTGCATGCACCGTGCATGGGCAGCTACTGTAGATCATCTATACCATATTTTAATAGATCAATCTACAGGTAGTTCATATAGACCATCTAGACCATCTAGATCATTTAAGTCATCTATATAATCCACAGGCAGTAGATTATCTCGATCACCTACCAGGTACAGTATATAGATCATCCAGATCATCTAGAGCAGACCATCTAGAGCGTCTACAGTATCTAGGTCGTCTAGATCATGTACAGTGAATCGTCTAGATCATCAATAGTAGACAATCTAGATTATCTAGCTCCTATCGTCGCCGTTATGATGTTGCGCACAAGAGCTGTGTCATACAGATCCCACCCGGCAAATAACCATCCCATTTATCCTGTTCACCCTCCATTTCTCTCTCCGTCTTCGTCTTACGGGTGACCCCAGTAAATAGGACCAAATATTGCCAGTAAAAATCGGTAAATATAGAGGTTTTGTGTGTACCGTGGGTGCTATTTACTATGGTCCCACGTGATAGTAGCTCAGACGTACAGTAATTATTTGTGAAACGCCTTCTATTACGGGGGACCACAGTAAATAGGGCCAAATATTGTTTAGTAAAAATGGGTAAATATATAGGTTGTTGTGTGTACCGTAGGTTCTATTTAGTATGCCCCCCCCGTCCCCACCACGTGTTTGTATTACGGGGGGCCACAGTAAGTAGGACCAAATATTGTTTGTAAAAATACGTAAATATATAGGTTATCGTGTTTACCGCAGGTCCTATTTACTATGCCCCCCCCCCCCGTTCCCACTACGGTGCTATCGCGCGAAGACTATAGCCCTGTCTTCCTTCGTCGACTCGCGTGGAATAACCCATTTTTCGTTTGTTTTAACACTATTTTTCGTTATGATGTATACTTCGAAGTGCATTTATACACTATTAATAGTGTGAAATTACATAGCGGGTACAGCGTGTCATGTCGACACCCACGCACTATACCGTCCTTGCGTTGTTTTATATTCTATTTTCTGTTTGTTGAATTATTTTGATGTTTTAGTATACGCCTGGTGTGTGTGTTCTTCACATCAACCCTTTTAGAACCGCAGTCCCGTTTTGGGGGCAATCCAGCCAAACTCGAAGTAGTTTGTCCCCAAAACGGGACTGCGGTCCTAAATGGGTTAAACCGTTCTTTCCACCCGTCGACATCCAGCACAACCAGTGTCCGTGCCGATTCTTCAATCCTAGAAGAGATACAAGTTCTGTGGTCACAAAGCCACGCCACAGAGATACGGTGTACTGCATCAACACACGTTGCAGTCCCTGCCTGCCTGACTATTTTTTTATTTTTTTTTTCCGACTTTTTGGCAATTTTCGTAGTTATACGGGCTGTTGGATGTACCTGGTAGTTTTTGCCGTTTCACTTGTCTCCTTGTATACCGACATATGATACCGTCCTTGCGTGTGTCTTAATGTTTTTGTTCGTTTTTGTTCAATTTGGTATGCTTAATCAGCACACACATGCACAGCCCCCTGCCTGTGTTCTGTTCTGTTTTTCATCATTTTTGCACGTTTTTGTTGTTTTGGGTAACAAGGTAGTTTTGTTTTTTTTTATTTCTTTGTTCGTCCTTTTTGATATCACGATGTCACACACACACCTGCTTCTTCTTTTCTTTTTTTCTTTTTTGTTTCATTTTTTTTATATATATATTTTTCTTGTTCTGCGGCATTTGGTCTCTTGTTTTGTTCTCTGAAGGCGGTACAGGAAGGAAGTGGCGGGCAAGCCGTGGAGCCGCGCGAGCGGGGGAACGAAGTCGACGAAGAAGGACAAGAAGGACAAAAACACCGTGAAGAAAAAGAAGAAGAGCAAGCTGATAGACCCGGCGAAGACCATCATCCCGGTCACCACCTATCTCCGGAGAACAAGGGTGAGCGAACCGTTGATGTTGTACCGTTGGGATTCACCGTTAGGTTAGACTGTTGGGTTCGACCGCTGAAATACAAGACGAGCAAGCTTGCAGACCCGTCGAAGGCCATCACACCGGCCACATCACCTATCTCCGGAGAACGAGGCTGACACGGCCGTTGTAAATGTACCGTTGGATAAGACCGCTGGAGTATACCGTTGGGTGATACCGTTGGAGTATAACTGACCGTCGAATTGCGAGGAGTGCAAGCTGATAGGCGCGTCGAAGGCCGTTATACCGGTCGCCACCTATCTCCGGAGAACAGGGGGGCGGACCGTTGGACTAGACCGTTGGATTGTATCTTTGTAGTAGACCGTTGGATGATACCGTGGGATTCGACCGTTGGATTAAACCGTTGTATTGGACCGTGAGATTAGACCGTTAGATTTGACGGTGGGATTAGACGGCAAGATAAATCGTTAGGCTTGTGATACTCGGCTGCTGCGCCTACTAATGCTGTCGAATTAGGTCGTTAGACGAGCCCTTTGTGTTGCGCCGTTGGGTTAAAAAATATGCTTTGGAGTAGACCCTTCGATTGACTGTTGCGTTAGTAGACCGTTGGGGTGAACTGTCTACTGCTGCTGATGCTGCTGATACCGCTGTTGATGCTGCTGATGCTGCTGCTGATGCTGCTGAACAGAGGAACGAAGTGGAGGGTGTGCCTGGGAGAACGGGCGATAAAACCATCGCCGTCATCAATGCGGAGGGAGGTAAGCGGAAGAGGGAGTTGCGGAGGAAGAGAGGGAGGGAGGGAGGGAAGGAGGAGGGGAGAGGGGGGAAGCAGGGGTGTATTCATGTCGTGCATGACCGTAGTCGCATGACCGTATGCCTAGCTTATGCCCTACCGGTGCGTGTCGAGCTTTGGGTGTGTCTTTCGTCTTGGCCGCGCGATACTGCGATGATGCTACTGTGACCCCAGTCAATAGCCTATTGTTTTCGCATGCCTCGCAATAGCCTACTGGTGCGTGCCCGTCGTATGCTGTTTGCGATGATGCTACTGATGCTACATATTACTGTATCCCCAACGGCCGGCCAATTGGCAAGAGTCTACGATTTTGGCCATGTCTCGCGAATGCCCCACTGATCCGTGTCGATCGATGCTTTGTGTGGGTTTTGTCCTGTTTTTCCTCCCTGCGGTGTTGCTTGCTATTTGCGATGATGCTGCTGTGACCCCTCTGCTCGTATCGTAGGCAGTGCTTTTTATATGTCTCTCGTATCCTACTGATGCGTGCCCGTCGCTTTTTTGCCCGCTTGCGATGCTGTGTGATGATGATGACACTGATGATGACGGTGATGATGATGGTGATGATGATGATGGTGATGATGGTGATATGATGATATGATGATGGTGATGATGATGGTGATGGTGATGATGATGATGATGGCGATGATGATGACGACGACGACGACGATGACGATGACGACGACGATGACGATGACGATGATGGTGATGATGATCGTACTGCAGCGATCGTTAACGCGGCCGGGCCAGGAAGCGGCGCCAATCTACAGGTCGACAACTTCCGGGAGCAGGCCAACGCAATCCTCAAGGACAACGATGTCAGTGGCAACGTGTCAGCCGTGCCGATGGGATTTTTCGTTTATTTTTCTTGCTTTCCTTTTTTTGTGTTTCTCCGTATCGTTTCCGCTCCCTTCTCTGTTATGTTTTGTTTCCCGTTTTTTTTTTTACTTTTTTTGTTTCTTGTTGCTTGTTTTTCTTTTTTGTTTTCTTGGTCTTCTCGGCTATTATTATTGTTGTTGTTGTTGTTGTTGTTGATGTTGTCGTTGCTGCTGCTAACGATGCTGTTGTCGTGGTGGTTGCGGTCGACATCGTCGTCCTTTTTTATGCTGTTTCTATTAATACTAAAACCAGACTGGGTGATACCCATCGTCCTTCCTACAGGTGCCTGGCTATACTGGTGTATACCTCTGTTCGGCAATATAAGAACCGCTTGATATTCGTGTTGATGCCTCAACGGTCCTTTGTATTACCGCCCGAGCGGTACAGGATGTTCATATTTTGCTGTGCCGTTACTCTGTCCAGTTTCCTTTTTTTTGTATTTGCCGTTGTCTCGACTCGAAACCCCGAACCCCAAGATTTATTGTCGGGTCAATAACGCCTCTTTTCTACTGACATCGATTCCCGTTTCGCCCTCCTCTTTTAGACGGTTTCAACCCGAAACGTTTTTTGTATATTATCCCGCCGCACCTTTGACGTTTCAAGCTGCCTTTTTTATTCTGTTTTTTTTTTTCCCGTGTGTGTATGTGTGTGTGTGTTTTTGTTGCTGTGTTGTTGCGGGCTATTTCAGGTGGACGGAGTGGTGGTGCGCATCAGCTCGCCGGGAGGGGATGCCCTCGCATCGGACCTTATGTGGAGAGAGGTATATATACCGCCTCCCAAAACGAATGAATATTTTTTTTTTCTTTTCTTTCCTTTTTTCGTTTTTTTTTTTCTTCCCATTTTATTCTCTCGACCCCCCCTTCTTTTTTCTCTCCCTTCTCCCTCCTGGTCGTAACTCAGATCAACCATTGTTTCACATAGCAGACCCTCCCACCACTACGGTTCGTGCCTTCATTCTTTATCGCGAGAAGGCGTCAACCATTTCTTTTCCTCGTCGACCCGCATCCAATTGCACCTACTACTCACGCTTCGCGCTCTCGGCAGTTGATGCTCTTCTTCTCATTTTGTTTTTTAAAGAAAAAACGATAACAACACCCATACACACACCCCTCGATAACGCCTTCCAGCTCGACTGGGAGGGCCGGGGTACGAGCGTAACGGACTCCCGTTCGTTCGTTTTTTTTTTTTTTTTTTTTTTTTAATCAGTTTTGTTTCTCTCGGGTTTTGTGCTATTTGTTTGGCGTTCATTTCGTTCGAAAAGCCAAAGATGGTTTTACTTGCTCCAACACCCTTTTTTTCGCTCTTAGAGTCGTGGCGCAATGCGTTATTTTTACAATAGCTTGGCTGCTCACATTTGGTGATTTTTAGTTGGTTTGAGGTGATAACTTTTTACTGGTTTTGTTTTTTTTGTTTCACTTTACGTTATTTTGCTCTCGTCAAGAAACGTAGGCACCAGATACGTACGATACACATGGTCGTGGTAGATACAGTGCTCATTTTTTCCTTCGTTTTTCTTATTAAACAAGCATAACCAACCAAGTCGTATTAATAGGACAATGGGAAGGCGAAGCTTGAAGGTTGTCTTTGAAAAAAAAAAAAAAAAATGCTCCCTCAAGAAACAGCCGAAGGCGATTCTCGTACCGCCGCTGTGGGAAAAAAAGAGGGTAAAAATGTTTGATTTTTATTGGATGTTCTTCTCACACGGCTGTAGGCGGCGCATATATTTTTTTGCCCGCCCGTTCCAATTGGTCAACACGCTTGTAAAACGCAGCTCGTGCGACGATAGACTTTCGATCTCGACATACACTCAGCCCACGGCCAACCCCGCTTGGTGTCGGGCAAGGCCAACGAGTGCAGATGGCGGCCTCGAAGATATCAGGTGCATCCGTGGTCTATAGGTACAAGGGGAGGAGAGCTTGCCGGCAGCGTCCTACGCTCTTCTCCCACCGTCTGAAAAATAAAACTATTTTTGTTTGCCTTTCGAGACGGGTCGAGGACGGTTCGAGAAAATTTTGTCGTCCGTTTAATGCGCACCAGCGACCGACCAATTGTTTTCATGTGTTATTCGCCGACGATCGTGTGAGTGCGGCAGCCCCAGGGTGCGTCAGAGCCCCTAAGGAGTGCTACCCGTCCGAAGTTCATGACCCAGTCGTTGGTTTTGTCCATCGATGTCTGTCGAGGGCTCAGACACCTCGCCGCTTCGAACTAAGCACCCGCCTGAGTGTTTCTGAAGCCGATCTTGACCCAACGTCTGCCCCAGAACAGTTCGTGCGTGCGTGTGTGTGTGTGTGTGTGTGTTTTTTTTTTTTTTTTTTTTTTTCGGGATTTCCCAAAAGTTTTGGAACTTTTTCGTTTGGATAAATTGTGCTCGTGGCAATCTCGTTCTGTCGGGGGGGGGGGTATCTTTGAAATTCAATGTTTTAGTCGAAAAATAGGTCTAACTGAGGATTCAGTTTCGTGTTTTTATGGGGGTTTTTAAAGGTATCTGGACACGAGTGTACCTTCTCCTTTGCGTTGCTTTGCTTTATTTTTGTCATAGTTTACTCGGGTGGTTTCGCAGTTGATGGCACGTACAGTATTTATTTTTTATTTTTTGTAATACTTTCCTTTTTTTTGTTGAATCAGTTTTTTTTTTTTTTTTTTCCTAAATACTTCTCTTTTTGTTGTTGTTTTTTGTTGTATTTTATTTTCTTGTGTATCGCCCTTGACGTATTTGCTTTCGCACCATCCGCGACTAGAGACCACTCCGGACGTAAACATTCAGAAGGACATTTTTTTTTTTTTGTCGCTCACTAACATGGCTAATACCAAACGAGCCTGGCCATTTTTTCGTCGGGAATGGTTAAGAAACGAAATGCGATTTTTTTCACGGTAAAAAACCCGCCGCCACTCTTTCTGCACGCGCTGCCTTCTTTTCTGCGCGTTTTCCTCTGCTGTTTCGATAGGTTCGGCGCTTGCGGGAATCGGGAAAGGTGGTGGTCGCGTCCGTCTGCAACGTCGCCGCCTCGGGAGGGTACTACATCGCCATGGGCTGCGAGACCATCGTCTGCGACGAGCTCAGCATTACCGGCAGTATCGGCGTGGTGCAGGCGAAGTTCGCCGCCGGGGAGTTCCTTGACAAGGTAAGCAGCCAACCAAGCAAGGCACAGCTGTAACTTTGGCCGCCCAAACAGGGGGCGCGAGAGGGGCGTCCCCCCCCGGAATACCGGGGGGGGGGGGGGGGGGGGCGCGTGCTGCGGTAGAGGTAGCACCTGATGTAGTGTTTGACTTGGAGGGGTAGCGCCTTATTTATTTTGGCCTTCTATGGGTAGCACTTTTTTGTTTTTTTTCGCCTTATAGGGGTAGCACCTGCTGTAATGTTTGCCTTATAGGGGTAGCACCTACTGAAATGTTTGCCTATAGGGACAGCACCTTATTATTGTTGGCCTTGTAGGGGTAGCACCTACCGTAATGTTTGCCTTAAAGGGGGTAGCACCTTATTTTTTATGGTCTTACAGGGGGTATAGCACCTTTTTTTTGGCCTTGTAGGGGTAGCGCCTACTGCTGTACTGTTTGCCTTATAGGGGCAGCACCTTATTTTTCTTGGCCTTATAGGGGTAGCACCTACTGTAATGTTTGCCTCATAGGGGCAGCACCTTATTTTTGTGGCCTTATAGAGGTAGCACCTACTGTCTGCGATATTTGCCTTGTAGGGGTAGCACCTAGTGTAGTGTTTGCCTTATAGGGGTAGCACCTTATTTTTCGTGGCCTTACAGGGGTGGCACCTACTGTAATGTTTGCCTCATAGGGGTAGCACCTTTTTTTTTGTGGCCTTACAGGTGTGGCACCTATTTTTTGTGGCCTTGTAGGGATAGCACCTAATTTTGTTCTAGGCTCCTGACTCGATTATAGTACAGGAGCTCCATACCTCACTTGAAAACTGATTACCCTGGTATGTGCAACCCGATGGCCAATCTCGAAGCAAAGCCTATGCGGGGTATTGTATGACGAATCACATTGCAAGACACTTTTGGTATCCCAACTATATGTGGTCTATATATGTGTATGATTTATTTTCAGGACTGCAATCCCGTTTTGGGGACAAACTACTTGGAATTTGAGTGGTTTGGCCCCCAAACGGGACTGCAGCACTAAAAGGGTTAAGGAGACCGGTCAGTCAGATATAGTTGCCTTGCGAGGCAAAAATTGCTACCCTCTACTACTATCTTAGCACACGTCCGGGGATGCGAAAAGGGCGTCCCCGGAATACCGGGGATGCAAGAAGGGCGCCCCCAGAATTGGAGAAAGCCTCCCGGTGGCACGAAAGCAGCACGAGGGTAGGTAGCGGTTAGGGAAAGCAGAGGCAACTTGAAGCAACGCGCAGAGGAAATTGCGGGGAGATTGTGATGGAGATACTGTAGGACAGGCGAGACGCTGACGGAGGGGCGTGTTGATAGACGCAGAGACAGAATCGTAAACGGAAACATAGACAGAGGCAGGGAGGGCGCGGGGGGAGGGGGGAGGGGGGAGGGGGGAGGCGGGGACGGGAGGAGGCAGACAGCTGGATTGATGAAAGACGCGGCTGGTAGCTGGTAGACGAAGCACAGAGAGAGGGAAGCGGGGACGGAAGGAGGCAGACAGCTGGATTGATGAAAGACGCGGCTGGTAGCTGGTAGACGAAGCACAGAGAGAGGGATAAAGGGACAGAAAACAGAGTAGGGAGGGATGGACAGGTAAGAACCACAGGGACATGGAAAGGTTGGGGGGGTTGAGAGAGAGAGCGCACGAAACGATCGATGACAGGCTACTGTACCAGGTCTACCTGAACTAAGCCAAGCAAGAAATCGAAGGAAGAACCCGATGAACGTTCGTGTTTTGTTTTTTGTTTTTTTTCGCCCATGTTTTATTTCGTTTCGTTCTGCTGGTTTTTTGTTTTCGTTCGTTTTTTTCTGTTTCCCGAACACCATATACTGTAGCACTCAGCCGGCCCAAACCACCCACCAACGCACGCTTGCTTGTCGCACATTGATGCCTCCCTCCAGATCGGGCTGAAGATCGAACGAGTCAGCAAGGGCAAGTACGCGGAGTTGTTCGCGGCGGAGAGGGGGTTCACTCCTGCCGAGGATGCTTACTGGAGCAAGAACGCAATGAATGTCAGTGTTTCTGCCTTCTTTTTTATTTATGTCTTCGTCTTTTGTTCTTGCTCTCTTATCTTTTTCTATTTTTGTTTCTGTGCATCCTTTTGTTTTTTGTTTCTGTGTGTGTGTGTTTTTCGTGTTGCTTCGTTTTTGTGTGTGTGTGTGTGTTTTTTTGTTGTTTTTTTTTTGCTGAGTTCTGTTTTGTTTTTTTGTTTCGTTGTTTTTCGTTTCGGTTCTGTTTTTTTGTGTTCCGTTTTCTTTTGTTCTGTTTGTGTTTGGCTTTGCTTTGCTCTGCTCTGCTCTGCTGTGCCTTGCCTTGCTTTGTTTTGTTGTTTTGCTTTGCTTTTTCGGTTCTGTTCTGTTCTGTTCTGTTTTGTTTTGTTCTGTTCTGTTTTGTTTTGTTCTGTCCTGTTTTGTTTTGTTCTGTTTTGCTCTCCCAAATGATGGGGATGCGCACGCACACAACAGCATGTGGTGGGTGGGTCTGGAAACTCCTCGCCCTAGACGCAAGGTACTCGGCACCCCTTACTCTCCCCCCAGTCTCGTGTGAAATACAGCTTCGAAATCCGTCCGATGGGGGGGTTCGTGCTATCTTCTCGGTGTTATACGGTCGACCAGACCCGATCGGCCCATGTACTGGTTGGTGATCAGGTGCGGCGAGTCCTTGTCCGTCTTACGTCTACACATCCCCACGGTTTTTTGCGTGGGGATTTCATTCTTCATTCTTCGAGCGGCAAAAAAAAAAAGAAGGAAATCCGCCCCATATGTGCGGGGATGGCGCGTGTGAACTCAAAACATGTAGTCGTGGTTTTCATAGTTCGAGCATGTCCCTCGTCCCCTCTCGATCATTTCTTAGGTTGTTTTCAAAATGACACGCCCCCCCCTCCCAGCCTCCTTTTCCTTCCGTGGTGTTGTGTAGCAAAAGACACAGCTACGACGAGGTCGTTGAGAAGCCCGCCTGTCTCGAAGGATAACCATTGATCCCCCCCCCCCCCTCCCTATTATATATAGGCTGGGTTGGCGTCGGTTGGCAACGACACCATGAAACATGCCGCTCACTACGTGAGCTAAACAACCAAGGTACCGCTTTTTGTTCGTTTTTTGGCGGTCGGTCACAGCTGGTTGTCGAGTTAGATCGTTAGTGCGAGGTGAAGAACCTTTACTCCGCACAAGTGGGAATGATCGTATCACGTGGTGTTTGTGGTAAGGCACCCAAGAGGCAGTTACATAGCACACCGGAAATTAAATTAACTCTTGTCATCCATATGCAACTTCGCCTCACCAGCGGTTCTTAGTAGGATGCAGCTCACCCTTCATGCGACTCGCCGGACACCTCACGTTTCGCTTCGCGCTTGGTGCAATCAAGCAATGTCTGCCTGGTCGGTGAAAACCCGGCATGCTCCGTCCGGGCATTGTTATGATTCGAGGGTCTATGGTCATACGACTACGGCCATGCATCATGGGATCGAGTACATATCTCCTATCGGGTACCCCCCCCTCCCCACCGCCCTCCCCGGCCGCGCCCCCGTCTCCTCCCGCCCGCCCTTGTTTTTGTACGTACGCCTCGTACTATTGTGGAAAACCAGAGCTACGAAGACTTCGTTGCGAAAGCTGCAATGTCCCGAAGGATGCCACTAGAGGACATGAAGCGGAGGGCGCAGGGGAGAGTCTGGACAGGGTCGCAGGCGAAAGCTTTGGTAAGGGTTTGAAAGCGACGACACTAGAAAATATGTACCTGGTATGTTTTGTGCCGATATATGGCTAATTGTTTGTATGCAGCGTGTGCTGTATCCATTTGAAGACCATCGAGTCCAAGGCGTGAATATCAGCACCGTTTGGTCGTGAATATATTGACGGTACGTCTTGTGATCCCCCGCCCCCCCCCCACCCCCGTAGCCAGTTACATAGTACTCCCATTGCTGTCTCTGGAAACGCCTCCACCGAAAATTAAATATACTCACTGAAGCTGTCAACCATATGCAAGTCCGCCTCGAAAGCGGTTCTTAGTAGGATGCAGCTCACCCTTCATGCGACTCGCCGGACACCTCACGGCGCTTCGCGCTTTGTGCAAGCAGTGTCTGCCTGGTCGGTGAAAAACCGACGCGCTCCGTCCCGGCATTGTAGAGATGCGAGGGTCTATGGCCATACGACTACGGCCATGCACGATAAATGGGTACACCCTACCCCCCCCGCCGCGGCAGCGAGAATAATCAGTATGGAAAAAATGGACTGAGCGCCCAACGTATAGGAGGGATCTCTATCAGGAGTAGGAACGGTGCGTACCCGTCTCGAAAAACGACTGAGACAAGAAACAGGTAATTACGCTCGGATGCAGCTCACTCTTCGTGCGAATCGCCGAACACCTCACTACGCTTCGCGCTTGGTGCTAGCAATGTCTGCCTCTGGTAGGCGAAAACCCGGCGTGCTCCGTCCCGGTATTGTAGGGATGCGGTGGAGAGTCTATGGCCATACGGCTACGGCTATGCATTACATGGTTACACCCCCCCCCCCCCCCTCCGCTCGCCGTTTTTGTTTTCCGCTCTCCCCAGGGTCTTGTCGATGAACTTGGGGGACTGGACAGGGCAGTGGAGGTGAAACCTGCCGCTTAATTCGTTCTCCATGTTTTCCGATTATCCCGCACTATGGTTATGCGGTTGTGCGGCATGATAAAACGCCGTATTATTACGGGGAACCATAGTTAGTAGGACCGACGGTTTACGCAAAAACCTATGTATTTCCCTATTTTTACCAACAGTATTTGGTCCTATTAACTATGGTCCCCCGTAATAGATTTCCCACCTCTTTTCTGTCGAACTTGGTCTCGAAACAAGTGCACCGTACATTGGAGGGGTGATTGTGCCGCATCTTTTTGAAATTGCGCCGCAATACTCGAGTGAAATACGCACTGCACATTGGTTTGTACCGCGTGCTAATGTTCCCGCATAACAATCGTACCGCCTAGTTGTTTTGATGGATCCATAGTTGCACCGCATACTGAGTGCACCGAACGCCGAACGTTTGTTTTCAGCGTCAAGATAAATGTTTTCTGCATCACGACTGTGTCGCCTAATTACTGCATTGCCAAAGCGGTGTGGTTCGGAACTTCCCCCCCCCCCTCGCTTGGTGCAAGCAATGTCTGCCTGGCCGGTGAAAACCCGACATGCTCCGTCCCGGCATTGTAGGGATGCGATGGTCTATGGTCATACGACTACGGCCATGCATGAGATCGAGTGCATCTCTCCTATCGAGTACACCCCCCCCCCCCCCCCCTCCCTCCCTGCTTTCCAATATTGTCCTTGCGCCGGCTTGCCCCGATTGTCTCCTATCCTCCAAGCTACTCAGAAATTTGCGCCTTCAATATCTAGCGCCATGAGTCTGTTTTCTTCTCCCACTCACCAATCCCTCCTCCTTTCGCCTTCCCTCCCCCCTCACCCTCCCCGCCCGACGCTCTACCCCGCCGCCATTATACCACCCCACCCGAGCCCAGCCCGCTCACCCCCCCCCCCCCCCCCCAACCCGCCTCCCATCTTTTGTTGCGGTTAACTCACTCAGTCCTGTTGGAATCAAAACCTGTAATACGCCCGATCGAATTATCACACCAAGTTTGCAAAGATGAGAGGTTTTCGAGTAATCTTTGTATCTCACAGCTTCGGTTTTTTATTTGTATTCAGCGTATGAGTTTCGCCGACGAAATCTTCGATCTCGCAGCTGAGCTGATTGTTTTTTGTTGTTTTTTTTTTTTTATTTATTTATTTTTTTTATTATTTTTATTTTTTTTTCGATTTTCTTACGCCCAGGTGTGTCGCGACATGGTGGACTTAAAAAAGCTTGCAACGAAGAAAATGCTGGCAGCGGAGAGGGCGGCCGCGGCGGCGGCGAAGAAAAAGGAGCGCCAGGACGGAAAGGTGTGGGGGGAGGGGTGCTCCGGCGCGTGTGCCTTCGATGCCTCTGTCTGTTCGTCCGACCCTCCTCTGCCCCCCCCTCCCCCCCCCCCCCCCCCCCCCCGCCCTCCCCCTCCCTCTGTGTCCTCCTCTCCGTAGAGTTGAGGTACCCACTTGAAGAAACATCGGGGGGTTTTTTCATTTTCTAGACTTTTAGGGAGATGACACCCCTATTACGGGGGACCATAGTTAATAGGACCAAATATTGTTAGCAAATATGGTTACATATATACCTCGTACCTGGTAGGTTTTTATGTATACCACAGGTCCTATTGACTATGGTCCCTCGTAATAGAGAAAAAAAAAACACGATGATCCTTGGAATTACAATAGTATGGTGATCAGTACTACTGGTGATTTTGTTTAGACCATCTTGCAGATGTGAAGACAGACCACGTTTTTCACGGGGGTGGCCTTACTATGTTCACCCCCACTGTACTTCTCTGCACATACCCCCCCCCCCCCCCCCCCCCCCCCCCCGCCCCCCCCCCCCCCCCCCTCCCCTCCTTCCTCTGCACTGGTGGGGCTGATCGTAGCACGTAGTGTTTTATGGTAAGGCACCCAAGAGGCAGTTACATAGTACTCCCATTGCTGTCTCTGTAATTGGCTACACCGGAAATTAAATTGGTTGATTGAAGCTGCCATCCATATGGTAATCCGCCTCAAAAGCGGTTCTTAGTGGGATGCAGCTCGCCCTTCATGCGACTCGCCCAACACCTCACGGCGCTTCGCGCTTGGTGCAAGCAATTTCTGCCTGGTCGGTGAAAACCCGACGCGCTCCGTCCCGGCATTGTAGGGATGCGAGGGTCTATGGTCATGCGACTCAGGCCATGCACGAGATCGAGTACACCCCCCCCCTCTCCCTCTCGCTGGCATGATAATAATTAATAGTAATTTGTACGCCCCCCCCCCCCCCCCCCCCGCCTGGTCGGTGAAAGCCGGACGTGCTCCGTGCCAGCATTGCAGGGATGCGAGGGTATACGGCCATACGCCATACGACTAGGGTCATGCATGATACGATGCAGCAATGTCTGCCTGTCGGTGGGTCGATGAAAACTCGACGTGCTCCACCCCCGCCTTGTAGGAGTGTGAGGGTTTACAGTCGTACGACTGCGGCCATGCATGACCTGAGTACACCCCCCCCCCCCTCCGCCCCCCGCCCTCTCCCTCTCCCTCCCTGCCCCCCCCCCCCCCCCCCCCCCCCCCGGCCCTCGAAACCCGTCGAATTAAACCTAACCCCACCTTGCCTGACGCCCTTGTCCTTTGTCCTTAGGCAGCTAAAAAGGAAGAACCAGCAGCTACAGAGGGCGGTATTGATGCGGAGCTTAAAGGTGAGGTCGACAACACAAAAAAGGCCTCCATGGCAATTGTGAAAACCGAGGAAACGGACGGGGGAGACGACGGTGACGACGAATCGGAGATTGTTCTGTCCGACGAGGACATCCCCTTCGGACCACTGGGAATTTTCCCGGAACTTTACTCGGAGCTTCAGGCGCAGGTGGGCGGGCTAGGGGGTAGAGGTAGCGCGCAGGACGTGCGTCCGGGCTAATTATTCTGCCGTGGGATCGAAAGGATTGAAAAGGTCGGTTTCGGATCCATTATTACATGTTCGACGGGGTGTGCTTGCATGCCTTCCCCATCGTCAGTCGGGTCGAGTTTTGGATGCGAACTGCTTCGGGTTCTGCTCGCGGGTTCTAGGAGGTGCTGCGCTGTGAGCAGCGGTAGCAGCGGCAGCAGCAGCAGCAGCAGCAGCATCAGAGCTGTCAAATCAGCATCGGAGAGGTGGGTAGACTGCTGCTGTTGTGGCGTGACCGTGTGCTTTAGAGGCGTGGAGAGAGGTGCAGTGGTCTTCCCAAAAAAACTCGGATCGAGTGATCCGATCCACGCATCCCGTCGAAAAAATGGGTCGATTTTTTCGACGGGAGGCGTGGATCGGGTCGCTCGATCGAGAAAGTGGGATCGAAAACTGCAGCCTTCGATCCACTTAGCCGAAGGCACATGAATATATGGTTTGATCGCCATCACTCTATTTCTGCGTGCTCGTTTTTTGTTGTTGATATTGTCATGTCGCGCTTAGAAAACCTTTTTTTGTTCTTGTCTTTTTTCTTTTTTTTTTGGCTGCGGTGTGTATCCTGTTTTCGTTTCCGTTGTCCTTCCGGGGAGGGCGCCGGTGCTATCACGGAAGACCATAGTAATTTAGGACCATATATTGTTGGTAAAAGTAGCGGTTTCTGTAGGTTTTTGTGTGTACCGTAGGTCCTATTTACCATGGCCCCCCCTACAGTGCCCGTATGCTCCAGCCAACTATGCCGGCAATATGTAGCGGGAAACCGGCACTATGTAGCCGTAAGCCGGCACTATGTAGCAGGAAACCGGCACTATGTAGCAGGAAACCGGCACTATGTAGCGTGAAACCGGCACTATGTAGCGGACAACCGGCACTATAGAGGGGCCACTACCTTATTCTGGTGGGGTGTATATACGGCATGAAGATGACATTTTGTGTGACCGGCTTGTCCTTTTTTTTGGCCGATCTGTACGAGCGTTTGTTTGGAAACAAACAATGCGGCAAGAAAAACGTTTTGGAAAAAAAAAATATATAGACCATGTCATGTTTCGTACGCACCAGGTGTTGTTTTGGGGATTTCCATACTGCACTGCATATAGCCGCTCTGTACGAGCGTTTGTCTGGAAACAAACAACGCGGCAAGAAAAACGTTTTGGAAAAAAAAAATAGACCATGTCATGTTTCGTACGCACCAGGTGTTGTTTTGGTGATTTCCATGCTGCACTGCTTATAGCCGCTTGTGCTACAGTTGCGTTGTATGCGAATGTTATTGCCGGGGTTTTGGGTTTGGTCATCCCCAAAAACATTTGATACTTTGGGATATATCTCCATTTTATTGAAACACTTTTTTTTTTTACCGTAGCACTTTTTTGTTTTTAGTCTTAATTAAGTCTGGTGATCTACCAGTGTAGCGGTTTAGTCACAGTGGGCAATGACAATTTATTTGTTTCTAGAAATATGTTGAGTCAGACATGATGCCAATGGAAACGCGAAGTTCAAAACTTTTTTTTCAAATATATTGCTTGAAAAAAAAAACAGCCGAAAAAATTCACGTACTGCCGCTGTGGGGGAAAAAAGAGAAAAATGTTTGGTTTTTTCTTTTTTTTCCCCCCACCGGCTGCAGGCGGGGCAATTTGTTTTTTCTGGTTGCAAATTGTCAACACGGTGATAGAAACCAGCTCTTGCGACGATCGACGCTCGCTCTCGACATAGACTCAGGCCACGGCCAACCCGCTCGGTATCTGGCAAGGCCAACGAATATAGATGACGGTCTCGCAGATATCAGGTGGATCCATGGTCTAGGGGGCGAGAGCCTGCCGGCGGCGTCCTTGGGTATCCTCCCAAACCTGAAAAAAAAAACATTTTTTTGCCATTCGAGACGGATGAAGAAGTTTTGTCTTCTGTTTTGTGTACACTAGCGGCCGAATGTTTTTCAATCATACACCTGGTCAGCTCCTGCCACATTACACCGGCCACGGTGTGAAGACGGTGACCCTAGGGTGGGTCGGAGCCCCTAACGAGCGCACTCTGTTCAGAATTCTTGACGCAGTCGTTGGTTTTGTCGATCGATGTCTGTCGAGGACTCGGAATCTCGCCGCTTCGAACCAAACATCCGCCTGAGTTTTTCTCAACCCGATGTTGGCCCAACATCGGCCCCAGATTTTGCTTTTTTCGGGCTGTTTCCAGACGTTAAGAATGTTTTTTTTTCTTCTAAACGTGCCCATAGGAAGCGTGTTCTGAATTTTTTTGGCGGGTATCCTTGAAATTCTAACTTTTTCTTGAAACTTCGCTGTCCCATTGGCATAGGTCTCAAGCTGTTGTTTCTGTCTTTTTTCTCGTTTGTGGTCAAACTATTACGGGGGGCCATGGTTAACAGGACCAAATATTGTTAGTAAAAATGGTCAAACATACAGGTTTTTATGTGTACCATAGGTCCTGTTAACTATGGTCCCCCGTAATATTAATAATAGGCGGTCCAAGAAGCGAAGGACGAGATACAGGAGCAATCGGAGAAGGTCACGAAGGGTGGGAAGGAGAGGCAGACGCGAGTCAAGAACATCCAGCCCAGCTCAGGTGAGTGAGCCTCTTCCATACCTCGGGCAAATCCGATAAATCAACCATTCCTTTTTTTCTGATCTGTGCGATCTGTGTGGTCTGTATGTAGATCCTGCACGGCATGTCCCTTAACGGCAGCTTGAGGTCTAGATGATATATCTGTAGATGTTCTATATGTGGAGGATCCATCTGCTGATCATGGGATATCTGTAGATGATATATCTGTGGATGATCTATCTGTAGATGATATATCTGCGGATGGTCTATCCGCAGAGGATATATCTGTAGATTTTCTATCTGTAGATGATCTATATGTGGATGATATACCTGGTATATGTTTTGTAGATGATACATATGTGGATGATCTATCTGTTGTGTAGAAATGAGGTATATGGATGATCTATCTGTCCTGTATGTAGGTTATACATGTGGATGATATATCTGTAGATGATATGTTGTTGTTGTTGTTGTTGTTGTTCTCACATTAACTCTCTGACGAAGGAGTCCGTGGTCACACAAAGGTGCTGGAGCCCTAGGAAGATCCGAAAAAAAAAAAAAACGAAAATTCGGCTGCCTCAAAATACACGAGACGGAAAAAGCGCACACAAGATAAAACCAATGTGCAAAACTGAACTAACATGGCCGCGGGTATATCCTCTCAACTATAATATAGAAGAGTACCCCCGTTCCCACCACTAACCAACTCGTGGCTGCTGACTACAGCGGATGCTGTCTGAAGTGCTGCCTGCACCGTACGAAACGCACGGTAGTCGTGAAAACGAAAGAGGAACACACCTGCCTGCTATCTGGAGTGCTGTCAGAGTGAAGACTCGCGGATATGCAGTGAAAAAAGGAGCAATCGAACCTTACTACCACACGAATATCAACGATCGCCATCTCTTCCTGGACTGTCTGACACAAAAAGGTGCAGCACAGTTATGATACCACGTCCCTGATAATTGCGTAGGTTATTCCCCATGAAGGGTATACAACTAGTTAAACTACGAAGACCAGTGACGAGTACCGGTAGATACTATTCTGCCTCGTGAAAAACAATACCAGGAAAAAACAAACTATGACTGCTTCTCTCGTGATGATAGTGTGCGCGCAAATCATGGGTCTCCATGCACCGTCTTCCTGCCGCTCTTCATGGCCGCATCATCGCCTTGGCCCAATCCACCCGCTCCTTTGCGCGTGCACTCGTTGCCATTCCCTTCCAGTCGTTTCCCTTTCTCCGTCATCCTGAAAAACAAAATGCTCCTCGCACTTGCGGTTCTGATCTGGGAAATAAAAATTCTCGCGCAGGGGGAGGTCAATCCGTCTCTTCCCCGCACGTCGACGCTCAGTCTCCCTCCTCCCTCGTCGTCGAATCCAGCCTCCTACCGGCGCAATAGACTGTGCCGTAGTGTGGCCTGTGGTGGCGCCTGCCTCCGCGCACGAACCCCCCGATTGAGCATTGCTGCTCTGCCGCAGCTGCCTAAAAAGACGCGCGAATCGTAGGTCTCCGTGCCTGACGCACCACGTACGACCCAACTCTACTGCCGCCTGAGCCTCGCGGCCACAGGCAGCAGCAAGAAGGTATCACTATCCAAGGGCGGCTCATGAAGGTGTTTCCGAAAAATAATGGTCTGGGCCAATTTTTTTGTTGGGTCTTTGGTGCCCTGTGAAAACGAGCCCAACAACATCGACCCTCTCTGAGAGTTACACCCGACCCAATAACGGCCAGCGAAAAGGTTGTCCGAACCCCCCCCCCCCAGTCCTAGTCGAAATACTATCGGAGTTGGGCTGCATCTTATTATGTAGGAGGGTAACCATGGGTCTGGGTTCATTTCTATCTACTACTGTAGCACGAGGAAAACAGGCTGCAAGAAACCCCAGCCGGATTGGACCCAGACCAAATTCTAATAACAGGCAGCCTAATAATAGTAGGCATCCGGCGCTGAGGAGCTATCTTCCCAATGCAGTACTGGTAGTGGTTTTTTCATAGTGCCCGTTCAGTAACGCCGGTTGCCCGCTATATATTTAGTGCAGCCTGTGAAATCGCTTTGGCACAGATGGGATTAGTAACCCTTTCAGTACCGCGGTCCCGTTTTGGGGACAAACTACTTAGAGATTGACGGGATTGTCCCCCAAAACGGGACTGCAGTTCTAAAAGGGTTGCCGCCTGTAGTGCCGGTGTTGACGGCTGTTTCTTTCTCCCTTTCTCAAAGGTCGTGCCTGTAACGGTTATGTACCATACGTGTTTTTTGTTATCTATACGTATCATACGTGGCAATACAACAGCAGCGTCGTACGTATGTATATGTAACCAAGTACGTACTTACTTCACGTACAGAATAAACCCCGAGGGCCATGGATGGGCGTTTTCCCCTAGGCCTCCCCCCCCCCCCCCATTCCTCACCCACCATTCCATCCCATTCCATCAATGGTGTGTGGCACTGCACCCCCGCCCTGTTAGGCTTGGGCGTCAATTTACGGGGAAAGGCGAACAAGATGCCTAAAAGTCCGCGCCCCGCGAGCGGTCGTTGGCGTAGTAGGATGCAGCTCTGCTCGCCCTTCGTGCGTGCGACTCGCCGAACACCTCACGTTTCGCTTCGCGCTTGGCGCGCAAGCAAATGTCTTGCCTGGTCGGTGAAAAACCGACGCACTCCGTCCCCTGCATCGTGGTGTGCAGGGAGAGGGAGGCGAGGGGGTCTGCAGTTGTCATCAATGTGACCACGGCCGTGCATGACAGGGAGTGCACCCCCTGTCCCATACATGGCCATCTGCGGGGTTTCCAGGGCTGTTTTGGTTACAGAGTTCGTACAGTCGATTCAAGGGAGGCGTTACAACATTGCTGCTGCTTACACAACACCACCTACCTACCTACCTACCTACTTACTTGTTGCCCTTAAGTTATCGATATCAACATTGAGCGTATCGTGACTTCAAATGCCGAACAGCATCGGTCGGCATTGTCATCCATCTGCTCCTCCCCCTCACCCCCTCATTTCCACTCCGACCCATCCCGGGTGTACCCCTGCCCCCCCCCCCCGCGCCCCCCCATGCCATATATGGCCACGTGCGGGTTTCCAGGCGTTTTTTCGGTGCTGAGCTCTTCCAGTCGAAAGGAAGGAGGCTTGGATGACATGTTAAGGCGCTTGGGGCTGGCGCCACAGGCATCGAGTCAGGCTGAGAAGCCGTCTTCGTCGAACTTGCTCAAGGTATTTTTATTCGTTTCTTGGGTGTGTTCTTTACATTCCTGAATAAGGGAGGGAATAAAACAAGAAGAAGAAGAAAATGATCGCTTGTGCGAAATTTCTGAATTTTTTTACCGGAGTTTTTTTTTTTTTTGTCGCGTTTTTTTTTTAATCCCCCCTACTGCTTTGTTTCCTGTTTTGTTCATGACACAATTTTATTTTTAGCAATTTTCGCTCTCCTCGATAAATGTCGCCTTTGGACGGGAATGCTGACGCACCCTCGCCCTCCGCTCTCGCTCTGTCTGTCTGTCTGTCTGTCTGTCTGTCTGTCTGTCTGTCTGTCTGCCTGCCTGCCTGCCTGCCTGCCTGTCTGTCTGTCTGTCTGTCTGTCTATATATCTGTCTGTCTGTCTGTCTATCTGTCTGTCTGTCTGTCTGTCTGTCTATCTGTCTGCCTGTCTGTCTGTCTGTCTGTCTGTCTGTCTGTCTGTCTATCTGTCTGCGTGTCTGTCTATCTGTATGTCTGTCTGTCTTGTCTGTCTCCCCGCGTTTCGGTCCCTTTTGGGGATTTCCAAATCTTTGGTTTTGCGTTTTTTTCCAGGGGTTGGGGTCCTTGATGTCCCCGGAGGCTTCCAGACCCATGGCCGTCATGGACGACGACCTTGGTGAGAAGTCGTCTACACCGAGAAGAAAAGCAAAGGCAAAGCCGCGTTAGCTGCAGCGGGGCGTATGATCGTGCTTCCTTTCGACCTCAGCTGTCTTGGATTGTCCTTACGAAGCTGTCTTCAACCCTCGAGTAGCTTGAATGTTCCCTAAGTTTGTTTAGTGGTTCTAATCTGTAGCCGTCTTTAACCGTAATTCGCTGTATATCGCTGTTGCGTCGATGGTTGTGTCTTGACAGTCCTTCCCCGTCGGTTCCTTCTCTCTCCCGTCGTGTCCTGTCCTGATAGCCGTCCGGAGCCCTCGGGTAGCCTCTTAAGTCTCCTTCTGATACATCCTAAACTGTCCTTATCTGTGTATTGAATAACCCTGGGATGTCCTCAACTTCCATTTACCCCTTGTAGAACCGCAGTCCCGTTGTGGGGACAAACCACTCAAATTTCAAGTAGTGTGTCCCTAAAACGGGACTGCGGTTCTAGAAGGGTTAAGCCCTGTCGGGACACCCAGAAACCGATCTAAACAAACGATGAACTCTGTGGTATCATCCGTCTTCGAACAGCATGGGCCGGCCTAAGCCTAGGATTGGCAGCGTCGTGTTGCGCCTTTGCCGTCTCGGACACGCCTTTGCCCCCGCCAATGCTGAAATCGACGTTTTGATCGCCAATTTTTCCCTTTGGAGTCCCGAGATGGATAGTCACTCTTAAAGTGTCCTCAGGGCCCTATTCACTGTTTTGTTTTGTTTTTTTTTCAAATTTACAAATTTACCGCCAGGGCTGCTGGTAAAAAGGGAGGGGGGGGGGGGGAATTCTCCAAAATAAATGTAATTTTTTAATTCAAAAAAATATGAAAATTGGAAAAATTGGAAATCTGAAAATCTGAAATTCTGCAGGGGGGGGAAAAATGTGCACAGGGTTTGACTCGTTTAGCCCTGCTTTTCCGTGGTGGGAAAAACGCTTGGAATTGGACTGAAACATATGTTTATGTATGGTGCAGTACTGAAAGGGTGGATAACTGTGATTACCGGTTCTTAACTATCCTCGCATGTCGTTTTCGGTCAGCTCGGTCACTGCAGGGGACGAGCGTAGGGGCCTGTTTATTTACCGTCCTCATGCGCCCTTCACTGTCAGCGCGATCGCTGTCGGGGGTGAGCGTACGCAGTGCCTCGAGACCTCGAGCGACTCCGCACTATAACCGGAATTCCAATCCCCCCCCCCCAAAACAAAATGTGTGAACTACCGGTAGACCTAAAAAGCTCGAATATATGTATGTAGTAGCTGCCCCAAACTATCCCCAGCTGTCCCCGACTGTTACCAACCGTGCCTGATTGTCCTGTCCTTACTTTCCGTCACCTGTTCTTTCCCGTCCTTGAATGCCCTTCCTTGGCTGGCAGCGCGATCGCTGCCTGGAGTGAGCGGAGTGCCTCAAGACCTGAAGCGACTCGGCGTCGGGCCCCTGCTCCACTCCTTCCTTCTCCGATCTCCCGGGCTCGCGGAATCGCTCGTGGAGACCTTTGGCAAGGTCGGGCTGTCCTCGCTGCTGGACTAAGTCTAGCTCATCGCCAGAAAGAAGAGTCAATCCTTGGGCGCGGGGCTAAACAAATATAATAGTTTTTTTTTTTGTTGTTGTTGTGACATCGACCTTGAGACACCTCGCGCATGGGGCTACTGTTTTTTTTTTTTCGGTGTGTAAGCGCTCGCTCGCTCGACGCCGCTGACCTCGATTTTCTTGATCCGATTTTTTTTTTTTCGTAGCGTTCTCCCCAAGGAGTGACCGAGAGCCTGCCGTTCTTATTTGCCGCATTAACACTTATTGCCGCATTCACATGTATTGTCGCATGTACACTCATTGCCGCATCCCACTTATTGCCGCATTCCCACTTACCACCGCATCTACCCGTGTGATGGGATAAAATACCGCCTCGGGAGAATTTTCGAGATTAGTTTTTTTTTCCTCTGGACGAGGCGGAGAGTGTGCAAGCGCCGAGCAATGCATCTATTTGATGAGATGAGAACGTGGAAATATCTCGTCGCGGGACCTTTTCTAGAGCCAACAATACATTTCCGGTGTGCCGCTCCTCCCCCCCACCCTCGGCACTGAAGACATGCCGCTCAATACGTGAGCTAGACAACCAGGGTGCCGTTTTTTTGGGGGGTTTGTTTGGGCGGTCGCCCAGAGTTAGATCGTTTGTGCGAGGTAAAGGACCTTTACTACGGACAATTGGGAATGATCGCATCACGTAGTGTTCATGGTGAGGCCCCCAAGAGGCTGTTACATACATAGTACCCCCGTTGCTTGTCTCTTGATATGCCTACACCGGCATTTAAATCAGCTCATTGAAGCTCTCATCCGTGTGCAAGTCCTCCTCACACCCGGTTCCTCGTAGGATGCAGCTCACCCTTCATGCGACTCGCCGGACACCTCACGGCGCTTCGCGCTTGGTGCAATCAAGCAATGTCTGTTGCCTGGTCGGTGAAACCCCGACATGCTCCGTCCCGGCATTGTAGGGATGCAAGGGACTACGGCCATGCATGATATCGAGTGCATCTCTCCTATCGAGTACACCCCTCCCACACCCTTTTTCGCCGGCATGCCTCCGTCGGAACCGAGTTACGCACATGCCAGTACAGGTAATCGTATTTTCGATTGGGTCCATGGCCGTAGTCGTTTTTTCGATTGCCACCCCCCCCCCCCCCCCCCCCCCCGTGTTCAAGGTAAGGCACCCAAGAGGCAGTTACATAGTACTCCCATTGCTGTCTCTGGAAATGCCTACACCGGAAATTAAATCAACTCATTGAAGCTGTCGTCCATATGCAAGTCCGCCTCAAAAGCGGTTCTTTTTAGGATGCAGCTCACCCTTCATGCGACTCGCCAGACACCTCACGGCGCTTCGCGCATTGGTAGAATAAACGTCAGCCTGGTCGGTGAAAACCCGACATGCTCCGTCCCGGCATGGTAGGGATGCGAAGGTCTATGGTCATACGACTACGGCCATGCATGAGATCGAGTACATCTCTCCTATCGAGTACACACACACCCCCCCCGCTATGGTCATACGACTACGGCCATGCATAAGATCGAGTGCATGCCTCCTATCGAGTACCCCTCCCTCTCCCCGATCACCTGCTTCGAAACACCCGGCTCAGAAACCCAGTCCAGAGGGTATTTTGGTATCGTTTGCGTGTTTCCACGTCCGAACGGAAATGTAAGGCAGGCACGTTTGGTCCTCAGAATGTGTTTTGTTCAAACGCTCCTTCTATTTCCTTCTGCGGTGATATAGATGGACGGTGTATAGGCTGTCTCTTTATTGCCGAGCTGTCGTGGCAGGTGTTTGGTGTAAGCCGCTCGCCGCTGGAGGATTACTGTAGGCACAAGTTCCTGAGAATCCTAGTTTCTTACTGCAGCGTTCTCCCCAAAGAAAAGGCCTGACTTTTTTGTGTATTGTCTGTTTCTTATTTCCCCTTCAGTTTCCTATTTCTTGGCTGTTTCTTAGTGTGAGTTAGGGTCGATCTTAACGAAGAGTGTTTTTCAGTTTTTTTTCAGTATTTTCCCGAAATTTTGGTATTTTCCTATATTAGGAAGAAACCAAGAAATAATACCGAAATTTCGGGAAAATACCGAAAAAAAACTGAAAAACAGCCCTCGTTAAGATCGACCCTTGGCCTTGTGTCGTTGACCCGAGCGGGGCGAACGGTGGGCTTGATTGGAGGCGGTGGGCGGGGGGGAGGGGGGGGGAAGGAAAAAAGGCGTGGCCAGACAGAAGAAAGGTAGGAGGAGAGGAGGTGGGAGGGGGCGTACGCATCGTGATGCATCTCTACAACGCCGGGATGGAGCACGTCGGCTTTTCACCGACCAGAGGACGGGGGGGTCGGGATGGGGGTGTTGGTTAACCCCTCCCCCCACCCACTCTCACAATGGGTCGGTATTGATGTGGAGGGGACCAGGGGGGGCGCGTGCTCTTTTGTGTGCTTGCCTTGTCGTCATTTGGCCAGTGACTACCCATTCCATCCCTTTCGAGACGGAGCAGGGGAACCCCCTCCCCCCCCCCAAAAAAAAAAACGCGTACACGCATATACGCATACGCACACCCTTGTCCGAAGGGGGGGGAGGGGAGAGGGGTGTAAAGTTAACACCGTGGACACACAGATCATCTGCAGATAGATGATCCATACAGATAGATCGTCTACAGATAGATGCTAACTATTCCATGAAAAAAATAGTGCAAACTAAACCGTTGAAAAAAAATGCAATAGATCCCCCACTTCCAGGAAAGTTGCCCGATTGATGACGCAGGTTATGTATGCACACGGCTCCCATCCTCCTCCAGCAAAAGGCATGAACTATACCCCACCTAGTAGATAACCCAGAGGAGGAGGCGGAGAATCTCTGCCCTCTGGAATAGATGGTATATCTATCTATCCACCTCGACAGATCTAGATAGATCATGGAAGCGGGAAATCGATGATATGAGTACGGTGTAGCTGGGGACGAACGCATGCTACAGTAAGTAATAGCGGTGCACCATTTTTTTTCCTGAGGCTCCTTACCTTGAAGAGCTCTAAATACCTCACCTCGCCCTATTACGGGGGACCAAAGTTAATAGGACCAAATATTGTTAGTAAAAATGGTTAAATGTATAGGTTTTTATGTATACTATAGGTCCTATTAACTTTGGTCTCCCGTAATAGAACTGACTAAGTCTTGAAGAAGTAATGAAAGCGCAACACCTGATGAGTACTGAAGCGTCATTTCTGCGGAAACAAAAATGGCATTTTCCCGGCGATTTCGGGTTAAGGAGCCCCGTCATTCTGAAACGATATTGGCAGTAAAACGTGCTACCTACCTCTACCGCCTTCTCCCGAGCTGACCCAGGGACAGATCAAGACGAGAAGAACCCCCCTGGCCTCTCTAGGTAGTATGCTGCAAACGAAAAATGATGTAAATAACTTATTCGGCATTCCCAGTGACATTGGATAGTTCCTACCCTGGGAGGCGGTCTACGAGACATGTAGAGAGAGGCTTAGTCCTATGATAAAGGTCCACCTTATTTTTTCCCGAGGCTCTTCACTTCAAGAGTTCCATGCCTTACCCGAACACTGACATCAGGGAAGAACCGAATTGCATCCCGATGAGTAATCCCATGGCCCAAGTATACAATTACGTCAATTTTCGAGAACAAGGTTGGCATTCCGACGATTTTGGGTTAAAGAGCCCCACCGGTCAACGGAAGTTGCCCCCTTGGTGTTTGGAGTTGAGACCGCGTTGTGGTCCACTGCAGCCAAAAAGGTGGGGAAGTGGTACCGGGGGATCCTTGAAGCAGCCGAACGGTTCATGGTGAGGTGGCACGAGGCTGAGGCTGAGATGAGTAGACAGCGCCGCGCATCCGCCGTGGATGGTGCCCAAAGGAACGGGGGGGGAGGGGGCAACAGGAGAAGTGGCATAAAGCCCGACCGAGGGAATGCGGAGAGGGGGGGGAACAGGAGGGGTAGAAGGGAAACGGCGGTAGACGAAAGTAGGAAGGAGATGGCAGACAGGGTAGCAAGGCACCAAGTCGACTAGGAAGTAGAATATGACCATACTACTAGTGCTACCAACTGGTGCAGCTGGCTCGAACGTGGTCTTCCCTTGTCTTCTCTTTTAGTTTTTTTTTTTTTTTTTTCTTTCTTGCGCTGACTCTCCGTGATTTTCATTTCATTTTTTTCTCTTCCTCTTCCTTTTCTGGTTGATAAGCCGTACTCAAGGAGCCGTGTGGCGTGGTTGGAAGACGAACCTGCTCTGCTCGGCTCGTATTGTCTGACGCCAAGGGGCTGGGCATAGTTGACGAACGCAGGGCGGAGACGGCAGTCTGGGTAGCAAGGTACCAGGCGGATTAGCAGGGAGAACCTGGCTATACTACTCGTACCACAAGCTGCTGCCGCCACCTGGAAGGTGCTTCGGGCTTTGGTCTGCCTGTTATTTCCCCTTTGTTATTTTTCCTTGTTACTTTCTCCTTGGTTCTTTGTCTCACTCTGTTCACAAGCAGTGGTGTTTTTTGTTTTTTCTTCTTTTTTCCAGCTCGTTCTTTTTCAAGTGTTGGCCACCTCGCCTGCGGGGGGGGGGGCACGACAGATTGTTTCTCTTAGATTTTGCTTTCATTTTTCTTCTTTTTCTTTTTCGATTTGTCTACCTTGTTTTTGTTTTCTCTTTGATTGTTTCTTTTCGTTTCACTATTTCATAGATTGCGTATGTCGTGCCTGTCGTATCTAGTATGATGACATGGCTTTGCATTGCCCACTGCAGTTCACACTGCACACGTGGCAACGTAGTATCTCTGTGGCGTAGCTTTGTGACCACAGAACTTGTATATCTTCTAGGATTGAAGAATCGGCACGGACACTGGTTGTGCTGGATGTCGACGGGTAGAAAGAACGGTTTAATGTGAAGAACACACACACACACCCTTCAGAATACCCTGGTAGATTTTAGCGGAAAAATGATACGTCTATCGTAGAACGCGTCCCAGGTAAGGACGCGCGTCAGTCAGAAGGGTTTCCCCCCCAAAACAATGCAACCTCTGTCGTACGTCGCACGCGGGGGGGGGTGTACTTGTTTTTTTGCCTTTCTAGAGGCAGTGCCAGAAATTTACCTCTCTAGCATAAAAGATAGTAATTTCCCAAAAACGAGGGTGCAGCGGTATGTATAAGTGCCCGCCCCCCCCCCCCCCCCTCCCCCCCTCCCTCCGCCCGCCACACCGGAAATTGCATCAACTCGTGGAAGCTGCTACGTCGTCCATATGCAAGTTTGCCTCACAGGCGGTTCTTGGTATAGTATAGGATGCACGCAGCTCACCCTTCATGCAACGACTCGCCGAACACCTCACGTTTCGCTTCGCGCTTGGTGCGCAAGCACTGTCTGCACCCTGGTCGGTGAAACCCCTACGTGCCCAATCCCGGCGTTGTAGGGATGCGAGGGTCTACGGTCTTACGACTACGGCCATGCATAATATATCGAGTAACCCCCTCGTCCCCCCCGCTTGGAAGGCGTTTTGGGAGGGTAAGCGAGAGGTGTCCGGAGGCGTATTCATTTGTTGCTGGCCTTAGGCACCTCACTATTGACCACACACCATCCCTTTCCAGACAGAGCTGGGGGTAGGGGCAAGGATGGAGATGGCCCCCGGCCCCCATCCACCCCCTCTCAGCTATGGAGCGAGTAGGCGCGGGTGTGAGCCGACATTTAGTTGCTGTCGCACACAGAGGGAGGGCGTTGTGGTTGTACTCGAAGGATCCCTCTGAAGTGTCAACTGTATTTCTGCGGTTTACTGGGTTTTTTCCACGAACCGAAGGTCCAACTGTATCCCCCAGACCTGAAAAAAAACTAGACAGAAAACGGTATGCCGGCCGATTTCCCTCCAGTTGACGGTATACTTACTGTGTGGCGGAAATCCGCCTCAGAAAGGCCTTCGTTGTGCTAGCAGCTCCAGGCGAAACAACCTTAACGGCACACCGACCAATATCTAAAGCGACCTGGCTCGACACATCCCCGGTATACCGTTTTCTGTCGAATGACGCACATTATCCAGACTTTAGATTTATAGAATTCACGATCGGAAAAAAAACAATCATGATCCCCATCGACATATATATACCTGGTATATCACAAAAATATCTCATAGATTTACGCTCTTCTTGTAGTATGTTTCCCAATCAATTCGTAGCGTGTACCCACGAATGAATGTGATCCCCATCGAGGTACACTCAAACAGCTTTCTGTGGCGCTACGTCTGAGTTCAAGTGGTCCTGTGACTGTAGCGCATGCCTCTCCGGCATCTGTGCGTGCATGCTTTCGAAAAACAAAAACAAAAAACTCTGATCCGGCTACGATGCGTGGATTCCCGAACGATTTCTTCTTCGCCTATTAATGGCAGGACCGCGAGCTTCCACTGGGTAGTGGGGGACGGCGGGGCCGTGGGCATGTGCGCCACGTACCACAGGAGCGGGTCTGGGGGGGTGTACTCGATAGGAGAGATGTACTCGGTCTCATGCATCGCCGTAGTCGTTAGACCATAGACCCTCGCATCCCTACAATGCCGGGACGGAGCATGTCGGGTTTTCCCCGACCAGGCAACAGACATTGATTGCACCAATGCGCGAAGCGAAACGTGAGGTGTTGGGGCGAGTCGCATGGAGGGTGAGCTGCATCCTACTAAGAACCGCTTGTGAGGCGGACTTGCATACGGATGACAGCTTCAAATGAGTTAATTTAATTTCCGGTGTAGGCAATTCCAGAGACAGCAATGCGAGTACTATGTAACTGCCTCTTGGGTGCCTTACCTTGAACGCTACGTGATAAGATCATTCCCACTTGTGCGGAGTAAAGGTGTTTCACCTTGCACAAATGATCTAAGTCTGGGGGGGGGGGGGTATATGATATCGCGCTCGCCTGCGCCTCCATCCTGTAGATTAATTATTCGCTGAACGCCTCTCTGAAGGCCTCGTGTATATGCCCTAGCATCTCCGGACCAGCTGCTATAAATAGTCCGCCGGATGAATGGCACCGGGCCAAACCTCTTACAGGCTTTCAGGCCGAGTTCAAGCCAATGGAGGGTGGCTGCAGCTGCAGTGAGTTCCATGCATGGACGGTACTTTTTGACACGCAGGTGACCTGTAACTAACTCGTGAGCCATTACGAAGCTACAACAGGAATGAGAACAACGTAGACTTACTTACTGTGTATCTGCTGTCAGACGTAAACCGATCTGCTTTGTAGATCATCTGTACAGTGTAGATCATCTAGACCCCCCATCCTGCCGGTATGAGATGTGTGTTACACATGATCTGTACAGCAGTAGTACCGATCCAACCCGGATAGCATGCCCTAGATCACGCAAACTGTACGGCTAAAGCAGTAGATCCATCTGTCAATTCAGCCACCCGTCTATTCCGCCCACCCATCCATCCATCCATCACATATATTCATCCATACATCCATACATCCATACATCCAAATATCCATACATCCATCCATGTCATCCCATCTGTCCATCTCATCCATCCGGCCATCTATCCATTCATCTCATCCATCCGTCCATTTCTTCCCCTCCCTCTTTCCCCTCCCTCCCTCCCCCCCTCCCTCCCTCCCCCCCCTCCCCCTATCCCGCCCGCCTCGTAATAATTCGGTGCAAATGAAGAAGAACATACGCAAAAATCTGAACACTGCTGCGATACAACCTGGGCACTGGGCACACTGGGATACATATTATCGTTCGGCATGCAGCCACCGCATACCCGTACCTACAGCAACGCAAGACACAACACGTGCCATCCCCCGTCGGAAGATGCCGTATTACATACGACCGCTGATGATGCTCTCCACACCTACCTGGGGTCTTGCGCAAAAAGGCTCATCCTAACCGTAAAAGTTTGCAATTGCTTTTTTCGGCAACTTTTTCTGACGAAATTTTTACCTCCTCATCAATTTCTTTTTTTTTTTTTTTTTTATCCTCCGGCGGATTGGTAAAAATAAAGCTTAAGCTCACCACACTTCCACGTTCATGTCGTGTGTCAATTTAGCCCAGTTGGGCACGTTGACCCGACCTGACCCCCGAGAGGAGCTGGTGCGGTGGAGATAGCCACCCGGGAGAGTCATCTCTCCCGGGTAGTGTGGGACTTGCGTTTGCTCACCCACCAACAAAAACCAAGGCTATGAGGCCTTCCCGCCGGACTCGGACCAGTTACGGTCCACCCTACCCGTTGGGGCGTTGGTCCTCAATTTCAAGTGTGACCGTGGCTCTCTCGTCGGGTTTTCATTTTTTTTTTGTTTCTCTCTACCGTCTTTTGTTCAAAGGTTCAGCGCACCCCCCACCCCTCCGCCGTACCAGAGGACACAGGCGTCCTTCTTTATACGAGTAGTAGGGGTGATGCCTTACGGGGGGGGTGCATAGTAAATAGGGCCAAATGTTGCTATTATTACGGGAGACCATAGTTAATAGGACCTATGGTATCCATAATAACCTATATATTTGACCATTTTTACAAACAATATTTGGTCCTATTAACTATGGTCCCCCGTAATAGTGAAAATAGCGAAATATATATGTAGGTTTTTGGGTGTACCGTAGGTCCTGTTTACTATGCCCCCCCGTAATATTTTTGGTCTTGTGACCCATCCCCCATAGCAGCCAGCAGGGCCATCCCACAGCAGGGCGGTGCACCAGAAGTTCCTCAGTCCCTCACTTTAGGAGCTCAATATCTCAATATCTCACCCGATAAAATGCTTGGAAGAAATTCGTCCGTGCCACCCTCGACCGGCACTTGTATGCGCTATATATAGTCCTTAAACGAATACCTGGTATACTATTACGGGGGAACCTAGTTAATAGGACCAAATATTGTTGGTAAGAATGGTTAAATATATACCCTGGTAGTTTTTTTTGTGTAAACCATAATAGGTCCTATTAACCGTGGTCCCCCGTAATAGTAAAGTTTTCATCCTCACTGGCTGGTAGAGGTCCTCACTCAAGGAACTCGATTGGTCAGAAGCCTTTGTCCCACAAAGGACAACCCCTACCTCGTGGGGTGACCCAGCAGAGGTGGTGCCTTTTCGTCTGAAGCCCTCGCATGATGTGTGTGTGTTCGTCGCGTGGCCCGATCCCGATTTCGATGCGGTATACGGAAGAGGTCCTATTACGGGGGGCCATAGTTAACAGGACCAAATATTGTTAGTAAAAATGGTTAAATATATGGGTGTTTATGTATACCATAGGTCCTGTTAACTACGGTCCCCCGTAATAAATGAAATATTCAAGAAAAAAGTGACATGCCTGGACCCCGGGAACCTAAACATGCCGTTCAAACATATATTACATAATAATAGTACATAATGGGAAGATTAACGTGTCTTGCTTTTTTTTGGAGGGGGGGAGGGGAGGTCTAGCGTGGGTTCTTCCGTATCAAAGCGGAAATAGGGGGTGGGTGAACATGGCAGACCTCGAACGGATAGGCAGATCATGATCTATCCATATATCTACAGTAGATCATCTACTGTGGTTATCAAGCTGCCGTCGTGATGTATGTGTGCTGTGCAGGGTCTGTATCGTACAGATTCCACCCAGGAAACATGTCCTATACCACAGACCAGCATGCAGGTTCTACGTCTCTCTCCCACCCGGCAACCTACGATCTAGATCGTGCAGAGCATACAGATCATACTGATCAGGGATAGATGTATCTGATCTATCTGCCCTGAAAGATCTGGATCATCAACTGGGAATTATCTGGAGATTATATGTACATGATCTCGAGATGATCTGTGGATGATATATAAATTATCTGTACATGATATGTAGATGATCTGTAAATGATCTGTAGGTGATACCAGGTATTGCTTGTATACACTTGTTTTCGGGTCCATCGCGGAGATCTGATCACCATGCCCCCGCAAAGTAGTAGTTGCTTAGTGTCCACACCGGTGCTATCCACCATCCGCCAATCCAATGCACGCAAGTTGACGACCGTTACAGCTATCCTGCAGCGCGCGAGGTTCAAGCTACAGGTATATATACATACAAGGCTTTTCTTCGAGGTGGGTGTTCCGTCGTTTCTTGTGCAAACAAGATACGAAAAGGGAAAAGTGAAAAACACCTCAGCACTCAAAACGGAGCGTTAATTAGCAGTAATGGCGGTAAAACGTTCGTATAGCTTGACGCAACACGTCTCTCGTTTTTTCCCTCCCTCTCTCCCTCCTAACCCGTCCCTCTCCCTTTCCTTTTCTCTCTCTCCTTCCTTCCCTCCCTCCCTCCCCCCCTCCCTCTCATCTCCCCCGTCCCCGCCTTTGGAGGGGTGTGATGGTGTATGCGGTCATACGGCTGCGGCCATGCATGCACATCCATGGGTACTCCCCCCCCCCCTCCCCCCTAGCAGCGTCTGCCTGGTCGGTGGAAATCAAAAGGCGCGCTCCATCCGTCCCGGTATTGTTAGGGATGCGGGGGGGGGGGGGGGGGGGCGGAGGCGGGGGGGGGGGTCTATGGTCATACAACAACTGACATGCCTGACACGGGTGAACCCCTCCCCACGATCGATTCGACGCGACCATCCATACGCAAGAAACGTGCTCACAAGGTGCGACCAATCCTTCCCCTCGCAAGCCATCCTTGGCACAACAGGATGCAGCTCGCCCTTCACGAGACTCGCCGAAACCCTCACGGTGCTTCGGCGCTCGGGGTGAACAGAAGTGTTTGTTCTCGGTGCCGACGTTCGCAGGGATGAGAGAGAGGGGGGGGGGTCTATGCTCGTACGACGATTACTACTACTACTACTACTACTACTACTACTACTACCACCATCGTGAAACGCCTATTCAATAACGCAATTAAAACAGTTGGTCCTTTCGGCGACTCTCGGAGCCGAGAAGGGTCTCCGCCTCGGGACAGATCAGACAGATCATGATCTATCTATCTGATCTATCTGCAGATATATTATATAGTTCATCACCTGCCGTTGTGAGAGGTTGTGCAGGATCTGTGAAATAAGACAGATCCTGCCCAGGAAACATGTGCCAGGTAGATCTTGCAGATTACACCACTCCCACCCCTGCAACATGAGCTAGATCATACGAGATCACGACTATAGATATATATTTCTTCAAAGATCTCGATCATGATCTGTAGACGATCTGTACATGATCTGTACATGATCGGTCGGAGGTGTGAAAACAAGGTGGCTTTGACGAAAGCACCTCAAGTCGAGATATCTGTTTTTCGTCCCTCGCCGTTGTCGACAAAATAAATAAAAAAAAATGAAATGTCGTCACAGGGAGGGGTGTGTTATCCTTTATCACCCATGTGATATATACCAATCTGGACGGAAATATAAGCACAGATTGGTATTGATATTAATGCAAAAATGTTCCTTAAGTTTACGCGCAGAGTGGTTCCTGTTGTATAACCCCCCAATCCTCGTTTTTTTCCCCCGTTTCTCTCTCCAAAACCAGAGTCACTTAAACAAATATTTCTTCCAACCTTCCACTCCAAACTCCAACCGTAAACTACTCCCTAGTGGCACGACACGTCGCCTCCCACCTATCGTCCAATGATGGAAGGGAGTGGGGGGGGGGGGGGGCGTACTCATTTGTTGCTTGCCTTAGTCATTTGACCATTGACCACGCATCCCTTTCGAGACGGAGCACGGAGGTGGGGGGGGGGGGGTGTTCAGTGGTTGTGCGCCTCAAGTCATTTGACCATTGACCACGCATCCCTTCAAAAAGAGCACTCAACATGTACAACCTCTCCCTCCCTCTCTCCCTCCCTTCCTTCCTTCCTCCTCCCTCTCATGAGACAAAACAAAGCGGTTCCTTCGGAGTGAAAAAACAATTCACCACACACACGTTTGACAGCGGGTACATCAAATAAAAAACACCAGCAAGAGTAGTCTGTAGGTACCACCAGCAGCAGCAGCAGCAGCAGCAGGAGGAACAGAGAGACAGCAACAGCAACACAGACAGCAACAGCAACACAGACAACAACCTTAACAGCAATAACAACCACCACAGCAACAAAAATGGCACAACATGGGACAGACCATGATCTGGATCATTCAGATCCCTAAAGTACTGATGAGCAAGAGACGCGCATCGTACGCACACAGTAAACCCCACAACACGCAACACTTTTGTTCCAGGTAGAAGAAGCCAGCTAAAACACTACACAGATCGCGCAAATCTAGGATCTATCGTACAGCTCCCCCGAAAGATCTAGATCATGAAATGATCTGTCATAGATCATGAAATGATGGTTCATCTGATCTTATCTAACCCGAGGTGAGAAAAAAGAAGTTGGCTTTGGGACTAAGATGCCGTCATGGTCATATAAATCTGGGACGTGAACTCAATTTCCAAAAACAATCATCCTCAAATTTTCCCTCTCCCCCCTCTCCTACCACATTCCGCCCAACATAATACTCTTACCCCCCCCCCCCCCCCGACGAGCGTTCTTAGTCGGATGCAGCTCACCCTTCACGCGACTCGTCGGACACCTCACGTTTCGCTTCGCGCTTGGTGCGTGCAAGAAGCAATGTCTGCTGCCTGGACGGGGAGAAAACCCGACACGCTCCGTCCCGACATTGTAGGGACGCGAGGGATCTATATGGTCATGCGACTACGCCCATGCATGATATCGAGTACATATCTCCTATCGAGTACACCCCCCCCCCACGCCCGTTCCCCCCCCCCCCCCCCCCCCTCCTTTGTCCGCCGCGAGATGAGATGATGTCCCAGCCCCTTTCTTTCCTCTCCCTTTTTTTTAATCCAGCGTCTACCCACGCTACAGCACGCAGGCGAGAGATCTCAGCAAGTGATCCCTTTTTGCTTCTACTTTTTTTTTTTTTACCTTCTTGACCTTTTTGACTTTTTCGCGAAAGTAAATTCACCAATCTCACCACGAGGTGGTCGTGGGATTTCGAACTCCCATAACTCCGGGGCTAACGCTGCGTAAGTAGTAGTAGCGCTCGAGGGCGGGGGGGGGGGGGGGGGGGGGGGGGGGGGGGGGGGGGGTAGCCACCACGTAAGACCACCGACACGACCGGCCGTACATCTCCTTTAAATCAGGAAATCGATCCGCCGCATAGAGATGGCATGAATCGGGTGTATCGATATCGGGGACATCTCAAGTCGGTCACTTGTTTTCGTACTCAGTTGTCATTAGCCCCGAGTCATACGTTGGCCATTGACCACGCATCCCATCTCGAGACGGAGCACCGTGCAGGGAGGGTGGGGGGGGGGGGGGGGGGCGAGGGGATTACGAATAAAATCGACTACGTAAACAAAGAAACGAAAACAACTGTTTTCTTTCTACGTAATTCTGACGAAAATCCAAACCCCGCTATTCAACAGTGAGCTTTTCAATTCCGACATGGTAGCGGTTTGGGGCTCCGTTGTTCTCAGGGTTTTTTTTTCCCCCCCCCATTACTTGTTTTTTTCTCGTGCACCCCTGGTGTTTCCTCCGATAGATCTACAGATCACGACATACATGAGGGGTCTGCATCATCTGTCCAGATGTCGTGACAAAAAAAAAAAAACTCGCAGTTTCACCAAAAAAAGCCCGAGGAGGACCCCCAGATTTTCCAGATCCTTGTATAGATCGATCAGGGATCGTTTTTATCTGCGATCGGTCGGACATGCGTGCGTGCAAATAAATCCTTTTTAACTCCATGGTGGGTTCAAGCCCGAGAAGGACCCAAGATTTCATGTCTGCTACTCGAAAGATCTATATCATGATGCGGGGATCTGTATGATCTGTAAGATTTTTATGATATGTCTGATCTGTCCATATCATACGTAGATCAGGACCTATTTCTCTGCGACCCGAGATATCTAAATCATGATGTGGTAATCTGTATGATTTGTATGATTTTTACGATCGGTCTGATCCGTCCATATCATACATAGATCAGGGACCTATTTCTCTGCGACCCGAAATATCTAAATCATGATGTGGTCATCTGTATGTATGATCTTTATGATCTGTATGATCTGTCCGAGGTGGAACGGAAAAAAAAAACTGTCAGTTTTCATCCGTAGTGAGCTGCCGCGATCGACTCGTTCCACCAGCCCAAGGAGGAGAGGAGCCGGTAGTCCGTAGGCCCGTACGCTTTCCGAACGGTGTCGAGCAAGAGAGGCGCGTAGTACAGCCCTTTAGACCCAAGACTCCCTGTCGCGTGTCCCTGAACAGTGGTTCTGCCAATGAAAAAAGAGGCATGTACCGGGGGGGGGGGCGGGGGGGATAAGGTGGGGGGTACTCATAATCATGAATGCCCGTAGTCGTATGACCATAGGCCCTTGCATCCCCACAACGCCGGGGCGGAGCATGTCGGGTTTTCACCGACCAGGGAGCAGACATTGCTTGCACCAAGCACGAAGCGAAACGTGAGGCGTTTTTTGTTTTTTTTTTGGGGGGGAGGGGTTGGGGGGGGGGTGTACTCAATGCCAAACGACCAGGGACCCGCCGTCGCATCCCCGCAATGCCGGGACGGAGCATGCGCCTTAGTCGCACGCACGACCGTAGACCCTCCTCCGCCGCGTCCCTACAATGTCGGGACGGAGCAACGTCGGGTTTTTCACCGACCAGGCAGGCCGTTGGTTGCTGGCGTCACGATCTCACCGCGTGGCGAAACGCGCGGTGGCTCATCCGAGCCGCATGAAAAGGGCTTACAGTCGTGTAGCCTGCATCTTCTGCCAGGGATCCCTATCTCTTCGTCGCACATACCTACGTGGATGACAGCTCGTCGAATGAAATCGGTTTTATTTTTTTCTGGTGTGCCCACCGCTCACGGGTGGGAGAGAGGGGCTCAGCTTCTGGCAAAAATATGTATTTATTTTTCCCCCCTCGATTGACCTACAACAGCTGACAACCTGGGCTATGTACAGATCACACAGATCAGGAACCTATCTGCGCTGAAAGATCTACCAGGTACTGTAGATCAATGCAGTGGGGAATCGACGGTCTGTCTGGTCTTGCGCGACATAAGCCGTCGTGGTC